>CM031237.1:448933211-450133211 GCA_018340775.1 Taxus wallichiana var. yunnanensis | reverse complement strand
CTCGAAACCTACAGAACTTATGAGAATTTTGCAACATTTTATAGACCTTTTGGACCTCCTTCAAATGCATGCATCATCCATAAACATCCTTCATGAGATTTATCATTGTACTTGTGTTGATTTGCTTCATATTTATCATATTATTGTATATTTCTTGCGTAGAACTTTTTGTAGGTTCGATCAAATTTAGTGACACTTAGAGCTTCTTCAATAACCTTCTTTTTCATCTTATTTGCTTACATGTTTCCCTTTCCATCCATTCATCCTCTGCCCTATCCAACTCTTCTACAATCACCATCGACTCACTCGGGTCACCGTCGACTGAGTCCATCTTTCCAAAAATTCTAGTGAAATGAATTTTGCTACCATTTCCTATGTATCTTCTTCCTAAGACTTCATTCTACTGGTCTCTCGGATCCATCCATAGACCTTTGATACCCTCCCATGTTTTGTCTCTAGACTCTTGTAGGTCTATATATTCAACTTATAGTCCAAATATAACCTCCCAAATCGCCATCGACCTACCTTTGTATAGTTTGGGTCACTGTCAACCCAAACCAAGTAACATTTAATTTACAATTATTGCAATCAAATCAGCTTTTAGATCAATCACGGTCATTTTTAGATTCTGTATTCCTCCGGTTTTTGCATGCTATTAGTTTATCCTTTATTTATATCACTTTTTATTATCAAATGGGGGTTTACATTTGCCTAAGAAGTTAACACTTCTTGGATCCGCTCTATCAGAAACCTAGACATATCTTGTCTAATCCATATTATTCTCATAGTAATTCTTATTTGCAAGTCATGAAATTATTGTAGCAATATGATCCATTATCTACTTTGTGCCCGTATCCATCACACCGCATTTGAGGTACCATAAACCATCCATATTTTGATTTTTCTAGTTTCTCTAGTACTCACATCATTAAGTTAAAAAGGAACAAAAATTAAACAAACATTCTTGCATGCCCTATGGGACAACCCTTAAGGTGATCCTCTGCATTTGTTTCTATTTTCTATTTCTTCCATCTTCTATTAACACTGTAACACAAGACTTCAAATTTTTCTTTCTCGTGTTGGGTTGGGTTGCTTGATTTCTCTTCACTGTTAGAGTTCGGATAAAAGGAAAATCTTTATCCAGGTATTCCATATTTCCCCTATTTTCTCTTTCCTACATCATACTTTTCTTTCCCCGTGTGTGTCCTCATCAAAAGATCACACTTTGATTTGGTTTTAAAAAGAACCTTTCTTTTCTGCATCCTACTTGCTCACATAGTTTAAGTAGGAGGTTAACTTGCTACATTTCACAATTATCACACTCAACCTAAAAATCACGCATCTAAATCGACATCTAAACATATCCTTATTGGGTTGGTGATTGGGATTTCATCACCCAACAGGAAGCCGCCTGAGGCTTCCTAGCCATAATTACCTAAAACCATCCTTAGACTATCCTTCCTTAGGTACCTTTGTTATCCACTTTTCTTTTCTTTTCACATATTCTAATTAATCATGATGATAAGAAACTTGTTTCTTGATTTATTTGTTAAAAAATTACATAAACAAATGTTTATCTATTTCATGCCTATTATCACTCTTTCTCAAGTTGAAACAACACAATAATCCACTACATCCAATGAAAACCCTTCCTCTAATGATCTTGCCCAATAAGATTCCAAACTTGAGACCACACATTTGGTTATTCAACCCCCTATCTCCATGGTCTCACTTCATGAGGACCATGTCATCCAAAATCATCCCTATCTTGAAACTAATCCTTGTATCTCTCACCAATCCAACCTTTCTAGACCAACTACACCCCCATCTCCGGCTCCTTTAGAAACTCTTGGACCTCCTTCTAGTCCCATGTATGACTTCATATTTTGCAAATATCCTCAATTGGTGGGTCTTATTCCACCCATTCCACTTTATGTCAACTCTGTCTCTATTCCATCCGCTACTTTGGTATGCCTATCCAACCATCTCAACCTCTTAACACTCATATCCCCACTTATCATGTACTTGTTGTCACCCTCAAAATTCCCCTCATTTTTTCAAGTCAAGCTTTCAAATTTTTGAGTTGGTGCCTTTGAGAGATGTTTGAGCAGAGTGAGAAGTCTGGAGAGATAGAAAAATTCATGCTTTGAAGAAATTGGTGCTCATTTGCAATCTTGCCCTGTTAAAATCTTACAGTCCACATGGTTTGATAAAATTTCTGTCTTCTCGTCTAGATGCTTGAAAATTGTTTCCTTCATTCGAATGAAATTTTCAAATCCTTTCTCTATGACTCGTGGATCACATCGAGCTTGGTATTGTTTACAGTTCTTCTTTCCACAAGGAGTAATTTGTTATTTAGGCATAAATGGTGGAGTTTTCCTCTCTGTATTTTCCACAGTCATGAATGATGTACATATCTTCCCTGTCAATTTATTTTCTAGCATCCATGAGTACATGAAAATATTTAATTAGACATGGCGTGGTGGATTATTTTGTGAAGTTATCATTTTTGTTATTTTTACAAAAGTGTCAAATTGGCTCTATGGCCCCGAAGGATCCTGATTGGCCAATCGGCTAAGTATAGAAGGACCGAGGAAGGTGCCACATGTATCTTCAGTGTACTTTTGGTATGGTGCACAAAAGCAGTGCCCAAACTTATTCCGGCCCTCCACGTGTCCAAGGTCCGGAAAGGGGACAAAGTCGCTAGTTTAATCGACTAAGTACAAGAGGGTCAGCGGAAACCTCCACGTGCCTCATCGGCGCAACTTTAGAAGTGAGGTCCAAGGGACAAATCCCAAATAAGTGCCAAACCCTCCACATGTCCAAGTTTTGGAAAAGGTACAGATCTGACCATTTAATTGACTAAGTATAAGAGGGTCGGCGGAAGCCTCCATGTGCCTCATGGACACACTTCAAAAGTGAGACCCAAGGGACATACCCCAAATGAGTGCCAACCCTCCACGTGGTCAAAGCCTCAAAAAGTTAAATTGGCCATTGAAAATTCTAAAGCTAGTGGATGGTTCCATGTGTCTCATCGACACACCTTCAAGGGTTGAAGCCAAAGGCGGTTCCCTAAACAAGCGCTAGCTCTCCACGTGTCTAGGGTCCAACAGAAGTCAAAAGGGGCAAAACCAACCGTTGAATTGACTAAGGAAAGGAGAACTAGCAGAAAGCCCCACATGTCCCTTTGGTGCTCTTTCAGGGGGTGAATCCAAAAGTAGGTCCCAAATGTGTGCCACTCTCCACATGTCCAATTAGCACACCTCCGAAGGTCAGGTCCAAACAAAGTCTCCAAATGAGTGGGAAGCCTCCACATGTCTCGGTTAGACATAAAACCTTCAACAAAAAGAGGGAATTAGTCAAAACAAAAAATATAGAATAAGACCACAAACAGACACATGGCCATGTTTGAGTCAAAGCGGGAAGGCGGATCGTTGCAGAATTTCAGAGTTTTGGCTTTATTTCATAAAAGGAATAAAGTGTAAAAGTAAAGCACGACCCCATTTGTGCATGGGAAAAAGTCAAATGTTGAGCCTGCATCAAAAGTAAAAGTGGAGAGGTGGGTTGTCGAGACACTTTAGGAATTTTGGCTTTATTTCCATAAAAGGTGCAAAGTGATAAAGTGAACTACAGCCCCACTCATGCCAAGGGATAAAGTCAAATGTTGAGCCCGCATCAAAAGTCAAAATGGGAAGGCGGGCCATCGGAGCATTTTGGGAATTTTGGTTTTATTTCCAAAAAGAGAGTTAAAAGTTATAAAATGCTCCATGACTCCATTGGGGTCTTGAGCCCATGTTGAAAATTCAAAATGGGGAAGCGGTTTGTGAGAACTTTGAGATTTTGAGACTTGTTTCCAAAAGATGTAAAATTATAAAGTGAGCCGCAACTCCGTTACCACTCAGGTAAAGCCACGTGTCAAACCTATATTAAAAGTGAAGTTGCAGGGCTTGTGGGGCTGCAAGGAAATTTTTCACTTTGCATCTTTTGCACTAAAGGTGCAATTTCAATTTCAGGCCCATGGATCCATTTTGCAAAAATTGCATTTTCACCAATTTTTAGGGATTTGATTCAAATATTTAAATGAGCATAACTTTCACTCCAGTCATCAAAATTTGACACATTTTATACTGTTGGAAAGGTCTTGGTCTCCTCTATGCCATGGAAGCATAAAATATTGTATTCAGTAGGAGTTGATGGTTGAAAATATGGAAAATGTCTTTAATTCCATTAATGCGTGATCTGATTGCTTCAAACAGATCAGATTTGATCTGATCTTCCATCCTTCCTCCAATATGCCAAAAAAACATGGAAAAATGACTTGATGTCTTGATTTGGGTGAAAATATGGAAAAAATATTTCATGCCATTAATATTTGATCGGAATGCTTTGACTATATATTAAATTTGATTTGATCTTCTCTCCTTCCTTCTTTAGTATGCCAAAGACATGCATAACCAAATTTGACAGATTGTAGGTGGATTTACAGGGGCATTGATGGTTGGTGGTTGAGCTTCCAAATCAGATTTTTTTCCTTCTCTTCTTCTCCTCTCTTCACTTCATCTATAAATGTAAGAGCTTAGATCATTGTAAATGTGGGACTCTGATACTTTTGAAGTGTAAATAGAATCGAAAGCAATCAATACAGAAAAATTTCTCCTTTCTCTCTATCTCATCTATTGTCTCTTCTTTCTTACCTGTAATCCATGGATCATTTATCTTCTGTAATAAGAAAATTTGTGTTCTTATTGATATGATTTATAGAACTTTGTGTCTATGGAATGATATCTTATGTTGTGAATGTGAATGATTCTATTCCGCATCACCTTTTCTCAATATGTATAAGGCTATACTCTATATATTTTCTAAAAGTACTATTATATTATGCTCTTTCCTTTCTTCAGTTTCTTCCATTCGTTTGCATTGATAATCTATTTTGGTAAAAATCATTTCAATATGTCATAAGTCCAACCTTAAGATGAAAGTTATACATTTGTATATAAGATTTGTTGTTTTCTTTCAATAAGGAAACCTCTCTTATAAAGAGGAGGGACTTTCTATTCCCTAACCGTGGTTTTGTTAAAAGTACCTATTTAAAACCCAATAGTTTTTGGCAACTCTACTGGGATTTTGTTTCAACGTATCCCTTTCCAAAACAACTTAAAGATCATTTTTTCATTCCGTGACTCTACGATATACACGTGGGAAGAAATCTCTTGGGGTTGAAGATTCTCATTTTCAACTTCTAGAGCAACAAAACTTCTCTCTTCTTCCAGTAAAAAGGAACAGAGGAACTCGTTCTACAAGCACACCTCCTGTTAAAGATAGAAATTCCAAGAATAACATTCCTCTAGAACAACTCAGCCCTAATCTTCTTTCTCTGATACTTGTTGGTGTTTCAGTTCCCCTTTAGAAAATATTCCCACAGATGGTAGCACCTCTACCTTGGGGACAATGGATTGGGCCTCTTGCTCTTCCTCAACCATTGCATGAGTTACCCAGGAGTAGTAGGAAAGGTTTTCCTAAATTCTGAGGTGATGGGAAGGTACACCTAGATGAACACATTACAACCTTCAATGTGGGATTCTTGGGATTGAACATGAAGACAT
Organism: Taxus wallichiana var. yunnanensis; assembly: GCA_018340775.1. Lineage (NCBI taxonomy): Eukaryota > Viridiplantae > Streptophyta > Pinopsida > Cupressales > Taxaceae > Taxus > Taxus wallichiana. The sequence goes on along the minus strand of CM031237.1, from coordinate 450,127,605 downwards.
TTTTGTCATGCTCTTTGTAGAAACATTGCAGGATAATGTTGCTGATTGGTTCTATCATCTTCCTACTGGGTCAATTATTTATTGGACCACCTTGACAACTCAGTTTGAGCAATGTTTCAAACCTGCTGAAGATGTGCATGCTCTCTTGGCTCAAATTTCTCATATGAAGAAGGAACCACATGCACCCATGAGATAATTTATGGCCAAATTCAACAAGATCTTTCATAAAATTCCACAGAAGACTCATCCTATAGATCAAATCCAAAATTTCTTCTTCCTCAATGATTAGTTACCTGAAGTAAGCTATGCACTAAGGAGAGCTAACCTTGAAATTTTGGATGCTTGATCAATGCCGCTTGGCTATCGTTGTTGAGGATGATTTAATCATGTCTGCAGTAAATTGAAAGGATAACCCTCCAAATCTAAAGCATCTTCTTCTTCGTCTTCCCATGGAGCCAATTCCGATCAGTTAGTACAGAAGCTTGCAAATGATCTCATTTCTATCAAGAAACAATTGGCTTAGCATACTCCTTACCAAGATATTCCAAGGAAGAATTTTCATCCCAGGAACCATTTTCCTTCTTCTCAAAATAAATTGGCTATTGAAGGCCCACCTATCAAGGTTCCAGACAATGCAACTTGTGAAGTTCAAGAACCTGATGATGAGGATTTTAATGAACTCTATAAAGAACCAGAAGAAGAGGTTGATGAATAACTGGAAGAGCTTGGTGGATCTCAAGTTCATTTCCTCACCACTGAAGGTATGGATGATGAAGATGAATATGATGAAAGAGTGGAAGAGATGAATAGTGAGTCATATGCTATTATGACTCAGGAGAAAACAAACAGAAAAGAAAAAGTGATGCAGCTTGCTAAGAAATCCAAGGAGTTTCCTATAACTATTCTAGTGGTTGCAAGAAGAGGAGCTCCTATTCCCACTGCCTCCACGCAAAAGGTGAGTAATGCTAATCCTCCTCCTTCTACCTTTGTTTCCAAAAATTCTTGTCCTTTAATTCCTAAAGTTGATAAATAAAAGTTTCTCATGTTCTTAGTAATGATGTCCCATCCACCTCTAGGTCTTTTGATATCATTGATCACCTAAAAAGACAAAAATCAAAATTTCAGAGGCAGAGTTTTACCAAACCCATCCAAAATCCTTTACTAAAATGGTAAACTTTGTCAATTCCAAATCAAAATCCTCATCTAATAGTTCTAAAGGTATTTTTCTCACTCCTCCTCCTCACCTCAACCAAGCCTTGTGGCTACATTCACTTCCCCTAATGATGAAATTGAACCATTCTATGTGTCTCTCCTCATAGTTAGCCATAAACTCAATAATTGTGTTATAGACTCAGGAGCATCAAAAAATGTAATGCCTAAAAAGTAGTTCACGCTTTGGGCTTGACTCTAACACATGCCTTTGGTTCCTACTATTCCATGGAGAGTAGAGAAGTACCTTTGGTTAGAAGAATTAAAGATGCACAAGTAGCCTTTGCTACTTTTCCAGAGAAAAGGGTCTTAGCCACTATTTTGGTAGCTAATATTCCTCCCTCATATGGTATGTTCATGAGTAGAAATTTTTATAAAGAGGTAGGAGGTGAAATTCAGATGGACTGGTCACATGCTTTGATCTCGGTCAATGGAAAAATAAGAAAGTTGTTACCAGAAAAGAAATTGAGTATATTGTGCAAAATACTGATGATCCAAAAGAACAAATACTCTATGAAGATATAGGGCATGAAAACTATATAATCATGTGATAGGATGATGCAAGTCTTCTTAAGGGAGTGATTCATGATCCCAATGGAATTTAAACTTTGGAGTTTGATGGAAGCTACTTTTCAGCTAGTTCTAGAGATGGTGCAGTGTTTATCTCTCCAGAAGGGAAGATTCATCCATTTTATTTCAAGCTTAATTTTGAAATACAAATAATAAATATGATTATGAGGCTCTCATCCTTGGGTTGAGCATGACAAAAGAAATAGGAGTAAAGAATATTTATGCTCGTGGTGATGTAGAGTTGATTGTGAAATAGGTAAGGGATCTTTACTAAGTCAAGAATAGGAGATTGAAACATTATAGAAATATTGTTTGGGATTCCATTGAATTCCTTGATGCTTTCTTAATTGAAGCTATGCCAAGAGAAAATAATACTAGAGCTAATTCTCTAACTGTCTTAGGATCTCTATTGATTCCTCATCCAAATTTCTCTCCGAGAAATTTACCATTGAAATGATTCATAGGCCTAGTATGCCGGATAATGCAAGCAATCGACAGTTTTTCAATGATGATCAACACTTTCTCTCTTTCTTGGAGCTTAGATATAACTTTAATCAGTTATATTTTGAAGGAAGTGAAACTCTGCCTAGAGAATATGTGCCCTCTAATGAAGAATATATCAAGGAAGAGATGGATCGGGATGATTATATCAAGTTGAAGGGTAATAAAATTCCCAAAGGACTGGTGGGTCTAGAATATATGTTTGAAAAAATGATAAGTTCATAAAATTTGAAGCTTCTCAAGGGACTCGACAATCTCTAGAGTATGAGAAGGTCAATATTATAAGTAATGATGAACCCAGGTGGTGAATATTGGAAAATGTTGCACTTAAGAAGAGAAAAAGAAAGAAATAAACCTATTAACAAAGTATGTTGATGTTCTTTCCTATTCATATGAAGATCTTAAGGAACTTCAACCAAAGGATATGTAACACTATATCCCTATGAAACATGGGATCAAACCTTTTAAGAAGAATAAAAGGTAGTACAATCCTAAGGTTATTGATACTATTTTTCAAGAGATCACGAAGTTACTAAAAGCCAAGATTATTTTCCTAGACATCATTCAACATGGATTGCCAAAATTGTGTCTGTCAGAAATAAGAATGGTGAGATTCACATCTGTGTAGATTTTAGGAATTTGAATCAGGCCTCTCTAAAAGACAACTATCTCAGGCTTTTAGAGAGGCCTGATTCAAATTCCTTACAAGTCTTGCCTCTTTTGTGTTACCGAAGGAAAGTTCTTTAGGGCATATTGTTTCCAAAGAAGGGATCACGATAGATCTAGAAAGAGTTCAAGCAATCTATCGATTCCTCTTCCCACAAGCAATCTAGAATATTCCTCTTCCCACAAGAAAAAGGGTGTTCACTCTTTCTATGGCAAGATAAATTTCTTGAGGAGATTCATTCCAGATTTTGCAGAATTGACTATGAGTGTTGTTCACATGATGAAAGGAAAGAAAAACTTTGGTTGAAATTCTGAAGGTAAAGAAGCATTTGAAGGTATCAAGAAAGCCATTGCTAGAACTCCCATCTTAGCATGCCCTGATTTCAGCAAGGATTTTATCATCTATTGCTATATGCTACGGAGGGTACCTTGGCTACTGTCCTAACTCAGATAAATTTTGAGGATCATGAAATTCCAATTGCATTCATGAGATATGTTATGAAAGCTCATGAATTAAAATATACTATGATGGAGAAACATGCTTTTGTAGTGGTCAAAGTTGTCAAGTAGTTTCATTTTTATAACCTTAATTCTCACTCTATTGTGCTTGTACCTGATACAACCATAAATTCTATTCTTACACAACAGGAGTTTGGAACTAAGAGAGCAAATTGGGTAGAAAAATTACAAGAATATGACCTTGATATCAAGCCAAATAAGATAGTTCAGGGTAAAGGCTTGTGTGAATGTATTACTGAAGTGGTTGATGAAGAATTGTCCAAAAAAGCAATTGATGTTCCTATTGTTCTCTTCCTCGGTTCAATAGATGAGTGGTATGTTGGTATTGCAAATTTTATTACTTATGGAGAGTGTCCATCCCACTTGAGTACCAAGGAAAATAGAGCTATTAAGATAAGGTTTGCACAATATGTATTGTGGGAAAATGCTTTGTTCAAGCGAGGCATTGATGGAAGATTCCTTAAATGTGTGGACAAAGAGAAATAGAAGAAGTTTTTTTCAAATTTTCATGATCAAGCTTGTGGAGGGAATTTATCTTCTGCTATCACTACCCATAAAATCCTTTGTGTAGGGTACTATTGGCCTACATTATTTAGAGATGCATCAAAATGGGTAGGTAAGTGTGAAGCCTGTCAGAATTTTGTTGGGAGACCTAAGTTGGCTACTTTACCACTCAAACCAGTAGTGATTGATGAGCCTTTTCAATAGTGGGGATTGGATTTCATTGGAACTCTTAACCCACCTTCCAGTGTTGGAAATACTCACGTGCTAACTACTACAAATTACTTCACAAAGTGGGTAGAGGCTATTCTAGTAAAAATCACTACTTCTGAGGTGGTGTGTAACTTCATCAAGGAGAAAATCTTGATAAGGTTTGGGGCACCAAAAAAATTGTGACTGATAATGCTTCGAATTTTTCTTCTTCTAAGATGATGGATTTTTTCTATGGTTATGGAATTTCCCTTGATTATTTTTCGAGACTATTACACACAAGGGAATGGACAAATAAAATTAACAAATAAGAATCTAGTAGCCATTGTTCGGAAGCTTGTCAATGACTCTCAAAAGAATTGGCACACGAAGCTCTATGATGCTCTCTAGGCAGATAGATGTACACCCAAAAGAGAAATTGGGATGTCTCCATTCTAGGTGGTGTATGGTGTTGAAGCTCAGCTACCAGTAATAGTGGAATTGCCAACCTTGCACTTAATGAAGGCTATTGAGGATTCAAGTTTCATCAGTTCCTTGGACAAGAGGATCATGTATCTTTAGAAGCTGGATGAAGACAAGATGCAAGTTTTTGATAGGATCTCAGCTCATCAACTGAAGGTGAAAGATTTGTTTGACAAGAAAGCTAGACCCATAGATTTTCAAGTGGGAGACATTGTTCTGCTGTGGGAAAAAAGACATGAACCTTGAGGAAGCCACGGTAAGTTTGATTCTCCTTGGCTTGGTCCTTTCAAAATCATACACTTTGTTGGAGAAAATTCTTTCTACTTGGATTATATGGACGGATCCTCTCTCCCACTTTCTTATAGAGGGAATATTTTAAGTTGTTCAAGTCCTATGTGATTAGGCAATCCTTTTGTGTATACCGTGTGCGTGTTTTATTTTTGGTTTTTATTTTTGGTTTGTTTCCTTCCATGTGTGTTGTCTTCTATATTGATTCACCTTCGACTCTATTTTCCCAATGGATAAGGAAGTGGTCTACTCTCCCGAGTTTTCCTTGAGTTCTTGATCTTGTCTTGTTTCTCTGTCCAAGCCAAGTCATCCCCAGAAAGAGCTAGTGTTGTCACCCTCAAAATTCCCCTCGTTTTTTCAAGTCAAGCTTTCAAAATTTTTGAGTTGGTGCCTTTGAGAGATGTTTGAGTAGAGTGAGAAGTCTAGAGAGATAGAAAAAATTTGTGCTTTGAAGAAATTGGTGCTCATTTACAATCTTGCCCTGTTAAAATCTTGCAGTCCGCATGGTTTGATAAAATTTCTATCTTCCCGTCTGGATGCTTGAAAATTGTTTCCTTCATTTGAATGAAATTGTCAAATCCTTTCTCTATGGCCGTGGATCACATCGAGCTTGGTATTGTTTACAATTCTTCTTTCCACGAGGAGCAATTTGTTATTCAGGCGTAAATGGTGGAGTTTTCCCTCTCTGTATTTTTCCACAGTCGTGAATGACGGGCATATCTTCCCTGTCAATTTCTTTTCCAGCATCCATGAGTACATGGACATCTTTAATTAGATGCGGCGTGGTAGATTATTTTGTGAACTTATCATTTTTGTTATTTTTGCAAAAGTGTCAAATTGGCTCTGTGGCCCCAAAGGATCCTAATTGGCCCGAATCGGCTAAGTATAAAAGGACCGTGGAAGGTGCCACATGTATCTTCGATGCACTTTTGGTATCGTGCACAAAATTAGAGCCCCCAAACTTGTGCTAGCCCTCCACGTGTCCAAGGTGTGAAAAAGGGACAGAGCTGATCATTTAGTCGACTAAGTATAAGAGGGTTGGTGGAAGCATCCACATGCCTCATTGACACAACTTCATAAGTGAGACCTAAGGGACAGACCCCAAATGAGTGCCAACCCTCCATGTGTCCAAGGTCTAGAAAAGGGATAGAGCTGACCATTTAATTGACTAAGTATAAGAGGGTTGGTGGAAGCCTCCACGTGCCTCATCGATGTAACTTCAGAAGTGAGACCCAAGGACATACCCCAAATGAGCGTCAACCCTCCACTTGGTCAAAGCCTTAAAAAGTTAAATTGGCCATTGAAAAGTCTAAAGCTAGTGGATGGTGCCACGTGTCTCATCGACACATCTTCAAGGGTCAAAGCCAAAGGGATTCCCCAAACAAGTGCCAGCTCTCCACGTGTCTAGGGTCTAATAGAATTAAAAAGGGGTAGAACCGGGTATTGAATCGGATAAGGAAAGGAGAACCAGTAGAAATCCCCATGTGTCCCTTCAACACTCTTTCAGGGGGAAAGTCTAAAATAATGTCCCAAATGTGCACCAACTCTCCATGTGTCCAATCAACACACCTCCAAATGAGCGGGAACACTCCACGTGTCCCGGGTTAGACATAAAGCCTTCGCCAAATAGAGGGACTTAGTCAAAACACAAAAATATAGAACACGCCCATAAAGGGACACATGGTCATGTTTCAGGTCAAAGAGGGAAGGAGGATTGCTAGAGCACTTTGGATTTTTTGGCTTTATAAAAGGAATAAAGTGTAAAAGTAAAGTGCGACCCCTTTGGTGCATGGGAAAAAATCAAATGTTGAGTCCGCATCAAAAGTCAAAGCGAAGAGGCGGGTTGTCGGGACACTTTAGGAATTTTGGCTTTGTTTCCATAAAAGGCATAAAGTGATAAAGTTAACCGCGGCCCCGCTCATGCCAAGGGATAAACTCAAATGTTGAGCCCGCATCAAAAGTCAAAACGGGAAGGTGGGCCATCGGAGCATTTTGGGATTTTTTTTTAATTTCCAAAAAGAGAGTTAAAAGTTATAAAATGCTCCATGACTCCACTAGGGTCTTGAGATTGCGTTGAAAAGTAAAAATGGGGAAGCGGGTCAGTGGAGAACTTTGAGATTTTGAGCCTTATTTCTATTAGTGCAAATCTACGGCCTCCTAAATGACCTTTAGATCTGCAGTCGAGAATTGGGTCATTTAGTGTGATTGCACAACATTGAGTTTTCCCTAAGTGTGGGACCTTGCAAATTGGGAAAACTCTCCAGATTGAGGCTGGTTCCTACTCCTCTGTTTAGGTGTATGCATGAAATTTTTGCAGAGGTTCTGATTCAAAATTCCTACTCTAAAACTACCAAGGAGATAGGGTTGAGAGAAAACATGGAAATGGAAACAAAACTAAGAAAAAATAGAACGGTGATACACCAAAGGAGTGCTTGAACTTCTTGCTTTGAAAATTAGACAAAAATCATGGAGATGCAACACTAGAACATGCAAAAATTTCCAAAATGTAATGAAGTATCAAAAGGAAACAATAAACACAAGAAAGGATTGGAAAATCAATCATAGAACATACATGATCATTCCCAAGATTTGATATAATGCATTACACAGAAAAGAGGAAAAAAACATGCTGTAGTCTCCATGAGAGGTCTGAAACTACTTCAAATCCACTTGCTAAGGAGAAAAGAAGAGCTTGCAAGAGAAAGAATGTCCAACCATTACAAAATGAGCCAAAACTGGCTTTTAATTGATGAAAACGTAGAACAGGGGAGAGAGAATGCGGAAATCCATTTTTGCACACACCAACCAACAACATCCATTAAAATGGAAAGGGCACATTTGAAAATCCATTTTCCAATGTATTCGACCATGCTGGAGAAAAATCGGTGCCATACTGCATTAATTTTTTGTGGTTGGATGTTTGTTATGTATTTTTCCCATGCCCTGAAGTTTCTTCAATTTTCTCCTCCAAATTAGCCCAAAATCAAAGTTGAAGCTTTCATGGCATAGAGGGCATTGATAGCTTTCCAATGGTACCAAATTTGATGAATTTTGACCACTGGATTGAAAGATATGACCTTTTGAAATTCTGCGGCCAAATTAGGGCAAAAATGGTGAAAACGGTCTCATGGGGGCAAAATCTTGATTTTTTCCCTATTTTTTCAAATTCGAAAATTTCCCAAAATATCTCCACACCCCACCCCCTCTCATGACATGTGTCAAATTATGATTGGCTAGGGGGTCAAAGTCAACATCTAACCCTTTTGTGGCTAAAGTGTAAACTTTTCTAAGGTCTCCGACATCTTGCCGATGCACGATGATGTGTCATAAAAATGACACGTGTTAGCCTCTGATTGGTGTAGAGGTGTTTCCCAAATATTTATCTTCTCCTTTGCAGGGGTTCGTAGGCCACTTTTTGTCTTTAACCCTTTTTCCCCAAAAGCTAAGTGCCAAAATTCTATCCCCGACCCCGTGAGTCCGCTTCCTCCCTTTGTCGAGCCCATGGGCCAAATATTTCCTTTGTGCCTTTTAACCCCAAAAGGGCTAAGTGAAAAATTTATCTCCCTATCTCCACCGACCCACCAATTTCCTTGGAAAATTTTCCAACTCTACTCTGCCAGCCCAAGACTCCCTAGCAAATTTTCCTCCTTACCTCTGTGGGCCTGCCCAGGGAAAATTTCCCCTCCAAACTCCACCAAGCGATAACTCAAAAATACAACGAGTTAGTAGGAATTATTTACCTTTACGAAAGGTGGAAAAATTCTCTATCTGATGAAATCATACCTAGAAAATTTTGAGTCCCTAAAGCATGCAAAAATTCATTTAAGTACTAGCAAAGGAAAAGGAGGAGGAGTTAGCCAAAAATAAGCATGGGCTTATTTTGGATAACACTTTTGCGACTCAAAGGGGTCATCTACCTACTAGATGAAGTGATCGGCTTTCCTTGAAGCATGCATTGGGCATGGAGTAATGATAGATAGCCTACAAACTGATCCTCTACTTGAAAACCCACTAAAAATGAATTGATCTTCATCAACTGCCAAGTTCAATGCATTGTGCAAGGGGAAAAACCAACACCAAAAAAACTATGTACAAAATCTGAAAATCATACATACACCAAGTGGGATATGCAGAGTGTGCACAAGCACTTCTTCTGCTGAAAGAAAACCTATGTACTCTACTCTAACTGGAGGCAAAGGTGAGCTAAACAAACCTCAGAATCGGTTGTGCAAAATAGATTCCCTTCCTTAAAATTATCAGCCATGCAAATGATTTGGAGCTGAACATGGATGTTATTAGGAGTGGAAGGCTGACTACAAATTGTTTCTCCACTCCCTCCATCAAGGTATCAACTGGAAAAAATAAATAGCTCTTCAATCTACTGTTCACTTAGTTCCCAGAGGTATTGTAGCTGATCCTTGGTACTTTGATGCTCATCCTCATGCTTAGAAGCAAGCATGACTGGTTTTGGCTTCTCCCTTGGCTCCAATGAAGCCAAGTATCTGATTGGGCAAGGTATGGTCCTTTTGATATGCCCATAGCTCTGATATCTAACTCCAAGAATAAAGTCTTCTTGTAGACCTTCTTGGATGGATGATGTGGAAGAAGTGGTGAAAATATCTTGCTCTTCCCCTTCCTTTTCCCATGAAGTACATGGAAGATTTAAATCTTCCAAACTTGGTTCCAAAAGGCTGTCACAAAACATAGGCTGCTATGTTTCAATGTTATCCTTTGTGGCAACATGCTCTTGATGTTGGAGAATGAATGGTGAAGAAGAAAATGTTGTAATTTCAGCTGGCTCCTCATCCAAACATTCTTCTAAGTCTGATAAGCAATCAAACTCTTCAATGTCCTGCTGCAACAAAGTCTCTTCCTCTTGCATGTTAACTTCATTTTTAAACATGAAACTTGTCAATTCGAACTCATCCAAAAAATCATATTTTTGGAGAGATGAAGTGGGAGAGAAACATGAAATTTCTTGTGCCTCTTGTTCATAATTTGGACCTATTTTGTTCACCTCCATAATGGCTTCATTGATCAAATCAGCCTCTTCAAATGAAAGCAAAAATGTATCAATAATGCTTCCTTCTTCTGCTGTTGCAAAAATTGTCTTGATCTCATCTATTTGCTCCTCTTCAATGGGGTTTGGAGCTGGTTTTTCTTCCTCAACTGTTGTTAAAAAATCAGCCTTTTCCACCACTTGTCTTTAAACCCCAACTTCCTCCTTTGGCTTCACCATCAAGGGAACCTTTGAAAACTCAAATATAGTAGCCAAACTCTTCATATTTTCTATCATTTCTTCTCTATTAGGTTTCTCTATTTGATGTTCTCCTTGGCTGGTTTTATTATTTTCTTTCTTCCATACATGGACTTGGGAAGGCAAGAAGAGTGGTGGGTTGTAACTCAACCGGTTTTGCAATTTTTATGGTGATGGAGGACGTAAAACCTAATGTTTCTTTGGAGGGAATGGATGTTTCGAATGAGAAAGAGTTGAGAAATTGAGGCAGGATGGGAGACAAGGAGGTGAAGAAATGGAATTAACTTTTGGGAGAGAAGATGGGCAACTTGAAACTTGACACTTCGCTGAGATAAAGTAGATTGGGAAAGAGGAAAAGAAAAAGCATGAGATCGTGTGCTTACCCATTGACAAGGTTCCTAAATACTCCTCTCATACACCTCTATTCCTTCAGTCCACTTTGCAAGCAATGGAAACATTGCAACCATGAAGTCAAGTTTCTATTACGGGCTATAATGCCTTGTAAAAGGTTCCACCCATGGACAGGGTGCTCCATAATCGATTCCAAATGATTTCATTTGTGCTTGAGCCCTGGATTGCACCATGGTTGCCTCCATCTTTTGGATCTCCTCCAAAAAATCTGCACTTTATTATTGAATGCCCTCACAATCTACGTACCCTTGTGCTTGACATGCTTCATAGCCAAACTGACTTTGGCATTTCTCGATGGGTATGCATATTGGTTTTGAATTTGATCAAAATGCTGATCTGCAGGATTTGAAAAACATGTTGGAGGTGGGAAACATTGCTGCTGTTGTAAATTCAAATTCCATGAGGTAAATGAAGTCATGATTACAAAAATTCATGGGATGAAAGAAGAATGAAGAGATGGAATGAAAAATGAAAGAAAATGAAGGGAAATAAGGTGTGTAACCTCGTAGATGGGTTTCGATTAGATGGAGTCGCGATGTGTTTACAAATGCCTCTAAAGGATGAAATTTTAAACAAGAACACATCAACCTACAAAAAATGAAATGGAAGACCTCTAAGGTCCCACCGGGTATGCCAAAACTGTTAGTGAAAATCTACAAATTTCCCCAAAACGACCTTCGATCTCGTAGTTCGAGGTGGGTCATTTAGTGTGATTGCACAACATTGAGTTTTCCTAAGTGTGGGATCTTTCAAATTGGGAAAACTCTATAGATTAAGGCTGGTTCCTACTCCTATGTTTAGGTGTATGCAAGAAATTTTACAGAGAGGTTCGATTCAAAATTTGTACTCTAAAACTACCAAGGAGACATGGTTGAGAGAAACCATGGAAATGGAAAAAAAAACTAAGAAAAAAACAGAAATGGTTATACACCAAAGGAGTTCTAAAATTCTTGGTTTGAAAATTAGACACAAATCATGGAGATGCAGCAGTAGAACATGCCCAAATTTCCAAAATGTAATGAAGGATTATAAGGAAACAATACACACAAGAAAGGATTGTAAAATCAATCACGTAACATACATTATCATTCCCAACATTTGATACAATGCATTACACGGGCAGAGAGGAAAAAAACGTGCTACAATCTCCATGGGACGTCTGAAACTCCTTGAAATCCACCTACTAAGGAGAAAAGAAGAGTTTGCAAGAGCAAGAATGTCCAACCATTACAAAATGAGCCAAAACTAGCTTTTAATCGATGAAAACGTAGAACAAGGGAAAGAGAATGTGGAAATCCTTTTTTGCACCCACTAACTAACAACATCCATTAAAATAGAAAGGTTACCTTCACAAATCCATTTTCCAATGTACTCAACCATGCTAGAGAAAAGTGGGTGCCATACCGCATTAGTTTATGGTGGTTGGATGTCTGTTATGCATTTTTCCTGTGCCCAGGACTTTTCTTCAATTTTCTCCCTCCAACTTTTCCCAAAACTCAAAATTGAATCTTCCATGGTATAAAGGGCATTGATAGATTTCCAATGGTACAAAATATGATGAATTTTGACCACTGGATTGAAAGATATGACCTTTTGAAATTCTGTGGCCAAATTAGGGCAAAATTGGTGAAAAATGGGTCAGTGGGGCAAAATCCCGATTTTTTCCTGTTTTTTCAAATTGGGAAAATTTCCCAAAATCTATCCATGCCCCACCCTTCGATGACACGTGTCAAATTCTGATTGGATGGGGGTTGAAGTCAACATCTAACCCTTTCGGGAAAAAGTGCAAACTTTTTGAAGGTCTCCTAACGCCTACTGATGTGTCTTGATGATGTGTCATAAAAATGACATGTGTTGGCCTCTGATTGGCATGGAGGTGTTTCCTAAATCTTTCTCTTCTCCTTTGCGGGCTCATTGGATGATTTTTATCTTTAACCCTTTCACCCCAAAAGCTAAGTGCCAAAATTATCTCCCTGGCCCCGCGAGTCCACTTCCTCCTTTATCTCGGCCCATGGCCAAATATTTCTTTTGTGCCTTTTAACCCCAAAAGCGCTAAGTGCAAAATTTATCTCCCTATGTCTCGTTGACCCACCAATTTCCTTAGAAAATTTTCCATCTCCACTCACTGCCCCGAGACTCCCTGGAAAATTTTCCTCCTTACCTCTACGGGCCCGCCCAGGGAAAATTTCCCCTCCAAACTCCGCCAAGCCATAACTCAAAAAATACAAGGAGTTAGGAGGACTTCTTTACCTTTCTGGAAAGGTGGAAAAATTCTCTATCTGATGAAATCATACCTAGAAAATTTGAGTCCCTAAAGCATGCAAAAATTCATTTAATTACCAGCAAAGGAAAAGGAGGAGGAGTTAGCTAAAATTAAGCATGGGCTTATTTTGGATAACATTTCCAAAAGAAGTAAAATTATAAAGTGAGGCACGACTCTGTTACCACTAAGGTAAATCCATGTGTTAGACCTATATCAAAAGTGAAGTTGCGGGCTTGTGGGGCTACAGGGGAATTTTTGCACTTTGCATCTTTTACGATAAATGTGCAATTTCAATTTAAGTCCCGCGATCCATTTGTGAAAATTGCATTTTCACCATTTTGTATGGATTCAATTCAAATATTCAAATGAGCATAACTTTCACTCCAGTTCTCGAAATTTGACAAATTTTATACTGTTGGAAAGGTCTTGGTCTCCTCTATGCCATGAAAGCATAAAATATTGTTTTTAGTAGGAGTTGATGGTTGAAAATATAGAAAACATATTTCACGCCATTAATACATGATTTGATTGCTTCAAACAGATCAGATTTGATCCGATCTTCCATCCTTCCTTCTCGAATACGATAAAAAAATTAGATGTCTTGATTTGGGTGACAATCTAGAAAACGTATTTCATGTTATTAATATATGATCGGACTTCTTCGACTAGATAAAATCTGATCTGATCTTCCCTCCTTCATTCTTCAAAATGCCAAAGACATGTAAAACTAGATTTGGCTGATTATAGGTGGATTTGTAGGGGTAGTGATGGTTGGTGGTTGAGCTTCCAAATCATATTTTCTTCCTTCTCTTCTTCTCCTCTCTTTGCTTCATCTATAAATGTAATAGCTTGGCTCATTGCAAATGTTGGACTCTAATACTTTTGAAGAGTAATTAGAATCGAAAGCAATCAATACTGTAAGAATTTCCCCTTTCTCTCTATGTGATCTATTGTCTCTTCTTTTTTACCTGAAATCTATGGATCATTTATCTTCTCTAATAAGACACTATGTGTTCTTATTGATAAGATTTCTAGAACTTTGTGTCTATGGAATGATATCTTATCTTGTGAATGTGAATGATTCTTTTATATCACCTTTTCTCGACGTATAAGGTTATAGTCTACTATCTATATTTCCCGAAAGTACTATTATATTATGCTCTTTCCTTTCTTCAGTTTCTTCCATTCGTTTGTATTGATAAGCTATTTTGGTATAAAAGCATTTCGAGATGTCACAAGTATAGCCTTAAGATGAAATTTATACATTTGTATATAAGCTTTGTTTCTTGCTTTCAATAAGGGAAGCTCTCCCATAAAGAGGAGGGACTTGCTTTGTCCCATAAATGTGGTTTTGTTAAAAGTACCATTTTAAAACCCAATAGTACCACAACAATTTTTCCAATCTCAAATATCACACCATGTCCCTATTTCTCAATATCAATCATTACAACAACCTATCCAATCTCAACCCATGACATATATTAATCCTTATCAAATGGTTCCTCAAACCCCCACACATCCAAAAAATTATCAACCACCTTATCAAGCTACTTTTCATGCCACAAAACCAAAATCCCAACCTATCATCATATCAAACAATTCCATGCAGGCCCTAATGAATAGGTTAGATAGTCTAGAGGCCACTACCTTGGGACCTAAGGTTACATTATCTTATGAACAAATCTGTAATGAACCCATTCATCTATTGGTTCCAATCAAACCTTACCCTCCTCATTGGGAACTTCCCAAGTTTACCAATTTCAATAGTAAGGAAGACCCCCAACAAGATCTACACAGGTTTAAATATGCGTGTTACCTTATCACACATGATCAAGAACTTATGCTTCACACCTTCCCTATGTCCTTGTCCGGTCCAGCACTGGATTGGTACAATGGGATTCCTCAACATTCCTTATTATCCTTTACCTAGCTCACACAATTTTTCCTAGAGAATTTTTCGATTAATATTGTGCATAAAATCATTATCAATGACTTGTATGCCATTACAAAACTTGATGATGAGTCTATCGTATATTTCTTCACACAATGACATGGAATTATAAATCAACTATCACTTACTCTTCCAAAAAATAAACTCATTGAACTCTTCTCATGTTCTTCAACAAAGCATATTTATTCTACATTGCAAACACAATCTTTCTAAACATTTGAAAAAGATTTTACCATGACTCACATAATTAAAACTTATGCCCTAGAACAAGGCCAACTCAAACTTAAATCTAATAAACCCAAATTTGAATTTACCAAACTATATGCACACAATGATAAAACTAAGAGTTCATCCAATGCCATGGTCATTAAGTCTTTTTCTATACCTAAAACTAGTGTGTGGAAATAGAAACAAGCTTCTAGACCATCTCCTAAGTATACCCCCTTGGGGAATCCTATATTTCAGTATTTGACAAGTTGATGACAATACACTCCATCCAAATTCCTCCCATACGGCCCATGGATGACTCGTGACCCATGGTTAACTTGTGACCCAAGATCACTTGGTATCATGAAGGAAACTATTGTAAATATCATCAAGTAAAAGGTCACAACATTGAGAAGTGGTGTTCCTTCAAAGATCACAGGGATATTCAAATAGATAGCTCCATTGCTTCACCTAGCCAAACTATTGATAGATTTAAAACACCTTTCCCTAATAACCCATCAACAAATCAAGCCACCCCATCTACATGTTAACTACCAAGTGCTCACACCATTAACACCATTAATTAAAATCTAATCTCATCAATGACTCCACCTACTCCTGCTTTAGACATTATTCCCACCCTTTGGTCGGGACCTATCATATCCACGACTACCACACCTCAGTATCAAATTCTATTACATGTCTTATATCTATATCCACTATTATGCCTACCACATTCACATCAGCTTTGATTATACATCCTCGTTTTGTCCACTTCTATTATATGTATTACATCGATTCATCTTTAACACCTATTTTGGTCCCAATGATATCCACACCTATTCCTAAACCTCTAACATCTATTTCTCCACCCACGTCTACATCAAATAAACCTATTACTACATCTGCATCACTCATTTCCAGATCAATCCCAACTACCACATATATCTCCATAAGTACCACTCATAACTATCCCAACACCTATCTCGATGTGTGTACCTACATCTTTTCTTATGGCCAAACCTCCTATCTCATCTCGATCACCTACACTTATCCCTTTAACACCAACCATATCCACATATATAACCTATTTTGCACCAATCATATCTCCTCCATTTGCAAACCACGTAAATGCCACCTCTTGAGACATTCATGGAGTAAGATTCTCCACCTAAGACAAACATAAGGGGGATTCATTCTCCTCTCTAAAAATCAGTTATTTGTATATCAACTAATCCAAAACTTACACCTATATCTTAAAATCCACAATCTGAGATTGTTACTATACTGCCAAGGGTAAGTCTTCTCAATCAAAATCTAAGGCTTATGGTAAACATCCCCAAAATTCTCCCGCACATCCTCCTAAGAATTCAGATCTCACCTCCATCCCAGGAACATCCTCATCTATTTTAGGGCCAGTCCCTCTATCTAAGGTATCTCATAATAGTAAATCCCAATCTAAACAATTTACCTCCCAAATTTTATTCATATTTTCAGACATCTAGGTCACCCATCCGATCTACACCCATACCCATCAAACCTAAATCTAAAACCAAACAACCTATCAAGCCTCACAAGAGTTATCTTTCCTACACACTCTCTATTGGGTCTTATATAAATATATTATGACACTTAATTTAAATATATGCCATAATGCTTCTCCACATTAGAGATTTTGATCCTTATAGTTAGTGGCCATCATGGTTTGATCACAAATGCATTTGTGTTTATCATCATACCATGGGTCATGTCATTGATCATTATAAGGCCTTTCGGATGATCGTCCATAACCTTATTGAGAAGATGATTTCCTCATTCGGGGGAACATATTTCTTCATCTACAACAAATCTAATTCGTATCCCATCCATCCAATCTCCCAAGATTCCTTCATCCACATCATCCCTTAACATCTCTCCTACACATGATACTATTTGTCTTGCCAATCATCTTTATGATCATCGACCATCTATCCAATCCAAATTAAAGATGATCCCATCTGAAATTTCTTCAACATCAAATAACTCATCCACATCTACTTTGTCCATAGTGAAAGGATATATTTTTCTAGGGGACATCCTTCCCTTTCTCTTAAGTGTCCCATCCACATCAATTCATAGCTTATTTGTCTAAAAAAACTCCCTTGATGTTGGGGGACTCAACTTTTGGTATTGATTTGTTTAATCTTATCCAAAATTATCTAACCTATAAGGTCATATCTTAATTCAAATTTATCTAGTCTAAATATCAATTAAAGCACACCCGTGTGGCCATGTTTGTCCCTCCCTTTGGGGACCATTTAATCTCACTTGAATTTCACCAATATGGCCATACTTGTTTATCCGATGAGAAACCATATTTTCATTCCAAAGCCCACCTTTGTGGCCATATTTGTCCTCCTCTAGGGGGACCATTTATTTTCATCTTAAAGTCCACTTTTGTGGCCATGTTTGTTTCTTCATTAAGAGACCATTCATTTCCATCACAAGTCCATATTTGTCCTCCTCTAGGGGACCATTCATTTTCAGTTCACCTTCATGGTCATATATTCATCTCATTGGGGATGTTTTTTTCTCTGCTTCCTCAAAATGGTAACGCAAAGTTTTTAGCTTCGCTTATCTATCTTACCATGCTTTCATCCTATCCTAACATGAATTTAATGTTGGTGAATTCATTCTCAAAGGAAATCGAACGTCACTACTATAGAAAGGAGCCAACACATAAATTTTTCCCCTACTTGTATTGGATCATACATCATCATGCATGAGTATGGGTCGAGCCTATTGATTGGCCTCCTTGGTGGTAAACCGAAGTGGAACCTCTTAATGCACTACACTTATGACAATTCTACTTTGTTAGTGTGTCTTTTATTAAGCTCTTAGTCATATTCTTAGATCATTCCTCCATCGCTATCCTCTTACATCTCTCATTGTAGTAATTTGGAACTATGTGGTCATTGACGCGCCAAAATTGTATGTGCTACATTATCGAAAACGGTTACAAAATTTGCTAATGATGATTCGTGTCCTTTCACAAGGTGTTCGAGTTCATAAGCTCATATGCAATGTATAATTGTAACCTACACATCTTAACTTAGCTTTTCCACACTTTCTTGAGCTTCCCACTCTTTTCTCAGGCATGTTTTGGCCTTAAGTTTCAAAACTACCACCTTTCCTAGGTGGCGCTTTGTGACTACCACCCGGACAAGGTGACGGTCCTTCAATCGTCACCTTATGCGGGGTGGCATTCCTAATCTATTTTTCAAGAACTCCTCATGCGTGATTTTAACACGTGACACTACAACTAACTTTACTTCCAATGTGTGTTTGTAAACAAAATTGCCTAAAAATAGTCTTGATTGCATGGTATTACTTCCCTCTTCTATTTTTAAATAGATTTAATTAGTTTGAAATCCCTCTTCACCCAATTATTTGGCACTCCAAGGCTACCTTATGCATGAAGACACATCCCAGCTAATTCCTATATATTTAATGCCTGTATTCAAGAAAATGACCTGAGAATTTTGTGTATCTTGCATAGTATTGTTGTAAAAATCCTACTGGAAATTGTATAGCTAAGCTCTATTCACTTGTGCTATCTCTCTTTTACTTGCATTACAACCAAATTTTCCTTCAAGATGCCATTTCTCAAGCACCTTCTCCTGTTGCTACCTTTGGATTCCCAATTCCTTAGACTCATATGGACACATGGAGAAAGAAAGGATAAACTGAGGGGAAAAATCATCACACATTTGGATTCATCTCTATTTCATTAATTCCGTGTTAGAGTTGTTTGATTTCCTTCATTACTACAATTTATTATTGTTACATCATATCGAATAGAGTGGAAATCAATTTCCTTTTGTTTGCAAGTAATTAGTTAATTTCAAAGAGGGTTTAAATCATTAATAGCAGCTCCCAGGTGATGGATCCTCTTCTTCCCATCCCTATGGATCTGAAGGAGAGAATATCTATAGGAAGTTTTCTGCATATCATAGATTATTGGGAAAAGTTCTTGTTTTACGTTAGAATTATTTAGAATACACTCAACACAGGTGAATAAACACACCATGTTATTCTTCTTGTTTAGTTTTAGTGTAGAAGTAGATTTGATGATTTAGAATAAAATAAAATTGTTGTTTGTAATTATGATGTTTTAGTTTTGTTGATTTATTTAGGTTAGTTTACTTTCAACAATAACATAGATTGTTAGTTTCATCTTAGCTGATTTGGACACTTCAAACTAGTTCAATGTTGAGATTCAATTAGAAAAACCATAGGGAATTTACGCCACCCATTCATAGCCTCTAAATCTCCCCTTTGCCAACTCAGCTACTAGGAGATCACACTACCATATCTTAAACACTCGATTCTCCTATAGTTATCCAAACATATTTCCACATCGATGCCCTGACACAACCTTGAGGGGTCGAGTGCGGTTGAAGGTTACATGTAAATTTTGATCTCAGTAAAAATTGGTGCACCCAACGTGAAGGATTAATTCCTTCTTGTTTCCTTTTATTTCATTGTTGTTACCTCACCTATCCATTTCTTCCCCTATTTTGGTAGGTATTTTATACTTTCTAAAATATGTCTGGAAGAGAGTTTGGTGGGCCATTTGGCTCTAATAGATATTACACCAATGTGCAACCACAACATTGCCCTTATCTTTTGAGGTGGGGTGAAAATTACACAAGCAATGTCCAAACCTTCCCTAGTTACACTTCAAACCTCATTAGATATGTAAGGATGGATGAGGTTGATCAACTGTTAAACATACTATATTGTCAACCTAAAAGTAAACCATGTTGTTATCATAAACAAAATAGGTTCTTACCATAGAGTCTTGTCAAGACCTTACATTGCCATACAATTAACATAAGATGATATGTTTACACGAATAGATAATCCCATTCATCAAATAGACAAGTATTTGGAAAGAATGAAGGCTACAACCTCTGAGATTTCGAATGCCTATCCTAAGATTCTTAATTTTGAGGAAGACAAGAATTATAACACCGAACAATTCATGACAGGTATCATGATCCTACTCAATCAAACCTTGTGCCATAGGAACCCCAACAAGGGACTCAATCCTCTCCCAATGATATTATTTCTACTTTAGTAGGGAAGATTAGAGAACTAGAAAGTTCCCACATTTCACAACCAACACATGTAGTAGGGAAGAACATGGGGTATTTAGTTGATAACAAAAGATGCATCCCTTCAAATGAGAAACCAACACAATATCCTGTACAACAATGGTATCCAGAGTTCATTCAAATCCAGGTGATCTTCTCATAGGGTTAGAGACACTAGGGATGGGTCTTCATCCTTCTCAAGCTTATCCTATGCAAGGGCTTGCTGGAAGTGTATTCTCAAATGCTACCACAATAGACAATGCGACATTCCCTAGTTTTATGCCCGCAAGTCCATATCCTAGTAATATCCCACCTTACATACACATTTATTCAAAAACTCCTTAGATGGAACCATATGCCATTCCCACTCCGTACATGCCATATCAAGGGACCCTATATTTTCCCGTCAATTCTTATAATGTAGCTTATCCAACTCCTCCTCCTCCACCTCCTCATCAAGTATCTTCAATGGTGGAATCTTACCTAATGGGTACATATGCTGAGTACTTAAAAGAGCCTCTTGAATTCACCATACGTGGTGTCCTAATTCTATTCCCATTTCTGGATCTTCCAAAATTTAAGGGAGAAGGATACCTGAATGCTCATATCAAGGCCTACACTATTGTTATCAGGGAATTAATTCCTTGGGATGTTGTAGTGGCCAAGATATTTATAAAAAATCTCAAAGGAATCACACTAAATTGGTATTACCATATTCGAAAAGCTTCTATACATTGCTTTAAACAACTTGTTTCTAAGTTCATCAAATTATTTGACATGAACAAGTTGTTGTGTACAGGATTAGAGAGTTATTGCATGTTAAACGGAAGAAAAATGAATCATGCTGCACCCATTTCATCCGAGAGACGGTGCCAAGTTCTCTATTCCTCTGCAAGTGTGCCCAACATGGACCAAATATAACTTTGTGATCTTTTCCTTCACTCACTTAATCGAGAGACTAGGAGGAATTCCGTAAGTTTCCTTTCCACGGTTATGAGGAAATGTTAGAGGGTGCACTTTGGATTGAATAAGATGCTATAGACAATGGGCATAAGATCTATGGCCCTAATGGGAAATTGGTATCCCCAAATCAAAATAATGCAAATTATCAAAATAATGGTGCTAACAACTATGGACCCAAGGGTGTGAATCACAATCATGGTGCTACCACAATAGTGCTATTGATCAAGCCAAGAATGTTGGTTTTCTAAACAATGGTAACACTAAAAATAACAACAAAAAAGCAATAACAGAGACCCTAACACTATGTATTCTATCAACACAGTCCATGCCTCTCAAAATAAAAATCAAACCCAAGGCCTAAACCAAGAACAAAAATATGGTAAAGGGGCAATTAATCATGGTTCTAATAATCAATTTCAAAATTATAACCAAGGTTACAATCAACAACAACAAGACACTTATCAAAGGCCAAGAGATTACGAACCTAACATATACTATATTTTCCATAAGGTTTGAGTTCATGATGATAGGACTTTCTCAGAATCAGAACAAGTTTTTACAAATAATTACTAAAAAACCAAAGGCACTCTTTGTAGACATGTTCCTAGCAAATCTTGAAACAAACCCATAGCCTAGTCATACTAGACCTGTCACACCTCCAAATGTGGACCCTAAACATCCCAGGGATTCCTGCGAATCCTCAAAATATAAACAAGGGTATTCCTATAAAAATAATGACCATGAAGCCTTAACTTCTTTAACCTCTCAGGTTGCTCCTAATCTTGGTTCAAAAATAATATAAACATATTGGGGTTAATTAAGCTAGAGGTCAAGCTAGAAATTAATGCAACAACTTAGATGAAGGAGTATGTTTAAAAACCCTACCCGTTATTTCCTTCCCACAGATGAATTTCCTAAAATATCAAAACCAATATGAACCTATGATTTAATATTGGATTTGAACAAAACCTTTTGTCACATTTTGTCTCTAGATTTTCTCAAGAATTAACCTACGCATCATTCTCTTGCTAATACACTAGGTCTTGGTCATCTAATCCATGTTATGCCACCTTCTAGCACTCAAATAAATCATATTGACTTTGACATACATCCTACAGGATAAAATGATAGAGATATTGGGTTTGTTTTCAATATAAAAAAGATGCCATTTGATGCTGAAATTTCCGAAGAGGTGGTCCTACCTTATTTTTACAAGTATGGGTTTATAAAAATTGCATTAAGAAATTCACGATTGATGATGAGGATGTTGTAAATGTAGTTCCCTTCTCTTTCTTGCAGAATTTGGGATATGGAGAGACAAATTTTTCCTCTACAAGAAACATGTTACTTTGGGTAATACATCTTAAAGTGACTTCGATTGGAACCATAGTTCTTCCAGTCACGCTTCATCCAAAACCATCTTGATAGTGTTTTATATTATCAATAGGGAAACATGTTATAAAATGATCTTTGGGAGACCGTGGAATCATCAATTGAAGGTTATCCCCTCTACCCTATTCCAGAGATTAGATTCCTCCATTTGGGGAAGGTCTTCATCGCTCATGGGGATCCTAAGCCCTTTAATATACACTTAGAAAACATCAAGATGAAGAAAGGAGTCCATATATAGTATTAAATTCCTGCGAATAGATTGAACAAACCACCTCCATCAAAAGAGTTGGTCCTGATCACCCCGGTGTGCAAAAGGATGAAGTTGTTGACCCAAAAACATTTGAGGTGGAAAAAAAGATAAGGGTAAATCAATATCTATGGAAACAGTGTCCACTAAAACCACAACGGAAATTATGAAACTCTTAGAGAGTGATGATCTGATCTTCCTCCCATTTGAACCATAGGGGATGGGTAGTCTTCTCGGTTTAGCATCTCTTCACTTAGACAACCTAGGTGTAGCAGTAAATATGATAGAATTAACAAATGAAGAAGGGAAATTTGAGATTGAAATGATTCCCATCAAAACCATCTCTGAGGGTTGTTCTATTCTAAACCATGGTTTTAACCCATGTGCATCTGAAACTAAGCTTGCCATATCCATGGGGCCAGGCCTCATAATTTAGCAAGGGTTAGAAGTAAACACAATGCTCTACCTAGGAAATAAGGCCGAGAAAATATTCATGCTCACCTATACACCATGTCTCAAGAATGTGACAAAGAGGTACATGAATTTCTCTTTCAGAGAAATGATTTTAATGATTGGACATATAAACTTTTGGGAAAGGGTTGTAAGTCTAAACCCAAAATGGTAGGCCCTTATCTAGAGAATAGAAATTTTGAGGATCATGGTTCTCCGCTGTGTACTTTTAGGGGTGAATAATTCTATGTTCATCAAATTTCTTCACCTTAGCCATTATGACATGTATTTTCACCTGCATTTCCATATGTACATTGTTGCATCCACATTGTATTTTAATCTACTTGTTCATTTCGTAAATTTTTGATCAAGAGACTTATTCTTATAGAAATTCCTAAAAACTTATGAAAATATTGGCAAAACATTCAAATCATATCTCTTCAAATCCTCATGGTATCATCAATTATTTCGAATCATTTCATCAGTTCAAATAAGATAAGACAAGCTTTGATAATAACCATACCAAGGCCTGCATACTTGGTTCTATTTGTAGTTTCTTCTAGATTAGGTGTCTTTGCCTACGGTCTATTCTAGAAGCTTCATGGTGTCACATATATCCCATATATGTCTCTTTGGAAATAAGAACATTCTAGAAATTTTTCCTAGATAAATAAGTCAAATGCAAATCCACAATTTTTTTATTTTACACTTTTATTTTCCCTACAAACCTTCGGTGTTGAGCCCGTTTCTCTTACTAGTGATGTAGGGTTGGGAAAGGAGAGAAGTGCCCTTACTCACCTATGGATTTTCCATGGTGATGAGCCCATACTTCCTATTGGTAGCATGGGGCAAGGTGTAGGGGGTCTCTTTGAAAAATTTGAACAAATTTGAAATCATAAATAAGAACAAAGTGAGCTAGATGTCTAGAATTCCAAAAGATTTTAAAAACTCAAAACCAAATTTTGTCAAGAAAGTGGCCATCTACAGATCTAAGTCTAGATAAACTAAAAAAATTCACATTTTAAACTATGAAACAAACTTGAGTAGAATGAGGTTATAGGGTTTCAATTTGGTTCTTCCTAATCATTGTCTTTCTGTCACCATTACCATTCAAAAAAATTCTATAACTTGTGCCCCTTTTGGCTCTTAGTGTTGATCCCTCGCATCTTACCGGTTGCATGGAGTTAGGAGTGGGGAAAGTTTGTTCACTTATCATATCAATATTTTGTCACGTCTTGCCAAAATAATACAAAGTATCAAAAATTGCTTAGAGAAACTAAAGTTCAACATTACGGTGTATTTGCGTTATTATGTTTGAGCATTACAAAACACCAAAAAATTAAATCATTCTATTAGCATTCATATCTACTACATACAAAAATAGAATTTCTAAACATCTACAATACACATGTGAAGTGAGCCAAGAAGAAGTCAACCCAGATATAAATTGAATTACCGAACCAAAAAGAAGATTATGTATATATATATATATATAAAAAAATAAATTGAGTTTGTGTACAATGCCATCACGCACTAGGTGTGGTCAAAACTCTTGCAATGAGCCCAAAATATACAAAAAAATTGTATAAATGCTCCGACAAAATGGAAACTACGCAATAAAAGGCCCAATGGTCTCATCAATTCTTATTGGATCGCCGAGACGGTGCCGATTTTTCCAAGACTCCTATTTTGGCTATGACATTGAGAATGCACTAAATGGTGGGAGTGCTCATGATGGCGGCCACTAGCTGTGGTCTCACTATGAGAAGAACTCCACCTCATCAATCTCTCAACTATCTCATACATGGAAACATGAGTGTGGAAAGAAGTCATGATCTCTGCTTGCTCACCATATGGGTGCAAACACATTAGTGTGTCTCGCTGAATGCTAGTGGTTATCCTGTGTCCTTAGTCGACTTGGATCATGTCTTCCCCGACGGATCAACAAGGTGACCATGCACACCTGAAGAATAAGATCTTGTCATCCTTATGTAGTCATTACAAATAAAGAGAGATGAAGAGTTAAAAAGATACAAAAAAATACCAATTAACATTTATATCTAAGAAATTCAAGAGAAGAGTATCAACATACTCGGATATCCCTACATCATTGTGTGGTCAACTGGTATGGTTAGAGTTGTTACTGCAGGTACACAGTGTGCCTCCTCTTCTCTTGAGGCTATGCACTATCCCATGATAGAACCCTTATCTCCTCCCATGTCTTGAGGGAGTAGATCCTTTAAAAATCATCAAGCAACCTTTCTCCATACCCGACCTCCCCGAGGTGCGCAAGAAACCGGTGAAAATGAGATATATGTGGATATGGACAAATTAGTTGGGCAATCCTAAATCCTCGATACACAATAATGGGATCTGCAAATCTAAAGCAAAGAAGGCTCTTCTAACTTGAATTGGTGTTATGGATCGGTTCAACACTATAACCATTCGGAGGCTCCAATTAATGTCGAGCTCTGCCAAGATCCTATCTATTGGTTGTTGGATTCATGGAAAGTGACCTATAGGTGCTTCGTATATATTTCTGGACAAGGTCATGAAAGTGGTATCGATAGGTGTAATGGATTTACAGGAGACTATGGATGGTTTTTTGGTCGACCCAGAAAGTATTGGCTTGATCAATTTCTACGTTCAACATAGAAATTTGTGTGATGATATCCAATGGGAGTAGTGAGGATCTGAAAACTAGTGTGCGTAAACCAGTCATGTTTAATTGGATCACAACCGTGAACTCATGGTTGTTGTGGACCTTTTATGGTCATGTGAAGAATCAATCCCATCTTTCGACTATCCAATAGTCATAAGCTTTCTCAGCTTCTATGTTTAGTATCAGGAGTTGTGTGATCTTCTTGGAATACCTCATGGGTGTCCTAGTAACTTGTATGCATAGGCCTGTATCTATGTCAATGAGAAGGTCTCTGCATTTGGTCATGGGAACTAATGGATCACAACCAAAAGTTTGTTCTCGTTCGGGTTCTTGTATGGTCATATGGACATCCTATCAAGGTAATCTATAGCTGGGTTGATTAGACCAGAAGTTGTATGCTTTGTCGTCTTCGATGTTTAACACTCTTAATTGCTCACTAATTACTTGTGGGTTTCTAGTTGTTTGGAAGACTTGAATCCTAAGACCTTGATCTATATCCACTAATTTTGTGTAGAGATTTGGCTAGGGTATCATTGGTTTGAATACGTAATCCTTGGGCTCTCTTGGTCCCGTAATAGTCATGTAAGAAATAACCAAACTTAATTGAATGAAGTAAACTAACTATGAAAATGAATCTACGCTATGCTTGTTCTTTTTTTTTTGTATTTTCAGAGATATAAACTTGAATGATTTTAAAGAGAAACTAATCTAATAAATTCAGATAACAAGTAACTAATCTAAGAATAAAGCTAAAACAAGCAAGGTAGCTAGATGTAGCTATTTGCTTGTGCACTTGTGAGTTGATACAAATATAAATATCTAACTAATTTGATTGAAAGACCTCCAATATTACCTCAGAAGTGAGAAAAAAATCATAGCTTCTCAGAAGCTATCATTCCCCACAACTTCCTGCAATATTGAAAGCAAGCTTTAACAGAAATGAAATGATTCACTACTCTATTTGATATATTGTAACTACAAATTTGACAAATCAAACCTAGAGTTTACAGAATAGAGGCAAATCTAGTTGTATCGTAACTTTTCCCCTTAGTGTGATTTCTTCATTCCTTCATGTTCTCATGAATCCAGAAAGGTGAGAATGTGACAGCGGCAGCAGGAGAAGATATTTGAACAGTGGCAGCTTGGAGGTAAACCGAATGGAATGTAGGTAGGAGAGAGATAGCACAAGAGAACAAAGCTTGGCTATGCGATTCCTAGAAAGATTGTTGTAGGGATATGACAAGACATACCTAAAATTATAGGACCTATTCTTCCTGTGACGAAATAAAACTATAACTCTAAACAAAACTAATATTTGAATCAACTTAATCTAGAATCAATGTTGTATCATGCTAAGCTGGTTGTTTGGAGAACAACAATGGAGTAAAATTAAACTAGAGAGATCAAGTGATCTCTAAACCAAAATGAGGAGCCTTGAACTGAGAGGCTGAGAACTGAGACTAAGTCTAGACTTGTTGAGACTTCTTAAGGAACTTCCAAATACATTGAATAATAAAACATAGAGAGAGAGGGGCCATTTTCTTGTAAACAAGCTCAGTATTTATAGCATTTCTACTCACCAGAAGGCAAGTCCAAATTGCCATGGTTTATCATTAAAAATGGAGCACTACTATTACCAAGTGGTTGGAAAACTCTAAACAAAGTAGAAGCAGCTGAGAGTTACAAGTGCAACTTGATTTTTCACGGTGTTGAGTGCATCGGAAGGTTCTGGAAAAAGTAGATAGCACCACCACCCTGTGTAGGGTGGTGGTTATAGGACCACCGCCCTGTCCTAGGCTGCGGTCATAGGATCGCCACCTTGTCCTGGTGGCAGTCATAAGACCACCACCTGAGTAGGGCGGTGGTCCTATAACTTAAGGACCAAAATGCAAGGAAAAGGGGGAAGATGTTAGAATGAAGCATGTAAAGGTTGGATAAGGAATTTTAGGATGAAAATGTATACTCGGTGAGCTTTCTGGATTCTGAACACCTTGCGAAGAGATCTAAATCATCATTGGGGTTTTCCGTAACCTCTTTTCGACAATACAATACATATAATTTTGGGTACATACGAGACTGGTGTACCTCCTCTTCTCCCGAGGCTATGTAATGTCCCATGATAGAACCCTTATCTCCTCCCATGTCTCGAGGGAATAGATCCTTTGAGACTAAGGTATCCTTCTTTGTGTTTACATCCTCCTACTCCACTCTTAGTAGATCCTGGGTGTCACGCCACTCAGGGTCACTCTCCTCCTCCTCCTCTATGTGAGATCCCGTGCTAGTCTCACCACCCAATCCCTCATCATTAGATCCATCATCAATCTCCTCATACCCAACTCCTCTCTAGTCTCCTCCTTAGAATCAGAGTCCACATCTATGGGCTCATCCTCCTCCCCGATGTGGGCAGGTGTAACCTTAATATGGAGTAAAGGTGCATGAACAACACCAACTACCCGTCGGGCATGAAAAACTCACCTAACTGCAATAGGCACTCCTGGAATCACCATTGTCTAACTCGGATCTCTGCAGGTCCCTTTCAAGCCTCCTTGACACTCCTATATACGGGTGCCACTGAGGGAAACATATCAATATATGGAAGACCAAATTATTGAGGAAATCAACCAAATGGGTGAGTCTCAACCTTCCTCATCTTGTCAACTAATTGGCTAGTAGTGGTACAAGCCACCACTGTGGTCCCATCCTGTCCCCACAATCCTGCCATGTCCTGGTATGGAGTGGCCACTATGTCTATTATGGTCAAGGAATCTACCGGGCTGATGTGGCGCAATGAGAACTGACATCACCATCCATCTAGCAGCCCTGACAGCCCCTAGGTCCTATACTGACATTCCCCTCCCATAGGGGATGATCTACTCATACACCCATCTCATAACCAATGTAGGGTGGCTCAAAGATTGTTCTTATAGCCTAAAAATCTAGTATAAGTCACGATAAGTGATATCAAGAATATCTCCCCCGGGCATAGATATGACCATGAGCCTCAATTTGTGTAATGATGGGAGCCCAACAATATAGCAATGTGTCTCCTCCCTTATCCCCTATCAACCATGAAGCCATAATACCCATGATAGCCTTGCAGATAGTGGGGATGGTAGAAGTGGTAATAGATCGGACATTCATCCCCTTCTTTGAACCAACTAACACCATGACATCACCCATATAAGTAGCCCATAGATTCATCATGGCTTTAGATCCTACTGTCACAAGAGTTAGCCTCCTCCCAAGTATCAAAAATCTAAGTATCTGATACACATCCTATAATGTAATCATCCACTCACCCCTAGCACTCGACAACCAGAAGGTTTTAGGTCTGTGTCCTAATAAGAAAACACATATCATAGTATGTGATTGGAAGAAGTGACATGGGGCACCCGTGTAATCCTCCAAATTCCCGCTCTCTGTAGAATGTAAGTCTCAGCCTGAGTCAATTGATCTAAAATCCACGGGAGCTAGTCACACTCCCTCTCATGAATCTAGCAGATGTACTCCTTTTGCATCCACCAAAATATAGAAAAATAGGTAGTTAGTAACATTATTGATAGGAAAGCTCGTTAAAAACATAAAAAAGCATTAAAAAAGAAAAAAATATTAACATGAGTTTAATGTGTTCTATTCGTAATCGCCACCTTGGCAAGGTGGTAGTCCTAAACCCATTCATTGTCAACTACATGGACCTAGAAAGCTCCTAGAAATGCAAAAATACACCATTATTTGCAAAATAAATGACTACCCTATGCCCCCCCAGGGGACTAGTTTAACACAAGAAAATTTGAAAATAACCCCCCTACACAAATATTTTCAACTTTTAACATTTTAGGTTTCAAAATAAACAAATGAGGAAAACTAACCTAAGACCGCGTAGGTCAATCTCCCGCTCATGAAGGCATGATCACAATATCTCAACGGTCATTTTGGTTGTACTCTCGTCGAAAACGGTCATAGTGGGCCCAAAGCTCAAAAATCACCAAGTTGCAAATGAATTGGAAAATGAGTTTGTTTGGATATACAAATGTTCTTATAAATTTTTTTTTAACTTCAGTGTATATGTTCATAGGGTTTGAGCGTTGGTGGATTTAATTTCTTATCCCCAAAAAAATGGTAAGTCCTCTTGTTATTTTAATTTAGTGTTTATTTTTCAATATTTTATCTATCTGCACTTGAGTCTTCTCTTCATTTTTTAGGTAGCGGGAGTTTGGATGACGCCATTTTGACACACGGGCGTGTCATGTATAGCTTCTAACTCCCCATTTTGAGAATGCCATACTCGGACTTTATGTTTTACACCTTTTTTGTGGCTAAGATGCTTCTTCAGGGGGAAATATGTACCCATTCAAAATTGCATGTTCTATATTGTCAAAAAAGTACAAAAGTCCCCAATGATGATTCATGTCCTTTTAGAAGGTGTTAAAGTTCATAAGCTTATTCGTAGTGTATATTTTCAACCTAGACATATTTACTTAGCTTTTCCATGCTTTCTTCCAGCTTCCCACTCTTTCTGTGCATGTTTTGGCCTTAAGTGTCAAAACTACCACCATGCTTTGGCGATGGTTTTGTAACCGCCACCCGGGTAGGGCGACGGTTTTGTGATTCTCACCCGCACAGGGGAAACAATCCTACGATCATCACCATATGCGGGATGGTGATCCCGATTGATTTTTCTAGAACTCTTCATGCGTGATTTTAACACGCGATGCTTTACTTAACTTGACTTCCAAGGTGCGTTTGTGAACCAAATTTCCTAAAAATAGTCTTGATTGCATGGTATTCCTTCCCTCTTCTATTTTTAAATAGATTTAATTAGTTTGAACTACCTCTTCACCCAATGATTTGGCACTCTAAGGCCGCCTTGTGCATGAAGGCACATCCCATCCAATCCCTATATATTCAATGTTTGTATTCAAGAAAATGGCCTGAGAATTTTGTGTATCTTGCATAGTATTACTGAAACAATCATGCTAGAAATTGCATAGCCAAGATTTGTTCACTTGTACTATCTCTCTTCTACTTACAGTGAAACAAAATTTTCCTTCAAGTTGCCATTTCTCAAGTGAATTTTCCTATTGTTGCATTTGCATTCCCAATTCCATGGACTCATATGAACAAACAGAGAAAGATAGGATAAACTGAGGGAACTTAATCACATAGATGGATTTACCTCTGCTTTTGTGAATTCAAGGTTGGAGTTGTTATTTAATTTCCTTCATTTATGAAATTTATCATTGTTACATCATATCAAATAGAGTAGAAATCAATTTCCTTTCATTTCTAAGTAATTAGTTAATTTCTAAGAGGGTTTAAATCATTAATAACAGCTCCCGGTGATGTATCCTCTTCTTCCCATCCCCGTGGATCTGGAGGAGAGAATATCTGTAGGAAGTTTTCTAATTATCATAGATTATTGGGAAAAGTTATTGTTTTACGTTAGCATTATTTAGAATACACTCAACACAGGTGAATAACCACACCGAGTTATTTTGATTTTTGAGTTTTAGTGTAGAAGTAGATTTGATTATTTAGAATAAAAGAAAATTGTTGTTTATAATTATGATGTTTCAATTTTGTTGATTTATTTAGGTTAGTTTCCTTTCAGTAGTAGTATAGATTGTTAGTTTCATATTAGTTAATTTGGACACTTCAAACTAGTTCAAAATTGAGATTCAGTTAGACAAACCATAGGGAATTTACGCTACCCATTCATAGCATCTAAATCTCCCCTTTTCCAACTTAGCTAGTAGGAGATAACACTATCAAATCTTAGTAACTGATCCTCCTATAGTTAGCCACACATATTTCCACATCGGTTTCCCCAAAACAACCTCAGGGGGTCGAGTATGGTCAAAGGTTACATGTCAATTTTCATTCGTACAGTCATCCATCACTTTCCTAGATGCGACGTTAAATATGAGCACCATGGATCATCTTATAACATATTTGTTATGGATAGGTTATCCCCCTTTGGTGAGAACTCCGTGATCATTACATTCATCACCCTCTTATTCACCTATTGGAACCATGCAAATCATTTAGGGAGTCTCTTGTATGTTCATTATCCCCTTCTAAGTGGTCTACTTAGCTACTCCCGACTCTCCCCCATGCAAAAATCAAAATTCATGGATGCTCAAATCAAAATCAAAGCACTCAAAAACACACTTATCCCTCGAAATATAGCTACCCATAAAAAGAGAGAAAAGAATCGAAATAAAAATAAAAAAGAAATAAATAGACAAATCCTTGAAGGAAGGATATCATATATGATATTCTTGCCATCTATATTATGTATAAAGTAGACCATATCCTCAAAGGATGGCTACTCATTTTATTATGGCATTTGAAGGCTTCCCATGTTGATCAACCTTCCATTTTATCAACATCCTTAGAAAGCTTCCTGCATTGATCAACTTTCTTCCAGTATTTCTCTTTCCCCTTCCTAGAGATGGGGCATAGTCTTAGGGAACACCACTTATGGAGAACCCTCTTCCCACATACAAGTTACATCTCAAACCCATTTTGTCATATTAAAAATAGGTTTATGAGATCAATTCATCCATTGTTTTCTTATGATCTTTGAAATGAATAACTATCATTGGTTACTTACTAACCCTTGTTTTGGTCACATGTGCCTTGCGCTACCTAGATCCTCTTTTGTTTACCTCCAATAAAGTTGGAGGCATCTTTTCCTCGCACATTCCTTGATGTGACGTAGTGTTGTTCATACCCATAGGTTTTCATGGTTAAGTCACATCTTATCCTTCACCTCATTTGAGCTTATTTCATCTCTCTCGACTTTGAGATCCACCTTGTGGCCATGTTTATTTTCTCTCGGAGCATTTTAATCAGATATTCAATCTTATCCAATCTACTCTCAAATTCATCCTTTGAGGCCATATTCATTTCCCCCTTTGGGCATTACATTTTATATCAAGTCCACTCTTGTGTCAATATTTGTGCGCTCCTTAGGGGCACCATATTCTCATTCAAAGTCCACATTTGTGGCCATATTCATTTTACCCTTCCATGCATTTCAATACGACATTCAAACTATCTCTCCTTCGGCATATGAACTTTCTAAGTCCACCTTGTGGCCATAATTACTCCTCCTTTGAGCATTTTATTTCACAATCCTCTCTAATCTGCGCATGAAGTCCTTCTTTGACACCGTATTCATTCCCACCTTTCCCCGGGAATTTTATTTCAACCTTCAATCTATCTATTTACACTCTCGAAGTCCTCCTTTGAGTCCATACTTAGTTTCCCCTTTGGGGCATATTATTTCACTACCCACTTTTTCATTTTTCCTTCTCAGCCATTTTTTCATGTCCCACCAGAAGCATACCTTTCATCCTCATCCCTTGTGGATGCATACCTATTTTTTGATTCACCATGTATGAAGGATTTCACATACCTTTCACATTTAGTTACACATGTTTTTATGTTTTCCTATGACCCATTGGTCATCGCGGTTTGCATCCATACTACAGTGATCTTCACCCACTCACTAGTCCGTAGAACATTGTAGCCCATCTCCGTTGAGACCATAATTTTCCTCTACCAATGTGATATTGGAGTCATTGCCATAGTTTTTTTATTGTTATTACAATCCTTTTTGCTTGGGGCATCTTGCCTTGATAATTATTTTACCCATTTTTCTTCACCCACCCGCCCTTTATCATCTACCTTTTTCAAATGCGTCATTGATTTCCCTTAGCATCATCGATCCCCCATTTGAGGGGGAGCTCATCATCTACCTTTCATCAATCCTCATTTACCCTTCATCCCTCATCATTTTTGTCTCATGGCTTCTAACACAAACCACTCAACAAAAGGGGCAAAATGTAGACACCTAAATTCGGTATTTATACCCTTAATCCCAAAGATGCACATAATTATTTAATTCACCCCATTCATTAAATTAAATTCGTCCATTTTAATTAATTAGTTCCTTTTAATTAATTAATTAATGTCCACATCCTAATCTGGCCCTAATCCATTTTCCATTTAGGATGCTTTCATTCTAAATATACATCCTATTCATCCCTATGATTTTTCTAGCATACCATTATCTCTAACTCACCTTTTATCTTATCCCTAAATCACCCTCCCCACTTACATGCTTTATAACATTTTCCTAATCCTTAAAATCCCAAAATCATGCTAAAATAGAAAAACCTAGCCCATTGGGGAAACTTTCACCGTAGTAGTTAGTAGCAGAACTCCTAGCCTAGTCATCGTGAACCCTATGAGGCTAAGTGATTTATTTACATTCTTCATCGATGCATAAAAATTCCTATCCTTTCTCGGAAACCTCAGAAACTTATTTTCATGTATGAGAATCCCTACAACATTTTATAGACGTTATGGACCTCCTTTTAGCATGCTTGCATCACCCATGATCATCCTTCGTGAGATTTATCATTGTATTTGTGTTGATTTGCTTCGTATTTATCATATTATTGTATATTTCTTATGTCTAAAATTTTACAGGTTCGAGATCAGCTTCAAAGTGACACTTAGAGCTTCTTCAAGAACCTTCTTTTTCAGCTTATTTTCTTATAGGTTTCCTTTTCCATCCATTCATCTTCGGTCCTATCCAACTCTGCTACATGATCGTCATCAAATCACTCGGTAACCGTCGACTGAGTACTTGCTTTCCAAATATCCTAGCCAAATAAATGTTCCTACCATTTTCTCTCGTATCTTATGCCTCACACTTCATTCCGTAGGTCTCTCAACATCCATGAGACCCTTTCTACCCTCCTGTTTTGTCTCTGTGACTCTTACAGTGTCTGCGCATATTCAACTTACGGTCCTAGATCTACCCTCCCCGGTCACCGTCTACCCGCCTCTTCACAATATGGGTCACCATCGACCCGGACTAGGTAACATTTAATTTGTAGTTATTGCATTCAAATCAGCTTTTAGATCAATCTCGGTCATTTCAAATTCTTTATTCCATCGGTTTATACATGTTATCAATTTATCCTTCATTTATATCATTTTTCTTATCAAATGAGGGTTTACATCTTCCTATGAAGTTAATGCTTCTTGATCTGCTCTTTGGGGAACCCTCACATATCTTGTTTAATCAATCTTCGGGTAAGTGCAGGAAGTTGATGGACAAATATAGGGTCATCCGTGGACATCATATTGCAAATAACAACATAATATCAACTTGTAGGGATTATTAGCAATACATACACTCAAAATTATACAAAATTATATTAATATGAATCGTAGCATCCAGAATCTAGTTTCTAAAATACTAATTTTTGTAAAAAATGGACAAGATTAGATATATTAAACACTCAAAATTCAATGACTTGGTATTTTTTTTTAAAAACGCTGATAAGATTATAGTCCTGTTTGCCCACAATTTGGATGACCAAAAATTGATATATATTTTTTTCCTTTGGTGAGAATTTATATGCCACTATCTATCTTGGGATGGATTTTATTTTGTATTTTTTGAGTAATATTTTATTTTTTATGATTTTTTCCATGAAAGTGGTATGAAAACATAAAGAAAACAAAGCACTTTCCGTTTGCCCGCCATAACTTCATCAAAAATTATTAAAATCAAATAATTTTTTTCTAACATGTATATAATTTCACCACGGTTGGGATGGTATAAGTTTTATCACATTCTGATAAGTGAAACAAATTTTGCAATCTTAAACGTAGACATAAACATTCACAGAAAAAGTGTCTTAAAGACCTACTATTAGTAAAAAATTATAAAATGATATTTATCCTCTTCTATTCACTTTAAAATCAGTATTTCTACAAAGCTAATAGTCTCCCCTATGCAATGGTACCATTTTTATGACATAGTTTTTACTTTTCGGCATGGTTCAAGTCCACTAAGACTAAATTTTATGTTTTCTTGTTTTTAATGTAAAATTCAGGATTTGATGTCCACTTAATTGTCCCCCAACTTGGTGCACTTACCCCTTCTTTTCATTAATTCTTATCTATAGGTCATCAACTTGTTAAAACAACATGATCCATCATCGAATTTGCACTGTATCCATCACACTTTGCATTAAAAATATCGTAAACCCTCCATATTATGAGTTTTCTAGTTTTCCTAGTAGTCACATCATTAACTTGAAAAGGAGAAAAAATAGACAAACAAATGTTTATGTTTTAAACAAAGGCTAATGGCCGCTAAGCATTATTTATGCTTTGTTATATATAGAAAATGTTTATGTTTTATACGGTTTAGTGTATGTTTGGAATTATTTATCACATGTTATGTACAAAACATGTTTCTATTTTATACGGGATAATAGATGCTAAGCATTATTTATACTTTTTTATAAACAGAACATGTCTCTTTTTTATACAGGTTATCAACAGTTAGGCATTATCAATGTTTTGTAATAAGGTTCTTATCCATGTTTGAATGTCTTTAAGATTAAATTATGAAGATTTGAATAACTAAAACACCTTGTAGGCCCAAAACCATTAAATTTAATGAAATTAGAGAGATTTGAGACACTTCCAGTTCATGCGCAAAGATGATGTGATTGAACCTCAACGTAACCAGAGAATTACTAAAGATATTCTAAAGAAATTAGAAGAGGGTGACTATTTAGAGTAAGAGAATGTAATTAATTGTAAAACCAATCCAGATATATTTGTGTATTCAATTATAGATATGAAATAAATTTAAATTTTTGTATTAAATATAGAAATGTAGATTTTTTTAAGAATTGTTTGAATTTTATCATAACACTATTCCTCGAAGACATGGAATCCCAAAATTAACAAAATAAATCATAGTAAAGCTCAAAAAAATAAGCTCCTTAAATTCAGTTTTTGATCAAATATTATCTTGAACATCTTCTCTTGTCCAATGGTTTCAAAAAGGCCACAATGTGGTGTTAAATTTGATG
The DNA here is from genome assembly GCA_018340775.1 of Taxus wallichiana var. yunnanensis. Lineage (NCBI taxonomy): Eukaryota > Viridiplantae > Streptophyta > Pinopsida > Cupressales > Taxaceae > Taxus > Taxus wallichiana. The sequence goes on along the minus strand of CM031237.1, from coordinate 450,090,822 downwards.
CCCGTTTATAAGTTTTTAATCATTTTTATCTGTAAAATAGTTGCAAATATTTGAAATAATCATCACATATGACTTGCATATTTTAGATATGACCGTTAATTTTTCTAGAGATTTATTTATATATTAATTATATTAAAAATAATTAAGTATATACAATATAATTTTATATTTATTTTATGAATAGTGTAAAAATACTATTTTACAATTTTTCAAGGGCAAGTTTTTCGATAATTCACCATAGAAGTTATTCAATCATATTGTCAGCTTATAATAAGTGAAAATATAAATCCTCCCAACTTATATTTCTATAATCTTAGCATAATATAATAGAGTTACACAATACTTTCATAATAGCATATGAATGTATATATTATTGACAATGTTAAGCAATACCATCATAACAACATTATGAAAAGATAAATAGTCATTTAAAATTTTCTTACTCCAAATATTTAATTCCCTCTACCACATTAAATCCCTAGGACACTATTTGTGATATTTTTTTGTACAAATTGACCATCAACCATTGATATTTTGTACAATATTTGCATCTTCTTTTCATCCCCACCATAAATTTTTTTAGGAGGGTTTCTATTTGCATGTAATCTAATACACAAAGTGCTTTTAGAACCGTATGAAAAATTGTTTCTACTCTAAACCTTTTCTAGGTATATTATTACTATACCCTCGAATATATTGCAATGTTCCTTTCCCCAAGTGAGTCTTGGATACAATAAGTCAATATTTTTTTTCAACCCCACTCGATATCTTTTTAAAATCAGCAAAAATGATGTTGCTAGACCATAATCCTAGTTTATAGTATGGTGATAACAATTTAATAAATTCAAACAGGCCACCTCGCAGGTTGACAGTTTTCATGCCGAACCTGAATGACATCTTCCTATTGTATTTTTTGTTTATCCCATATAGTAGGTCCTCCATATATAAAATAAGTAAATAACTCTTATCGCTACTTGTAAGGAAGTAAACAAATTTTATTTTCATCAACCGCATATCAATTGTAACCAATTGAAATAAACACATTTTATATTACGGCTAACAATTACTGATTGATATTTTGGATTGGATTACACCACCTTTACACACTGCTAGATCCATTGATGCAAGAGCTATTTCAAATAAAAATTCATCAATTCATAATCTATTTCTTTCTATTGAAAATGTGAGCATAATGTATTTGAAATAAACATTAATCAATTCATAATCAATTTCATGTTGTGGAAAATGAAAGCTTAAATGGATAAACATAGTGGTTTTTGTGGTGATATGGTACGTATAATATGAATTTTTCTTTTTCTTATAATTCAAATTTAGCATCCACTAGGCTACACTTATATTCGTTGAACCACCCTTAGGTGGAAAACATTCCTTAGCTATTGATGTGGATTTGCGACCGCTAGGCTATGTCATCATTGTACGAACTATACATAGTTGGACAACCTTTAATGATGCTAGAAAAGTTATGTATTACATGCCTACGAGATGGATCAAGCCCTATGTAGTTTTGTTTATGATGACATTGAAGCCAAAATAATGTTAATTCAATGTAAGTAGTCAATAAGCAATAGTGAATCGGTATGATGCAAAGAGTGAATCAATAAAACATTGTAGACAATATGTAGTTGTAAATCAGTGAGATATTGATGAATGTAAGGTTTTTAGTCTAACCATTACTGTATTGAACATGGATGAATAGAGTCCACTAAGCTCTATACTTCATTCTAAATTGTTATCGTAGCTTACAAATGGTTTTCCTTACACTTTTTTCTTCTACTATATGCCAAACATGTAAATTAATGTCCGTTAGTTATCATTTCCTATAAATTTTTGGGACTTATAGATGATTAAAAAAAAACATGCATGGCTAACATACTAGGTTGTGAGTGTATTCATGTTATATGCCTCCAATCCCTCCATAGTTACATTCTCCAGGTTGTTTTTGGTTGTATGCATAATCATTTATTGTCTTATAAATTTGTGGGGCTTTTAGCGAGTTTTGTTTGTAAATTCACATGATTAACATACCTAGATATGATGGTGTATTCGTGGCCGATGTGCCCACATCCTCCACATCTTTCATCTAAATTGTAAAAAAATGTTAAAAATTTAAAACCATGGCAATTGAAAATAAATCTCATTAAACATATTTATAAAATGATTGAAGGTAAATCACCATGTTGAACTAGTTGTGTAGCGTCAAGGTGAAAGGGTTATACATCAAATTTTATAGCTTTGTGGTTGTTTACATAACAAATAAAGGTATAAGTAACATACATATGTTAAAATCCATTAAACAAAATCACTAGTTGAAGTTGTTTTCATGAAAAACCTTTCTTCGGATGAAATAGCAATGTTTTAGAAACATTTTTGAGTATGTGTCTCAACAATAAAAACAAAAAAATTGGAATCCACTAATGCACGGAGTGTAACACGCCACCGTAAAGCACTAGTACAAGAAATTTTTGGAACAACATCGAGTGAACATCTCATCCAAGAACTCATATGATCTTTTGCAAGGAAAATGATGGATGTTTCCTTGTAGGTCAATTTCACTTGCAGTTACTAATTTTTGTGGTAGTTTCTCCATCTAATCCCTAGTGACCTCTTCTCTATAATCATCAGTATTTTTGCAGTTGTGCACACAATATATTGTGTACATAAGACACAAACTTTTGAATATCCTCTTGCTATCATATAGTCTGTAGCATACATACATAATTGATACTCCACTGTCTTTAACCTTTTCCATTTATCTTTTTACTATGTCTATTAACATTTTTGAATAAAAAATTGGTATTAGAACACTAATAATACAATCCATCACACTAGTTCTGATAACTATTATAAGCTCCATTATTACATCAAAAAAATATCGCTAGCCAAATTACAAAAATCAGCGATCACACATTCAACATTAAAAGGATTAGTCAAAGGAATAATTGATAAAGTTGATGGAAGATGGAATGGATATGTAAATTTTCAAGAAAAATGTCTGTATTCCATCTTTGCTTGTATATTTCTCTCTATTAACATAACATAGTTGTCTAATATTGTTTGAGCCTAAACGAGAATAATTTATTCCACCTCATGATATTTTTCCACTTTTTCATTTTCCCCTATATGGGAATTAGATTTTCTTTTTCCATTTCTCTCTTTACCCAATAGTACAAATAACTAGTGGTAGTGTGATTCATGTAATTAAATTTTTAATTACATTGGATTCATACGGGATTGTCAATAAAATATTATCCAGATGCTTATTTATCAAATAATGTAGAACTTTTTCTCTTTTAGTTGTCTCCTTTTAATCTTCAGAAGTAAGAATAAAATGTATCCGGTATTACACCATCCTTAATAGAACCAGATTTATTTAGTATTCATTTTCAACCCATGCAATTTTGATTTAGATGGGTTTATCTATAATTTAGTCAAATATGTTATCTTAACATATTAAACAACTTCACAAGTTTTAGAGGTGAAAGAAAACATTTTGTATGCAAGAAATGAAAAATAAAAGATGTTTTTTCGTTTTGATACGATTTTTTAATATTGTAAATATACCATTGTGAATGTATTCTACATTTAAATAACCATTTTTATCGAATCTATTAGAATCCAAAATTCTAACCATATTTTAAATAGAATATGGTCCAAATGGATGCATGCATTTCCATTTCTCAAAAACTAAACATCCAACTCCATATCTAGAGTAAGAAACTTATTGTTTTCAAAGTCAATGCGTTCGACTGGACACGCGGTGTCCCCAAATAAATAACTTTTGATGATATAACAATACCAACTTCCTCATGATTGTCATCTATAAGAAAAAATAACCACATGTTAACGATGTGGTAGTTTTCAGGGGAACGGATTTCCATAAACCATTCATCATCTCTTTTCTTCCAACAAATACCACCTATGATGAATGGAATTATTCTTAATGGAGAATGAACAATGAAATACATTTTACCTATAATTAGAGTAAAATACATTAATAATTAGGTCATTTCTAAACTTTAAAATGTTTTTCTTGCATTTTCTGATAAGGAATTTAAATACTACCCTAGCGGTCACCAACCTCTAGAGTTATTTACTATGTATCATAAGAGAGTTAATTAATTAATGGCTAGCGGACCACTAGGATTTGACATGACATATTATGTATCATTAAATTGGTTACATTAATTTATATTTTGTAGATCAAATCAATAATAACAGAATTTTTCTAAAAGTTTGAAATCGAATTATGATGCATTGAAATATACAAAACCATTTGCACCTTTTGAAAGGATTACATATGAGTCGAAAAGCTATTACATTCCATAGATGGAATGATAGAACGTTAAAAAATATACACTTTAGTGGAAGATAGAATTTATTCAACATATAAAAGAACAACCTAAACCATTTTGTTAGCCATTTACACCTATTGAATGGAAAAGCGGAGAGGACATTAAGATCTAGTATTTGGTATTTTGAAGAAGTGTTAAAGAAAAAAATCACAATAAAAGGAATTTGTGGTAGCTCGAGATTTTTGTTTTATAAGATAGTGTGATTTATGTGTATATCGGTCATACTATAGTAGTGAGGATTAAATGCCTGTAACAATACTAAGGAAGATGTTTAAAGGATAGCGGTCGGAAGATATAATGTTTGGTATTTTGAGGAGAGTATTTTAGAAAAAAATTAGATTAATGGATTCGAGTGATAGCTCATAATTTTTGTTATATAAGAAAATGTGAAATATATGTATATCAGACATACTTTATTCATTATGTTTAAATGTCTATAACTAGTCTAAGTATGATATTTTAAGTATAGTGCTTGGTGAGAAATTCCACAACAAGATATAAAAATAAATGGGAAGGATTACACTTTTCCTAAATGTAAGTGTGGCCCTCATCACAATAGTTTTTTTCATGGAAACAATGCTCTCTATAAGGTCATGGTGGGTTATACCTATTTGAGAAAGGATTTTATTATTAATAGTGTTTATTGATTACCTCTAAAACAAGGGTATATTATCTTCTTAGGTTGTAAAAATTTAGTGTCTGATACATTGTATCAATTAAGGGTAAAACGCACTAAGAATTTTAAAATAGCAATAAAATAAAAAATCCATGACCTATCTTAGTGGAATCTAGTGTCCTACCATTTCATATTTTAATTGTAATAATTGTCTGTACACTTTTAGCTTCTATTGTTTTCATTGATTATAATTGTATCATACTTGATAGACTATCCATAGTGGAAACAAGTTCTACCCATAAAATATTATATTTGTAACATGTAATTCCATAATGTTTCGTATGGGAATTTTTTTCATAACGCTTTTGTATGTTTTGTTACTTATTTGGTTTCATTACTTATCAAAAGTATGGTGAACACTAGTTTCAATAGTTTCTTATTTTGAAAATTGTGATAAAATAATAAATCACACCTAGATGAGGGGACCCATGAGGCTCCTACCATTGTGGATAATTGTAAACACTATCTGTACAACTTTATATTGCGAGTGTTTTCCATTGATTATAATTATATCATGTTGGCTGGGATTTACCTCGTGGAGACAATAGTTGCACTACATACCATCTAGAGGGATCAAGCCTTACGTAATTCCCATAAGGTATATTTTTTGAAACACATAATTCACATTAGATATTATGGAGAAAATGCTTTGCGAACATAAAGCATTTTTCCTTATCAAAAGTAATGGAATAGTGAACGCTAAGATCAATAGTTTCATAATTTGAAAATAACGATAATATAAAATATCATGCTCTATTTTAGTATTCGATAGGCTCCCACCATTACCTCTAGTCATTATAAACAATATATATACAACTTTGGGTCACTACTATGTTTTCATTTATTATAATTGTAACATATTGTTTGTGCCATCCTGGAGGATCCAAGTGGTGCACTACAAATCATCAAGAAGGATCATGACTTATGTAATACTTAGAAGATGTATTGTTTGTAACATATAATTCACATGTGGTTGTATGAGAGAAAATTATTAGTGACCGCTAAGCTTCTGTACATATTGAATGGAATGACCTAATGATTGCTAGGATCAATGTTTTTATTTCAACACTATGTGCATGGTTTTTGAATGATAGTGATATCCATTTATTTCAATTGTACCATATTCCTAGGTTATGCGTGGTGAGAGAAAGTCCTACATTTCATACCCTTGAAATGGATGGATATGTATTATGTGTTTCCTCATATGCTCAAAAGTTTCTTATTTTTAGAAAATATGCATAAAATAATAAATTATGGTATAGATTAGTGGCCGCTAGGAAACTACCTTTACCTCTTCTCATTATAAAACTATCTTCAGATTTAGATCACTAGCCTTAGTATGTAGTTCCCATAAGATACATGGTTTTAAACTCATATTTCATGAAAATTATTAGCGATCACTAAGCTCATTTAATTATTAGACAAAAATGGCATATCAAATCCTAGGCTCAAAAGTTTCTTATTTTGAAAATAACCATAAAATAATAAATCATGGTATAGCTTAGTGACCGCTAGGCTCCTACCTTTACCTCTTCTCATTATAAACACTATCTCAGAAATTTTGGCTCACTAGCCTTATTATGTAGTTCTATGAGATACATGGTTTTCAACTCATATTTCACATCATTTCCTATAAAATAAAATGCTTAGTGACAACTAAGCTCATTTACTTATTGACAAAAATGGCATATCAGACCCTAGGCTCAAAAGTTTCTTATTTTGAAAATAGCCATAAAATAACAAATCATGGTATAGCTTAGTTTCCCAAATGTAGGATCCTAGCTTTATCTCTTCTCATTATAAACACTATCTATAAAGTTTTGGATTGAGAGCCTTAGTCTCGTAGTTTCCATAAGATACATGGTTTTTAACTCATACTTCACATCATTTCCTATAAATGATAATGCTTTCTCAGTGACCGCTAAGCTCCTTTACTTATTCTCAAAAATGACATATCCAACCCTAGGCTCAAAATTTTCTTATTTTGAGAATAGCCATAAAATAACAATTCATGGTATAACTTAGTGGCTGTGTCAGGCTCCTACCTTTACCTCTTCTCATTATAAAATATCTATTTAAGTTTTGGATCACTTGCCTTAGTATGTAGTTCCCATGAGATACATGGTTATAAACTCATATTTCACATCATTTCCTATTAAAGAAAATTCTTAGTGAAAACTAAGCTCATTTACTTATTGATGGAAACAACATATAAGACTATAGGCTCAAAAGTTTCTTATTTTGAAGAAAGCCTTAAAAAATAAATCATGGTATAGCTTAGTGGCCACTAGGCTTGTACTTTACCTCTTCTCATTATAAAAACCATCTTTACAGTTTTAGATCGCTAGCCTTACTACGTAGTTCCCATTAGATACATGGTTTTTAACTCATATTTCACATAGTTTCCTATCAAAGATAATGCTTAGTGACCACTAAGATCCTTTAATTATTGATAGAAATGACATATAAGACCATAGGCTCAAAAGTTTCTTATTTTTAAAATAGCCATAAAATAAAAAATCATGGTATAGCTTAGCGATCGTTAGGCTTCTACCTTTACCTCTCTCTCATTATAAACACTATCTCGTACAATTTTGGATTGTTATCCTTAGAATGTAGTTCCCATGAGATACATGGTTTTCAATCATATTTCACATCATTTTCTATAAAATAAAATGCTTAGGGCCGAGAAACTAAGATCATTTACTTATTGGAAAAAATGACATATCGAACCCTAGGCTTAAAAGTTTCTTATATTGAAAATATCCATAAAATAAAAATCATGGTATATCTTAGGGGTTTTCTTCATTCAATAGGATCCTACCTTTACATTTTCTCATTATAAACATATATCTCAGAAAGTTTTGGATTGCTAGACTTAGTATGTAGTTTCCATAAGATACATGGTTTTCAAACTCATAATTGACATTGTTTCTCTATGAAATAAAATTCTTAGTATCCAAAATGTTAAGATCCTTTACTTATCCATTTATTCAAACCATATTCGACCCTAGATCAAAATTTTATTATTTTGAAAATAAATATAAAATAACAAATCATGGTATAGCTTAAGATTTCCCTAGGATCCTACCTTTACCTCTTCTCATTATAAAAATATCTATCTATTTTGGATCGCTAGCCTTAGTATGTAGTTCCCATGAGATACATGGTTTTCAACTCATATTTCACATCATTTCCTATCAAATAAAATTCTTATGGTAGCTAAGATCATTTACTTATTGACATAAATGACATATCGCACCTTAGGCTCAAAAGTTTTTATCTATTTTGCAAAATTTCTATAAAATAAAAATCATGGTTTAACTTAGTTTTTGCATTGGCTCCTACCTTTACCTCTTCTAAATATAAACACTATATTTATAGTTTTAGATATCTAGCATTAGTATGTAGTTACCATAAGATACATGGTTTTCAACACATATTTCAAGTCGTTTCCTAGAAAATAAAATGCTTAGCACCCGCTAAGCTCCTTTACTTATTGACAGAAATGACATATCTAACCTAGGCTCAAATTTTCTTATTTTGAAAATAGCCATAAAATAAAAAATCATGGTATAGCTTAGCAGCCACTAGGCTCCTACCTTTACCTCTTCTCATTATAAACACTATTTGTAAAGTTTTGGATCGCTAGCCTTAGTATGTAGTTCCCATAAGATACATGGTTTTCAACACATATTTCACATCATTTCCTAACAAAGAAAATGCTTAGCGCTCACTAATCTCCTTTACTTATTGATAGAAATGGCATATTAAGACCCTAGATCAAACATTTCTTATTTTTAAAAATAGAAATACAATAAAAATCATGGTATAGCTTAGCTTAACGGACACTTTGTTAGGCTCCTACCTTTACATCTTCTCATTATAAACACTATTTGTACAATCTTGGATCGCTAGCCTTATTATGTATCCCAAATAGCTTGTTCAAACTTGTCATGCAACACATTTTAATTGGAGAATCAATCTAAATTAGCACACACTATATCTAACAATGTAGAAATTGATTTTGATAAAAATTAAACTTAAAAGTCTATATTATTATATTAAACTTCAAAACTATGTTTAGGATTTATTTCTTCTATTTTCTTATAATATATATTTTTACTATGCTTGTTTTAATATATGTTATATAATATATTTGTTATTATGTTTATATTATTATAGGCTATAAAAATGAAAAATTGCATTGTTTTTAATTCATGTTTAGTTTTAATTTTTAAACCATGGAAAAATTAAAAAAATGAAATTCAAATTCCCTTGCATTTTTGGATATTTGAAATTTCAATTGCCTTCCCTTTTGCTTTAAAAGGGGGAAAGTGAAAATTTCAAAAATTTCGTATCCCGCTCTATTTCTATTTTTGAAATTTCTTTTGTGGAATGTGCTAAATAAATTATTAAATACCTTAGAGAAATGTTGATTAGAATTTTTGATATATTTGGTCATGCAGAAAAACATGTATTCAAAATAAAAAAATATGCAAAGGCCATAGATTGTAGGGTCGAGTGTTCGAATCCTAGTCATTTTTATCATGCAATTATAATCTTGTTTGTAGAGAAGGCACATAAAAGATGCATACACAAAGATTTACAAAAAGGACACACATGAAGAAGGTAATCAACAAAGGTTACGAATAGAATCACATAGATTGTTTGATTGAGGTAATAGATGGAGGTTTCACTGATAACATAAAACATAAAATAATCCCAGATATTACTAAATTAGGAATTTATAGTAAAGGTGTACCTTTTTTTATTGTGGGATCTCTTATTTTCTATGTAGTCATCTGGTTCCTATTTTTTGCATGACATTCCAATCATGATCTGCACTACAGCCCCGCTTTGTTTTATGGATCGTGTCTCCATAGTCAAGCCTTGATTTCTAGTTGCTTTTGATCTCCATGCTAAACTACCTTGTTCTTCATGAAAACACAATTTTTTTGTGCGTTAACGAAAGAAAATTTAATCCCTTTTCTACTCTAGTATTTATCTCTCATGTTTAAGCGCTTTCCCATTTCTGCCATTCTATGTTTCTCTTTGGGTATTTTCATTTTAAATTTTTTGTTCTCGTTCCTGCGATTTTTTTAAGGATAATGATGGCTTTTGGCACAATCACATTTTTTAAATTTTATTTTGGTTAGAGAACCAAAATAGTTTAATGTTGTTTATTAAGATGATGCAAAGAAACATGCTAATTAATCCATGTTACATTTTTTTACATGGTTTCATGCTTAGACATTTTAGGAAAATATATGAGGTTTAAAAATTAATTTAAAACTATAAAACCATATTAATAATTTAATTGTATGATAATTATTTCCAATTATATACATGTTTCCATGTAGAATTAACCAAATGTAATGTCTTCAACAATTTTATGTTATGTACATTGGAATTTAAACACATTATATATGCATTAATATTATTAAATATAATTTTAATCACTATGTATTTAATAATTAATATATTATTCCTTTTTACTCACTAATCTATGCCAAAAATTCACATAGCTTTGAGGCAGCCATGATATAATTCTTTGTTTTGACAACCTATTTACTAAACCTGAATTTTATTTCAAATTACATACATGATTCTACACGTATATTTATATATCCATTATATAAATTCCATATTTATTTGTTATCGTTTATATATTTTCAATATGATTTCTCTTATATGAATAAACTCTACCATGGGAAAATTTGTCTACCCTAGCATCCACTAGGCTATAATTCTTATTTGAAAAAAACATTTGTTTACCTTGGCCCCTCGTGGATCAATTGTTTTTATATAGGAAACAAATGTTTTTGGTCCTAGCGATCACTTTTGTTCTTTGTCTGTGCTATTATATTCACAAATATTAATGATTTAGATTTATAAAACAACTTTATTATGAATATGATATTTACCTTTAAGAATAGATTAACGGCCGTTAAAATGCAAATCGAGTAGATGACATCGTATGTAAAAACTTGTTTTATAACTTCTCGGTCACAATTATGAGTTTATATAATTTTCATAAATGTAAAATAATTATGCCAAAATCTCATAAGAAATAGAGAAATCTATACGTATACCTATATAACACATTAAATATATGATTTTACATGTATATTTATGTATCCATTATATAAATTCCATATTTATTTGTTATTGTTTATAGCTTTTCAATATGATTTCTCCTATATGAATACATTCTACATGAAAAATTTGTGTACACTAGCACCCGCTAGGCTATAATTCTTATTTAGAGAAACCATTTATTTACCTTTTGTGAACTCACATAGCATGATTTTTTTCTATAGGCAACACACTATTATTCGGTGCTAGTAATCACTTTTGTTGTTTATCTCTTGTTATATATGTAAAGATTAAGAATTTAGATTTATAGCATAGATTCATTATGAACATGATATATTTACCTTTAGGAATAGATTAACGACTGCTAGGGTGCAACGAGTAGGTCACGTCGTATTTAAAAAATTGTTATCTAACTTTTAGGTTGCTAGTCCAAGTTTATTTTCTTATCATAAATGTAAACAATATTCTGCCAAAATCTCATAAGAAATAGAGAAATATATATATACCTATGTAACAAATAAAATACACCATTCCAAACATATATTTATGCATCCAAGATATAAACTCCATATTTATTTTTTATCACTTACAACTTTTCAATATGATTCTCCTATATCAATACACTCTACATGAAAAAGTTGTGTACACCAAAGGTCTCTAGGCTATAATTCTTATTTAGAGAAACCATTTATTACCGATTATGGCCTCATGAAAGAAGGTTTTTTTAATAGGCAACACATTATTATTTGGTGCTAATAATCGCTTCATTGTTTGTCTCCTATTATATGCAAAGATTAACAATTTAGATTCATAACATAGATTCATTATGAACATGATATATTTACCTTTAGGAATAGCTTAGTGGCCGCTAGGGTGCATCATATTTAAAAACTTGTTCTATAACTTTTAGGTTGCTAGTCCAAGTTTCTTTTCTTGTCATAAATGTAAATATATTTTGCCAAAATATCATAAGAAATAGAGAAATCTATACGCATACCCGTGTAACACATAAAATACATGATTCTAAACGTATATTTATGTATCCATTATATAAACTCCAATTTTATTTGTTATCGCTTACAGATTTTCAATATGATTTCTCTTGTATGAATACACTCTACATGAAAAAATGTATACACTAGTGCCCACTAGGCAATAATTCTTATTTGGAGAAAACATTCATTTACCTTTGGTGGCCTCATGGAGCAGGCTCTTTTTATAGAGGAAACACACTATTATTTGGTGTTTAGCGATCCCTTATGTTTTTTTCTCTCTGTTATATACTAAATATTAACAATTTATATTTATAATACAACTTCATTATGAACATGATATATTTAACTTTAAGAATAGCTTAGCAGTCCGCTAGGGTAATGAGTAGATCACATCGTATTTAAAAACTTGTTATATAACTTCTTGGTCACTAGTCCAAGTCTATACGTATACATGTATATCACATAAAATACATGATTCTACATGTATATTTATGTATCCATTATATAAATTCTAGATTTATTTTTTACCATTTATATAAACTCTTGTATGAATACACTCTACATGAAAAATGTTGCCTACTCTAGTGACCACTAGGCTATAATTCTTATTTGGAGGCAATCTTCATTTACCTTGGCGGACTCATGGATAAGTGGATTTTGCTATAGGAAACACAATTTTTTGGGTCAAGTGATTACTTTGTTATTTGTCTCATGTTAAATACACAAAGATTAACAATTAAATTCATAACACAACTTCATTATAAAAATAATATATTTACTTTTAAGAATAGCTTAGTGGCCGCTAGGATTCATCGAGTATATTGTGTCATATCTAATTTTTTTGTAAATCTTCGTGGTCTCTCATCCACTAGGTTAGCCCAAGACATAATATTAAGACCTTATGATTGGTTGGATTAAACAAATTAAATTAAAATAGTTTGAGCTAAGCGGGTACTAGGTACTTCCACAATATAATATTTCTAACTTAGTGGGCGCTATAATTTATCAAGTTATTGAATGATATTTTGAGCTTAGTGTCCATCAAATTTTAGGAACAACATAATATTTAGATCTTAGCAATCTCTAGGTTTCAGTAAAATAAAGTAAGATATTATAAGCTTAGCAACCTGGTAGGTTATACCAAAATATAATAATACGATCTTAGTGAATACTGGGATTTAACAAATTAAATCAACATAGTTTGAGATTAGCATCCGCTAGGTATTTAAACAATATATTATTTCAATAGAAAGAGTCACTAGCATTTAACAAACTAAAGAAAGACATATTGAGTTTAGTTTCCGCTAGGTTTTGTTTCAACAAAACTTCAACAAATGATAGTGTAATATTCAAAGATGCAAACAAGATATGTATAAATTAGTTGAATTTATTGTATCATTTTAAGATTTTAAATTAAGATATTTCAAGCATAGCGCCCGCTAGGTTATGCTACCACATAATCATTTGGAGCCTAGCGGTGGTTAGGATTTAATAAACTAAATTAAGGTATTATGAGCTTAGCAGTTGCTAGGTTATGACACAACATATTATTTGGGTATTCCATTCGCTATGGTTTAATAACTTCAATTATGATATTTTACAATATTTAGTAGTCGGTGGGTTACGCCAAAACATAATATTTGGATCTTAGTGGTCACTGTGATTTCAAAAATTAAATCAACATAGTTTGAGCTTAGCGGCCGCTAGGTATTTAAACAATATATTATTTCAACCTAAAGAGTCACTAGCATTTAACAAACTAAAGAAAGACATATTGAGTTTAGTTTTTGCTAGTTTTGTTTCAACATAACCAAACAAATGATATTGTACTCTTCAAGTTGCTAGGGTTTAACAAATTAAGGTAAACCAAATATTACAAGAAAAGAAAGTTAGATATTACAAGATTAGTGGCTGGTAGGTTATGCCAAAACATAATATTTGAATCTTAGTGGTCACTGTGCGATTTCACAAATTAAATCAACATAGTTTGAGCTTAGCGGCTGCTAGGTATTTAAATAATATATTATTTCAACCTAAAGAGTCACTAGCATTTAACAAACTAAAGAAAGACATAATGAGTTTAGTTTCCACTAGTATATCAAGATATTGAATGATATTTTAAACTTAACATCAATCGAGCTTATGACACAACATAATATTTGGATCTTAATAGTCACTAGTTTTAACCAAAAGAAATTAATATTTGGATCTTAATGAATACTAGGGATTTAACAAATTATATCAACATAGTTTGGGTTTAGTCGTTCACATTAGGTATTTAAACAATATAATATTTTAAGCTAAATAAAAAACTACTATTTAACTAAGTAAAGAAAGACATATTGAGTTTAGTTTTGAATAATATATCAAGTTACTGAATGATATTTTGAGCTTAGCATCCACTAGCTTGAGTTTAGTTTCCACTAGGTTATGTATTGCAAACAAGATATGTATCATAAAGAAGATATATATAAATTAGTTGAATTCATTATATGATTTTAAGATTTTAAATTAAGATATTTTGATGATAAGTCTTCAAAATATAGTACATGAGGAACCATTCCATGATAAGTCTTCTAGTAGTGGAGTGTCATGATGATTACAAGCAACTTATCGTACTAAATATTTTCCAAAATGAATTTGGAAGAGGTGTAATCAGCTTTACTTCACCCAAAAATACTTCCTATATCTATACACTTTTCTATATATATAACCATTCTAGACATTAATAAAAACTAAAGAAAAATGCATCTAGGAAAGATTAGGTTGTTTTGGCCTCTCGGCTATACCTTTTCAATGATCTCGACATCCGAGTACCCTTTACTTTGATCGAGGAGGATGAATCAACACATCATTTTGAAATTTTCACTTTAGCACAAGAAGGAAGTTATGTACCCTGATTTTATGCAACCACCTCTAGACCACATGCAATCACCTACATCCCCCATGTTAAGGCATGGACATGATACTGAAGGCCAACTAGAAACTCTTCTAACTTCTCATGCTCCTTATGCAAGATAAACTTCCCCGAAGAGTTGAACAATATGTTTTCTCGCACTCAACCCTTGCGCCATGTCAAAAATGTTCCTCCACCCTTTTGATAGGTTTAGGTCAAGCATCAAATTATGCATGCTCTCACAAATATCAACATCCTCTTCATCTTTGAAGTGATCCATGACTGACCAAGCCTTCTCAAGTCAATTCTGCATTACCGAGTTTTGGATTTTCTCGTCCATCTAACAAGTAAATGATTCCTCAACATCCTTTCCTGTCATAGCTCTCCACCTCTTTCTACCAGGACCACACTCCATGATACCCAAGAAACCACCAACACCCCTGTCACCGTCGTAGAGAGACACGAAGCAAAATGACCAAAAATGAAAAGAGGATAGGGGTAGTTAAATGTCTAGCCAACCTGGATATATAAAGCCTCCAAAGAAACAACACATGAATGGAGGCAAGTTTGAGGGTATTGAAGATCATCGATTGGATATCCTAATCATAAATATCATGCTTCCCATTAAAAATCTTAAATTCCCGATGCCATCTTACATCTCGCATGTGTATAACCATTAATCAATCCCGTCTATCACACGAATGCAATCTATCAATGTCATAAATTCCCATTAAATTCACACATGTCAGTATCCTCTGGTCGATACCAAAAAGGTTACGCCTCAAAATAACCTAACAATTTTTATTAAAATCTTATAAGTCGCTACATTTTGAAAAATTAAAGTAAGTTATTTTGAGCTTATCGACCTCTAAGTTAATCAACCACATTAACTTTGGAGAATTGTATAACAATCTAGATCTGTATAAATTAGTCGACTTTATTGTATGATTTTAAGATTTTAAATTAAGATATTTTGAGCTTTGCGCCAGCTATGTTATGCCACCACATAATATTTGGAGCATATAGGTTTTTAGCATTTACTAAGTTAAATTAAGATATTTTGAGCTTTATGCCACAACATATTATTAGTACTTGCCTCCGGTAGGAATACTATACCTTTCATGCAAATAAATAATTTTTTCCCAACCCACCAATTAGAATAAAAATCTTTAGTTCACTTCAAACTTTCTACTGTCTATATTTTATTTAAACATTTATCTAATGTAAATAAGTCATTCAACTATTTCCTTATTGGTCAGTTGGTTTTGATTTGAAAAATATAATGCCTTATTCCAGTACTAATTTTTTTCATTTTAAAAATCTTAAATTCTTATAAAGACATGTGTCCAATCTTTAAATGAGATTTTGATGATAAAATAAAAATCTCCTGTCATGTTTGTGACTTAACGCTAAGAAAATTAACGACCACCACTTTGTGTAACAATTTTTCCCAAGATCTGTAGGGCTTTAGAAAGCATTGAAGATCATTAAAAGTCGAGTCAAAATGAGCACGGGCGGAGACACATTTCCTTCACTATTGCCAACGACCTCCAATTTTTGTTGATATTTTATGCTTCTCCTTAGTATCCCTACCAATGGATAATAATACACCAAAACTCTTGCTAGGGAATCCTGTAAACTCTCCACCACATCTCCATCATCGTTATCTTTTGTATGGTGCAAAAACATGTATTTTTGGAAAACCATAGGTAAAGCTGGTCATTAATATTGGAGAGAAAGAGGAATTAGAAGGGCATTGGGTGTAATGGACCGAATGGGCACCTATGCAAAGTGATAGGAAAATCTTGGAAATTTTTGGCAAGCCATGAAACCATGAAATAATATTAGAAGTCGTTAGGTTTTAACAAATTAAATTACATTGTTTTGAGCTTAGCAACCTCTAAGTTAATCAAGGACATTAACTTTGGAGATATATATACAATCAAGACCAATATAAATTATTTGAATTTATTGTATGAATTTAAGATTTGGAATTAAGATATTTTGAGCTTAGCACCCGCTAGGTTATACTACCATATAATATTTGGAGACTACTGGTGGTTTAAGATATTTTGATCTTAGCAACTGCTAGCTTATGCCACAACATATTATTTGGAGATTTTATTCGCTAGGGTTCAATAATTCATAGTTACGATATTTTACAACAGTTAACAAATTACATGAAGATATTTTGAACTTAGCTTATGCTAGTTTAAACAATGACATAATATATGGAGCTTACAATAATAGGATTAAAAAAATTAAATTAACATATTTTGAACTAAGCAGAGACTAGGTACTTCCATAATATATTATTTCGAGCTTAGTGGTTTTTATCATTTAACAAGTTACTAAATGATATTTTGAGCTTAGCATCCACTAGCTTATGACACAACATAATATTTGGAGCTTAACGCTCACTAGGTTTAAACAAAAGAAATAATATATTATTAGCTTAGCTGCAGTGGGTTGCCCCAAAACATAATATTTGGATCTTAGTGGTCATTAGGATTTAAAAATTTGAATCATAATAGTTTGAGCTTAACGATCGCTAGGTACTTAAACAATATATTATTTCAAGCTCAAAAGATAGTAACATTTAATAAACAAAAGAAATATAATTTGAGCTATACGGCTGCTAGGTTATGCCACAACATGTTATTTAGAGATTTCATTTGCTAGGGTTTAATAATTCATAATTACAATGTTTTACAGTAAACAATACATAGGTTAAACACGAAATATAATCTTCACACTATATTCAATTCATACGGGATAATTACATAATGAACAAGCTTCAAATATATAGGGAGATAGTTTCCTATTAAGTAGGAAACAACTCAACCACAAATCTATATATATATATATATATATATATATATATATATATGTATGTGTGTGTGTGTGTGTGTGTGTGTGTGTGTGTGTGTGAGTTGTTATAACTCCCAAACAACTCACGTATATAATATACTAACCTAATATTATGAGTTTGTTTATTACAACTCATAATATATTACATAATATTATTCATCCATATATATGAATAATGTGAGCACTATATATGATTTCCTAACATTCCCCCCCTTAGTGCGAACATGGGGAGAAACATAAATCTTCTGACTGAGCAACGTACACATGTCTTGACCTTCCTCTGTGCACTCTGATTGTGGGAACACATCAACCAGGATATGGGAACACTATCAACCATCCATGGGAACATCAACCAAGGTGGGAAACTACATCGACCACTTGGGAACACATCGACCATGCAAAGGGAACTGGGAACATAACATCACCATCAACCATATCTGGGAACATCGACCAACTAATCAGAAAAGTAGTGGGAACATGACATCAACCATCTACTTTTATCAAGAACATCTCCTGCTTCAGTACTCTGTTCTGAATCTCCGGCACTATCTCACATCAGGGGTTGATCTAGAAATCATACTCACAAATTACACACATGAACAAGAGGTGGAAATGAAAATGGAACATTGAGACCATGTTCCCCCCCTCAATGTGAACATTTCACTTATTCAACACAAAACAGGAACTCTGAAATCATACTGCAATCCAGAAATGAAAGTAAAATCACACACACACACACACAGAGTGTCACCACAACTTCATGTGGCCCCATCGTTGGCAACTGACGAGAGGACGCCAATTATCCTCCAGCCTCCTGTGCCTCCTTCCTCCAACGAGATGCTACTTACTTAGTGGATTTGTTAATGAAGCTCATTTTACAATTTTGACTTAAATGACAAGACATCGGTTTCTACCGATATTGCGCCTTTTTACAAACAATTAAAATTTTAATATAGCTAAAAGCTATTGATTAAAATTTTGACATGTACTATTTTAAAATAACAAAAAAACTCAAATTTCGAATAGAATCTTGAACAACTATAAACTCTTTGACATTGACACATGTAGAGTTAATATTAAAACTGACTACTAATAAATAACTAACTGCAGTCTGTGTAGAACCTGAATTGTGCTATTATGGGAAAACGTGGATGTAGAGAAAGAAGCCACGTATAAGCACCCAGGAGTTTTGAATGGTCCACATTCTAACAATTAGTCCATATTTCTAAGCTTGATAGATTCGCCACCATAGATAACTCAGACTTGCGTTTATAGAAGGCAGAGATGTAGATTCAGTTCTAGCAGATATATTTTATGTCATGCATGAACTTCACCACCAATAATTTGGATCTCTTCGAATTGGTGAAATGAATGTCAAGGAATTTGCAATGTCGAGGAAAGAGCACAGAATTAGATCCAAACAAACAATGCCTTGAGTGTCGATGTAAATATTTTAAGCCATAATATTTGAAGGACATGTCATATCTATCACTGCAAAACTGATCGATTCAGCTCTTAGCACGAATAGGTTCACTGAAGACAATTTCTAAGATGATGTCGATCTAAACTGCATCGACTCCATGAGCATTGCATTTAATCTTCGAATCAACCAATATAGAAGTAAAGATGTAGTTCTACACGAGCACCGTGAACTCAACATTTACACAGGTCATGCAACTCTGAGAAACCCGAAAGCAATGTTGTCAGGGGTGACTGCAATGTTGGGGACGTCCTTATGTTGTGACGTGTTGAATCATGTGTAAAATGCTCAACTAGATTTGGAAATCATGAATCACTTCGTAGATCAAATAATATGCAATAGATCTGGGTCGAGGCTAGAGGAGAGTACGGGAAAGAAAAGATGCAATGGATGGTCTCCTTCCTGATCAAAACTTAGCTGGAGCCGTAAATTAATTTTTGTTGTTAGCATAGACAAAGTTTGTAGAATGGATCTCAACAAAGAGTCCGTGCAAACTATACCCAATGCAGAAAACTTCAACGGAATCACTGATGTCTATGAACCAGAATGGATGATATGCAATGTACACATATCATATCAATCCAATACAAAAAAATTTGAACTGCACATTCAAAATATACTAAATGATAAAATTCAATTTTCCATACACGGGACAGGAAAAATACTAACCGCCCCTTCAATCAATTTACACTTCCATCACATACAGAGAATCAAACTGCTCTGATACCAAATGTAAACAATACACAGGTTAAACACAGAAATATAATCTTCACACTATATTCAATTCATCTCGGGATCATTACATAATGAACAAGCTTCAAATATATAGGGAGATAGTTTCCTATTAAGTAGGAAACAACTCAACCACAAATCTATATATATGTGAGTTGTTATAACTCCCAAACAACTCACGTATATAATATACTAACCTGATATTATGAGTTTGTTTATTACAACTCATAATATATTACATAATATTATTCATCCATATATATGAATAATGTGAGCACTATATATGATTTCCTAACATTTACAACATTTAAAAAATTAGAGGAAGATATATATAATTTATTGGTTCTACTCCCATAATATAATATTCTGAGCTTAGTTTTCACTAGCACCTAACTAGTAAGAGAATTATATTTTGATATTAGGAAACAATATGTTATGCCACACCATAATTTTTGGAGCTTAGTGGTTACCAAGTTTTATCAAAATAAAGTAGGATATTGTGATCTGAGAAGCCGCTAGGTTATACCAAGACATAATATTTGGAGCATAGTGATCTTAAGGATGTAAGAAAACAAATTAAGATATTAGGAGCTTAGCCATGGTTACGATATGCCAAAACATAATACTATTTAGAATTAGAGTAATTTTTTTTTTTTTAAATGACCCGCATACATGTACAAAAATCCTCGCAACTAGATATTACAATGAAACAAGAAGAGAACAATCTTGTATGCAACAAAAAATAAAAACCAAAAACCAAAAAGTCCCAAACCAGAAAAAGCCAAATTACATTTTATGGATATTCATGAGAGTAGTTGTTTCATCCTTAGCATCAGCAGTAGGGCTTCCTTCAACCAGAACATCCACTAACTTAATGTGTTATAGGAAGTCTTTATTGATTTTAATCTAGGTCATGTCTATGTGAATTTTCCATTCCTTGATAGCAGATACTGAGTGTAACATAATATTCAATGGCCTCATGTGGGTTAGGTGAGATCTTCTCTAAATTATTAAGATGTTCCGAAGCTATATTGGGCGGTCCTATTTTCTTCGACAGAGGAGAAACAAGGTAAAACAAGGAGGTATACCACAACACATATGGAATTTCCAAGTCCATGCTAACCTCCATAAAAAAGGAGGGGGAAGCCACACATGCTTTCATTATTAGGTGAGTTGAGTCAGTTGTAGCCATTACAATGTCCAAGGAGATGACGGGAGAATCCAGAGAAGCATCAGCAAGAGGTGGAGAGGAAGTAGATGTCGGGTATGAAAGTAGTTCGAGACCATAGGAGAGTGCTATGAGGGGTATAAAGGGTAATGAGCTTCTAGAGAAGAAGGAGAGACAAGAGAAAAATAATGAAGGGAGACCACCGGATGTCTTTGACTAATGATCATGATGTTTGAATCTGAGTCAGAAGGGAGATGAAGGCGACAACGATGGCAACAGAAAGAGGGAGATGGTTATAGAGGAGGAGGAGGGACACAATGTTACTTTCTTGGATTATAGGGGAAGAACAAGATTTATTTTTGGGAAGCTTCCATTTAAAATAGAAAATATAAAAGGCTTTGGTGGAGGAAAGGACCTTCCTCTTCTCTAGCCAGTCTAAGGGAGTTCTCAAGTTATTGAAATAGAAAAGCCATAAAGTTTACCTTGAGATCATGCCGAAGATGAGAAAGAAGAAAGAGATGAGGTCCATACATCAAGATATAATGTCACTCTAGCATGAATTACCTCCTCCATTGTTTAGAAACCCTATCCCAATGTTGTAAAAGTGAGTCCTATTTATAGCCCGAGTGATACATTCTTAGCTTTTCACCAGGACACAAGAAGTCATCCATCTCCTCTTGAAGTGAGCATTTAAAATAAATTTCTCCCTCACGAAGGAGCTCCATCTCAACTAAAATGGACTCTATCAAAATAAGAAATTTATTCTTGCCCACTTTGACTCTTCCTTTCTTCCAAGTTGCCAACACATTGCAGGTCACTCGACAAAGTGACTAGACAGTCTTTCCATAAACAACGTAACACCACCATCATGCAAAATATTCCATACTTCAGGTCAGCCTTGACCTCTTCATAGGAAGAAGGCTCAATGTGTTTGATGGTGCCACCCATAGTGAATAGGGCTATTGTGACAGTGATTTCCAAAGGCCCGATATAGATGATGCTTAAATAGAGATGTCAAACACATTCATTCCAATCTTCAACACATGTCTCCAAGATTTCTAATTGAAATATGTCCTAATTAGTCATAGTCATTAATTGATCCTATCCATCACACGAATGTAAGCTATTAATGTCATAAATGCCCAAAAAATCCGCACGTGTTATATCCTCTTACCACCAGAAAAGAGGTTATGCCTAAACATAACCTAATAAATTTTATTGTAATATTAGTTAATGTTGAGGCAACCACAACATTAATTAGTTAATGTTCTTGCTATTACTACATTTAGTGGAGTTTAAAGGTTTAAATGTTAGCGATATTATATATTTGTATTTAAATATATATTATATAGGATGAATCTGTAAACACAATGGAGAAAGGTGATTTAACTAACATTTATAGAAATGATTTCATATTATATAGATTATCGGACAACAAATCAAAAAGCAATATCTTATTCGAATTTCCTTATCGACACATCTAGTTTTTACTTTTAGGTTCTTCTACCTCGTGTGTTCCTAGTTTGAGGGGATCACCTTCACCCACACATGGGGAAACCACATCTTATTTGTGTCGAGTTGCTCACCAATACAAGTTGCACAACAAAAAAAGAAAAATGTAGACACCAAAATTGGGTCACACTCCCCTTGGTCCCTCGTCAAATAACCAACTCAAACATACTCACCTAACCATGGCCCCTTCCACCCCACATCATTATTAATTTAATTAAATTAATATATATCCTCACAATATTTATTATCTAATTATCTTAATTTCTAACCCACCACCTAACCTAGACACATCATCCAACCACCTCACCCTAGACCTATTCTTGGTATGTTTCCATAACTAATAATAACTAAGTCTTACTTTCCTTAATGAGCTAATATTTGGTCTAACCCTAAAATCAATCCCTACAATCTCTCTAACCACATTCCCACCCATTAGAAGGGAAGCTTCCGTTCTAATCCGCGAGAATAAAAAAACTGGGCCCAAGAAATTAGAAAGATCTACCCATTTTAGTAAACCTAGGGAATCCCACCTTAACCGATGCCGGTCACCCCTAAACCGACACCGGTCAACCTAGAACTATCATTGGTTACCATTTATTCACCTAAACAACCTTGTTTTTGGGTTAGCACATTCTAAGAGCAAGAGAATGAGATCAGAGCTACATGCAAGTGAAACCAACATCCTTTCACATATCCAGACATCCAGAGCCATCACCAGGATAGATATTGAAGCATTGCACTCATGGAATCATTCTAGGAGCCACTGCTATGATACCAAACACCATTCTTCTGATCAACTAGCCATTACCATTCAGCCATCAAGTCTGCATCATAGTAAGTACATTTCTACCAACATTTTCCATTTTAGTGTAGTTAGCTTCTATTATTTCTATCATCAATTTATACTTTGCATGCTCATTCCTCCATCTCTTTCTAGCTTATAACTCAAATATTTCCTTTACCCACATCACCAAATCACCCATTCTCGCCTATTGTTCATTCCTGAGTATACCTGATACCCCTATCAACCTCTTTATCCACCCTACCCTCCTTATCATATCCTAGATCAAACCCTGTAATCAGTTTTCCTTGATTCTCTTACACCCCGACCTTACCAACGCCGGTTACCCATGACCGTCGTTGGTTCTGCATAAACCACCATCGGTCGTACAAGACCAACATTGGTCTCTATGTTTTATACCCTGACCCAGAACAAAACCTAACAACCTCTCATCAATTGACCTAAACAACCTAGAATCAGACCCTGACTAGTCCCGACACCCTGACAACTACCTACCTTTCTGATCTAACCATAGCCTAGCCTGTTATGTTAAGATTTGCTTATTGTACTTGAATGAGAAACCTAAATCATATCATCTATAATAGGATTTCCTTTATTTCTCGCATTAAGTTGTTTTAAACAGTGGATTGATAACCATCTAGGGAGTATCACACTTCTTGGATCTAGCACATGCTAGGCAGTCCACTGTCATATATCATTTAACTTCTCTTTTGTGGTCTTGCTTTACATTACAGGTAGTTCCTCCTAGCCAAAAGGAATCTCTCAGAATCAGCATTGGATCAAGAAGTCAAAACATGCGCAACAACCATCAATTGACCAACATTTAATAGGTATTCCTCCTTGGCCCTTACCCTTATCTGTTTCGTCATTTAAAAGGTAAAGAAAATGGTGAAACATTTTGGCATGCCCGATGGGACCCATCGGGGGTTCTTATTGCATTTTATTCATTCTTAGGAAAAAGTTGTGTGTTTGTTTCCCTTCAAAATCTTACACATTAATCTTCTTCCTTGGTAATCTTCTCTTCTTTCTAACTACTCTAAAAGATACACTTTCTTTTGGTGCATTTAAAAAGAACCATTCTTCTTGCTTTTTGCATTTAGTGAAAGAGCATATCCTCTCTATTCACCATTTGTGTCATTGAACATAATATTTCAATTTGGGATTAAAATTGATTGCATTACATTCTAATTTGCTGCATTTAGATTACATTAAAATGAGGGCAACCTATATGCTAAAGTCATGCCTAGCTGATGGTTGACACAAAGAAATGTAGAAAGAACTCTCTCTCTCTCTCTCTCTCTGTTTTACCGAACTTACACAAAATTTGAAATATACACAACTTTTTAAACAACACCTTACTTGGGAACATTTGTCATTAATCACATGATCTGATTGGTAGGTACTCCCCTGCTCATTCCCTATGTCAAGTCATCATCTCGAGATGATGGAACGCGCCACCATAACATACCAAAACCTCTTCTTTTAGATATCCTTCTTCATAGGATGCCTTCCTAAAAAAATTCCATTCTAAATACACACATCAGTTTTAAATAGAATAATATAAACAAACATTAGAAAATCATTGTTAGGATCGTGCTTTTTCTTAGCATTCTTCTTGACTTGTGTTTTGAGGTGTGAGACTACAACTCTCCATTTTTCTTCTTCCTTGCACACTCCACCATTGTAGTTGGAGTATTCTGACTTTGTTTGAGTGTGCCAGGCCCCATCTCCTCATTATAAGGTTTTTAAGTTTGATTCTTCACTTCATTTAATTCACAAAACCCATTTTCTTCATTTCTTTCTAATTTCATAGTCATCGACATCGGTCTAGTGAACGTCGTTGGTTCACATCTAGCCATTGTCGGTTAAACCCTAACCGGTGTCGGCTTCTAGCTTTCTATTTACTTTACCTAGAATAGCCTTCATCACTCTTTTCTGTTTCGCTTTCGACCCTCGGGGCATAATCATATTTCTCCCTGTTGATACCTAATGTCATATATAGGTTTCCCAAGACACATCCAACATTCATGTTTCATTCTTTGAGATTGGTTTTCTTCCACAGTGACCAGTATCAGTTTTGGTAACCATCATTGCTTGGCCCTCGACCATCATTGGTTAACTTGATCATCATTAGTTTCCTGTGTTTGATTTTCAAAATCGAGACATTGACTAGTTTAACCTCCCGGACTCAATTATTCTCTGCTTTCTACTATTTTCTATGTCATCTAAAAATACAGTCTTACTAGGTCAACACTTTTTCACCGGTGCTTTGACTCATATCCAGGACTAACACCCACATATTCCACACTAGTCATCAACCACTCCCACTTAGTCCCTCACCACCTTCCATCCTATCACCCATGGATCTAACCTTACCTACCACCATTGCTATAGGTGACAAAGAGTTTGCATGACTCCTTGATCAGAATCCCGTGGCCTTACAGTTCTACCTTTCCCACTCTTCCACCCAAGACTCCTTAGGTTAATTGATATATGACATGCATGTATCCATCTCTCCTTCCCTTATTCCTACTTCTGCATCATCCCCTAATAATGCAATGTTATCATCACTTGCTTCACCCTTGTAGTTTTGCAACTAGGCCCCATACCCTTCATGACCGTTGCATCTGCAGATTATCACTCATGCTGTCATATCTGTTGTCCCCTCATCGACCACCCAGGCCATAGCCTAGTCCACACCCATTGTCTCACAAATACCCATTGCAACACAACCACCCGTGGTGTCGGTGACCCCTACTCCATTCCAGAATCTCATCCTCTCCATCCCACAAACACTACCCCTAATCGCTACCAGAGTCACGATGACCATCCCACCTACATACAAATACTATTAACAACCCTCTAACTTGTCTCATCACCCATTCTACATATTTTCCTTCTATGTCGGTTCCTATTCTCAACCTCCCTACCAGGTTCAATATTTTCCCCTTATGCCACAAGAGGTGTCCCTCCATCACAACCTACCAATGACCTCATCAACTTGATGATGGAAAATATGTAAAACTAGAAACATCAGTTTATCTCACAAAATTCCCTTACCTATGAGGAAATTTGTAATGAGCCTATTCACCCATCCATTCCTATTCGACCATACCCTATACATTGGGAAATGTCAAAATTCAACTTTAAATAGCAAAGAAGACCCATAACAAAATTTGCGATCCTTTAAATATGGGTGTTACTTGATTGCCACGATGACACTTTACTTTTGAGGAATTTCCCAATGTCCCATGCATTGGACTAGTACAATGGGCTACCAAAACACTCCATCTACTCATTTAATCAAGTAACTGAGCCTTACTAGATCACTTCTCCGTCAACATTGTTAAGAAGGTTACCATGACCAATCTTTATTCCACACGATAGTATGACAATGAGTCTATCTTTGACTTCGTCACTCACTTAGAGAAACCTAACTAACCACTCACAATTTAATTACTTCAAAATGAACTCATAGAGATATTTACTTGAGATTGTGCTAGACACATCTCACCAACCCTGCAGGTGTAGACCTTTCACACTTTTGATGAGGCATTCACCATGGCATACAAGTCAGAAATTCATGCTATCGAAGAAAATAATATTCAACTTCGTAACAAGAACATCGCGTTCAAATCAAATGATGCTTCTTCATCTTCAAAACCCCAAAACAACTATTCAATCCCAAAGGGTCTGCTAATGCCGTAGTTCTCAAAGCTAGCCCCCTCATCAATCAAACCCAGCCAAACCTCCTTCTAATCTCTCCCTCGTCCAAGCTTTCTAGTTTAGACGTGAACAAGGAAAGTACACCTCCATAGGAGAATCTTATTCTTCTATTTTGGAAAATCTTGTTAAGGTTGGTGCCATTACCCTTCCACCTATAAAACCACATACTATTTTTGACCCTGAGTGACCCATGCCCGCATGGTATAAGGAACATGACTTTTGCAACTATCATCATGTCAAAGGTCACAACGATAATAACTGCATCACCTTCAAGAATATCATCCAAGAAATGTTAGACAACGAGATCTAGTCTTGGATATCTTGAATGCACTGCTAATCAAAACTCCGTATATCTTCAAGAAGCCATTCCCTAATCATGCCCCATCTTCCAACCAAGTTGGTGATACCTCAAAAAATGATAGCAATGTCCGCGAGGTCCACGCTATTTTTGATGACATACCGCTTACTTCCGAATTGCCTCATGTTCCTTTCATAGATAAAATCTTAGCCTACACTCCCCTTCTTGCACCAAAATCTATTTCATCTACTCCTCTACCCATAGAGGAACCCCCTTCATTTTCCCCTTCACCTATGGAAGAGCCTATAATCAACATGTTGCCTTTGACCCCTCAAAATTCCGAGCAGTTTTCAGTGGCACCTCTCCTACTCATAGAAGATGCGGGTCCACCGCCTACACCAACACAAGGAGATTCCACTTCGGCTGGCCCATCCTTTCCTCCACCCATAGAGGATCCTATCAAAGTACTAGTTTCTTTTGATGACCCTTCACCATCGGACCTTCAAGAGCTTGTTGACCTGATTTCGTCTCTCTTACCCACAGAGTATGAGGTAAGCCATTTCATTGTATCTCAAAGACATTTTAGGGGCATTGCCACTTGATCCATGTCATCCCTACTTAGAACATCACCATTTTCATGCTTGGCTAACACAAATGTAGTTGTCACTCACCGACACCTTCACTATCTATCCAAAAGTGTTTCGAGAAACCAAACCAAACACAACCACAACTATTTCATTACCTTCCATGGCACCACTCATGGCCCAACTCACACCTCTACTCATAGCCCAACATGCATCTATACTCAAAGCCATGCCTATATCATCTCCCTTAGGGGTCATACCGAAATGACTATCCTTACTCACCCACCCATGAAATTAGATTTAGCCACATCTTCCAAAACCAACACTAAACTTACAATGGCCCCTAAAAATAAGATCCAATCTCCTAGATCTCATACCCCAACCTTTCCTACCATGCCCTTATTAGCTTCACCCCTTCCATGCATCCTAGGACCTTACCCTCAACACTCGACCAAGAAATCCCCATCTCACCGGTAAACCAAGAGTGTAACAACCCATTTCCTCATCAAAACCTATAATATACCAAAGCAACCCACACAAATTCCTCCTTCACATGTAACCTTCTTACTACTCATACCTTCAATACCATCAATAACTTCTTCACTACCCATGACACTTTCTTATTTTCACTCGGGCCTCCTACCCAACCCACACCACCTACCTCCACAACACCTTGGTTACGCCCATGGGTAATCCGCCCTCTTCCACCATCAAATTTTCTCTCCACATCTTATACACCCTTATCACCTTTACCCAAAAATATGCAATCTAAAGCTAAAAATCTATTTCCCTCCCAAAAGATAATTAGACCAACCAAACCTTCCATCGCTAGTTCTTCTACCTTGCCTATACCCAAGCAGATATGACCTAAACCTAAGACCACACTATACACTAAACTAGTAGCCCAACCTACTCACCCTCTTGTAAAGATACTTCCTCCACAATCAACCATACTTGTATCCAAACAAAAATTCACCTCCCATTGTAATCAATTAGTAGGGTCCTACGCCAAAATCCTAGTCAATCTCTTCGAAACTTTTGTCATCACATTACCACCTCTTAGACCTCAAGAACCACTCAAACCCAAACCAAAAAGGTTTGAAGAAACCAAAATTTGAGCCTACCATCGTGTGCCAGGATACGATGTAGAGAGCTATAAAGCTTTGAAAACTACCCTAGTCTAATTATTTTCTCTTGAAGAAAACTTTGATGATGACGATATTATTGATGAGGACCCCATTTTTCCTTCACTAATTTCCACATCTTCTCCCATGACCTAATTAGTGACCAAGATCTCCACCCCAAAACTCTTTGATCCATCCTCACGATTCAAAATTAACATGGTTCCTATAAGAGAGTTGGCCAAACCACCACCAAAATGCCAATGCACCCTACTAATTTCCCAAGGATCATATCCAACACTAGGGCTTTGTCCCTCATTCTGCTATACCTTCCATGACACACCATCTTCATCCACCTCCCCTTAGGTTAACATGATCAACATTGTCACCCATGCTCAGAAAGACAAGGGAAAGGAGAAAGCAACTGGCCTATCAACCAACCTTGTACCCAGCATACCATCCGCACCCATACCCAAAGTCATCATTTGAGGTCCTACATATCCTATTTTCGATGAGGTCACACATTACATAGTGCTAAAAACAACTACACCAATCCCCCTCAAAATGTATTTATAAAACCTCATCCAAACCTTAGAGTCACATTGTCAATCCCTCATGGAGGTCCTTGAATATATAAAAGTCTTACCAAGTGACCCCACACCCGTAGCCTCCATCATTACCCCTAACCATGTAGCCTCTCTCACTAGGTCTTCGCCTTCCTCAACACCTCCACCCACTCACCAAGTGGTCACCCTCAGCTTTTCAGATGAAGAGATCACTCCCTTCTAGTCCGATGACCCCAACCCCGCTCTTTTCATCTCCATCTTTATCGATAATATACGCATACGACATGTTATGATCGATGATGGTGCTAGTATTAACATCATCTCCTCGCAGACGTATGACCAAATGCACATCAAAAATTACATACATGGTAACCCCATTATGTTGCGTTCCTTCAATGACGCCATGAACTCTACACTAGGTACCATTGTTCTCCATGTCCACATAGGTCCTCGTACCATCCCGAAACTTTTCTATGTCCTAGAAGGGGAGTTCCAGTATAACTTGCTAGTTGGCTGACCTTGGATCCATGATATGGGTTGTGTCCCTTTGACTTTACATCAATGCCTCAAATTTGAATATGAGGAACATAATTACACCATCCCCGCTAATCCCTCACCTTTCAATACCTAACATGCTATATCGACCCAAATATGTGCTTATACTAGTCAAGGCATCTACCACCGTCACCACTTCACCTTCACTTGCCACAAAAATTGCCACCACTTCTGCTACATCTAACCTCACTATCCGCATTGTAGTTGTAGCCTTTACCATTAGCACCCATGTTTGCCCTTAATCTTGCAAGCCATCTATACCCACTACCCACATAACAACTACGATGCCTTAGAAGGTGTTTTTCAACACCTCACTCTAGGGGAATACCGCCTATACAATATTGATACCTTCCTCACCCTACAAGAGTATGGGAATCTACGTTAACACCCCAATTATGACATCTGCATCGGTGACATTTTCCCTTATGGCCCTCCCCACCTTTGCACCAACGTAATGTATGGGGGACTTGATATGGACACCTATAAACCTGAACCTCCATCCCAAACCCAACCATTTTCATCTGACCTACACTCCCTCACTAACTGCTACTTCACTCACACTTTCCTCCACCGGTGCATGTGGAAAGGATTTGGCTTTGGTTTTAATGAACAATGCTGCCACACTTGTCATTCATATACCTCTCATAAACACAATGACATTAGTGGCATTGGTTTTGACGCTCCTTCCTCTAAGAAGGTTCGCATTGACCTTATCCAGGATGAGAAATCTTCCCCCTCTCATTCACCCACATTACCAGCTTCACCCACAGAGTCTATAGATATTGAATCTATTCCTCCAAAAAAAAATTTCATAAACACCATTTTCTTGGGACCACTGACCTATCAACATGATGGCGAGGCTCCCTCTTCTCTCCCATTCCTATATCCTGACATGATCAATGATGATACACCTTCAATTAAAATCATTCAATGTCAGGGTGATGAGTCCATCATCACCTACCTTGGTGTAGAAGAATCTTATATTCATTAGTCGTTACCCTCTAAGACACAAACCATGTTGAATGAATCAACCATCAAAATCAACATTAATACTCAGGCCGACCCACACATTGTAAAGATCGACCAATCCTTAGATGCTACTGAACAATATGCCTTCACCTCTTTCCTTTGGGACCATAGAAACACATTTTCTTGGTTGTATGCCGATATGCCCGGTATTGACCCAAAAATTGTGGTTCATAATATCGTAACCATTCCTAATGCCAAACCCATAAAACAAAAGTTACAGAAAATGCATCCTCACATTACTTTTCTAGTCAAAGAAGAGCTTCAGTTTCTCTCTCAATTTCCTTCATTCTACCCATTGATTATCCCCAATGGATTTCTAACATTGTTCCTATCACGAAAGTGACAGGGGACTCTATATTTGCATGGATTTCCATGACCTCAACCTCGCCTATCCCAAAGATGATTTCCCACTACCAGAATTGACCAATTAGTTGATCTCACTGCTGGCCATGAAATTTTATCACTCATGGATGGTTTCTCGGGCTACAATCAAATATTATTAGCTCCCGAGGATCAAAACAAGACTACCTTCATCACCCCTTGGGGAATTTCTGCTATCAAGTCATGCCCTTTGGCCTAAAAATGCTGGTACTACATATCAGTGGGCCATGACTTACATCTTCCATGACATCATGCATCACATATTAGAGGATTACATAGATGATATGCTTGCCAAATCTAAGCATCAAACTGAACACCTGCCTATTCTTAAAGTCATCTTTGATCACCTCATCAAGTATTGTGTTCATCTTCAACCAAAAAAGTGTGTCTTTGTGGTACTTTCTAGGAAACTCCTAGGTTTCATCATTTCTTTATGTGGCATAGAATTTGATCCTACTAAAGTCAAGGCTATCCTTGAAATTCCACCACCCACTAATCTCTATCAACTTCGTAGCCTACAAGGAAATTTGCAATCAATTCATCGTTTTATCTCGCATCTTTCGACCGTTGTCAACCATTCCATCATCTTCTCAAGAAAGACGTTTCATTAAAATGGGATGATGAATGCCATAAAGCCTTTGAAGCCTTGAAACAATACCTCCTTCAACCACCAATGCTCATTCCTCCTAAGGATGACCAACCTTTCTACCTATATATTTCCACCACTGACCATTCTCTAGGTGCAAGCTCCTTCATCACGACAACCAACATCGAGTGCAAGTGGTTTATTACATAAGCTGTACCCTTATTGACTTCAAAACTAGATATACCCATGCCAAAAAACTTTTCCTAGCCTTAGTTTTCCTCACCACCAAAATCCATTACCTACTCAACCACAAAACCTTTGTCATTACTAATACTGACCCATTACACTACATGTTTGCAAAACCTTATCAAAATCAATGTGCCGCACGTTGGCTTATGCTTCTGGCCGACCTCAACCTCGAATTCATCCATCAAAAGTCCATCAAGGGCAAGAATATCGTCGACCAAATGGCCGATGCACATATTTCCAGGAATGAACCCTCTAACTTCGACTTTCCAAATGGGTCTATAGCTACCATTTCCCTAAATGAACCCGCTTACCAAAAGACACTCTTGTTCGACGGCTCTAAGTGTCAACGTGGGGCGGGGCTGGTGTTATCCTCATTCTCGCTTGATGGTGAACCTATGCCTTTGTCTCTCAAACTCTATTTCGATTGTACAAACAATATTGTTGAATATGAAGCACTCATATTGGGTCTCCACGCTGCTTATGCCTTAGATGTTAAGTCAATAAACATCTTTGGTGATTCTCAGTTAGTCATTAAAGTAAGTCAATGGTATATACCAAGTGTTGTAATGAGATACTTCAAAAGTATAAGCATCACATGAACATAATTTTGACCACCTTTGACCATTACGCACTTCAAACCACTTGACGTTCTATCAATAAATTTATAGATACCATGACTTGCTTACTTCTCGATACTTTCTTTGCACACCGACTCCAAAATATTTTCACCATAAAAAGACTACAATTACCCTCTTATTTACCTCATGAATTTTACTCTATTAGAACCACTACCCCTAACCCATGTCACCTTTGGTATAAGAAATATGCATAATATCTTTCCCTTTCCATTTTACCCTCATATCTCACTCGTAATGGACAACGTGCCTTTCTTAAAAGTGTCTCTGTTATGTCATCATGGGTGGAATTCGTTACAAATGTGGTTTTGACAACATTCTCTTGCGATGCCTTAAGAGTTCTGAAATTCCCTACACCATTAATGAAGTCCATGGTGGAATTTGTGGAGGTCACTTTGGTGGTCTTGCTGTTGTAAAACGCATTCTTCGCATAGGCTATTACTAGCCAACCCTAAACCATGAATGTTTTGATGATTTCAAATGCTACGTGAAATTATAGCAACATGATAATCACCATCACACCCCTAGTCATGCCTTACAGGTTGCGTGAGACCTTTGGCCTTTTTCTCAGTGGGGTTTGGATCTTGTTGGTGAGATCAACCCCATTCTTCACAATGCCACTAATGGATCATAACCGCTCTCGAATATTACACTAAATGGGTAGAAGCCATTCCCCTCATTTCCACCAAAGCTAATAAAATATGTGACTTCATTAACCATCACATCATTTGTCATTTTGGTGTCCCTCACCACATTATCACAAATAATGGAAAACAATTCAAAAAAAAAACCCTACGCAAACTATGTGATGCTTTCGACATCCAACTTAGTTTCTCATCACCTTATTACTCTGCAAACTAATGGTCAATCCAAATCAACCAATAAAACATTGAACAAAATTCTTATGAAGATAGTCAACAATCTTTGGGAAATATTGGCATACACACATTCCTTTTTCCTTTTTGGCTTATCGCACTAGTATTTGCACTTCGATTGCTGCCACCCCCTTTTCTCTAGTCTACGGTACTGAGGATGTCTTACCTCTTAAAGTTTAGATTCCATCCCTCTGTATATCACTACAAGACATGCTCAACGACGATGACTTTCACCAGGATCATTTAGCACAACTTGAATTATTAGATGAATGTCACCTCAACACTCTTCACCATCTCAAAATCTACCAAAAACTTATCAAACGTGCATATGAAAATGTGTTCACGAACGAACCTTTCAAATCGGTGACCTCATCCTAAAGGAAAATCAACATGTAACCAAAGAGGAGAAAAGTAAATGGAGTAATTTTTCTCCTAATTGGCTTGGACCCTATATCATTACCCATGCATATGGATCAAGTGCTTATCATTTGTCTTCACTCGAAGGTAAACCCAAACCTGAGCCCCTTAATGCCTTGCATCTTCAAAAATTTTATTGTTGATATCAAGTCCTATATCACTTTTGTCAATTGATCACTCATCCCTTTAGCACTGTTCACCTTCCATATTACCCATTTTGAGGATCCACGACTAAACAAGAATCATGTGATTACTCGTCACCTTTTAGCCTTGTCTTCAATATGAGTAACACGGCTCTACTCATAACATGATTCTCATGGATACTTTTTGTCTTCTTTAAGATGGAATCCCATGGTCATTCATCACTTAAAACCTCCTCTTCATAGTTAATATTTGTGTGCTATGGTCTTGTCTTCTAAAAAGAACCTAATCATCCTCTATAGTCTTGTTCATGACTTAAACGTCTAAAAACAAAAAGGGATACCACTCCTTGAGTCAAACTTCCAACAAAAGATGACTCCCTCAAAAGGGACATTTGTTCTTTATATTCTACCACTATCAATAGACTTCTCCTCGAAAGGACAACTATATATAGTAATTACAAAATATAATAATTGTTAGGAAACAATAGATAAAATATGCAATAATCCCTTACATGAATCACAACAATAGAAACTAATATGCGTAAAATATTACAGATCTCAAATAAAAGTGTAAAATAAATAAAATAAAGAGACAGAGAAAAGATTTAACGTGGTTCACCCAATTTGGGCTATGTCCACCAATAATCACTTGCTCGATTTTATTACAAGCCTCCACTCTCTCAATACAATACCTAGATCCGTTTGGAGCTATGCTCAACAAACTCTATAAATTCACACCCGAATTCAAAGCACATCTATAATACATTTTTTTGTCTATGTATCATATACATAAGACCATATAAATAGACTATTGCTTAAGCGAGTTTGATACAAAACCGTGGGTATCAAAACCATGGGAAAAAAATGTGGGTCTCAAGACCATGGGCAAAAACCTTGGGTATCAAAACAATGGGTACCGAAAACCATGGGCCCAAAAACAGCCCATAACGGTTACCCAAGACCCATGGGTTAATAAACCATCGTAAAAATACCCGAGTGTAACACATAGAAGGTGTACTAGACTCTAACATGAAAATAGGCTCCACAAACATAAAAATAACTATTCGAAGCTTCCCACATCGATCAACTTCATGAAGACCTCAAGGAGATAATATACCCATCCCATATAGACTTCCCACATCGATCAGTCTATTAAAAACAAACAAATAAAGAAAAAGATGAATTTTTGTCATGGAATCACCTCTTTTGGATTCTAGGTTTCTTGTTCCGAAATAAATGTCGTTGTACACTAAGTTACGCTAAACCTCCCATTCTCACCTCCTTGCCTTTTTCACCTAAATTCCTCGTTACTCAAGGGACTTGCCGCAAACGTGACATTTCGTGATCATGTGAATTTTCTTCACCCTTAGAATAGTCCATTATGCAAGGCTTGTAGGGTCTTATGTTCATAAGCCCATCTGGGGTATGGTAGACTCATTAGGGTTCTTATCAATTAAGTAGCTCTTTTACCACCTCTTACCATTCGCCTTCCTCATTACTTATTGATTATCCTATACAGGACCTATATTTAAAAATCACTCAACCATGCCTACCACCTAAACTCAATCATGCATATGACCTACATCACCCATGCCTAGCACCTATCAACCCATTCCATTATTTCACCCTAATCTTCCCTAGCTTATGGGAGAACTACATCGGCCTGAGGTCCTTTTTCATCGAGACTATGGAGGCAGCACTCCAAGGGCATGGGGCCCTTGGAGGTTATCTTAGCCACTCTCTACCCTAACCAATTACCTCCACCCCTTTTGTATTCACATTCTACCCAAGTTAGTTTCCTTTTTATATCAATAATTGGAAATTAAAGCAAACAAACAACAATTACTTAACATCTTTACCATCATAACTTACACATTCATTTCATCTTGTCTATAATTTCTTTACCGTAATCATAATTTTTCCCTACAAATCATCTTAACATGATCCACATCATCATTAATTACACAAATTAATGAATTAGAAACTCAACCATACCTAACCAACTTGACTCAACCATGCCTAAGACAACCTGACTCAATCATGCCTAAACCAACCTAACTCCACCATGCCTAACTCAAACTTACTCAATCATGCCTAATTCAACCTGACTCAATCCATGCCTATGACCTAAATCCTACATGCCTACACAACCTTGACTCTATCATGCCTAATCCACTTGATTTCTACCTATATATATATAAATGAAAATTAAAACATGTACACCATCCATACTATAAATACCATCATCTATAAATCAGAAAGTCCGTGTAAAAATACATGTGAACATATATATAAATAAAGTTCCCAATCTATCAAAAGCTCTTATATACATCCTCACCATCTTTGCACGTAAGGTGATATACGATCAAAAATAAAAAAAACTCTCATCTACATCCTCATCATTTTCAAAGACACAGATGATATACATATCAAAAATATGTAAAAACATGGATACAATGATCATAAATGATGATTAATCATCACCCACCGATATCCATCCCTATCTCATCGGGCTCATTTACCTCCCTCCAGGTGGGGTGCCTTGCCAATCTCTCTCCACCTCGCCCCGATCTATCCTCTGGTGGTCCCTCACCTGGAGCTGGCCTTCATGAACTTGTGGCCTCACCTCGACCCTATCTCGGGCTTCGATGCCCCCGTGCTACCTACATTGTGTGGTATGTGACCGGTCCTCTCACTTAAGGCGTGTTATGCTCTATACTCCCCATAGGATAGAAAATCTATACCTGCGGCCATCAAAATATCCTGATAATACCGGACCTCACCTAAGACAT
This sequence comes from Taxus wallichiana var. yunnanensis, assembly GCA_018340775.1. NCBI lineage: Eukaryota > Viridiplantae > Streptophyta > Pinopsida > Cupressales > Taxaceae > Taxus > Taxus wallichiana. Next base: position 450,053,261 of record CM031237.1, on the reverse strand, counting down.
CTCTCAATCTACTTATTGGTAATATTTTTGGTGGTCTTTATTAGCCTCGGCCCATGTACCTATCTCTCGAGATCCCGTCCCACTAGTACACAGTAAAGAGGGACCCTATGCCTCTGCCTATCCCGAGGGACCCTATCCTCAGTATCATGTATCTAGGTGTGAAGAGCAACAACCTACACATGTGTAGTGGCCAACTGGCCCTATAAACCTATAATCTATGCCTGTAGGGTGGCCACCTGTACCCCATCTCCATCTCCACCCTATGCGGGTACCTGTCCCTATGTTACCTAGGCTTATAGAGTGGCCACCTGTGCCTACAAAATAGCAACATGTGCCTCTGAGCCTGTCAACTACCCCTACACTATACCCAACTATGTAATCAGGGTCACCACCTACCCTTGTAGGGCATCCCTCTGCACTATGATGGTGGCTAAATCTAGCTACCCTGGCCTCGGCGGTACTACTCGTAAATGTGTAGCCCACCACTGCTTGTATCTATCTATAACCCCGACAACATTAATATGCCAGCCTCTCATCAATCCTCTCGCCTTGTCAAGACTATCGGCCGTGGTATAGGTAGAGGCCTCTCCATGTCATCCCTCCTATACTATGGGAAATTTGGAGGTATATCTTGAACCCCCGAAATGCCATCTAACCCTATCCACAGTATCATATCGTGCTCTCCTACACATCACCCCTCTATCCACCAGAGAAACTGTAGCTCATGTAGCTCCTTTGCCAATTTCCCATATGATGGAAAACCCACATAGGGCCTCCAAATTGCATCCACGCTGACAACCACTCTAGAAATAACCTGTAATAGGCTACATCGTGTATAGCTCTAGTAGCCCAAAGGTTCCCCAATTGCAAGTACCCATTACCAATCCCACTTGAACAAAATCTAGCTCGAACGCATCATCTCATGGCATACCAACTAGATGCACACATATAATGTGATCATATGCCCAACAATGGAGGAGGAAAGTACAAAAAGGCTAAATCTCTGTAATAGCCCATAAGCCCATAACTCTCTATATAGCTAAACCAGAATGCTTTGAATCCCATGCAAAACAAGTCTTGTCCTCCACCATGTCATGCAGAAACTCCATCAATGATCGTGAGAATCTCCCACCCTCTCGAATCTGCAATGCAAAGCATCGACTACCTCTATCAAAGAACACTACCAACCTCATCTCCTCTGGATAGGCCTGGTACATATCTCCATAGCTCATATTAGCATTATGGAACCTCATCTCTATCAGCCCCTCACAAAACATGGCCAACATCAACTCCTCAGAGGCCTCTACGGAGATAGAATACACTGCCCCCCACTATGGGGCAGACGCTAGATCCTCGTACACATCCTCCGTGGGTGACTGTGATCTCACCCGTCAGAAAATGGAAGGTATTGGTCGCTGAGTCCCATCTATCTATGAGAATGATCATCAAGATCAGCTCCCAGACTACATGTCAGAGCTGCGTCCGACCCCTATCAGCTAACCTCATACATGGCACCAGTCATCAACTATCGCACTTCATACCGGACAACTAATGGAGGTACCCTATCTCTAATCAGCCGGTCCTTGGCCTACATTCAACCAATCACACAAATTATTAAACACTTGATTTTACCCAACATTGACCTTTAATCCCCCCACCCGCTATCTATTTTACCCACTTTACCTAACCTTTCCCCTTACCCCTCCTAGACCTCTAGCCCCTTTTTTCCCTTAACCGACACCTAAGGTTACCACGATCGTCACCGGATTGATATAATCGACATCGGTTCCTCTCATCACCGACCGATGTTAGTATGACAAGACCAATGTCGGCCATAACTTTATTAGTGTCAATCACTGTTCCTGCCCAAATCTTGAAACCCCCATCTTCTCCACCCATTTATTTCCCATTTCCCTACAAACCTACCGAATCCTACCTCAAATTAATCCCCAACCCTATTTCCTCTACCTATGACCTTTACACCCTATCGTCCCTCAAAATTGTAACCATGCATTTCAAATTCTCTCGCTCGCCTAAACCGACCTACCCATTTATTTCTTCTTAAATAAAATAACAATGAATGGATCAAATCTTACCTCATCTCAATGTCACCTCCATGGTGATATGTCTTGCTTCTTGGCTTTGGTGGTCCACCCGAACCTTATCCCACCTCTCGCATGTCTAATCACCAAATCCAATCATATTGACCTCCACCCAATCACAATTAATCCCCTGTGCTCATGGACCCATCTACCTGGCTCCTCTAACCAACCGGATCTCTCCACCTTAGAAGGACATCATCCCTCGTCCTTTCCTCCCGAAAAATCACAACTCATTCAGTGCTCTGTCATTTTCCCAAAAGCCAAAATGTGTAAATGAATTCATATTATACGGATTTTTTCTTTGTATATACCCATGTCGACCTGATTGATTGCGTTGGTTATAACTAAATCTGACATTGGTCCTGTGCCCTAGCACACCGTGGTTGGTTATACCAAAACCAACATTGGTCATTTTCCCTAATAAACCATGATCGGCTTACCTAGACCATCACCGGTTATATATGATCGTCATCAGTTACATGTTATACTCTTGCCCATACCCTTTTCCCCTGTTTCCAACCAACACTTAACCAAACTAGCCACCATTTAACCTTACCCACCCTCATTGCAACATGTCTACCTTACCTATACTTGTCCTTAATTATATTTTGGGACTTGTTATTTTACCCATACCTCAGCCCTACCCATGTCGTGACCTAACTACCTAGACTTAGAACATTGTTACTAACCTATGACCTCATGTGCTCGTTATACCTTGCGACACTATTACCTCGTGTTGTTTGACCTAATGACCTTACTTTGCCTATTTCCATGCCGCTATCCCAGCCTTACCCTTGGTGTGCCGTAACATACCTAAATGTTCATGCACCTAATCTGTGAAGTGCTTCTACACCATATCCTATACCTTGGATACAAGAATTAGCAAAACCTTTTTGGATAAACCTATCAACCTTATATGATGTATAGTTTGCATGCTCTTCGACCTGATACCAGGAAAAATTTTATACATGTGCATGCGTTTGATTGTTTACCTTTGACCCTAGCCCATTACCTTGATTACCTGATTATAAATTTACCCCATTACCCCCACTATATACCTTCCTCGTCATCACATTCACCTTTATCAAACCACTCACAAATTTAGTTTTCTACCTCATCCATTCCTAGTTTGAGAGGGATCACCTTCACCCACACATGGGGAAACCACATCTTATTTTCATCAGCGTCACTTACTAATACAAGTTTTTCTACAAAAGGAGAAAATGTAGACACAAAATTGGGTCACACTCCCTTGGTCCCTCGTCAAATAACCAAACTCAAACATACTCACCTAAAAATGGCCCCTTCCACCCCACATAATTATTAATTTAATTAAATTAATATATATCCTCACAATGTTTATTATCTAATTATCTTAATTTCTACCCCACCACCTTACCTAGACACGCTCATCCAACCACCTCAACCTAGACCTATTCTTGGCATGTTTCCATGACTAATATAACTAAGTCTTACTTCCTTAATGAGGAAAGATTTGGTCTAACCCTACAATCAATCCCTATAATCTCTCTAACCAAATTCCCACCCATTAGAAGTTAAGCTTCCATTCTAATATGTGAGAATAAAACTAACTGGGCCCAAGAAATTAGAAATATCTCCCATTTTTGTAAACTTATGGAATCATGCCTTAATTGACGCTACACTCAACTCCGAACCGCTCATCAAGTTACCATTTATTCACCTAAACAACCTTGTTTTTGGGATGGCACATTCTGAGAGCAAGGGAACAAGATCAGGTCTATATGTAATAAAAACCAACATTCTTTGACGTATCTTGACATCTAGAGCCATCACCAGGATAGATATTGAAGCATTGCACTCACGAAATCATTCTAGGAGCCACTGCTATGATACCAAACACCATTCTTCTAATCAACTGCCATTACCATTCAGCCATCAAGTCTACATCATAGTAAGTACATTTCTACCAGCATTGTCCATTTAGTGTAGTTAGCTTATGTTATTTCTGTCATCAATCTATACTTTGCATGCTCATTCCTCCATCTCTTTCTAGCTTATAACTCAAATATTTCCTTTACCCACATTTCCAAATCACCCATCCTCGCTTTGTTGTTCATTTTTAGTATACCTGATACCCCTATCAACCTCTTTATCCACCCTACCCTCCTTATCAGATCCTAGATCAAACCCTACAATCATTTTTCCTTAATTCTCTTACACTCCGACCTTACCAACACCGATTACCCATGACCGTCATTGGTTCTGCAAAACGACCATCGATCATACAAGACCGACATCAGTCTCTATGTTTTACACCTCACCCAAAAAAGAACCTAACAACCTCTCATTAGTTGACCTAAACAACCTGAATCGAGACGCTCGACTAGTCCCGACACCCTCGCCAACTACCTACCTTTCTAATCTAACAATAACCTAGCTTGTTATGTTAATATTTTCTTATTGTACTTGGAGAGAAACCTAATCATATCATCTACACTAGGATTTACTTTATTTATCTCATTAAGATTTTTAAACAGTGGATTGATAGCCATCTAGGGAGTATCATACTTCCTAGATCTAGCACACGCTAGGATGTCCACTATCATATATCATTTAACTTCTCTTTTGTGGTCTTGATTTACATTACAAGTAGTTCCTCTTAGCAAAAGGAAGCTCTCACAATCGGCACTGATCAAGAAGTCGAATGTGTGCAACAACCATCAACCAATCATTATTTAATAGGTATTCCTCCTCGGCCCTTAGCCTTATCTGCTTCATCATTTAAAAGGTAAAGAAAATGTTGAAACATTTTGGCACACCAAAGGGGACTCATCAGGGGTTCTTATTGTATTTTCTTCATTCTTAGGCAAAATTTGTGTGTTTTTTCCCCTTCAAAAAGCTTACATATTAATCTTCTTCCTTGGTAATCTTCTCTTCTTTCTAATTTCTCTACAAGATACACTTTCTTTTGGTGCATTTAAAAGAACCATTCTTCTTGCTTTTTGTATTTATTGAAAGAGCATACCCTCTCCTATTCACCATTTGTGTCATCAAATATAATCTTTTGATTTGGGTTTAAAATTGATTACATTACATTCTAATTTGTTGTATTTAGATCACATTAAAATGAGGGCAACCTATATGTTGGAAGTCATGCCCAACTGATGGTTGACACAAAGAATTGTAGAAAGCACACACACTCTCTCTCTTTGTGTTTTACCAAACTTGCACAAAATTTAAAATATACACATCTTTATTAAACAAAATTTCTTTTATGTTGTACTTATAATAAGTGCTTGTTTGATTAAAAAGATTGAACATGTTTGTAAAATATTTTTATGTCTTTTAAACATCCTAGATCAATTATTTTCACAAAATGCTTTTCCTACATGCATTATTAGAGATGAATGACTACAATGTTTAATTATAACACCCGACAAATCAGTTATTGGACCAAACCATGGGAGGTGGTCATTTGAGAACTGAGCCCATGAGCTATGGTTCCATAAAGGACAACCCCTCCTTGTGGTATATTCTAAAAATTGAGGACAACATCTTTCTTAAACAATACCTTACCTAGGAACATTTGTCATTCATCACATGATCGATTAGAAGGTACTCCCACCACCGCCTTTGTCGAGTCATCATCTCGAGGATGGCCTACCCCACCATAACATACCTGAAACATCTACTTTTAGATATCCTTCTTCATAGGATGCCTTCCTAACCAAAATTTTTGTTCTAAATACACACAAAGAGTTCTAAATAGGATAAGATAAACAAACATTAGAAAATCACTATTAGGATCATGTTTTTCTTAACATTCTACTTGACTTGTGTTTTGAGGTGTGAGACTACGAATCTTCATTTTTCTTCTTCCTTGCACCCTCCACCATCGTAGTTGGAGTATTCTGACTTTGTTTGAGTGTGCCAGGGCCCCATCTCCTCATTCTCAAGTTTCTGAGTTTGATTCTTCACTTGATTTAATTCACAAAACCCATTTTCTTCATTTCTTTCTAGTTTCATAGTCACCGATGTTGTCCGATACCATCGTTGGTTCACATCTAATCGCATCGGTTAATCCCTAACCAAAGGTGTTGGTTGTTGGCTTTCTAGTTACTTTACCTAGAATAGCCTTCATCACTCTTTCTATTTTGTTTTTGGCCCTTAAGGCATCATCATATTTCTCCCCTATTGATACCTACTATCATACATAGTTTTCCCAAGACACATCCAACATTCCTATTTCATTCTTTGAGATTGGTTTTCTTCCACAGTGACCGGTATCGGTTTCGGTAACATCATTGGTTGGACCTCAATCATCCGGTCAACTTGACCATCTTTAGATTCTTATGTTTGATTTTCAAAATCTAGACATTAACCATATTCACCTCTCGACCCCATTATTCTCTGTTTCTACTATTTTCATTGTCATCTAAGGAATATAGACTTACTGTCAAGCATTGTTCACATGGTGTGACTCATAGCTAAACTAAAACCTCATATTCCATGCTAGTCATCAACTTCTCCCACCAAGTACCTCACTACCTTCCATCCTGTCACCCATGGATCTAACCTTACCTACCACCATTGCTATAGGTGACAAAGAGTTTACACGACTCCTTAATCAGAATCTTCGGGCCTTACAGTTATACCTTTCCCACTCTTCCACTCGAGACTCCTCAGGTTAGTTGATATACGACATGGATTTATCCATCTCTCCTACCCTTATTCCTACTTCTGCATTAGCCCCTAATAATGTAGCATTACCCTCACCTACTTCACCCCCAGTAGTATCGTAGCTAGGCCCCATACCTGCATTGACCATCGCATCTGCAGTATCACTCATGTCTCTGTCAGTATATGTTGTCCCCTCATCAACTACCTAGGACATAGCCTAGTCCACACCCATTGTCTCACAAATACCGAATGCAACACAACCACCCATGGTGTCAATGACCCCTACTTCATTCCAGAATCTTGTCCTCTCCATCCCACAAACACTTTCCCCAATCGCTACCGTAGTCAAGATGACCATCCCACCTACATACACATACTATCAACAACCCCTATCTCATCTATCACCCATTCTAGATATGTGTTTTCTATGTTCATTCCGTATTCTCAACCTCCCTATGAGGTTCAATATCTTCCCTTATGACACATGATGTGTCCCTCCATCACAACCTACCAATGACCTCATCAATTTGATGATTGAAAAGATGCAGACACTAAAAGCATCAATTTCTGGCTCATGCAATTCCCTCACCCATGATGAAATTTGCAATGATCCTTTCACCCATCCATTCCTATTTGACCATACCCCATACATTGGGAAATGCCAAAATTCAACTGCTTCAATAGAAAAGAAGACCCACAAAAACATTTGTGGTATTTTAAACATGGGTTTTACATGATTGTCCATGATCACACTTTACTTCTAAGGACTTTCCCAATGTCCTCGACAGACTCGCATTGGACTATACAAGGTGGGCTACCAAGACACTCCATTTAATCATTTAATCAAGTAGCCAAAGCCATCCTAGATCACTTCTCCATCAACATTTTTAAGAAGGTTACCATGACCGATCTTTATTCCACATGATAGTATGATGATGAGTCTATCATTGACTTCGTCACTTGTTGACATAGCCAGCCTAATTAACCAGACTCACATTTCATTTACCTTAAAATGAAATCATAGAGCTATTTACTTGGACTTGTATATACATATCTCACTAACCCTATTGGTGAAGACCTTTCACACTTTTGACGAGGCGTTCACCATGGCACGGAAGTTGGAAATTCGTTCTATTGAAGAAAATAAGACTCAACTTCATAACAAGAACATCACGTTCAAATAAAATGATGCTTATTTCTCTTCAAAACCCCAAAACAAATTTTCAAATCCCAAAGGGTATGTTAATGCCCTAGATCTCAAAGCTGGTCCCCCTCATCAATCAAACCTGGGCCTAATCTCTCCCCATCCAAGCTTTCCAGTTCAGATGAGAACAACGAAAGTACACTTCCATAGGAGAATCTTATTCTTTTATTTTGAAAATCTTGTTATGGTTGGTGCCATTACCCTTCCACCTATAAAACCACATACTGGTTTCGACTCTGAGTGACCCATGCCCGCATGGTATAAGGAACATGACTTTTTCAACTATCATCATGTCAAAGATCTCAACGACAATAACTGCATCGCCTTTAAATAATATCATCCAAGAAATGTTAGACAATGGAGATCTAGTCTTGGATAGCCCAATGCACCCACTAACCAAAACCTACATATCTTCAAGAAGTTATTCCCTAATCATGCCCCATCTTCCAACCAAGTTGGTGATACCTCAAACAATGATAGAAATGTCCACGAGGTCCACGCTATTTTTAATGACATACCAGTTTCTTCCCAATTGCCTCATGTTCCTTCCATAGATGAAATATTAGCCCACGCTCCCCTACCTACACCAGAATCTATTTCATCTACTCCTCTACCCATAGAGGAACCCCCTTCATTTTCCCCTTCACCCATGGAAGATCCTATAATTAGCATGCCACCTTTGACCCCTCAAAATTCTGATTAGCAATATCGGTGGCACCTCTCCTAATCATAGAAGATGCAATTCCACCTCCTACACCAACACAAGGAGAGTTTATTTCAGTTGGCTCATGCTCTCCTCTACCCATAGGGATCCTATAAAGTACTAGTGTCTTTTTGATGACCCTTCACCATCAGACTTTCAAGAGCTATTGATCTACTTTCTTCTCTCTTACCCACAGAGTCCGAGGCAAGCCATTTCCCTGTATCTCAAACACATTTATAGGTATTCCCACTCGATCCACGTCGTTGTCGATTACAAAAACCATTTTCACGCTTGGCCAATCTATTGGACTATGTCGATAGAGCCTTACTTTGGGGATGCTTTTACCTCTTGTTTCAACAAAATGTAGATGTCACTCAATGACACCTCCATTATCTATCCAAAAGTGTTTCGAGCAACCAAACCAAACACAACCACAAATATTGCAATACCTTCCATGGCACCACTCATGGCCCAACTCACACCTCTACCCATAGCCCAACATGCATCTACACCCAAACCCATGCCTATATCATCTCCTTTACCTAAACCTATCACTACCTTAGGGTTCATATCGACACTAGCCTTACTCACCCACCCATAAAATTAGATTTATCCACATCTTCCAAAACTAACACTAAACTCACACCGGCCCCTAAAAAGAAGATCCAATCTCCTATATCTCATACCCCAACCTCACCACCACAACCTTATCACCTTCACTCCTTCCATCCATCCTAGGACCTCACCCTCAACCCCGACCAAGAAACCCCATCCACTAGTAAATCAAGAGCGCAACAACTCATTTCCTCATCATAGACCTCTAATATACCCAAGTGACCCACACAAATTATGCACTCACCCGTAACCTTCTTACCACCCATACCTCCACTACCATAAATAGCTTCTTCACTACCCATGACACTTTCTTCCCTTTCAATCAAGCCTCCTACCCAACCCACACCACCTACCTCCACATCACCTCGGTCACCCGCATGGGTAACCCGCCCTCTTCACCATTGGATTTTCCTCCACATCTTGTACACCCATATCACCTTTACGCAAAAATATGTAACCTAAAGCTAAAAATACGCTACCCTCCCATATGATAGTTAAACCAACCAAACCTTCCATTGCTTCAGTTCTTCTACCTTGTGCCTATCTAAGCAGATACGACCAACACCTAAGACCATACCACACACCAAGCTAGTAGCCCAACTTACTCCCCTTGTAAAGACTCTTCCTCCACAATCAACTATACTCGTATCCAAACCCACATTCACCTCCCATTTGATCCACTAGCGAGTCCTATGCCAAAATCCTAACCAATCTCCTTAAAACTTCTATCATCAAATTACCACTTGTTAGATGTTACGACCCACTCAAACCCAAACCAAAGGGGTTTAAAAAACAAAAAAAAATTCTTTCCAACATGTGCTTAGGACAAGATGTAGAGAGGTGAAAGACCTTAAAAATTTCCCTAGTCCAATTATGTTCTCTCAAGAAAACTTTGATGATGATGATCTTCTTGAGGGACCCCATTTTTCCTTCACCAATTTCCATAGATCTTCTCCTGTTACCTACTTAGTGACCAAGATATCCATCCCCACAACTCTTTGATCCATCTCCGAGATTCGAGATTAACACGGTTCATATAAGAGAGTAGGCCAAACCACCACCAAAATGCCAATGTGCCCTACTGATTTTTGAAGGATTGTATCCACCACTAGGGTTTTGTCCCTCATGCCGCTATACCTTTCATGACACACCATATTCATCCACCTCCCCTCAGATTAACATGATCAACATGACCACCTATGCTTAGAAAGAAAAGGGCAAGGAGAAAGCAACTTTCCCATCAACCAAACTTATACTCAACATACCATCCGCACCCACACCCAAAGTCATCATTCAGGTCCTACATATCCTATTTCCGATGGGGTCACACATCACACAATGCTAAAAAAACTACACCAATCCCCCCTCAAAATGTCTTTATACGACCTCATCCAAACCTCAAAGTCACATCGTCAAGCCCTCATGGAGGTCCTTCAATCTATCAAAGTCTTACCAAATGACCCCACACTCGTAGCCTCCATCATTACCCCTCACCACGTAGCCTCTCTCACTAGGTATTCACCTTCCTCTACACCTCCACCCACTCACCAAGTGGCCACCCTCAAATTTTCAAATGAAGAGATCACTCCCTTCCAAATCTGATGACCTCCACACCCACTCTTTTCATATTTGTCTTTATCGATAATATACGTATATGATGCGTTATGATCAATGGTGGTGAAAGAATCAACATCATCTCCTCCCATGCATACGAAAAATGCAAATACCAACCAATTACATGCATGGTAACCCCATTATATTGTGTTTTTAAATGACGCCATGACCTCTACACTAGGTACCATTGTTCTCCATGTTTGCATAGGTCCCCTGCACCATCCCGAAACTTCTCTATGTCCTAGAAGGGAGTTCTAGTATAACTTGTTGCTTGGCTGACCTTGGATCCATGTTATGGGTTGTTTCCCTTCGACTTTACATCGATACCTCAAATTTGAACATGAGGGACATAATTACACCATCCCTTCGCCGATCCCTCACCTTTCAAGACTTGTAACATGTTATATCAACCCAAAGATGTGCTTGTAGACGGTCAAGGCATCCACCACCATCACCACTTCACCTTCACCCACCACCCACAAAATTTCCACTACTTATACTGCATCTAACCTCACTATCCCCACTACAAATTGTAGCCTTTACCATTGGCACCCCTGCTCAATTTTGATCTATAAACAATATTGCTGAATATGAATCATCCCTTATTGGTCTCTTTCAATGCCTTAAGCCTTAGATGTTAAGTCAATCAACATCTTTGGTGATTCTCACCCCATAAGGTCATAAATAAAGTCAACACCCCAGTATATACTAGTGTCATATACGAGATACTTCAAAAGTATAAGCATCACGTGGACATACTTTTGACAACCTTTAAACCGAACCTCACACTTCAAACCACCCACTTTTACTAGTAAATTTAAGGATACCATGGCCACTTTCTCAAATGTAGTTTCGATAGCATGGGTGGAATTATTTACAAATGCGGTTTCAACAACATTATCTTCTTGTACTACCTTACAATTTCTGAAATTCCCTACACCATTAAGGAAGTTGATGATGGAATTTGTGTAGGTCACTTTAGTGGTCTCGATTGTCACAAAACACATTCTTCACCTAGGATGTTACGCCAAACCTAAACCATGACTATTGTGATAATGTGAAATGTATTCCTTCTAATGCTAAAGAACATGCTAATCTCCATCACACCCCTAGTCATGCCTTATAGGTCGTGCGAGACCTTTGGCCTTTTTCTCAATGGGGTTTTGATCTTGTTGGTGAGATCAACCCCCATTCTTCAAATGCCACCAATGGAACATAACCATCCTCAATATTACACTAAATGGGTGCAAGCCATTCCCTCATTTCCACCAAAGCCAATAAAATTAGTCAATTCATCAACCATCATATCATTTGTCGCTTTGGTGTCCCTCTCACATTATCACTATTAATGGAAAAAAATTCAAAAACAAAACCCTACACAAACTATGTGATGCTTTCACATCCACATTTAGTTTCTCATCACATTATTACCCGCAAAACAATGGTCATGCTGAATCAACCAATAAAACCTCAAACAAAATTCTTATGAAGGTATCCTCAACGATACTAGGAAATATTCGCATACGCACATTCCTTTTTCCTCGTGGGCTTATTGTAGTAGTATTCACACTTCGATTTCTATCACCCCCTTTTCTTTGGTCTATGGTACTAAGGATGTCTTACCTCTCAAATTTAGATTCCATCCATCCACATCTCACTACTAGAATTTCATGCTCAACGATGATGACTTTTGCCCAAAATTTTGGTACATGGATGGTTTCTTACTAGATGAACATCATCTCAATGCTCTTGACCATGTACAAATCTACCAAAAATGTATCAAATGTGCCTATGGAAAATGTGTTCATGAATGAACCTTTCAGGTCAGTGACCTCATCCTTAAGGAAAATCAACATGTAACCAAAGAGGAGAAAAGTAAATGGGGAAAATTTACTCCTAATTGACTTGGACCCTATATCATTATCCATGCCTATGGATCAAGAGATTATCATTTATCTTCAATCAAAGGTAAACTTGAACCTGATCCCCTTAATGCCTTGCATCTTCAACCATTCTATTGTTGATATCAAGTCCTGTATCACTTTTGCCAATTGATCGCTAGTCCCTTGAGCACTTTTTCACTTTCCATATTACCCATTTTGAGGATCCATGAATAAATAAGAATCATTTGATTACCCATCACCTTTTAGCCTTTTCTTCATTATGAGCACCATGGCTATACTCATAATATGATTCCATGGATAATTTTCATCTTCTTCAAATGGAATCCCATGCTCGTTCATCACTCGAAACCTCCTCTTCTCAATTAATCTTTATGTGCTATGGTCTTGTCTTCTAAACAAGAACCTAATCATCCTCTATAGTCTTGTCCATGACTTAAACATCTAAAAATAAAAAGGGATACCATTCCTTGAGTCAAAATTCCAGCAAAATATGACTCCCTCAAAAGGGACATCTCTTCTTTATATTCTACTATTATCAATAGACTTCTCCTCGAAGGACAACTATATATAGTCATTACAAAAATATAATAACTATTCAGAAGCTTCCCACATCGATCAACTTCATGAATAAATCAAGGAGATAATATACCCATCCCATATAGAATTCCCACATCGATCAGTCTATTAAAAACAAACAAATAAAGAAAAAGATGAAATTTTCTTCATGGACTTGCCTATTTTGGATTCTGGGTTTCTTGTTCTAAAATACATGTCATTGTACACTAAGTTACGCTAAACCTCCCATTCTCACCTCCTTTCCTTTTTCACCTAAATTCCTTGTTACTTAAGGGACTTTCCACAAATGTGACATTTCACGATCCTAGTGAATTTTCTTCACCCTTAGAATAGTCCATTATGTAAGGCCTGTAGGGTCTTATGTTCATATGCCCATTTGGGGTATGGTCAACTCATTAACATTCTTATCAATTAAACAACTCTTTAACCACCTCTTACCATTCACCTTCCTCATTACTTATTGATTATCCTATACATGACCAGATCCTTGACACATGTATTTAAAAATCACTCAACCATGCCTACCACCTAAACTCAATCATGCATATGACCTACATCACCCATTCCTATGCCCTAGGTCCCTTTATTTCACCCTAGGACTATAGCTTAGGCAGAACTACTCCGAGGTCATTGGGCCCTATAGTTCGAGGTTAGATTGGGTTAACCACTCTTTACCCTAACCAATTCCCTTCTCCTTTCCTATTCACATTCTACCCTAGTTAGTTTCTTTTTATATCAATAATTGGAAATTAAACCAAATAAACAACATTTTATTAACATTTTTATCATCATAACTTACACATTCATTTCATCTTGTCTATAATTTCTTTACCATAATCATACATTTTCCTACAAATCATCTTAACACGATCCACATCATCATTAATTGCACAAATTAATGAATTAGAAACTCAACCATACCTAACCAACTTGACTCAACCATGCCTAAGACAACTCTCAATCATGCCTAAACCAACCTAACTCCACCATGCCTAAACCAACCTAACTCCACCATGCCTAACTCAACCTTACTCAATTATGCCTAAGTCAACCTAACTCAATCCATGCCTATGACCTACTCCATAATGCCTACACGACCTGATTCTATCATGTCTAATCCATAATTTAAACTACCTATATATATATATATATATAGTATATATAACAATGAAAATTAAAACATGTACACCATCCATACTATAAATACCATCATCTATAAATCCAAAGTTTGTGTAAACATACATGTGAACATAGGCAAATAATAATCATCAAAAATCTCAAAATCTCTCATGACAACCTCACAATATTTGGCACGCAGCCGATATATATCATAAAAAAATATGTTAAAAACATGGATACACTAATCATCAATAATGACTAATCATCACCCCATTTGATATCCATCCTATATCTCACAATCTCCTCCATCTCCTCCTCTACCCCCATGGTGCCCCGCCAATCTCTCTCCACATCGCCCCAATCTATCCTCCGATGGTCCTCTCGCTGGGCTGGCCTTCGTGAACTGGTGACCTTTCTACCGACCCTATCTTGGGGCTCGATGGCCCCATGTGCTCTCTACACTGTGGGTATGTGACTTGGTCCTCTCACTTGAGGCCTATTGTGCTCTATACTCCCCATAGGATAGAAAATCTATCCCTGTGGCCATCAAAATATCCTAATAATATTAGACCTCACCTAAGGCATCTCTCAACCTACCTATCGGTACTATCTGTGGTAGTGCCATCAACCTCATCCCCGTACTGCCTCTCGAGACCCTTTCCCACTGGTACTGTAAAGAGGGACCTTGTCCCTATGACTATGCTTGTCTTGAGGACCTTGTCCCACTCTTTCCCGTATTCGGGCTCGATGGGCCAGTAACCTATGCCTATTCAGGGGGTGAATTGGCCCTACAAAGCTATAATCTATGCCTATAAGGTGGCCACTCCATGTACCTATCCCTACACTACCTAGGAATGTAGAGTGGCCACATGTGCCAGCAAAATAGTAACTTGTTCCTCTAAGCCTCTTAGCCTGCCCTACACTATACCCAACTATGTAATCATGGTTACTCTAGCCTCGTAGTAGTACTCTACTGTAATGTGAATGTGCCCCAGCCCACCACTCATATGTATCTATCTTTAACACTATTGAAATCATCAATCCACCGGTCTCTCACCTACTCCTCCTACCCTGTCAGACATTGTTGGCTATGGTAGAGGCAGAGGCCTCTCCATGTCATCCCTCCTATACTATGGGAAAGGTGGCGGTATATCCTAAAGCATCCTCAAACTACCATCTAACCCTATCCATAGGTATCATCTCATGCTCTCCTACATGTCATGCCTCTATCCACCAAAGCAGTTTTAGCTCCTGTAGCTCCTCTTCCATCCACCCATATGATGGAAAACCACATAGGGCCTCTAGATGACGTCCAAATGGACAACCCCCTCTAGTAATCAATTATAATATGCTACATCGTGTGTAGCTCTAGCTGCTCAGCGCTCCCCAATTGCAGTAGTACCCATTACCCTAAGCCCACTCAAACAAAATCCAACTCGAATGCATCAACTCAAGGCATACTAACTAGACACACACATATAATGTGCTCATACACCCAACAATTGAGTAGGAAAGTACAACACATGCTAAATCTCTGTAACCACCCATAAGCCCATAACTCTCTATATAACTTAACCAGGAATGTAGGTGCCCATGTATAATGAGTCTTGTCCTCCACCATGTCATGTAGAACCCCCATCAATGATTGTGAGAATCTTCTACCCTCCACATCCAAAATGTAAATAAGTATATTTCCTCTATCAAGCAACACTACTAACCTCATCTCCTCCGGATGGGCCCGATACATATCTCCATAGCTCATACTAGTGCTATGGAACCTCATCTCCGCCAACCACTCACCAAATATGGTCAACATCAACTCCTCATAGGCCTTTGAGGAGATTGAATACACCTACGTCCCCACTATTGGCATACACACGATCCTGTACACATCCTCTGGGGTGACTGTGATCTCACCCGTTTGCAAATGGAAGGTATTGGTCGCTGAGTACCATCTATTGATGAGAGTAACCATCAAGGTCAGATCCCAGACTATGTGTCGGTAGTGTTTACCCCAATTAGACCAACCTTTACTATGTGGCTCTATTCATCAACTGTCGTACTTCCCGTATACCTCCACGAGCAAGGGAGGTCCTCTATCTCTGATCCGTAGCTGGTCCCTATCCTACATTCAAACAATCACATAAATTGTTAAACACTTGATTTTACCCAACATGACACCCTCAATCCCCCACCGCTATCTTTTTACCAACTTTACCTAACCTTTCCCCTTACCCCTCCTATACCTCTAGCCCCTTTTTCCCTAAGTAGCACCAAGTTACTCCCGACCGTCACTGGATCAATATAACCGACATCAATTCCTATCATTTTTGACCCATATCGGTAAAGTGACAAGACCGATGGTGGCCATACCTTGATCAACATCGATCATTGTTCTCATGCCCAAAGCCCAAACCCCCATTTTACCCCCATTTATTTCCCATTTCCCTACACACCTACCCAAACCTACCCCAAATTACTCCCCACCCTATTTCCTCTACCTATGACCTTTCCACCCCATCATCCCTCAAAATTTTAACCACACATTTCAAATTCTCTACCCTACCCAAACTAACCTACCCATTCCCTTCTTCTTATATCAAATAATAAGGAATAGATTAGATCTAACCTCATACGATTTCACCTTCATGGCGGCACGTCGCCACTATGTTGGTGGTCCACCCAAACCTTCTCCCACCTTTGCCATGTATAAGTACCAAATCCAATCCTCCTGACCTCCACCCAATCACAATCAATCCCCTACTCTCATGGACCTATCTACTTGGCTTTTAACCAACCAGATCTCTCCACCTCAGTAGGATATCGTCCCTCATCCTTTCCTCCCAAAAAAGCACAACTCGTTCGGCACTCTATCATTTTCATAAAATCCAAAATGAATCCATATTATACGTATTTTTTATTTTTTTATATACCTACATCAACTCGACCAATGCCGGTTATACCTAAATCGACATCGGTCTTGTGCCCTAGACACCATGGTCGGTTATACCCAAACCGACATTGGTTATATGCCCTAATAAACCATGATTGGCTAACCTAGACTATCACCGCTTATTTATGACCATCATCGGTTACCTTTCTATACTCTTTCCCATACCCTTTCCCCATTTCTTACCAATACTCAACCAAACCAGCCACCGTTTGACCTAACCAACCCTTATCGAAACCAACCTTCATGTCTACCTTACTTATAGTTATCCTTAATTGTGTTTTGGGACTTGTTATTTTACCCATACCTCATCCCTACCCATGTTGTGACCTAGCTACCTAAACCTGGAACATTGTTACTAACCTATGACCTTATGTGCTCGTTATACCTTGTGACACGGTTACCCATGTTATTTGAGCTAATGACCTTACTTGTCTATTTCCATGTCATTTATCTCAACCTTACCTTAGGTGTACCGAAAAATACCTAAAAATTCTTGCACCTGACCTGCGAAGTGCTTCCACACCATATCCTATACCTTGGATACCGGAATCACATCAACCTTTTTGGGATAAACCTATCAACCTTAGACGATGTAGAGTTTGCATGCTCTTCAACTTGGTACTAGGCCGCCATTTATACGTGTGCATACGTTTGACTATTCCTACCTTTGACCGCCCATTACTTTGATTACCTGATTGACCATTACCCATTACCCCCATTATCCACCTTCCTCTTCATCACATCCACCTTTATCAAACCACTCACAGATTTAGTCTTCTACCTCATCCATTCCTAGTTTGAGGGGGATCACCTTCACCCACACATGGGGCAACCACATCTTATTTTTTTCAAGTGTCACTTACCAATACAAGTTACATAATAAAAAAAAGGACAAATGTAGACACCAAAATTGGGTCACACTCCCCTTAGTCCCTCGTCAAATAACCAGCTCAAACATACTCACCTAACCATGGCCCCTTCCACCCCACATCACTATTAATTTAATTAATTTAATATATATCCTCACAATATTTATTATCTAATTATCTTAATTTCTACCCCACCACCTCACCCTAAACCTATTCTTTGCATGTTTCCATAACTAACAATAACTAAGTCTTACTTACCTTAATGAGGTAAGATTAGGTCTAACCCTTAAATCATTCCCTATAATATCTCTAACCAAATTCCCACCCATTAGAAGGGAATCTTCTATTCTAATCCGTGTGAATAAAACTAACTAGGCCCAAGAAATTAGAAAGATCTACCAATTTTAGTAAACCTAGGGAATCCCACCTTAACCGACACCGGTCACCCTAAACCGACGCCGGTCGACGGGAACCATCGTCGGTTACTATTTATTCACCTAAAAACCTTGTTTTTGGACTCGCACATTCTCGAGAGCAAGGGAACGAGATCAAGGTTGCATGCAAGTGAAACCAACATCCTTTAATGTATCCATACATCTAGAGCCATTATCATGACATATATATTGAAGCATTTCTCTCATGAAATCCTTCCGGAGCCACCGCTTATGATACCAAACACCATTCTTTTGATCAACTTCCATTACCATTCATCCATCAAGTCTACATCACAATAAGTACATTTCTATCAGCATTGTCCATTTTAGTGTAGTTAGCTTCTGTTTATTTTGTCATCAATCTATACTTTGCATGTTCATTCCTCCATCTCTTTCTAGCTTATAACTCAAATATTTCCTTTACCCACATCACCAAATCACCCATCCTCACCTACTGTTCATTCCTAAGTATACTTGATACCCCTATAAACCTCTTTATCCACCCTACCCTCCTTATCAGATCCCAGATCAAACCTTGTAATCTATTTTCCTTGATTCTCTTACACCCTGACCTTATTAATGCCGGTTACCCATGACCATCATTAGTTCTACATAAAGCACCATCAGTCATACAAGAATGACATTAGTCTCGTGTTTTATACCCGACCCATAACAAAACCTACAACCTCTCATCAGTTGACCTAAAAATCCCGTAATCGACTCGACTAGTCTCGACACCTTTATTACTACCTACCTTTCTAATCTAACCATAGCCTAGCCTATTATGTTAAGATTTGCTTATTGTACTTGAATGAGAGCCTAATTGTATCATCTACAATAGGATTTCCTTTATTTCTCACATTAAGTTGTTTTAAATAGTGGATTGACAACCATCTAGGGAGTATCACACTTCCTGAGGATCTAGCACACGCTAGGCACTCCACTCTCATATATCATTTAACTTCTCTTTTTGGTCTTGCTTTACATTACAGGTAGTTCCTCCTAGCCAAAAGGAAGCTCTCACAATGAGAACTTGATCAAGAAGTTAGAATGCACACAGCAATCATCAACCGACCAACATTTAACAGTATTCGTCTCTTGTCCCTTAGCCTTATCTGTTTCATCATTTAAAAGGTAAAGAAAATGGTGAAACATTTTGGCATGATCTGTGGGGGACCCATCGGGTTCTTATTGCATTTTCTTCATTCCTAGGCAAAAGTTATGTGTTTGTTCCCTTCAAAAAGCTTAGACATTAATCTTCTTCCTTGGTAATCTTCTTTTCTTTCTAATTTCTCTAAAAGATACACTTTCTTTTGGTGCATTTTAAAAGAACCATTCTTCTTGCTTTTTGCATTTAGTGAAAGAG
This sequence comes from Taxus wallichiana var. yunnanensis, assembly GCA_018340775.1. Classification (NCBI taxonomy): domain Eukaryota; kingdom Viridiplantae; phylum Streptophyta; class Pinopsida; order Cupressales; family Taxaceae; genus Taxus; species Taxus wallichiana. Next base: position 450,033,140 of record CM031237.1, on the reverse strand, counting down.
CATACCCTCTCCTATTCACCATTTGTGTCATCGAACATAATCTTTCAATTTGGGCTTAAAATTGATTACATTACATTCTGATTTGTTGCATATAGATGACATTAAAAGGAGGGCAACCTATATGGTGGAATTCATGCCCAGATGATGGTTGACACAAAGAATAATAGAAAGGAAACTCTCTCTCTCTCGTATGTTTTACCAAATTTGCACTAAATTTGAAATATACACATATTTATTAAACAAAATTCCTTTTATGTTGTACTTATAATATGTTATTTGAATGAAAAATATTGAACATGTTTCTAAAATATTTTTATGTCTTTTAAACGCCTTAGATCAATTGTTTTCACAAAAATGCTTTTCCTAAATGCATTATTGAGATGAATGACTACAATATTTAAGTATAACACCCGACATATCGGTATTGACCAAACCATGGGAGGTGGTCATTTGACAACCGAGCTCATGAGCTATGGTTCCATGTTAGACAACCCCTCCTTGTGGTGAATTCTAAAAATTGAGGGGTTTAGAAATTTCATCTCAAAAATCATGGGGTCTGATCCTTATCTTGTGTTGGAGTTTGGTCGGTCATGGAATAATGACAGCATGGTGATCCACGACATCAAATTTTAGGCTTCAAAGTATTCAATGACACAATCTATTGGAATGGAGATTGAGGGCTTAAATATATTCAAAGACCTCACAAGACGTAAGCACGAAATTGAGACTTTATTCCACTGCAGGTAAAGAAAAGGTTTACATGATGGTAGATGATATAGCTAGATTTTACATCCTTGATATTTGGTATATGGTCTACCTCCACCTTATGATGTACATTACTCTTGAAGTGAATTATAAAAATATATTTACCCACCATCTTACTATGCTTAATATTTTTAGGCATAAAATTGCTACGAGCCTTCCCTTTTTCTTGTTTATGTTACTCTCTGCATCGCTGAATGATTTTCAACAGGGAAAGATTGATAGCCAGTTACACCATGGTCTAATTATTTTTATTTTTATGAATGGTTAAACATTGGTGGAAAAGGAATTAGAGTCCAAACTCGTGGATTCAGATGAAAATAGTACTCTTGCTTTGATCGTATGAACAAAATGAGGAGAAAGAAGAGTATATAATCTCATGGGAAGGGAAATATTAGTATTGGGGCTATAGGTTCTCTCGATTGATATGAAAGGGGAGTCATCTAAAGGGAAAGAGAGAGTGGATCTAGTTTGGAATTTGGATTTTGATAAAATTTATCTCAAGGTGAGTCGGTGGAAATGGATATGTAGGCCTTAGGTGAAGTTGGAGCAGATATTTGAAACAATGTTATGTATTGCATCGATTCCTCTAAGAAAATTTGTATCAACCAAAACTCTATTAGGGAAGATATGGTAGAGATATAAAGTTTGGTTTTGGAGTTGTAGGAGTGTTTTGTCAAGATGGAGTAGGGACACAAAGTTTGTAGGTATAATTTCCACCTCGGTAGTTCTAATGAGGAAGAGCAGATTGAAGACGACATCCTTATAATGAGTGAGAAGGATGATTAGATGAAAGGATAGAAAGAGTGTCAACCGAAGGAGTACAAAAGTTTGAATACTAAATAATCCCTTGGCTCTTGGAGATTTTATTTAAATGTTAGTGGATTGTATCATTTGGGATTTTTTACCTCCATGTTTTGTGATTTTTCCTAGTATTGATCTGTTGGATTGTAGTTTGGGATAAGTTGTTTTAGCCCTTTTTGTCCTGTTTATTTTTTGTTCCTTCTTGGTGATTCTCAAGATGCATTCTATTGTAAGTTTTCTGGGTTCCTTAATCCCTGTATAAAGTATCTAATCATTATGTTCATGTATATTTAATAAAATTTGTTAATAGAAAATTTTTAACAACATTTTAAATTAAAAAGACAGAGCGACAAGTTCATGCCTCGGGATTTGGAGATGTGCTAGTTGTGTGACTATTTTAAAAGTTTTCTATAATTTTTTGCATTAGGTGCCTTATATTGCTAAGAATAACCAATTTCAAATCTTTCTAGAAAGTAGAATGTACCATTACTAAATGTATAAAATATACACATACGATCTTCTGCCATCAAAAGATTGATATAAAATAGAATGCCCTTATGTAATGATTTTGAATGCTCATTCCTCCATCTCTTTATAGCTTATAACTCAAATATTTCCTATACCCACATTTCCAAATCACCCATGCTCACCTATTGTTCATTCTTGAGTATACCTTATACCCCTATCAACATTTTTATCCACCCTACCCTGCTTATCAGATCCTAGATCAAACCCTGTAATCAGTTTTCCTTGATTCTCTTACACCCCAACCTTACCAACACCGATACCCATGAACATCGTCGGTTCTACATAAACCGCCATCGGTCGTACAAGACCGACATCAGTCTCTATGTTTTATACCTTGACCCACAAAGAAAACCTTACAACCTCTCATCGGTTGACCTAAAAATCTAGAATCGACTTCGACTAGTCTCGACACCCCGATTACTACCTACCTTTATGATCTAACCATAGCCTAGCCTATTATGTTAAGAGTTGCTTATTGTACTTGAATGAGAGACCTAATTGATGTCATCTACAATAGGATTTCCTTTATTTCTCACATTAAGTTGTTTTAAACAGTGGATTGATAACCATCTAGGGAGTATCATACATCCCATCTAGCACACGCTATACATCCACTCTCATATATCATTTAACTTCTCTTTTATGGTCTTGCTTTACATTACAGGTAGTTCCTCCTAGCCAAAAGGAAGCTCTCACAATCAGAATTGGATCAAGAAGTTAGAATGCGCACAACAATCATCAACCGACCAACATTTAATAGGTATTCCTCCTTGGCCCTTACCCTTATCTCTGTTTCATCATTTAAAAGGTAAATAAAATGGTGAAACATTTTGGCATGCCCTAGTGGGACCCATCAGGGTTCTTATTGCATTTTCTTCATTCCTAGGCAAAATTTGTGTGTTTGTTTCCCTTCAAAAAGCTTACACATTAATCTTCTTCCTTGGTAATCTTCTCTTCTTTCTAATTTCTCTAAAAGATACACTTTCTTTTGGTGCATTTAAAAAGAACCATTATTTTTGCTTTTTGCATTTAGTGAAAGAGCATACCCTCTCCTATTCACCATTTGTGTCATTGAACATAATCTTTCGATTTGGGCTTAAAATTGATTGCATTACATTTTGATTTCCTGAATATAGATGACATTAAAAGGAGGGCAACCTATATGGTGGAATTCATGCCCAGATGATGGTTGACACAAAGAATCGTAGAAAGGACACACTCTCTCTCTATGTTTTACCAAATTTGCACAAAATTTGAAATATACACATCTTTATTAAACAAAATTGCTTTTATGTTGTACTTATAATATGTTATTTGAATGTAAAATATTGAACATGTTTCTAAAATAATTTTGTCTTTTAAACATCCTAGATCAATTGTTTTCACAAAAATGCTTTTCCTACATGCATTATTGGAGATGAATGACTAAAATATTTAAGTATAACACCTAACATATAAGGTATTGGACCAAACCATGGGAGGTGGTCATTTGAAAACCGAGCTCATGAGCTATGGTTCCATGTCAGACAACCCCTCCTTGTGGTGCATTCTAAAAATTGAGGGGTTTAGGAATTTCATCTCAAAAATCATGGGGTATAATCCTTATCTTGTGTTGGAGTTTGGTCGGGCATGGAACAATGGCAGCATGGTGATCCACGACATGGAAATTTAGGTTTCAGAGGATTCAATAACACAAGCTATTGGAATGGATATGGAAGGCTTAAATATATTCAAAGACCACACCATACGTAAGCATGAAATTGAGACTTTCTTCCACGGTAAAGAAAAGGTTTACCTTCTGGTAGATGATATAGCTAGATTTTGCATCCCTGATATTTGGTATATGGTCTACCTACACCTTATGAGCTAAATTACTCTTGAAGTGAATTACAAAATATATTTACCCACCATCTTACTATGCTTAATATGTTTAGGCATAAAAATGCTACGAGCCTTCCCTTTTTCTTTTTTATGTTACTCTTTGTGTCAGTGAATGATTTTCAACAGGAAATATTGATACCCCGATACACCATGGTCTAATTATTTTTATTTTTAAGAATGGTAAACCAGGTGGTGGAAAAGGAATTAGATCCCAAACTCGGGATTCAAATGACAATTGTACTCTTGCTGACTATATGAACAAACTGAGGAGAAAGAAGAGTATAAAATCTCATGGGAAGGGAAATCTTGGTACTAGGGTTGTAGGTTCTCTGATTGATATGAAAGGGGAGTCATCTAAAGGGAAAGAGAGAGTGGAGCTAGGTTGGAATGTGGATTTTGATAAAATTTATCTCAAGGTGAGTCAGGTGGAAAGGGATATGGAGGCCTTAGGTGAAGTTGGAACAGATATGTGAAACAATGTCATGTATTGCATCGATACCTCTAAGAAAATTTGTATCACCCAAAACTCTATTAGGGAAGATATGGTAGAGATAAAAATTTTGGTTTTGGAGTTGCAGGGGTGTGTGGTCAAGATGGAGTAGGGACACAAAGTTTGTAGGTATAATCTCCACCTCGTAGTTCTAATGAGGAAGAGCAGGTTGAAGACGACATCCCTATAACAAGTGAGAAGGATGATTAGATGAAAGCACAAAAAGAGTGTCAACCAAAGGAGCAAAAAGTTTGAATACTAAATAGTCTCTTGGCTCTTGGAGATTTTATTTGACTGTTTGTGGATTGTATCATTTGGGATGTTTTCCCCTCCATGTTTTGTGATTTTTCCTTGTATTGATCTGTTAGACTGTAGTTTGGGATAAGTTGTTTTAGCCCTTTTGTCCTATTTATTTTTTGTTCTTTCTTGGTGATGCTCAAGATGCATTCTATTGTAAGTTTTCGGGTTCCTTAATCCTCGTATAAAGTATCTAATCATTATGTTCACATATATTTAATAAAACTTGTTAATAGAAAAATTTTAACAACATTTTAAATTAAACAAGACAGAGTGACAAGTTCATGCCTTAGGGTTTGGAGATGTGCTAGTTGTGTGATTGTTTTAAAAGTTTTCTATAATTTTTTACATTAGGCGCTTTATATTTCTAAGAATAACCACTTTCAAATTTTTCTAGAAATTAGAGTGTACCATTACTAAATGTATAAAATATAAATATACGGTATGCCAACATCGAAAGATAGATATAAAATAGAATGCCCTTATGTAATGATTTTGAATACATAAAATATGTATATATTGTAAGTACCCAATTTAAATGTTGCACATAATGTAAATACACATGTTAAAATTCAGATAGAAGACAAAACAAAAATAAAATTATGCATCAAATATATAATTCTTTGAAAAACATAGAGTGATCTAGAATCATATTATGCTTGAAAATATTGTAGTAATATAGGTGGCATTTTGAAATACATAATATGCTAGATTTTTTAGGTGCAATAAAAAAACCACCACGATTTTACAAGTTGAACATGCCTACATAAAGATAAAGTTTTCTATTAAATGGAATAGCCGAAATAAATCAGTTAAAAGATTTATCACAATAGCAATAACTAATAATAGTATTATTTTTCTTGTCTTTAACACAATATAATCCATATAAAAAAATTATTGTTAAAAAATTTAATACAAACATAGAAAAAATTGTATTTTATAAAATTTAACTTACAAATCTAATTTTTATTGCAAATGGGGATAAAGCAAAGATTAAACTTTTTGACTAGAAAAAAATAGTAAAAAATATATAAGGAGTGGGATGGGATTTAATTTAGAAATGTTTATAATGTGATTTTTAAAATAAAGTTTATTAATATTTATGAATAGTTTACTATTATGGATGTGCTTGTCCAAACATACAAATCAATCTTCCTTTTTGGATAAACATTAAATGCAAAGTGAATATTTTATTAACATTAATTTTTTTCAAATCTCATATCTTATTCAAATATTGGAAAAATATCTTTCTTAGAATTTTGATTTTTATTAAATAGTAAATAAATTTGGTATATTAAAAAATTATTTAAATAAAATATAAAAATTATAAAGTTGAAAAGTTCTAGAATTTTCGAATTTTGATTGGTGGATTGAGGAGAAATTATTTCTTTGAAATTATTTAGTGAATTTTGATTGGTGGATTGAAAAGTTCTAGCATCCTTGAACAACATGTACGAAGTGTCTCTATTCTTAGTGAGATCTTGGAAACTCTGTGGGGTACGGATAAAGAAAGAAGTCGACCATTAAAAGATGGATGCTAAAGACCGCACTCACATGATGGCATTGGCCTTGTTTACCTCTTTGCAAACTGTCAAATCCAGAATCAACAGAGCCACCAAGAAGTAAAGATGTTCTTCGTTGCAGATGCTGACTTCCTTCATGTTTTTTTTTGTTTTGTTGCTATTTTTTAGTCAGCTTTGTTGTAGCGTACGCCTGCTTTCTTGTGTTATGATGTAACTCTTTTTTGGTTACCTGTGGATTCAATGCCTATTCTAGATTCTGATCCTTCTTTTTGTGGAGCTTCTTAGTATATTATCTGGCTTTTAGGCCATCGATGTAAACAGGGTATAGTCCCTTCAAAACTATTTACCAATAATTAAAAAAATATTTGTTTGAATTAAAGGTATATTATTCTTGCAGGAGGCAAGAGCCAATAAAGAAAGTTATTTTGAGCTTAACGCTTGCTAAGGTAACCCAATACTTCCACAATATAATATTTTGAGCTTATGGATCATTAGCATTTAACAAGTCAAAGAATATTATTTTTAGCTTAGCATTCTCTAGCTTATGTGAAACCATAATAATTGGATATTATCAATCGATAGGATTTAACAAAATAAAGTAAGATATTGTCATCATAGAGTCTCATTAGGTTATGCCACAAAAACATATTTTGATGTACAACTACTATGTCCATTTTTTTGTAAAAGGGTGAATATGGGGTTTTGAAAGGACCCACATCCTTTTACAAAAAGGACCTTAAGGAAGAATATGACATTGAAGCATAGAAGAGAGAAATCCCATAGGCAACAAAAGACAAAAAGCCACATAGGCACAACCCAAACAGAGAAAATTTACATTTTGTGAATAGTTTTGAGGATAGTTGTTGCTTCCACAATAGTAGCAGTGGTGCTTCTATTAAATATAATAAGCAACATATTAGAGTTTCCTTGTTCCTCAAAATCTCCTTTCACAAATATGTATTCGTTCTTTTGTTCTCCAAAATCTGTTTGATTCTCCTACTCTTGTATTCTTCGTATTTTTCACAAATAGCTCACTGTAATCCAACACCAACACATTGAATGACAACTCATTCTTAACATGAATATATTCTAAAATATTATCATTGACAATGTCAATGATGTCGTAGCCATTGAATTTTACTGAGTATGTGTAGTAGAGGACTATTTGTGGACAACAATAAGGCCAACAAAATAATATAAACTTTATCAAATACATCTACTCATCGATTCCTACACACCACCATGACCATAAATCGATTCCGATATTCAATTTTTTACTGTGAAAATTGAGCCACCATCCATACCACCATGCTTCTTTTTCAAAACACAACAGAACAAGTTCTTGGCAGGTGTTATGGGTTTGTAAATTTTTGCAAATTTTCCTCTCATGTTATTATAGATTAATATGTAATGCTTATCTATCAAGACATGCTCCATTCCATCCTCTTTCATCGCTCTAAGAAATTTTTACCATATAATGAAATTATTTATAGGATAAAAAAACTATCTTCTACAAAATATTGAATAGCGAACTTGCTTCAATTTAACTATGTACAAAAGCCCTACATAAATATAAGCCCTAATCAGGTATGGAAAATTTTACAATAACAAAATTTCATAATTTTAGAAGGGATGAAGGTGAGAACGCATACCAAATTTTGGCATAGAGAGGAATTCAAAACATTTCCAGAAATCGAGCACATAATTTTTTATGCTTTCCCTGGTGAGATTTTTCTATTGATGAATAAAGTGTCTCGCTTACAAATTGATGAAGAAAATAGAAAGGAAAATGTTAAAAATATAAACTCAAAAAATTTCTATTTATAGTGATATGAAATTGAAAAGTCCAATCAATTTCCTTGGTGAGTGAATTTAAGAGGGCACACGTATGATTTTACATTTATTTACATTAAATGGCTAATTAATGGTGACAATAGTTACATGCTCCAAAAGGCGCACATATTTTGAATGGTGCATGTACTTTTAAATGGAAAATTTTACATATTTCATTTTAATGGCTAATTAATGTTGAGGAAACCACAACATTAATTAGCATTTTTCCTTACAAAATGGTTATCATTAATATTGTATTTGGTATTGTAAAGAATTAATGTAAGAATTTAAAAATATAATTTTTTTAATGCAAATAAAATCCCTTATATAATGCGTGTAAAATAAATCCCTTAATTCTTATGCTTGCAGACTTCTACGTGCGACTCTTTACACCCGCTTTAGATGTTTTTGGTGATTCTAACCATAAAATACTTGTAATAGATGTCACACGTGACTTGAATGTTTAAAATTTGACCATCAATTTTTAATATAGATTTATATACAAATTATAAAAAAATTATATCAACATATACTAAAAAAATTAAATTTGTACAGAGTAATTAGTATAAATAACATTTTTGTATTTTTGAAGGGTAGTGTTGAAAAATTACCATTACCCAAAAATTGTTTGATAGGTGAGTTATCACACTTAGTCAGTATGAATCAAGACTCACACTTAGTTGTGCGAATCAAGACTGACACTTAGAAGTGTGAGTCAAAACTTGCATTTAAAAGTGTGAGTCGAGAGAAGTGTGACTCGAGGCTCACACTTAGACGTGTGACTAGTCGCACTTGTAAGTGTGATCACTCACACTTATACACTACTTACAAAATTTATAAATGACAATCACAAATGGTTTTTTAACTATGCTTAATATATATGAGTAATTTTTTTATATAAACGTATATAAAAATTGAGGATCACCTTTTAAACATATGAGTCACATGTGCTAGTTTTATAAAATATTTAAAAGTATGTTACGTCTAAAATCATGAAAATGTATAAAAACCGTCAAATTTAACACCATTCAAGGATGTTAAGTTCTAAAATACATGACATATATCTTAGAGTATAATTTGGATAGGATTTTGACCATCGGTGTTTATTTATTTGAACAAGGCATTTATAAATGGTTGTATATGTATAATGATATTAAGATTGATATGTGGCATAAATGACAACAATCACTTATGCACTATCTTGAATGCTACCCAAATTCTACATTTGTTCAAGATTTATATTGAAGGAGGTTTAAGAGATGTTCATATGAGATGTTTATTTTTATTTTTTCATTGTGATTTCAAGCATTTAATTTAACCTTGGAATTGTTATTGATGTTTCTCATTTTCAAATTCTCTATACTAGGTTTAAGATTTAAGTGGCCACGCTACTAATTTTCTCTTTTTATGTGTGGATATAGTTGAAAATGAACTTTGTATATGAAGGAGGAGCATATGTGGATTTACCCTCCAATGGTGTGTGATAGTTGTAGAGGGACTAGTATATCCATCCAAAACTACACTCCATTACACAGAGAAATGGAGTCTAGCTTATTCACTATCACAATAAGTATTGTATTCAATGGTAGAGTGAGACTGTCATACACAATTAATGGTTGTGAAACCCTAGAAGAAAGTGAAAACAAGGGATAATTGTATTGATGCCATGGAATCCTGAAGAGAACCCATTATAGATATAAACAATCTTGGATGAATGATGAGAGGAGGGAAGTAAATGGAAATACAGGAAAACAAAGCACACTAAATGGAAATACAAGAAAACAAAAACAACTACCAAGCAATGTCACAACTATTGCATTGATATCCATAACGGTGGAGAGAAATTTGATATATCGCCACACATGTCTCCTTAAGTGGGAAATTTGTCCTATGTTTCAATCACCAAGAACAACTTATTCATCAAATGTGATGAGTGCAGAAAGCTTAAGTATAATTATTTGTGACGCATATTCTATTATTAGTTGTAACATTAAATCTAATAAATTGTTAAAAAATATTGTTAAAGAGAAGTTTTAAAATGTTTTTACAAATTGGTTACAATTAGTTTCAATGTTTGAAGTCTTTAATAATATATAAATATATATTGAAGTGGGAAATTGTAATTCACAATATTAATAAAATTAAAATGTAATAAAGTTATGATAAACGATTTAGAAAAATATTGAGTGTGACATGCTTGATAAGTAAAAAATATATAATGAGATCATGTATTCTTGAATAGGTGGCATATACTTATTAATATTTTATTTTTAAAATGAACAAGAATTCATTTATACACTTAAAAAATGTTGATGTTAAAGCTTTCATAATTTTTGTGTCACTTGTTAATTGAAGATTTTTCCTTCAAATATTATTGAAAAGATGTACTTGAATATGACCCATAATGTGTCTTATCATGAAAAAGTAACCAATAGAAAATCAAGTAAATCAATTTTATTGATTGTTTAAAATTATGAAGTTGTTTAATTTATATTCCAACATTTGAAATATAGACGCTAGAAAAAATAAATGTCTTTGATTGGAGGATATGGAAAGAACTAATAAGTTGTGGTGAAAGGTATAATAACCTATCATGGGTAGGAACAAATAAACTGAAATCCATGTTTCAAAACAACGTGTTTAACGTAATTCTTAACTCTTTCTTGTTCTGTATTATTTATAGACTAGAAAAGCATAAAAGTAGTTCACATTATTTGGATTATCTTCTATTTTTAAATCCCTAATGAATCAACTAATTTTCCTCAATGATTTCCATTTTACAAACTGATCAAATAAGTGTTGAAAAGATGTATCTTAGTGGCTGCTATGCTTATGTGTCTTATCGACCGTAAGGATTATGTAGCTTATCGATCGCTTATGTAACTTAGCAGCCACAAGGCTTATGTAACTTAGTGACCACTAGGGTTATGTAGCTTAGTGGCCACAAGGTAGATGTAACTTGGTGGTGCTTGGGAAGATGTAACTTTGACGCAACGAGGCATATTTCATAGGTATGCACTTTCATCATGTAAGTTAGTGGCTACTTGGCTTATGTAAGATAACAACTACTTGACTTATGTAAGTTGGAAGCCATGAGGCTTATGTGGGGGAATTGAATAATAAAAAATATAAATCCTAAAATAGTGAAACTAAAATCCAAAAATTGGGATTTAGAAATTAGATTCCATTAGTGGTGAAATTGGAATCCATTAATTACATTATTGGAATCCAGTAATAGAAAAATTGGAGTCCAATAAAAGGAAAATTGGAATCCAATAATAATGAAATTAGAATCCAATAATAGCGAAATTAGAACTCAAATAAGTCTAATAATGAAAATATTGGAATCCAATATTACTACTAATGGAATCCAATATATCCAAAAATGGAATCCAATATACGTAAAAATGGAGATGGATTTCTTCCAATACTTGTAATATTGGAGTCCGATTCACTAGAATATTTCCAGATTTAGTGAAATAAGTGTTATAACCCTATAGCAAAAAAACATACTTGTCTTACGTACTAATCACCTTATTCTCATGTGACACAAACCATAAAATACAATCCTTTTCCTAGTCATTCACACTTCACACTTCCAAGATGTCAAACAATCTACCAAGTCTACAATCACCTTCTTGAAGCACATAGAACATTGAAATCCTTGTAATCACATTTCTTTATTTTTTCTACCTACTAGGTCCTCATACTCCTTAATTCTCATCCATTGCAACACAACTCCATTTTAGTAAAAAATAAAATCAAATCATCATGCATACCTTGTAACATCTTCTCACAGCCAGCTTTAAATTTTCAACATGATCTCATGATTCTTTCTCATAACACATCTGTAACAAATCTCATGATGCTGAAAATTAGTGATGAATTCCTCTACGAATACTAATAGAGACACCCTATTTATTAGGGCTCTTAGATCAACATAAACTCAAAATATTCCAATATTTCCATCACCTTACAGTCTTGAGACTGATAATCTACCTTTAGGATCCTTTTTGACTTCATAGGAACTTCTTGCTTGATGCATATAGCATTTTCCTTATTTTTCTCTACCTAATCTGATAGTATATACTCTTGGAATTATTGGAACTCTTCATCATCATTTGAATTATTCTTTATCATAACCAATATTCTATCCTTTCTTGTTGACTTATTATAACTAGAATTGAATGTCTTAGTTTCATTCTTCTTAACTTCATTAATAGGTTCATACTTCTTGATATACATATTCTTATCTTTCCTTCCTTCTTGAACACTAGGAGATTCAACCTTCTTTCTATTTCTTAATGAATCATAATGAAAAATATTACAATATGACCAATATTTTGACAATTATAGGAAACAACATCAATTTTACCTCTTGATTGATATAACTTGAGTTTCCTTCTACAATCCATAGCCATATGTCCATATTCATTGCATGAATAAAAATAAAATTTGAAATAAATTTCATAATTCCATGATTACTCATTCCTTGAGGGTCTTCTACATTGTCTTGCTCTACGAATAAATTCATTGCATGAGAAACAATAACCATTGAAAGAATTAACATACCTAATTGCATTAGGTTTTCTAATAGACCTTGTATTCATATTGCTCTTGAATTTTTTTCTTATTATTCATGTAATCATCCTTAATTTTATTCTTCTAATATTCATTAAAACTAGAACCAACATTATCATCTCCATTACTCTTCTTGTGGTATCAACTAAATCTAATATCCACTCTATCACCAAATAAAATCTAATTGTTCAACATATCATTTAGAGCCTCTGTGACCTTCTCAAAATTCTCAAATGACTTCAAATTATTGGGTTCCTGATTAAAATATACCTTCAAAAATCCATTTCAGTCTTGAACTTGATGTACTCTTCTTCCACCTTTGTTTTGAGCTTGGTACATTCTTCTTTTTTGGCCATGAGACTAGTTGTCATACCTTCAACTTGAGATTCCATATCCTTGATGATCTTATCATATTCACTATCCATGCAAATGATTTGATCCTCATACTCCTTGATCAAGGAATTAAAATTGTGGTTCTTCTTTCTTTGCTTCTTCAAATCATCCAGGCACTTATCAACTGTACCTCTAAGTTCACCTCAGCTTCTTCATCTTCTGATTCTTCAAAGAAACTATTCAAACAATCACTTATCACTTCCTTAGCCATGATGAATATGAATTCATTGTTGTCTTCCTTAGAATCTTCATCATAATCATATTATGAACTATTGTAACTAATATCAAAAGAGATGTCACTGCTATCTTCTTTAGATTAGAAATTATTCTTTTTCTTGGACGATATTTTCTTGCTACCATGCTTCTTGAATCTTTTTTTTATCACGCGTATAAAAGTTATTATCCTTTTCACAATTTTCATCATGTTCTTCATGCTCATCATTCTCATCCCTATTCTTGTTAGGAAATTTATTTGTAAAATGACCAATCTTACCACATTCAAAACACTTAAAGGGAAATTTACCTTTGTACTTACCTGAGCCTCTTCTTAGCCTTCTAACAAACACACATTCTAGTTTTTCATCATTAATTTCTGAATTAAATTTAATTTTGAAATCATTACCTTGTGCCTTCATTTCATCCTTATTGGTAGGTCTTCGATCATTAGTTCTCATTTCATAGGCTGTTAGGATCCCATGAAGTTCATCCATCTGTAGGGTGCTCAAATATTTTTCTTCTACAACTAAGACTTTAGGATCAAACTTGGGTTTTAAGGACCTTAGAACCTTTTGGAAAATAATTTAATCTTACATATTATCTCCCAAAACTTTGATGATATTGACCACTTGATCAACTCTCAAAAGATAAGTAACAATGTTTTCATCTTCCTTCATTCTAAAGCTCTCAAACTATCTTCTATAGGTATGCAACTTAGCCATCTTCACCTTGGAGTCTCCTTCATATATGGTTTGTAACTTATCCCAAATTAATTTAGTTTTATCATAATACATGACCTTCATAAACCCATCCTCTGAAAGTCCACACAAAATAGCATTTATTATTTTAGAATTGTTTTCACAAGCCTTCTTTCCTTCTACATCAATTGGGGGTGTATTAGGTATAATACATCTAATATCCACTGATTTCCATATGTCAAATCTCATTAACATTAAATAGTTCGTCATCCTAATACTCTAAAAATAATAATTACTTCCATTGAAGAGAGGATACTTTTTGGTTAAGAATCCTCCTTGAGCTTGATTACTAGCCATACCTCTCGCTTCTAGGATCACTTCAATCTGTTAGACTTATTCCAAAAGAATTTATTTGATACCAATTATTGGAATCAAAATCAATGGGGAGTTGAAGCAATGTCCTTAATAAACTTTTACTTTAGTTAACTTAACTTGCATTCAACACATGTGACCCATAGTGAGCTTTTAATTAACTTGTATGAACCATTCAATTAACCATCATGATATAAGTAATGTTAAAACATAATAACTAATCATATGAGCATGAAAAAATAGAGAGAACACATGAACACAATATTTAGGTGAGAAACCCTAAAGGGAAGAAACCCATTGAATTTTGCTTATATATAACGAAATTCAAGATTTAGTGAAGCCTCAACCCCTAATTTATATAGCACTAACTAGAATTTAGTAAGTACAAAGTTTTAAGGAGGCTCAAAACCTCTCATTTAGTGAAACACCAACTCCGAAAAGAGTAACAACTCCCCGAAGTTTTAGTAAGCATTAAATTACAAGGAAACACTAACTCCTTAGGGTTTTAGCAAACACCAAATTACAAGGAATACCAAGTACTGTGAGATTTTTCTCCAAGTATCAATATGGAACCTCATTCTCATAAAAGAGGTTACACTCCAATGGTGATGTGAACAATCCAAGTAATCTATAAGAAATAAAAAACAAAGGAAAATCATGCAGAAATAATAGGTCAACTCATTCTTATAGACACACCAAAATCATGCACCTATTCCAAAAATTGTCCTAGTACATCTTGTTATTAACCCCTTTCATGATTTATTAATTAAATTGATCAATCATACACATTGCACCCTTTGGATTAATTAAATTAGTCCTTAGTACCCCTTTAGTTAGTTAATTATCATTTATTAATGGAATGATTAATTAATTAGTGTGCACATCCTAGTTAATCACACTCAAATTCTCACCAACAACCACTTAGAATCCACATGGACTCCATTTCACCAATTCAAGTAAAATGCACTTCTAGAATCCTAGAAAGGCGGGTAAACTGAATTTCATGTACAAGCCTCTTTCCGAATGTAATTTTTTCTAACTAAATTCATTTATCCTTTTAAATGACATTTATCTTCCTAGAACTGTTCACCCTCTCAACTATTATTTTTAGCATGTGCATTTAAATAATTCAAGTCAAATTTCAAGAAACTCAACCTCTATAGAATACAAAGCTTAAACTATTACAAATACTCTTGGATTTCCTATGCAAAAACTCTGTTAACTTGGCTCCAATATATTCATATTGGAAGCTATATCTAAGACCAAAATCCCCGATCGTAGAAACTTGCATCCCCATTTTGGTGTTCGTTTCCAGAGCACCCACAATCATTCATTTTAAAAGGTTACATTATATCTAAATCTTCACACAATATTACATCGAGGTTGCACTAGAAAGCTTCAGAAGGTTTTCAAGTCATTTTGTGTGTTTTCCATTTTCTACTTAGTTTTTCAAGATTTACATTTTGGCACGATCATTGGGAATCCCCACATTTATTTATTTTGTTTTAGTTAATAATTTTGTGACATAACATTTTCTTTGTGTTCCTTGTTCATATTTAACATTGTATTGAATTTTTAGGTTCTCGGTGGAGCACAAAAGCTTAAAAATAAAAAACTAGTTTTTAACTGCATTTTAACAATTTTTAATTTTCCAAAACTTCACATGCTAGTGTGCACAATCTCTATGGTATCATTAATGTTCTTGCACTAACGTGAAATTATGTGTTCTACTATAAATTTTTCTACATTTCCGTAAAAGTGCATGTGTTTTCATCACTATATACGCACTACTATTACAAAAAAAGTTTTTTTCCACACTAGCACACACAATTGAACACTAACACATGTAATAAAAATCCTTTGTTATACTATTGCATTCAATTACACAAGCTAGAGTTTCACTATGTGCGCTAGTGTAACCCATCTTTTGGAAGACACACAAAATTTTCTCCCAAACTTGAAATGACTTCATTTTGTTTATAGGAAGGTCTTGAGGCGATCTATGCAATGGAAAAATAACTTTATGATTTAACATTATAGAAAATTTATGGTTTCATTTATCCAAATTGATAAATATTGTGTGTAGGTTTCAATATTTATTTTCTAAAGGAAAATTGGTAAAGATAGTGCTTAAATTTGTAATATTTTATAAATTTTAATTGGTTTTTGTCTAAATATAATAATGATCATGCTTATGCTCTTTCCTCACACTTTCAAAGTGATCTTAAAAATCACAACTGTGATCATTTTCTTTGGTAATTTTGGTTGTTTAACCTTATTTTTATTTCATTAATCAAACCTTGTTCATGCGTATGGTCTTTCCTCAAACTTTTGAGTAATCTTAAAAATAAAAAATGTGGGCTAGCTTATTTTATCTTGTCCTCTACCTCGGAAAAATATTCTAACTATTATTTGTAGGACCAGATCTATAGGAGGCTATTCTTAAACTACTAATTACATGTTTCCTTAAACAAATATTCTAATTTATTAATTGTAGGTTGCCTCTATCAAAAACTGGCGGCTAAAACAATACCATATCTTAAACATGATAAAATTAACAATTCACATTGTATTTGTAGGTGTGGTTGACAAGGCTATTACCCAACTACTATAATTGTGGGAATTCCTTTGGAATAAGCCATAAAACTCATTTGATTACCATATGAACCCCAAAGTAGTCAACACATCAAGGGAACCGGATGAAAAACAAGTACCCCCATTCTAACTCGACTAGTATTCATTTGTGAGATTAGAGTCACGAATATCCTTAGTGGTGAACCTAGTTTGAGTCATTAGAGAAATATATTTTCTCGTTATTTCAAAGGGGGAAAATTAAATCTAACAATAACAATAGTAATGCTCTCGCTTGGGTATACTGCCGACACCTAATTGAGAGAACCACCTAGGAAAATACACACTATCCAAGCCAATATAAGGTATAGGCCAAAACATCTATAAAAAAATATTTTGTTTTCACTTTTTCTTTTCTTTCTTTCTATTTTAGTGAGTTTTGTTCCACACTCCTATCTCGCGTTCTCACTTTCGACTCATTTTCAATGCTTCCCAAATAATCCTTATTTTGGGTGCACTTTGATATCTCTTTCATGTCTCCAAATACTCCTTATTAGGATCGTATTTTGTCTCATTTTCACCTGTTTATAAACAAGTATAAGTATTTCATTATGAACATCCATATCCACACTTGAACACTATCATTCTTCATAAGTCTTAACATCGTGATACTTTCTTTATCACAGTCAAGCATCTTTGTGATCACCTTGATCTATCATCTTTCTAAGTATTAAGTTTGACATCACATTGTTGAGATTTAAAGCATTCACCATCCTATGTCATCAAATTACACATTCAATTTGTTCACTTGTCGACATCTAACAATATTTTCAATACTCTCTGTGGACACCGAAAATTGGTTACCCAATTTGGTGTCCCTCACATTCATTTATCTTCTCGGGCAACCTGGGGCACGTTCATATCACCATGGCCCCCTTGGGGTATTATTCAATTTGTGATTTAAACACCTATCCTAGGTTTAATTCATGCCATTATGTTTTACCCATGAGTAATTAAATATTAACTATTTAATTACACATTTTTACATGTATCCTAACCACTTATCTACCCCATATCTCTTCTATCCATATATCCCCCCTATTTCTCCTCCTCCCAAACCGAGCAGTGGGATATTTCCCGTATTTGAGGTGACAGGATCACTCTCATCATTCCAGAAATCGCTCCTTTTGGCCATTTCGGGAGTCTGTTCCCTGATCGGCGCCGACCGGTACTCGGTCGGTGTTGGTTTTTCGAACAGTGCGATTTCATCTCGGTCGGTGCCGATTACAAATAGAGGCCCAGAACTCAGTTCTGGTTAGATAGTCAGACGGTGAGATAGACAGTGAATTAGACAAGGAGAACGAGAGATTTTTGAGCATCAAGTTTGAGCATCATCTATCAAGTGAGAGTGAATCCTATCCAAACCAATCCCTGAGAGGAGTACCATTACTCTACTCCTGCCACATCAACATCGTGAGTCTTCATCGATCTCTTGGTGACTCTGTTCTTGCATCTAGCACAGGTGGAGCCTTGGCAGTATCCTTATGACACTTGCAGATCCAGCAAAGATCGACGATCTAGTCTCCACTATCTATTTCTCAATCTTCCTACAAATTTTCCCAAGTCAACACCAATTTATATCAGTCGACGCCGACCTACATCAGTCAACGCCGATTTGAACTAGTTGACGCCAATTTTCCTAATCGATGCCGATCAGCCTGCAGACAGGTAGAAGAACTCAGGTAACAGTAATCCAACATCATTTTTAAAAGT
This sequence comes from Taxus wallichiana var. yunnanensis, assembly GCA_018340775.1. NCBI lineage: Eukaryota > Viridiplantae > Streptophyta > Pinopsida > Cupressales > Taxaceae > Taxus > Taxus wallichiana. The sequence continues at coordinate 450,014,418 of CM031237.1, read as the reverse complement.
ATTTCCTATTTCCTGCTGCTTTCTATCTGTTGTTTAGATTCTATTTATTACCTTTGATCAAAAAATCTAGTCTTTTACGTACATCTTTTATCATGTATGCTTCTTTCCTTAATTGAAAACATGGACTGACATCTGAGGGAGCTTATCACTTCTCGGACCCACTTTTCAAGCAGTCCACCCAAATATCTTTTAACGTGGTATTTTTCTGTCAAGCATCTGTGTCTCATAGGTTTCTTGGATCTACTTTGTAGGATTGCTTGTGTGCGCCCATCTTGTCTACATCGGCTTTCTTTTCCGTCTACATTTCCGGATCTTGTCTATCAGGTATCAATTTTATTTGAGTTTTTCAAGGCTTTTGTGTTTAGTTTGGTACATTAACTTGGACAGGTAACAAGTGTGAAATTATTGATCTACATTCTACACATGCCCAGTGGGACCCAACCAAAGTCCCTTATTGGTAAGTTCATCTCTTTTCTAGTTTTGAGCTTTGTTCTTTTTCTTCACTGATTTTTATCAGTTGTTCTTAAGCATTTCCTTCCATTGTTTCAGTCTTGTTGCTTTCATTTCTGAATTTGCAAAGTTAGATCCTTTCTTTTTTGCAAATCTCAATTCCAATTTCTATTTCTAAAAATTAGTAAATCTTTCATTTGATTTCAAGATTGCATATTCGATCTATCTCTTTATGCAAAATTGTTATTTCCTTGAAATTTTTCTAGTTCCCTAAATAGAAATTTTCATTTTGCTATTATCTGGATATATCTTTCTGGATTGGTTTGTATGTTTGCTTAACCTTTTCTTGTGGAGCACTTTGCTTGTTCATGGGATTGTTCGAGGGGAAGGGCTCAACAACGTGCTTTTTGAAGTCCACACACCTTGGAGAGCTAAATCTACAGGTATTTCTCTTTTACGGTGTTTTCTCCTTTTTAGGAACTAAAAAAAAAAAAAAAGACTTTGTTTGTTTGCTTTCTATCACATTCGAACATTTCGATTTTGGTGCTTAAAAAGAATTTAATCGCATTTGGGAAAGAATCTGTTTGACTTGTCTTCATCAAAATCAAACACTTCATTTTTAGTGCTTAAAAGGAACTCTTTCTTCATCATTTATGTTGTGTGTTTTCATCTAGTTTTAATTAGGTTGGAAAATTTATCAAAATCGGTAGTGACACTATTTGATTTTCATTTTTCACCCTTGCACACAAAGCCAAAATCACTAGGTATAAAGCATTTAAACAAGAATTCCTCCCCTAGCCTCACCTACTTGGAAGTGATATCCAAGAGGAAGAGCCTACGTGGTACTCGAGCCGCTATAAATTCATGAAAGTTCTGGTATATATTGGCAAAGCACCCGACTCCCTTATCGCAGCGGTGTGTGAAGTGCGGGGGTAGGCCCCTATATCAAGCCATGTACCATTCTTTTATTGAAGTGCCTTCAGGACTCCTCACCAAACATTCCCCAAACCATCCTTAGTTTGGCTATCTAAGTAGTTCCCGTTTCTAAAAGCATAAAAATTTAAAAGAGATAATCACCTACATTGCTTGAATTGTTTGTGCATTAGTTAGGTCAATCTTATTTTTCTCGCTATATTTTTGTTTGTTTATGATGGTCATCACTCAATTAAAATTTAGAAGAATGGCTCAAATGACCCCTTCTTCCTCCGAGATCACCACTCTCATGGATGTTTCAAAGCACCCCCGATCTTCCTCGGACCGGCTGTTAGTTGGTTCCCCATCTTGGTCATATAATCCTTTCTATCACCTAAAGCAATCCTTTGACATCCAGCTTCCCCAGTCTTCGAAATATCATCTCGCTTCGACATAGAGTATATTCCTCATGGGGACCACTGAATTTTAGGCAATCCTTGATTGCAATCCAGTAGCCCTTATGGACTATCTAGTACATAAGTCTATTCAAATATCTGATCAGGGACCACCAATCCAACAAGTTTATGATTATCCCCATGAACCATCCTAGGCTTTTGTAGAACAATTGGCCTCATTTTTCTCACCTCGAACCACGGAAGAGGGTGGTGCACTGTACCTTCTTTTTCTCTTCCACTAACCATGACAACTAGTTCTCAAATAGTCTTTCCTATTCCGAGCGCCACAGTTACCTCAGCTATCCCACAACCTACTTCTGAGAAGTCTTATGCCTTAGCTATAATGGGCTCATCTGTGCACTCACAGATTGCTGTTAATTCTTCTATGTCGTCTATTGTGTCTCAGGGTCAGTATCTCTTAGTGAATCAACCCCCTTTCGCGAGTCAGTTGGTTCCTTCTTCTCATCCTCCACCTCATCTTTCTTCCAATGCTCCAGCGACAGTAACCTTTACCCATCCTCTAGCATCGGCACCCTTAATAACCAATCTGCAATCAAAAGCCTCATTCAGAATTTGTTCCCCACCATGTCCAATCAAGTCAACACCCATGTTCCTCAATCCATTCCGATTCAATCAACAAGTGTAGGAGCCCATCAATCACAGGCTCTGTCTTTCATTCAACCACCTTTTTCTCAACCACCCGTCATCTCACAGCCTATCTATACACAGATCCTTCACAACAAATACCTCACCAGGTGTCACCCAGAACACCTGGTTATTCCTCTTACCATCCTGTTAACCAACAGATGAATCCCCCGTTAACACCACAACAAAATCCACCAATTGCTTCTTATATGGGACATACTAGCATACCTCCTCCTCAATCTGACGTGGTCCAAATTATTTTCAAAAAAATCACAGACCTGGAGGCATCCACCAAAGGGGCTCATCCCTCATACTCTTTTGAAGAAGTATGTAATGAACCGATTCATCCATCAGTGGCTTTTAAGCCTTATCCTCCCCAATGGGAACTTCCTAAATTTTCAAAATTTCATAGTCGGGAGGACCCTCAACAGCATCTGTGAGCATTCAAACACGCTTGCTACCTTATAGTCTAGGATCAGGAGCTTATGCTCCATACTTTCCCTATGTCTCTCGCAGGACCTACTTTAGACTGGTATAATAACATTCCCCAACATTCCTTGTTTTCTTTCTCTCAATTTTCCCAGATGTTTGTTGAAAAATTTTCGATAAATATCACACATAAGATCGTGATTATAGATATTTATAACATTCGTCAATTCGATGATGAGTCTATTGCAGACTTTGTTGCTCGTTGGAGAGGGATAATAAACCAATTGTCTTTCTCCCTTCCTCAATCTCAACAGATCGAGTTATTTACTCGATCCTATGCTAATCATATTTCCTCTACCTTAAGGATCTAGACCTTTCACACATTCGAAGAAGCCTTTACGATGGCACGCAAACTTGAATCTTGCGCCATCGAACAAGGGAAGTTAAAACTTCGTTCTAAAACTAAACCATATTTTTCTCGGTTTACAAAATCAAACCCTTCCACTTCTAAAGACAAGAATCAAGGATCCACCAACACTATCGTATTAAAAACACCATGAGCTGATAACATTTCTAATCAAACACCACGGAAAGACTCTTCATCTTCTCGAAAAGGACCCTCATCATCTCAATATTTTACTTTGTTGGGAGAATCATATGCCTCTATCTTGGAAAAAATGTTGGAATTTCACATGATAAAACTTCGCCCTATTAGAAATTTTGATGAAAGCCAAGAACGTCCATTCTGGTATAGGGAAAATGACTTCTGTCATTATCATAGAACCAAAGGTCATGACATTGAATGATGTTAGACCTTCAAGAATCTTGTCCAGAAATTCATTGATAAAGGCGAGCTCATTTTGGATAACCCAAATGCTCCCCCAAATCAGGCGCTTGACGTGTTTAAACAACCTTTTCCCAATCATTCCCAAACCATGATGCTTCAGGGTCTCAAAAACCAAACACTCATACTATCAGCTTCATTTCTACTGAAGAATCTTCTTCTAAACCTGAGCCATCTACGAACACATCGATAGAATCGAGCCTCCTGCCACTCCACTAATTACTGGGATTCTGCCATCCTCAGACAACCCGTCTTTGAGTATTCCCACATTGTTAGAGACAGATTCACCTCCCTCTGCCTCTTTATCTAATCTTCCGTCCCTGCCTGAGATAGTTTCATCCTCATCTGTCTCATCGTCAGACATTCTTTCGATGCTCAAGACATTTACATCCCTTCGAGTTTCCACTACATCTACATCTACTTCTGTTTCTCCCATTTTCACTACAACTATGCCATTGGTAAACATACCTATAGTTGTACCAACTTCGATGGAAGCGTCTTCGATTTTAACTCTTCCCGTCTCCTTTCCCATAGTAGTTACACCCACAATTATTGTACCAGAAGTATCTCCCTCACAAGGAACTGCTTCTTCATCATCCACTTCTTCCATCATTGATACTATTTTTCCTATTAAAGGGAAATCTAAAGAAATAGTAACGACACCTACACGCTCGGTTCCTGAACTTAAACCAAGACAACTAATATCTAATGATACATCATCCGTATCTCCCCATTTTCTTCCCCCAAAAAGGTTATAGTCACCTTATGCGGTTGAATTTGTCACTATCCCTGAAAAAGGAAAACCCATATTTCAAACCATCAAGAATCTTGGTGCTTTCCCTCAAAAATCCCTCTCTACACCTCATAAAAGATTGGAGTTATCCACTAAGAAGGTGTCTTCTTCTACAACACCATCAAAACCATCATCTTCTTCTACAAAAGTGGATTTACCTATTAGAAAGGTGTCATCTCTTTTATCAAGATCATCATCTTCATCCCCAAAAGACAAGGCACCTGTTGTTCCTCCGATCAGACATACCTTGGGAGCTTCTCCCTCATCTAAGTTGGCATTATCTAAATCATCATCTGTTTCGATCAAGCAGCCTTCTTTATTGAAAACCATAACACTTGTTACATATTCATCATCTTCCAAATCTATCCTAGGAGCTCCTCCACAACCAAAATCAATCCAGTATCACTCACTTCCATCTCAAGTGCCCAAGGCTGCTCCTCCCGATGTCCAAAAAGAAAGACGATCCCTAAAAAGATTAAACTAGACATGCAAGTTCTTTTACCTCGCAATCTGTTGAGGTAAAAGAGGTAACTTCTTCATCTCTCGTTCTCATCTTTGTCTACCCGATTCTATACTTGAGATTCTTCGTCAACTTATCCAATCTTCATCCATATCCCTTCCCCGATCAAACCCTATAATCCTAAAGGATTAAAACCTTTCTCGGTTCAACTCGATTTGATTTGTGCTTACCATCGCACTCCGGGTCATGACACCGAGGGATGTAAAGCTCTTCAATCTATCATTAATAACCTCTTGGAAGAAAGTGATCTTCTTTTGGAAGAGGAGGAACAAGTATCTACTATTGTCCCGACTTCATCTGAGCCTCAACAGTCCATTCAAACCTCTAGTTCTATTAATTCCACTATGGATGATCTTCCACCTTCTCAAATCGACACAATTCATATCACCACTAGAACCCGACAATATGACAATCCATCATCATCCACAACATCTCGACCATGGGTTGTCATTTCTATAGCCCCTGAAGGAGCTCTTCCTTCCTCATCAGCCTCGAGACCTTGGGTCTCTATTCATGCTTCACCTCGGCTCAAATTCTGTGTCAGTTGAGGAGAGTGTTATGAAACAACTCACCCATGCTCTGGTCAAAATGTCTCTTTTTGACCTCATTCAATCTTCTCTGCAACATCGTCAGGCTCTAATTGATAATCTGCGTCACATCGCTGTGAATTCAGATGAGCCCTAGCCTTTTGAGATGGTTGTTGGATTGAATAGACCATCAACTGCCATTTCTTTTGAGGATTCTGAAATACCTCCCCTTTCTGCCGAGGATTTAGAGGCTCCTCTTTTTATCACGGTTCAAATCAACAACACTACATTAAAACACACTATGATCGATAGTGGTGCTGCACTCAACATCATTTCTTCCCACACATTCGAACAACTTAAATTACCTAAGAATGTAGTGTCACCACCACCTTTCGCCCTTCGATCATTTAACGATCAGCTGGTAGTTACTTTAGGAACTGTGGTCTTGCCCATTCGGGTAGGTAAAAAATTGCTTCACGAGCTCTTTTACATTGTTGAGGGAAAATTCCACTACAATATGATCCTAGGACACTCCTAGATTCATACAATGCATTGTGTCCCATCAACCCTCCATCGGTGCTTAAAATATCAGTATGAGGGAAAATCTATACTCATCCAGGAGATCCTTTTCCTTCTACACAATGCGACATGACCACAGGGTCTACCCCTCTAAAGAAGGATGCTTGTTCTTCTGGCGAGGTGTCATCCTCTTCCTTACCTACAACTAAATTACCGAATTTCCAAAATCTGGAAGAGACATTGCAGCATTTCTCACTAGGAGAACTTCCTCTTCTTTCTTTTGATGCCCATCTCAAGCCTAATGAGTATGGTAGACCAGACAAACAACCGGAATATCAGCCAAGTCTTGGTCGCATCGTCACCATTGGTCTGCCCAATCAATAGACTAACTTCATTTACGGTGGTCTTGATACACCTCACTATCGCCCAGATTCTCCCCCTAGGGCCAAACCCTATTCAGCAGGGTTTGATTGTCTACAGAATCCCACGTTTGCAAAAACTTATTTATATCGATGCGCGTGGAAGGGCTTTGGCCCAGGGAAAATATGAACAAGGTGTGCATGACCTCACATCCATTCCAACTCTTAAACCACATCAAAAATTTGGTTTAGGATTTAAACCCCTCTCAAAGGCCACCATCACCATTCTCGATGAGCCTCTTTTCATTGAGGAACCATCTTCTCCCGTCAGGTCAGAAACATCATTTGATGAGGATGACGCCATTTCCATTCCGTCTAACTTTTTTTTAGTCAATACCATTTCCTTAGGACCACTAACCTACAAAACTAATGACAAATCCACTTCCATACCGTTAATCTTCCCTGGAAATAGTTGGAGATGATTCTCCCACTATCAACACTATCCACTGTGCGGATGATGACTCTATCCTCACCTATCTAGGGGCAGAGGATTCTTATCTTCCTAAAACCATTCCTTCTGACACGTCTACGCTTCTCAACGAAGCCACTGTTCATCTTAATATAGGGACTTATAAAGACCCTCGCATAAAAGGAGACTTCACCACTTTTCTTTCCAACCATCATCAAGCCTTTGCTTGGTCATATGAGGATATGCCAGGACTCGATCCCGATATTGTGGTTCACAATATCGTTACTCTTCCCGACATCAAACCGGTTAAACAAAAATTGCGTAAAATGCACCCTCGAGTAGCCCTTCTTGTTAAAGAAGAGTTACAGTGCTTGCTTTTGGCTAACTTCATCCAACCCATCGATTATCCACAATGGGTTTCAAACATAGTACCAGTAACCAAAGCTACTGGGAAAATTCAAATTTGTACCGACTTCTGAGATCTTAATCTTGCTTGTCCAAAAGATGATTTTCCTCTACCTAATATCGACCAACTAGTGGATTTAACTGCGGGACACGAGATGCTTTCTCTTATAGATTATTTCTCTGGGTATAATAAAATTCTCATCGCACTGCAGGACCAACATAAGACTTCCTTCATAACTCCTTAGGAAATTTTTGTTATCGTGTCATGTCTTTCGGTCTTAAGAATGCAGGAGCAACCTATCAACGAGAAATGACCTACATCTTCCACGATCTCTTACACAAAACTATGGAAGATTACGTCGACGATCTCCTCGGTAAATCCAAATGCCATCAGGATCATCTTTTCATTCTTGCACCTCTCTTTGAGAGGCTTATTCACTTTTGTCTTCGCCTAAATCCATCTAAGTGTGTGTTTGGTGTTCTCACTGGTAAACTCTTAGGCTTTATCATTTCTATTAGGGGTATTGAAGTAGACCCCACAAAAATAAAAGCTATCCTTGAGATGCCTCCCCCTTCTAACTTAAAGCAACTCCGTAGTCTTCAAGGACACCTTCAATCAGTGTGTCGTTTTATCTCGCAACTGTCGGACCGTTGTCAACCTTTCCATCACCTCCTCCATAAGAATGTTCATTTTGAATGGGATGAGCATTGCCAAAAAGCCTTTGATGATCTCAAAGCTTATCTTCTTTCTCCACCTATGCTTACACCTCCACGCGAGGGGGAGCCATTCTATCTTTATATCTCTATGACTGACCATGCTCTGGGAGCCATGATCTCACATCGGGATGCTTGTGGTAAAGAACAAGCCATCTATTACATCACCGTACTCTCCATGAGTATGAAACACGCTATTCTGAAGCTAAAAAGTTGTGTTGTGCTCTCTTCTTTGTAACTTCTAAGCTTCGTCACTACCTCCTCAATCATAAAACTTACATTGTCACAAGTGTCAATCCACTCAAGACAATGCATGCAAAGCCTTATCACAATGATCGTATCACTCGTTGGCTCATGCTTATGACAAAATTTGATCTCAAATTTATCCCACAAAAATCTATCAAGGGTCAGGTCATTGCAGATCAATTAGTTGATGCTCCTCTTCCGGACACTCAAGACTCTCTCGCTCAATTCCCCGATGAGTATATCCAACAAATTGATTTCGGTCTTTCTCCACTTAAAGTAAAACTCTTCTTTGATGGATCTAAATGCCAGCAAGGGGGGTGCAGGTTTCATTATGATTCCTCCTTGGGGTACACCTATCCCAGTTGCACACAAACTTAACTTTGAGTGTACCAATAATATGGCTGAATATGAAGCTCTTGTTTTAGGTCTTCAAAATGCCATTAATCTGGGTGCCCGCCATATCGACATCTTTGGTGACTCTGAACTCATCATTAATCAAGTCACTGGTGTCTATCAATGCAAAAATGATATCCTTCAAAAATATCGAGATATCATTCTCTTTCAACTTCAATCCTTTGATAAATTCACTATCCAAGCTATTCCTGCACTGTAAATCAATTTGCAGATACGATGGCTTCTTTAGCCTCACTTATTCCACCTTTTACCGAAGACTCATGACTTTATGTGGTTGTGCAACAATTAGACCAACCATCTCATCTCAGGAAACTGACTTCAATCAATGCCGTTACAACCAATACACAAGACGAGTGGTATCAACACATTGTTGATTATCTATCCCATTCAGTGCTTCCTCTAGATCTTACTTCCAATGGTAGAAGATATTTTATCCTATGCGCTAATCACTATACTATTCTAGGCGGAATCCTCTACAAATGTGGTTTTGATGGTATTTTGCTTCGGTGCCTCAAAACCCCTGAATCATCTAAGGCTATCCAGGAGGTCCATGACGGTATCTGTGGTGGACATTTTAGTGGTTTGGCCATAGCTAAACGCATCTTACGCTTAGGCTATTATTGGCCTTCTCTTAATCGAGATTGTTGCGAATACACTAAGAAATGTGTCAAATGCCAACAACATTCCAATCTTACGCATATCCCTAGTCAAGCTTTGCAACCTGCGATAGATTTGTGGCCTTTTTCGCAATGGGGTCTTGATCTCATCGGTCTTATCAATCCCCACTCTTCACAGCGTCATCATTCTATCATTACTGCCACAGAATACTTTACTAAGTGGGTGGAAGCTATTCCCCTTTCCTCAACAAAAGCTAAACCGATTGTTGATTTTGTTTATCAACACATCATTTGTCGCTTTGGTATTCCACACAAACTCATCACAGACAATGGTAAATATTTCAAAATGGTGATTTATAGAATCTCTGTGACGCTTTCAATATCAAACTCAACTTTTCTTCTCCATACTATCCTCAAGCTAACGGCCAGCCGAAGCTTCCAATAAAACTTTGCGTAACATCCTCGCAAAGGTAACTAGTCGAGCTGGTAGGGATTGGCATTTACATATCCCTTTTTCTCTCTAGGCTTATCGGACTAGCATTTGTACCCCTACTAGTGCTACTCCCTTCTCTCTCATCTATGGGTCTGAGGCTGTTCTTCCTTTGGAAGTCCAGATCCCATCTCTTCGTGTTTCTCTCAGAGAATTTGTCTCTGATGAGGATTATCATCAAGAGCATCTAGCGCAGCTTGAGTTGTTAGATGAGCGGCATCTCAATGCTCTTGAACATCATCAAGTCTATCTTGAGCATATCAAATGTGCTTACAACAAACACTTGTAACACCATGACTTCAAAATTGGTGATCTTGTTCTTAAAGAAAACCAAAATGTCACTACATTAGAATGGAGTCAGCGTGGTAAGTTTTCTCCTAACTGGATGGGTCCATACGTGGTTACTCATAAATATGGATCTGGGGCTTACCATCTATCTTCCATGGATGGTGTACCTGAAATGGAACCTATTAATGCCTTGCATCTAAGGCCCTTCTACTGTTAAAATCTATCTTACATGTTCTTAGTCGCAAAACAGATTTTTCATCCATCTATAACCAGTCATACCTTTTTGTAGTGATTTAGGACTATGTGGTTCTCCACGTTATGTCTTTTTCTACCTTAAAATATGAGTACCGCGGCTCTACTCATGGAATTTTTCTTATGGATATGTTCCTCCTCATGGTAGGAACACCTTAATCACTTCTTCATTTGTCCCAAGTGTCTATCTTAATCAAATCTACTTAGGGCATGAGTACGCATTTGTATATGTTTTCTTTCCCTCTATCTGATCTATCTGGTCTAAACTCAGCTTCCTCCCAACAACGAAAAAAAAAAAGGGAAGAAGAAGAAGATGCTATCCAAAATTCCTAAAAGATAGACTGATCCCTTGAAGGATAGCTATCCATGCATTATTAAGCAAATCAAAAGATATAGACCATACCCTTGAAGGATGGCTATCATTAAATTCAAGCTACAGACCGTTCCCTTGAAGGACGGTTGTTTCTCTCATGGAATTCCCAAGGCTTCTCACATTGATCAGCCTTTTCAGTAACAGACTTTATCTTTGGCCAGTTTGTTCACTTTTTAGCATCACTGAAAGACTTCCCGTATCGATCAGTCTTTCCACATCTAGCAAACTTCCCGCCTTGATCAGTTTGCTTTTCTGTCAAAACAAACATCATGAAGCTGAGATATAAGACCTTTTGTCGATCATATGGAGAACCCTATTTTCCCAATATGAGCGTGTATTCTGTCCTTTGTAAATTTTGACAAGATACATACTTACTTCTCCTTCCATTTACCTTCTAGATCTGGTTTGTGACTAGCTAGTGTCAGGTTTATTTTAACCTCATATATGGCCTTGTATGCATGGTCTTTTAGTTTCCTATCAAAAGTCTCTATTTATGGTCGGTTAGGGGCCTAGCTTATCATTCTTTTTCTTTTCTAGGTGTGTTTTCTTTATTTCCCTTTATCATTTCTTATTCATCCAGTTAAATTGACATTTAACATGTTAATTTAGTCAAAATATATCATCTATCTAATTTCATCTTATCTACTTTTTCCAAAAGAAAATATATCATAGCATGTATTATCAACACATGTGAGTCTATCTATCTATTTTTCATCAAAATTCAATTAAAACATCTTAAATATATCAAAATCTATCAATCACATCTATCCATCTATCATCTAAAAACATGTTCATCCAAGTTACCCTACATCTGCCTATATCTATTTCTCATCAAAATTAAATCCACATATCAATCACATCACATCAACATCACGTCTATCTATTCTATGAATATCAATCACATCACATCAACATCACGTCTATCTATTCTAGGAATATCAGATCACACCTATTTATCATCTATCAGCATATGTCTATATCCATCGCAATTACATTACATCTATCCATGTCTATCAAAATTAAAAGCATAAGTACAATCATTTGACAAAGAAAATGATGAATATCTATATACATACATGAGTATCTCAGACAAAGAATGGGTGGCTTTCAATCAAGCCATCTATATCATACATCAAAAATGCCTTCGAATTGAGGCTACATCAATACATCGATACAAAAATATATCTCAATCTCTAAATCGTAAAGTCCGATAGGTGGAAGACACTATCTCCTCCACCCTCCTCTGGACCAGGCTGTCTCTCCTGGCTGCCACCTATCAAACTCAAAGCACCTGCTGTTGGGGGCCTACCTCCACCTCACCCTCTCCCGGTGCTCCCTCCCTCTGACGCACCACTAGTTGTGGCTATCGTAGATCTCCTCCTCGCACATAACGAGGCACCTCAGGGGCATGCTGTGCTAGAGCATCCTCATAGTATCTCACCTCAGCGAGGAGAGACTGATATGTACTCAGGCTCACTGTACTAGGTGCTCGTAGTGTCACTGCTGGTGGCGGCCCTTCTATGGTCATACCCTGTGTCCCAGACTCTGATGTGGTACCTATATCACCATATTTGGCCTTGAGGGCCTCCTTATGTCGATGATAGTGATCCCTCGCTGGATCATTGTATCTCACTCCTGGCGAGCTGTATCCCTCTCCAATATCAGGGCATCCTCTCTCTCGCGAGCTCGATCTCCTCTAGGGTAACTTGATGTGTCTGCGTCATTGTATAATGCTCTCCCTCCAGCCTCTCCAGCGCTATGGTTATATCCTCCTCATCAGCATCTATGGATGCTAGCAAGTGTCATGGAAGCTCTATCGAGTACCATGCCACATAGCCATCATCCACTCTAGCATCACCATCACTGTCTGCAGAAGGTGGGGCCTCCCTCAATGGATCTGTCAGGATCAAAATCGAGAAATGCTGTCTCTCTCATTGTCTCGTCTATATGGATGTGGTGAGGCGGTCGCTTTTGACTGCCTCGCACGGGGCCTAACTATCTCAATACCCGTATAAATGGGACTCACTCCCACATATCAGGCCTGCGGCCCCTAACTACCCTGCTCTGTCTCAACCCCACCAGGTGAGAATCCTGACCAGCCCATGTCAGAAATACCTGATATGGTCTCCAGATGACCTACTCTGGTGTCAATGTCCTGAAGCGCTCGGCATACCAATCAGCAGATCTCCCTATATCTCCCGGGGCCATGTCGGCCCACCATCACTCGAAATCCATAATCAATGGCCCCCACTGCTGCTGGCATCCATGGAAGCCCAGATGGCCTGATCACTACTATGTGCTCATATGCCCAACAATGGAGCACAAAACTAACATCAATCCCTGTCCTCCTACCAGTGGTATACATCCATAGCTCATAATATATCTGAGCTATCAGGGCATCAGCAAATGCAAACACCTATCTAAACTGCAGGATGTCACAAACACAATCTAGCAGTAATAATGGGAATCTCCCACCTCCTGAATCTGGTAGAGCAAAGTAGGAGATCGCCATCTGAATCAATACTATACGTCTACTCCTGGCATCATCCTGTCTATACTGTGAGGCTATCCTCACTGCCCTGGACACTATCTCTGACTCATCTGCCCTGTCCCCATATAACCATCCTAGGGCCCTCTGCTGCTGCTCTCGTGGCGTGATCTCAATAGGGTCCCGGTGATTGGCAGCCTCAGGATCCTGTATATATCCTCGTGGGTGATAGTCATCTCACCCGTCCTGAACCAAAACGTGCAAGTCTAGCTATCCCATCGCCGTACTAGTGCTCGCATCAGCTCTACATCTCGCGGTACTCGTCGGTAGTACCAAAAGCCCCCGAGCCTCGACAAACTCTAGGTGGCACCAATCTACATCAGTCACATCAGGGAGAATGGTCTCCAGAAGCTCGGGATAGCATCCCGCATGTGTAACACCTCTCGTGCCTGCATCCACGACATTAAGAACAATGTTAGCTTCCCATTTATCCAAATCAGAACATCAAAAACATATATTCTATCATCTTATCAGGATAATGGTAAAATCGGCGTCGATTTAACTAAATTGGCATCGATTGAACCTAGTTGACGTCGATTTAAAGTAATCGGCGATGATCTAATATAATCGGTGTCGATTTACTAAATCGACGCCGACTGAGGACGAGTGTCAAAAACACTTACTCCCATTTATGCCTTTTTTCTCTAAAAATTGAGAACCTAGTATGCTATTTTACGACAAAATTATACAAGAAAGTTTGGCTAGGTTCACTTACCCCTAGTCGTGTCCTCTTTTCGATTTCCATCGCTCCTAAGCTTCCATGGTGCTCAAATCCAATTTTTGACTCTCTCTGAATCAATCGTCATGGTGTAAATAAATCGTTCACGTTTTCCGTTCGCATATTTATATGTGCTTGGTATGGTCAGCACCGATTTGTTTGGTCGATGCCGATTTTTATGGTGGTCACGCCGATTAGTCTGGATCGCCGCCGATTTGCACCTATTGTTGCCAATCGGTTGCACTGTAGCTTTTTTCCATCTCCTAAAGTCTTCTTGCCATAGTGTTGATGCTTGGCTTATTTATCTGGTCATTATTGTGCCCTGAATGTTGCCTTTTGGCACATACTTTCAATATTATCGTCCATTTCAAGCTTCTCCCATGTACATGGGGTACTCACATTTTTGGCAGCTAAGAGTTCACGGGTCTGTAGGCACTCACGTCATCTAATTCACAGACCGTTCGGTTGTCCCTACCAATGTATCTCTCTTTAGGTGCTAACTATTTTGCAGCCCTCCTTACACTCACGGGTCTGTAGGTACTAACGTCGTCTCCTACGGAGACCGTCTAGATTTCCCTACCAATGTGAGTTCCTTAGGTTGCTACCTTAATGATTATTCTTGTGCATCATTAATGATCAGATCTACTCCAGACATCTAGCTGGGGCATCCTGTGTTTTCATCTACCTTTTTCAAACTTGGGATCATTTGTTCTATCACCCATCCCATCCCTAGTTTGAGGGGGATCACATCATCACTTTTTCCTCCTTTCTTCTACTCTCCTTGTTTTTGTCTTGCAACTTTGCTTATCGCAAGTTACTCGACAAAAAGGGAAAAATGTAGACACCGAAAATTGGTTACCCAATTTGGTGTCCCTCACATTCGTTTATCTTCTCGGGTAACCTGGGGCACATTCATATCACCATGGCCCCCTTGGGGTATTATTCAATTTGTGATTTAAACACCTATCCTAGGTTTAATTCACCCCATTATGTTTTACCCATGAGTAATTAAATATTAACTATTCAATTACACCTTTTTACATGTATCCTAACCACTTATCTACCCCATATCTATTCTATCCATATATCCCCCCTATTTCTCCTCCTCCCAAACCGAGCAGTGGGATATTTCCCATATTTGAGGTGACAGGATCACTCTCATCATTCCAGAAATCACTCCTTTTGGCCATTTCGAGTCTCAGCCGATCGGCACCGACCGCACTTTCGGTCGATGCCGATTTTTCAAACAGCGTCGATTTCATCTCGGTTGGCACCGATTAAATAGAGGCCCAGAACTCAGTTCTGGTTAGACAGTCAGATGGTGAGATAGACAGTGAATTAGACAAGGAGAACGAGATATTTTTGAGCATCAAGTCTGAGCATCATCTATCAAGTGAGAGTGAATCCTGTCCAAACCAATCCCTGAGAGGAGTACCATTACTCTGCTCCTGCCACATCAACATCATGAGTCTTCATTGATCTCTTGGTGACTTTGTTCTTGCATCCAGCACAGGTGGAGCCTTGGCAGTATCCTTACGATACTTGCAGATCCAGCGAAGATCGACGATCTAGTCTCCACTATCTGTTTCTCAATCTTCCTGCAAATTTTCCCAAGTCGACGCGACTGCGTGATTCGACGCCGATTTGAACCAGTCGACACCGATTTTCCTAATCGACGCCGATCAGCCTACAGATAGGTAGAAGAACTCAGGTAACAGTAATCCAACATCATTTTTTAAGTATTTCCTATTTCCTACTACTTTCTGTCTACTGTTTAGATTCTGTTTATTACCTTTGATAAGAAAATCTAGTCCTTTACGTACATCTTTTATCATGTATGCTTCTTTCCTTAATTGAAAACGTGGACTGACATCCGCCGAGGGAGCTTATCACTTCCTGGACCCGCTTTTCGGGCAGTCCACCCAAATATCTTTTAACGTGGTCTTTTTTTGTCAAGCATCTGTGTCTCACAGGTTTCTTGGATCTACTTTGCAGGATTGCTTGTGTGTGCCCATCTTGTCTACATCGGCTTTCTTTTCCGTCTACATTTCCGGATCTTGTCTATCAGGTATCGATTTTATTTGATTTTTTCAAGGTTTTTGTGTTTAATTTGGTACATTAACTTGGACAGGTAACAAGCATGAAATTCTTGATCACATCATCACTTTTTCCTCCTTTCTTCTACTCTCCTTGTTTTTGTCTTGCAACTTTGCTTATCGCAAGTTACTGGACAAAAAGGGGCGAAATGTAGACATCAAAATTGGTTACCCAATTTGGTGTCCCTCACATTCGTTTATCTTCTCGGGTAACCTGGGGCACGTTCATATCACCATGGCCCCTTGGGGTATTATTCAATTTGTGATTTAAACACCTATCCTAGGTTTAATTCACCCCATTATGTTTTACCCATGAGTAATTAAATATTAA
Organism: Taxus wallichiana var. yunnanensis; assembly: GCA_018340775.1. Lineage (NCBI taxonomy): Eukaryota > Viridiplantae > Streptophyta > Pinopsida > Cupressales > Taxaceae > Taxus > Taxus wallichiana. The sequence goes on along the minus strand of CM031237.1, from coordinate 449,998,004 downwards.
CTATTCAATTACACCTTTTTACATGTATCCTAACCACTTATCTACCCCATATCTATTCTATCCATATATCCCCCCTATTTCTCCTCCTCCCAAACCGAGCAGCGGGATATTTCCCGTATTTGAGGTGATAGGATCACTCTCATCTTTCCAGAAATCACTCCTTTTGGCCATTTCGGGAGTCTGTTCCCCGATCGGCGCCGACCGGTACTCGGTCGATGCCGATTTTTCAAACGGCGTTGATTTCATCTTGGTCAATGCCAATTACAAATAGAGGCCCAAAACTCGCCTTACGTGAGACAATGTCGGACGGTGAGATAAACAGTGAATTAGATAAGGAGAACGAGAGATTTTTGAGCATCAAGTCTGAGCATCATCTATCAAGTGAGAGTGAATCCTATCCAAACCAATCCCTGAGAGGAGTACTGTTACTCTGCTCCTACCACATCAACATCATGAGTCTTCATCGATCTCTTGGTGACTTTGTTCCTGCATCCAACACAGGTGGAGCCTTGGCAGTATCCTTACGACACTTGCAGATCTAGCAAAGATCGACGATCTAGTCTCCACTATCTATTTCTCAATCTTCCTACAAATTTTCCCAAGTCGACATCGATTTATATCATTCGACGCCGACCTACATCGATCGGCGACGCGATTTGAACTAGTCGACGCCAATTTTTCTAATCGACACCGATCACCCTGCAGACAGGTAGAATAACTCGTGTAACAATAAAGAATCCAACATCATTTTTAAAATTATTTCTGCTTTCTGCTACTTTCTATCTGCTGTTTAGATTCTCGCTTTATTACCTTTGATCGAAAAATATAGTCCTTTACGTACATATTTTATCATGTATGCTTCTTTCCTTAATTGAAAACGTGGACTGACATCCGCCGAGGGAGCTTATCGCTTCCCGGACCCACTTTTCTAGTCCACCCAAATATCTTTTAACGTGGTCTTTTTCTATCAAGCATCTGTGTCTCGTAGGTTTCTTGGATCTACTTTGTAGGATTGCTTGTGTGCGCTTGTCTTGTCTACATCGGCTTTCTTTTCTCGTCTACATTTCCGGATCTTGTCTATCAGGTATCGATTTTATTTGAGTTTTTCAAGGCTTTTATGTTTAGTTTGGTACATTAACTTGGATAGGTAACAAGCGTGAAATTCTTGATCTACACTCTCTTTTAATGCATTCGGTTTGCTTTAATTTGATACCCTTAACCAATCATTTTCTCCTCATCTCTCACATTCAATTTGTTGAGATTCAATATTTTTATCATTCACCTCTATATTTTGACAACCACATTGTCATCATTTGAGTATTATCTTTCCTTTAAGTAAGTCTCCTCTCTTAACATTCATCTCGTTAAATATTCAAGAACTTTCATCATCTTACCAAGCATCCTCTCTTACATCCATCTTGTTAATATCCGAGCACCTTCACCATATTTATTTGTCTCTCCTTAACACCCATCTTATTAATCATTGATCATTTTTCATCGTGTCCCTAAGTCTCTTCTTATAGCACTCATTTGATTTTAAGTTAAAAAAATCCAACCTCTTTCCCCTCTTTCCTCTTTACATTCACTTTGTAAATAATCGAGAAACCTTGCAAACCTTGTCATCTCTCTTATCACTTATTTTTAAAGATTATGTAGACACCAAATTTGTGTCTTACGACCCCCTCGTGCTCCGCATCTCATTTCGCAACCTAACCTCATCACCTAAACCTTACACACTTATTTATTAATTACCTTATAATTAATAAATCCACATCGCCATACCTGCCACCTCATTTCGCCACCTCATCATGACCTAGTCTTAACCCTAAATTAACCTAATTAAGACCTATAACTTGGTCCACATCCACACCCATGACTAATTACTGCTCACCCGCACCTAAAACCAACCTCATAATGACTTGACCAAGCCCACAACTAATCCCTCGGGAGAAAAAGAGGAAAAGCTGGCTATTTTACTAAAAATAGCTCGCTTTGACTGACCGATCTGTTCTACTCGACCGCCATCCATCAGTTACGTAACCGCCATCGATTCCTGTAAATGACCACTCCCAACCAAAAACAAGTGGTTGGATTTTAGTGGATCCGAAGGAGAAATCATTGGAAAATCCGAATTTACTTGGTCTGAACAGAGACAAGTGAAAGAAAGAAGAAGAGGTTAATTTGATAACATGCATCAGAATTCTCAAGTCCTAGGCAGATAAATTGATTCAGGGCAAAAAGTCATGTTTCTAGGGTCCCTTCAGAAATTTTTCTAACTCTCCCATCCAGGTTGAAAAGAGCAAGCTCTGAGAAGATGCGAAGAAGTTGCAGAAGATAAGCTTGGGCCAAGAAAAAATGTGAAAATCGGCTAAGTCCTAGTCCCCGGGACAGTCGGGACATTTGGGACGTCAAGGCGCGGATCGGCCGAAAAGCCTACAGGCGGCCCAAACAGCAAAGGGACAAGTGGGACAAGAGTGCGTGAAGGACGCGAACCGGCCGGTTCGGCCGAAACAAGAAACTTCAGCACAAGGAAAACTGGGACAAGTGGGACAAATGGACGCGGCGGACGCGGAAAGCCCGGATCGGCCGAAAAGGAGAACTTTCGCACTAACTGCTTTGGGACATCTGGGACAAAGATACGCGAACCAACCGGTTTGGCCGAAATGAGAACAAATAGTCCGAAGACAAATGGGACATTTGGGCCGCGAGGACGCAAATCGGCTAGATCGGGCGAACCGGAAGAATTTGTCCCGCGCACAGGGGGACAAGTGGGACAAATGGATGTGAACCGGCCGAATCAGGTGAACCGAAAGATTTTGTCCCAAGCAGCACTGGGACATCTGGGACAAATGGACGCGGTGGATGCAAAGGAGCCGAAAGGGCCGAGAACCACCAAATCATGACACGTGTCCACAGGAAAGGTCAAAAGGTCAAAGGGTGAGATTTGAAGGGGGCGAACCAATGGGATAGTGCCACGTGTCCCATTAGGGCCTGAGGAAATTTCAAAGAGAGCCCACGAGAGGTGGAGGAGAGAGAGTTTCTCGGTGAATCGAACCTGCCACGTGTCATCCAGGTGGCGAGAGCGCGGGAAAATAAATTTAAAAATCCGTTTTCACTGTTTTTTGTGCCCTAAATCTTGAGATCGACATATCTTTCGATCGAGCTCGGATTTGCATTCTTCTTTATATCAGCGGAAAGCTTGTGAGATTCTCTACATGATTCCAAGGTCAATCTTGCATTTTGGTTCAGTTTGGAGAGAAAAATCAAGAAACACCTCTGGCGTGAAATAACAAGCGAAGTAATGCTTGACAAACAACTTTAATGCGGAGACGAGTTCGCCGCTTACATTAGAAGACCCGCCGTTTTGCCGAGGATCCCGCTTCACCTGTCATAATGAGATGAACTGAATGCAACATGGAGGTGGTTGGAGTAGATTTGGCTTCCCCCTCTCTCTTTCCTCTCTCATTCTTTCTATATATTGTAAAGAGGAGCTTCTTTTCAAGGGTCGAACATTTTTTGTTTTGCCTCTCCCTTCTTCTCCTCAGGTGAATTTGTGGAGTTCGAACCTCTCATTTGAATTATAATACTATTCTTCCTCATGGCATTCTGTAGTGTATTGTATCAATCTTTGGAGCAAGTAATGCATGTCTGTGGATGATTCTCAGCCCTCTCTGTGTTCATTTTTGCATCCTCCTGGTCTTTCACTGCGAGGTTTTGTCATCATGCATGATCTTATATCACATTCAAATAGTGCTGTGTTCACTTTGGAAAATAGGTGTTCTTCATTCCTCGGTGCATCACCTCTATTAGCTTAGATTTATTTTATGCATCTTCTTACCTTGTCTCCTTGGCAGATTAGATTAGGTTTTGAGAAAACCCTCTGCATATTTCGTGTGCATCTGAACAGAGGAATAGGAACCAGCCTTCTCTGGAGAATCCTTTCTCATTTTTTCAAGTCCCACACTTGGAGAAAGGATTCAATGTTATGCAATCACACTGGATGCCAAAGTGATCAACCTAGAAACCTGATCTGCATCCAGGGGTGCTGTGATTTTGCACTAACAGTTTTGGCACGCCCGGTGGGACCTAGAGGTCTCATTTTTATTGCAGCAAAGTTGATATGCATCTGCTGCAATTTTCTTGCTTGAAAAGAGCTATTATTCGCATATCTGGCGACTCCAAGAGGAAGATCAACTGGTTTCAGCAGTGCAGGCCTGAGAGCTTATGAGAAGAATCACAAGGTCAAGAGTTGGAGAAGAAGAAGTGTTGTTTGAATACCTGCAATTATCTCCAAGAAGAAGGCAAAGAGGAAGAAGGATTCAAAGGTCTCCATCTCCACCAAACAGAACTCTCTCAACTCCTCCACCTGCTCGGCCTTTCATTCAGTATTCAAGAGTCCTTCGACCAATCAGAATGGCGCAACCAGCAAATCCCTTTGTCAATTTCACTGGCAGCAGCCCACTTGCCCTCAATGCACAGAATCCAGTTCCAATTGCAGCGTTGAAGAACATTCCATTTTTCACTGGAGAAAATCATACCACTCACAGTGATCATGTCAAAGACATTGCTAACATCAGTGCAATCCATGAGATAAATGAAATGGATGTGGCTGTCAAATTGCTGGCATCATCATTCAAAGGGAAGGCATTGCAATGGTTCAGGAGCCTTACAGCTGGTTCTATCACAAATTGGAATCAGTTATGCATAGTTCTCCATGAGCAGTTTGGGGAAAAGGGAGACAATTTGTCTCTACTGGAACAATTAACAACTATCAAGAGAGCTCCCAATGAGCAGCTGACTGACTTCAACTTCAGATTTCAAAAGTCTTGGGATAGGATTCCAGTGGCAGTCAGGCCAACAGCAGAAGGTGCTTTTCTATACTATCTTAAAGCTTTGAATTCTGATATTTCTATGTTAATTCAATCAATGGGAGGCACAACCTTACCTGCTGCTTATAGCATTGCCATTAGAGCCGAAAACTGTCTTATTCAAGCTGGTAAATTGGCTCCTAGGCCTCCAATGCCATTATATCCAAGTTTAGAGAACCCAGGTACTAGTCAAGTACCTGTCTTAGCTCCTTCTCCCACTCCTAGAAATCAGAGTTCAAATGAAGCTTCCACTTCATCTCCAAGTGCCCCAAATGAACTTCAAGAGGTCATGAAGCAACTGCAAAATTTAGGTAATGAGCTGGTCACACTCAAAAGACAGCAAGCTCAAGGTTTTAGACCTTCATATCAGCCTCAAGCTCAACCTAATAGGCAGCCATATCAGCCTCAAAGGCCACCCAATCCAGCTGCAAATCAGAATCAAGCAAGGCCTCCTGCCAATAGACCATTCCAGCCCTATAATCCAAATGCCATATCTGCCTCTAAGGCATTAGTACCAGCACAAAACAACATTGCCCAGGAGTATGATTGGTGTTTTCCATGTAATGAGCCTCATAATCAATCCATGTGCTTGATGGTGCTTTGACTCAAGCTTTAATGGTAACACTCTTTGGTGTGGAGGGTGAGAGCGATCGAAAACAACCAACAACAAGAAACATTCCAACAGCAATCAGCCCCAAATGACACCACATTGGTAAATTGGCAAGCGAGAGGATTTTGTGGCATGAACCGGCGGTTTCTCAAGGTGTTGCAGCAAACACAAGGTCAAAAGGAGAAATTTGGGTGAAGAGCAGCCATTAGCCCGACCCATCCACAACCTTCCACGGCTCCACAAATGATTGGCAAGCAAAGTCCCGTTTCAAATGCACAAGGGCAGCCAAGAACAGCCCCTAGGCCAACTCAAATGCCATTGTTGCTGCCCACATACAAGGAGTAAATGTGCAAACCAAGGGACAGCAGAGAGATCCTTCATCACCATTCAGTATCATTGATCAGATGAAGAAGACAAACGTCAATATATCTATGTGGGAATCCCTATCCATCCCAGGCCAAAGAGATCTGCTGCAAGCTGCCATGAAGGACTGGCCAGCTTCGAATCAGCAGATGCAAGACAAAGTGCTTACAAATGCTGCCCAATCTGAAGGAAATCATGGAGGACAACAAGGTAAGATGTTGAAACCCCCTCCTTTCTATGTTTCATTAATCATTGGAAATCAGCTAGTGCATAATTGCATGATTGATTCTGGAGCAAGTAGCTCTGTCATGCCCAAACAAATAGCTGATCAGCTAGGGCTTCAGTATGAAACAACATCCAAAGGGGTAGTGCAGTTGGATGGGACAGCAATAGCAACAGTTGGAGTGATTAGAAATTTGAGTCTTACCTTGCACGCATGTCCAAATGTTGTTGTTTTACAAGATGTGTCAGTCATAGACCTTCCACCACTCTTTGCCCTATGTTTGTCAAGGGACTTCACTGCCAAGATTGGGGGATATTTGTCCGCTGATTGGTCTCACATGCTATTCAGGACAAGATATGGAACTAAGACCACAATCAGATCTGAACCTATTGCAAACTTCCATATTGAGCCCTACACTCCAAGTCAGATTAATGCCAATTGCTCGGCATTTGATCAAGAAGATCACCCAGCACATGATGAAGGCCCGACACTAAAGTTGGAAACATCCGGATCTAACTCTTGATGAATGGGCAAGCAAGGTGCATGCTTTTGATCCTTATCAAGGAATAGAAGAATCTGAGCTAGGAGTCTATTGTATACACGAAGAAAGTCAACCTATTCCTAGCATCACCAAGCCAAACCACAAGGATGACAATGAGGTATGGCATTTTTTTTGATGGATCAAGGTAGACAAGGTGCGGGAGGTGGAGCCGTGCTTGTTTCACCTCGAGGAGTAAAGTACTATTCAGCTTTTAGATTTCAATTTGCATGCTCCAATAACAACTGCTGAATATGAAGCCTTGGTGCGAGGATGCATTGGGCAATCAAGAAAAAAAAAAGAACTTGCAAGTTTTGGGGACAGTGAATTGATTGTAAATCAGGTCAAGGGACAACATGCTGCCAAAAATGATCTACTCAGGTGCTACAAGAACAGGGTGTGGGACCTCATGGAAGATTTTGAGGGTTTCGGCATCAAAGCCATTCCTAGGAAAGAGAATCAAGCTGGCGAGCGAGGCTTGCGGCGATAGGGGCAGCCTTTGACATTGTAGAAAACATTCAACAAGACAAGGTATGCCAAACATCCACGTGATTGTGAGGCCTTGATGCGGATAACGATGTCGGTTGGCAAGTATTTTGAGAATGACCAGCAAATCATCCATTTCTTGCGAAGAAGCTGAGTTCTCGGCTAAGAATCAAGAAAAGTTGGAACAATGCAATATGGTGACCAAGTGATACGGTGAGAAGCCCGACAAGCTGCCCAAGGGACTTATCACTTTGGAGTCCATTTTTAACCCCATGATCGTTTAGAAAGGAGAAAGCAAACATTCGGTCAAGAGAGAAGATTCGGTATCCATCTTGGTAGAAGAGAACAAGCCATTGCAAATTGGAAAGATGACAATGAGCAGAAAGATGTGAGTTCATACGGCTATGTCAAGAATTCCACAGACGTGTTTGCTTGGAGCTATGAAGACTTGAAAGGTTTCATCCCAACTTAGCTCGGCATACCATCGAGTTGGATCCAAATACTAAGCTGTCGGGCGAAAACAGAGACCGTCAATCCACACATGGAGCCTCTCATGAGGAAAGAATTGGACAAGCTGATTGAGTCAAAATCATATTCCCGATCAAGCATTCTAGTTGGGTTGCCAACTTAGTTCGATCGAGAAAGAAGAGTGGAGAGATCGGGTGTGTGTTGACTTGAGAGATTTGAATAGAGCCTCTCTCGAGGACCATTATCCACTCCCTTCCATGGAGCAAATATTGCAGGTCGTAGCTGGTTGAAAGGTTTTCACTACTTGATGGTTACTCGGGCTTGATCGATTATGGTAAAGGAGGAAGACCGATTCAAGATAGCCTTCACAACCAAATGGGGCACATATGCTTACAAGAAGATGCCATTTGGACTATCGAACGCTGGAGCAACATTCCAGTGAGCTATGGATATGGCATTGAAGGCTTGATCAACAAGATAGTGCTTTGGTATACCTAGATGATATTACTTGTCTTCTCAAAGAATGCGGCGAGACCATTTCTTTCACCTCGGGCAAGTGTTTGAGAGGTGTAGAAAGTTCGGTGTCCTTAAATCCTAAGAAGTGCATCTTTCTTGCACATGAAGGGAAGCTCCTTGGCCATATTGTCTCGAGGAAGGATTAGCGATTGATCCGAGAGAGGGTTGAAGCCATAAGAGCTCTACCATTGCCAAGCCACAAGAAAGCCCTTGAGTTTCTGGGAAGGATAAACTTTGTTCGGAGGTTTGTCCCAGTTTTGCAGCCCTTGTCAAGCCCATCACCAAAATGTTAAGGAAAAGCATGGCTTTCAAATGGATGGCGAGAAAGGCAAGGAGAGTTTTGAAGCAATCAAAGCCATCTCCCAAGCACCCACTCTCATCACCCGAGACTTTTCAAGGATTTCATCCTCTATGCATTTGGAGGTGATGACACTATTTACGCCATTACGCAGTGCAGCAGAGAACAAAGATAATGATGAACAGTCGATTGCCTTCTTCAGCCAGAGCCTAGATGACTGCGAAGTGAGGTACTCTTTTATTGAAAAGCATGTGCTTGCAGTAATCAGAAGCTTGAAGAAATTCAAGCATTTAGTCTCAAACAACAAGGTCCAGTTGCTGGTCTCACATGCTGGGGTTAAGGACTTCCTCCTCAACAAGGATTTGAATGAGAAAAGGGCAGGTTGGATCACCCATGTCATGGAGTATGACATTGAGATCAAGATCACCAAGCTGGTAAGAGGGAAAGGATTGTGTGAGCAGCTGGTTTTGGGAAGCAAAAAGAAGTATGCAACGAAGAAGAAGAGGCTGTTTTGTGATTCAAGACAGCCATGAGCCGAGTGGCGAGACAAGAAGAAGACAATGCTGCCCGACTCCTTGCTTTGGACCCAAGGCATTATGCACTTCCTACAAAAACAGGCCTATGCCCTCCAGAAATGAGCAAAGCGAAGAGGAGATACTTCAGGTTGCAGGCTGTTCCATATACCATCATTGATGGAGTTTTGTTCAAGAAGGATGTGAATGGAGTCTTTTTGAGATGCATTAACACGGTCAGATCAAAGGGTATTAAAAGAGTTTCATGATGGACCAGGTGGTGGCCATTTTGCACCAAGTGTGACAGCTCTAAAAATCATGAAGGCTGGTTATTATTGGCCTAAAATCTTTAGTGATTGCTATGCATGGATCAAGAGATGTAAGAATTGTGCATTCTTCACAGGAAAAGAGAGACTCGCTGCCCTTCCATTACATCCAATCTCAGTTGACCAGCCATTCATGCAATGGGGTTTAGACTTCATTGGAGCCATCAATCCCAATTCAAGCCAAGGGCACAAATGGATTTTGTGACCACGGACTACTTCACCGATGGATGAAGCGTAGCACTCAAAGAGGCGAATGAGTCTAGCATCTTGGACTTTTACGAGGGATAACTACCCAGATTTGGCGTACTGCTACAATAATCTCGATAATGCATTGGCATTCATTGGATCTAAGGTGGTTGAGTGGGCTGTCGAGAGCGGGATCTACCTAAGCACTTCATCAAACTATTACCCTCGAGGTAATGGCCAGGCCGAGTCTACAAACAAGAACTTGCTGAGGATCATTAGGAGGACTCTTGATGAGAATCAGAGGGCTTGGCATACCAAACTGAAATCAGCCTTATGGGCTGATAGGATCACTCCCAAAAGATCCACGAGGTAATTCTCCATTTAAGCTTGTCTATGGAAGAGAGGCAATCTTGCCCATGTCACTTGAGTTGCCAACATTGGAACTCATGAAGCAGCTGGAGTTGCTTGAATTTGAGCCTATGGAGGTGAGATATGCAGAGCTGATGGAGCTGCGAGATCGAAAATCGGGCATCCCAAGCAATGGAAAAGGATCAAGCTTTGATCAAGAAGACCTTTGTGAGAAGGCCAAGGATAGATCTTTTCAAGTTGGAGATCTAGTGTTGAAATGGGATGCGAGATCGGGCAAAACCAGGAAGGCATTTCAAATTTGATGCCATTTGGAGTGGCCCATACATGGTCACGAAGCGCAAGAGCAGCAATGCTTTCGATTGGCCTCATTGGATGGTGAAGAAGCTGCAGATTCCGAGTCAATGGAATCTATCTCAAGCGTTGCCTCTAGAGGGAAGTTCACTACCTTGTAAATATTAATTAGATTTTCATTCCTCCAAGTGCTTGTGCACATTGTCTGTTGTAGTTAGGTTTCGATTTTCCTAAGTGCTTGGCACGAGTTTCTTTGCTCTCGGGTTGTTTTCTACGATTCAGTGTTGTTGGAGAAGAAGTTGCGATATCGGGCTCGGGATTAGATATCGAGGCTCGTTTGGTTTTGCTTATGACTCCATGCCCAATAGATCGCTAAAGGCCACTGATCTTCTACCTAGCAGGCAGGTGACCCCGCTGAGTCGCCAAATTGTTATCCAAAATTCACCCCCCCAGGGTTAATTTGATAACATGCATCAGAATTCTCAAGTCCCAGGCAGATAAATTGATTTAGGGCAAAAAGTCATGTTTCTAGGGTCCCTTCAGAAATTTTTCTAACTCTCCCATCCAGGTTGAAAAGAGCAAGCTCTGAGAAGATGCGAAGAAGTTGCAGAAGATAAGCTTGGGCCAAGAAAAAATGTGAAAATCGGCTAAGTCCTAGTCCCAGGACAGTCGGGACATTTGGGACGTCAAGGCGCGGATCGGCCGAAAAGCCTACAGGCGGCCCAAACAGCAAAGGGACAAGTGGGACAAGAGTGCGCGAAGGACGTGAACCGGCCGGTTCGGCCGAAACAAGAAACTTCAGCACAAGGAAAACTGGGACAAGTGGGACAAATGGACGCGGCGGACGCGGAAAGCCTGGATCGGCCGAAAAGGAGAACTTTCGCACTAACTACTTTGGGACATCTGGGACAAAGATACGCGAAACCGGCCGGTTTGGCCAGCCGAAATGAGAACAAGCGATCAGAGACAAAATGGGACATTTGGGCCGCGAGGACGAAATCGGCGGATCGGATCGGGCGAACCGGAAGAATTTGTCCCACGAAGCACAGGGACAAGTGGGACAAATGGGCCTTGAACCGGCCGAATCGGGCGAATCGGAGGATTTTGTCCCAAGCAGCACTGGGACATCTAGGAAAAATGGACGTGGTGGACGCGAAGGAGGAGCGAAAGAGCCGAGAACCAACCAAATCATGACACGTGTCACAAGGAAAAGGTCAAAAGTCAAAGGCGAGATTTGAAGGGTCGGCCAACCAATGGGATAGTGCCACGTGTCCCAGCTAGGGCCTGAGGAAATTTCAAAGAGAGCCCGCCGAGAGGTGGAGGAGAGAGAGTTGCTCAGTGAATCAGAACCTGCCACGTGTCATCCAGGTGGCAGAGCGCGGGAAAAATTTAAAAATCCGTTTTCACCTGTTTTGTGCCCTAAATCTTCAGATCGACATATCTTTCGATCCAGAGCTCGGATTTGCACGTTCTTTATATCAACGGAAAGCTTGTGAGATTCTCTACACGATTCCGGGTCAATCTTGCATTTTGGTTCAGTTTGGAGAGAGAAAATCAAGAAACACCTCTGGCATGAAATAACAAGCAGAAGTAATGCTTCAACAAACAACTTTAATGCGCGAGACGATTCGCCGCTTCCTTGTTAGACATTGGCAGCCATTTTGCCAGGATCCACCACTTCTGTCATAATGAGATGAATTGAATGCAACCTGGAGGTGGTTGGAGTAGATTTGGCTTCCCCCTCTCTCTTTCCTCTCTCATTCTTTCTATATATTGTAAAGAGGAGCTTCTTTTCAAGGTCGAACATTTTTTTTTTTTGCCTCTCCCTTCTTCTCCTCAGGTGAATTTGTGGAGTTCGAACCTCTCATTTGAACTGTAATACTATTCTGCCTCATGGCATTCTGTAGTGTATTGTATCAATCTTTGGAGCAAGTAATGCATGTCTGTGGATGATTCTCAGCCCTCTCTGTGTTCATTTTTGCATCCTCCTGGTCTTTCACTATAGGTTTTGTCATCATGCATGATCTTATATCACATTCAAATGGTGCTGTGTTCACTTTGGCAAAATAGGTGTTCTTCATTCCTCGGTGCATCACCTCTATTAGCTTAGATTTATTTTATGCATCTTCTTACCTTGTCTCCTTGGCGATTAGATTAGGTTTGAGAAAACCCTCTGCATATTCACACTACATCTAAGCTGTCATTCCTCCACCCTTACATTACCCCAAGAACACCCCCGTATTCTCTGAGTCCTTCTCATCACCCCATTACCCAACCCCACCCATTTATCAACCTTTATAAAAACAACACAACCACCTTACAACCAACCTTCACCAAAAGCCCCTAAAACATTGCCCCTACCGATATCGGTTAGAGCCAACCGGTACCGATTCTGATTAAAGGATCGACATCGGTCACCTTGATTCTAAACCAAGACCAGCCCTTTCTCTATTGTTCTAATAAGGTAAACAAATTGTAATTGGACAATAGCTTATTTGTTAGAATTTGTGTTAATTCATATTAGCAGGGGAACTGACCACCTTCGAAAGGAAGTTTTATATTTCCTGGGCCCAAGGCAGTTCCCTCATTTATTGTCTAATCAAAATCTGGTGGTCTTGTATTCTTATTTGCAGGTAGTTCTTCCCAGACAAAAAGGAGTTCTTCGCAGTCGATCTGATCTTTCTCTACGGTACGCGCACACCCTCTCGACATTCAACAGGTATTCCTCCTAGCCCTAACCCTCATCTGTTTCTTAAAGGAATGAAAGGATAGAAGCAACTCTATTCCCAAAAGTTGAAACATTCCGTGTGAAACATTTTGGCACGCCCGGTGGGACCCATTTCGGGTTTCTGTTTCTCTTGCTTGCTTTCATATAGGGAGCATACTTTTGTTTTCTTCTTCTAAAGATATTCACAAGGTATTTTGTTATTTTGGTAAAAGAACTTGCTTTTCTTTTACATCTTTGCATTAGTGAAAGTCATCTCTTTTGCTTCATCGAATATCATTTTCGATTTGGGTTTAAAACACGTGCATTACATTCTTGCTTGCTTGTTTTCAATTCTAGTGAACATAGACTAAGTAACAGGTCATACACGTGGGGGTGATTTCCATGGTATTGACAGGAAATTAATCTTACTTTCACTACACAACACATACCGAATCACTTCATAATTAACACAATAGCTCAAAACATCCCCCCTTCTCTGCGGTATTCCTCCGCCCGATTGAGGTAACCTTATAAGCCAAAACAAACTTGACATTTCCCCTAGGTCTTGTGTTTAGGATTCTGACATCATTCTGCATCTAAGGGCATAAGCTCAAATTGATAAACACTAATCCTAGGGTTAGTCTGTTTATTTGTTTGTGTATCTTGTTTGTTTTCAGTTCTATTTCTCTGTCATACACTGTTTCAGTTATCACTTCAGAACAATTTGATAGATGTACTAAGCATTGTTAAAAACTCAAATCAGCAGCTTCTTATATTTTCTTATACTAGTCTTATTACACCGACATCGGTTAACTGACCGACATCGGCTATAGTCTAACCGACATCGGTTAGCAGACCGATATCGGTTACTGTCTTTTACAGTTCCTGACAAACCAACAACTTACCAATTTCAACATTCTGAGGCTGTTTCTGTTCCTGATAGATTGAAACCCTACTGTGTACTCTTGTCCATGGTTGTTATCACTCAAAAGCAAGCCGCCGCCATGGTTTCACATGCCTGCTCTGTGCCTTTTCCTGAATCACCCCCTTCACATTCTATAGGGAATCCTACGGATACCAGCGAGGTTCCTAAAATTCCTATAGGAGATAAGGAATTTGCCAAATTTCTGGATGCTAATCCTAGTGCTGTACAATACTATTTGTCTCATGCCCTTGACCGTACACCCGATGGTCAACTCCTTGTTGGCATGCCTATTAGTATAGCTGCTCATTTAGCTCCTTCTCCGCCTGATAGCTCCGCTTTGCCTGCTGCATCCTTAGCCCCGTCTCCCAATCCAGCAGCTTCAGAGGTTCATACGACATAGATTGGCTTTCCTTTGGTTAATCTTGGGCCCCACATGTCATTACCACCGACTGCTCCTACCTCGTCTCTCTTGCAGACTGCTCTGTTCATGACTTGCTCTCTGCCACCTATCCACACGAGCTTTCCTTCTCAAGCTCCGCCCACCTTTTCATTCCCACACACATATCCAGTGACCTCAACATCTTATATAGGACATCCTTATTCGGTCGCCTCAACATATTCATCCTCCATACCTTATCAACACTTAACCCCACCATTGTCTAGTGGAGGCCCTTGGCCCAATTTGCCTCCATTCACCACAACCGCACCATCATCTCATCCAACCATGGATTTCATCAAACAAATGATGGAAAAAATGTAAAATCTAGAGGCTTCCGTTTGGGAAGTCGTAGTGCCTTGACATACGAGAAAGTTTTGTCGGGAGCCTATCCACCCTTCTATCCCCCTTCATTCATATCCTCCTCAATGGGAATTACCAAAATTTACCCATTTTAATAGTAAGGAGGACCCTCAACAACACTTGCGATCATTTAGACATGCCTGCTATCTGATTGCTCATGACGATGCTTTACTACTCCGCACCTTTCCCATGTCCTTATCAGGACCCGCCTTGGAGTGGTACAGTGCTTTAACCCAGCACTCAATCTTCTCTTTTAACCAACTAGCCCAATCTTTCTTGGATCATTTCTCCATTAACATTGCCAAGAAAGTATCTATCACCGACCTCTATGCCATCCGACAATTTGAAGACGAATCTATCACAGATTTCGTTGGACGATGGCGGGGCCTTATCAACCAACTTACGTATGCCTTACCTCAGGCCAAACTTATTGAACTCTTTACGCGGGCCTGCGCTAAGCACATCTCTCCTACCCTCCAAATTCAAACTTTCCACACATTTGACGAGGCCTTTACTATGGCTCGAAAACTAGAGATTCGAGCCTTAGAGGAAGAGAAATTGCGGTTGCGTAACAAAAACCCCAATTTCCGAACCCAAGATTCCACCAACAAACCTAACACCACCAATCCTCACCCATCGACTGCTTCGAAATCAAAAGGAGCCGTGCACGCGGTGATGGTCAAATCCCAACCACCGTCTAATACCCCGCCAAAAACCACCTATAAGTATAAAGCCGAGCCCATCAATTACACCCCCTTGGGAGAAACTTATGGTGTCATCTTGGAAAAATTGCTTAAAGCAGGAGCTATTACCTTACCTCCTGTTAAACCTCATTCCGGGTTTGATTCCACTCACGCCATACCTTCTTGGTACAAAGAAAATGACTTCTGTAACTTCCACCGCGTGAAGGGACACAGTCATGAAAACTGCAAGATGTTGAAAAACATAGTGCAGGAAATGGTTGATGCGGGGATATAGCCCTCGATAATCCTAACGCCCCTGCTAACCGAAATTTGAAAATATTCAACAAACCATTCCCGAACCACTCTTCTAACAGTAACATAAACCAAGATATCTTAGCCGAGGAGAGCGTTCACGAGATCCATGTAGTCTTCGACTCCCAGCCAAAAACCTCTATCGAACAAATTCTGAATCAAGCCTCTTCACTAACGCAGGAACCAAAACCCCCTTCATCACCATCAAGACAAGATGAAATCCTGCCATTCCTTTACCCATCAAGGAATTAACCGCCCAGAGTTCCCTTCTCACAAATGAGCCTTCTTACACCACATCCTTGCAAGACTGTGAGCGGATGTTATCTAATTTATCTATTTCCCAAACGTCTCCTTCTACCATTCTTGTTGTACAAGAGGAAGGCTCGCCAATTCTTTTGTCATCCTTAGATGAGAAACCTCTTGAACCGACATCACCACATTCTTTAAACATGACGGATCCTCTCAAACACGCCCTCCTACCTATTAGTTCTTCATCGCCTAAATCTTTTCAGCGACCGGTTGACCTCTTAACGCCCATTGATACAGTGCCTCATCTACCCCCTATATCACACCCACAGTGGACCGGAATCACAACCCACCTTTCTTCCATACAAAAGTTCCTATTCACACGTGAGGACTGTCTTTTCCCAGAAGATAGACGAGTCCTATGGGAACGTTTGAGTACGCCATATTCTACTCAAATGCAGATGACCGATCCAGATGCCTCTACCATATACCCGAAGTGTTTACAGAAGCTTAAAATGCCTATGTCCTCATCTTCACCCCCCTCATTTCTACCAAATACCTCATCCACTTCTATTAACCTAACCAAATCTTCCCCTACGCTTGGGACCTCACCAATACCCAGTCTAACACACCCACCTAAGCGGCTTGATTTATCTAAAAATAAAGCCGTCCATCCCATTAGGAGACAGACTCAATCTCCTCAACCTATGCCTCTATCACAACTAAAACCCTCGTCGTCACACCTACCTTCCATATTGGGACCCCATCCCTCTACCTTGCATCAATATATCATACCTCCTGCGTTTTCTTTAAAGTGACCTACGCCTTCTGCACCCATACAGAAATCCAAGGGTATAGCAACACCGTCACCCCGACGTATCCTGTCCACCTACCAACCCTAAACAAATTCCATCATCAAAAGAATTGTTTGCTGCCACTCCTATTTCTCCGTGGTTGTTTTCTGATACCACATCATCTGTGGCCTCATCATCTAACCAGCTAAACATAGCTTCTGCGCCAAAGAAGCCACGTTTAGTTAAAACCCATTATCAAAACCCCTTGGCTAAACCACCAACCATACAAACCAACCATACCCCATCATTACCACAAACTACCCAGTCAATAGCCTCATTTTCCTCTGACTTTGACCCACTCAAAGGGTCTTACGCCAAAATCCTTGCTATGTTGGTGGAGAATGCGACCATTTCCCTACCCCCACTTAGACCTTATGATCCATCTAAACCTCGACCTATAGGTTATGATGAGTCTAAAATCTGCGCTTACCACCACACACCAGGACATGACGTAGAGGGATGCAAAGCGTTGAAAGCCATACTTCGTCAGTCACCTCTCTCAGATAAAAAAGTTAAGAAAGACAACTTACGAAGAGAGAGACCTTTAGCTTCAATTCCCTCTCCTATACCACCTGTCCCCGCCTCACCAAGATCTATCATTATTACAGCCCCACCTCTCGAAGACCATGACCTATCCCTACCATCTTCCTCCTCTCGTATTCACGAGATCAATATGATTAGTGTTGCTACTCGAGGGCAGAAAAATAATGAGAAAGCGAAAGAAAGCACACCTGCGTCCTCTCTTTCTCCGTCCACCATCCCGATCGCACCACCACCTAAAGTGGTTATTCGAGGACCCGCTTACCCCATCTCTAATGGAGTTGCCCACCGAACCATGATCAAACAGCTTCACCAATCACCTGTAAAAATGACACTGTATGATCTCATTCAGACTTCTAAATCTCATCGAATGAGCTCTCGTTGAAATCCTTCAAGGGATAGAGGTCTTACCTAATGAAACCTTTCCTGTTACCTCTATTCTAACACCCAATCACGTTGCTTCGCTCACCAAACAACCTATCTCCCCAACCACTTCTGTCTCTGTACAACAAGCCGCTGCTGTCAGTTTCTCCGAAGACAAAATTATCGACTTTGGTGCTGAAGATCCTGACCCTGCTCTTTTCATCTCAGCTTATGTCCGGGACATTCGGGTACGTCGTGTTATGATTGATGGGGGCGCTAGCCTAAACATCATCTCTTCAAAATCCTTCCAACAAATGAATATCCCTTCTAGCTTGCATGTGTGCCAACCCCATCATGTTGCGGTCATTCAATGATGCTATTACTTCTACCTTAGGCACCGTGATCCTTAACATTCGTGTAGGACCACGTACTTTACCTGAACTCTTCTATGTCCTTGAGGGAGAGTTCCAATACAATATGTTGTTAGGCCGCCCTTGGATCCGGGCTATGGGATGTGTTCCCTCCACCTTACATAGATGCATAAAATTTGAGTACGAGGGGAAGTCCTACACCGTAAAAGCTGATCCTCCCCCCTTCAAAACCTGCAATATGTTGTATCGCCCTAATGATGTGCTTGTACCAGTCAAGACACCCATTCATCCAACCCAACCATCCACTTCAACCGCACCTCAACCATCTACCTCAACCGCACCCATGCCTTCAACCAATGAAACCGCCATCGCAAATACCACTTCCTTTCCCGCAGATAACATCCCAACCTCCGACCCCTTAGTAGATGTTTTTCAACGCCTTACGCTGGGGGAATACCACCTATATAACGTTAGTTCTTTCCATACCCCACAGGAGTACGGACAGTTACATGCGCATCCTACCTACGACCGTCGCGTGGGGGAGGTAATCCCCTACGGACCACCTCATTGCCGCACCAACCTAACGTATGGGGGTGTCGACGCATCCTCCGTTACCCCTGAACCTCCTTTTGGGGTGGTTCCCTTCCAATCTGATTTTCAATACCTGACAAATCGTCGTTTCGCCCTCACCTTCTTGACTCGCTGTGCTTGGAAAGGCTTTGGTTTTGGTCTTTATGAACAAGGCCGACATACACTCATTCCCATGACTACATGCAAACACAATGATCGTAGTGGTCTCGGTTTTCCTGAAACACTTACACCAGAGAAACCTCGTGTCAGTTGTATCCTGGAAGATGACGACATCACCCCTACCAAACCATCATCACCCATTTTGCCATCACCCACAGAGTCGATAGACCCTGAATCTATCCCTCCTAACTTTTTTTTTTTCATAAATGCTATCTTCCTAGGTCCTCTCACTTATCAACGCGATAATGAGGACCCCTCTTCTCTTCCCCTTCTGTATCCAGACATGATCGAAGAGGACTCACCTTCAATTAATGTTGTTGAGTGCCAGGATGATGACTCCATCCTCACTTATCTTGGCGCGGATGACTCTTATATTCAACGTGCCTTACCGTCTGAAACTCAAACCATGTTGAACGAGTCAACTATAGAAATCAACATCCACACAGAGGAGGATCCTCACATTGTGAAGATCGGACAATCCCTTAATGCATCAGAACAAGTCACCTTTACTACCTTTCTCCATACCCACAACCAAGCTTTCACTTGGTCCTACGCTGACATGCCAGGAATTGATCCTGACATTGCTGTCCATAACATCACCCTAAATCCCGATTCCAAACCAGTCAAACAAAAACTGAGAAAAATGCATCCACGCATTGCCCTCTTGGTCAAAGAAGAGCTTCAACGACTTCTTTCTGTTTCCTTCATCTTGCCTATTGACTATCCTCAATGGATTTCTAACATCGTACCTGTCACTAAAGCGACGGGGGACTTCGGATATGCACGGATTTCCGAGACCTTAACCTCGCTTGCCCCAAGGATGACTTCCCCCTCCCAAGTATTGATCAACTTGTTGATCTCACTGCGGGTCATGAAATGCTTTCTCTCATGGATGGCTTTTCGGGATACAATCAAATTTTGGTAGCCCCGCCGATCAACATAAAACTGCGTTCATAACTCCTTGGGGAACCTTCTGTTATCGTGTTATGCCATTTGGCCTTAAGAATGCTGGTGCAACTTATCAGCGGGCTATGACCTACATTTTTCATGACATTATGCACACTATCCTTGAGGATTACGTCGATGATCTTCTTGGCAAATCTAAACATCGCAGTGAACATCTCGATGTTTTAACCATTATTTTTGATCGCCTGTTACAATATTCTGTCCGTCTTCAACCAAAGAAATGTGTCTTTGGTGTCCTTTCGGGAAAACTTCTTGGTTTTATTGTCTCTTTGCATGGCATTGAGGTCGATCCATCTAAAGTCAAAGCTATCCTAGAAATGCCCCCACCTACTAACCTCAAACAATTGCGTAGTTTACAAGGTAAGCTCCAATCTATCCGGCGTTTCATCTCCCAACTCTCGGATCGATGTCAACCTTTCCATCACCTCCTTAAAAAGGATATTGCCTTTCAATGGAGCGAAGAGTGCCACCAAGCCTTTGAGGCTCTTAAAGCTTATCTCTTGCAGCCACCCGTGCTTATCCCACCTCAGGACGATCGCCCTTTCTACCTTTACCTTTCTGCCACTGACCATGCTATAGGAGCCATGCTCGCACATCGGGACTCGGCACGTCGAGAACAAGCCGTTTATTATATAAGTCGTACTCTCGTGGATTACGAGACTAGGTATACACATGTAGAAAAATTGTGCTTAGCCCTATCATTCGTAGCCACCAAACTCCGACACTACCTCCTGAATCACAAAACTTTTGTCATCACCAACGCGGACCCCATTCATTATATGTATGCCAAACCTCATCTAAACCAACACATCACCCGATGGCTTATGCTCCTTGTTGACCTCGATCTTGAATTTATACACCAGAAGTCAATCAAAGGACAAACCATTTCCCGATCAACTCACGGAAGCCCTTGTACCTGGCGCATTTACTAATTTTAATTTCCCAAAACTCATCATCTTTCCCTTATTATATAAGTCGTACTCTCGTGGATTACGAGACTAGGTATACACATGTAGAAAAATTGTGCTTAGCCCTATCATTCGTAGCCACCAAACTCCGACACTACCTCCTGAATCACAAAACTTTTGTCATCACCAACGCGGACCCCATTCATTATATGTATGCCAAACCTCATCTAAACCAACACATCACCCGATGGCTTATGCTCCTTGCTGACCTCGATCTTGAATTTATACACCAGAAGTCAATCAAAGGACAAACCATTGCCGATCAACTCGCGGAAGCCCCTGTACCCGGGGCGCAATTTACTAATTTTAATTTCCCCGACGAACTCATCGCCACTCTTTCCCTCAGGGAGGAGTCGTATCCAATGACCCTCTTCTTCGATGGATCCAAATGCCAGTGCACGGCGGAGGAGCCGGCGTTGTTCTCATTCCTCTCGACGCTGAGCCTATGCCTCTTTCATTCCGACTCGATTTCCCCTGCACTAATAATACAGTGGAATACGAGGCCCTTGTTTTGGGTCTCCAGGTTGCATTACACTTAGGTGTCAAATCTATCAATATTTTCGGTGACTCTCAATTGGTAGTCAATCAAGTTATGGGCATCTACCAATGTAAAAATGAGGAACTTCAAAAGTACAAACATTACGTGGATTCACTTTTGACCTCATTTACTCGTTATTCTATCCAGACCATTCCCCGCTCCACTAACAAATTTGCGGATACTATGGCTTGCTTAGCCTCACAAATTCCTGCCTCACCAACTGACTCTGACATATTCGTCTTGGTCCAACAACTCTTTGCCCCATCTTACTCAGCCCCGGTTGTTTGTATGATAAATAATGTGTCTGCTAATTCGCAGGATACCTGGTACCACCAATTTCACGACTACCTTACAACCTCTGTTCTCCCACCTGACCTAACTAGTACCGGAAAACGTGCTTTTCTTAAAAGTGTTTCTCGTTATGTCATCATGGGGGGACTCCTCTATAAACGTGGCTTTGATGGCATCCTCCTTCGATGTCTAACCGGTGCGGAGGTCACCTATACCATCCAACAAATCCACGACGGTATTTGTGGCGGACATTTTAGTGGCCTTACCATGGCTAAACGAATCCTTCGCCTAGGTTATTATTGGCCTACTCTTAATAATGACTGCTACGAATATGTTAAGCGTTGTGTTATGTGTCAACAACATGCCAACCTTCAACATACTCCTAGCCATCCGCTACAGGTCGCACGAGATCTTTGGCCTTTCTCACAATGGGGTTTAGACCTTATTGGTGAGATTCACCCACCCTCTTCACAACGTCACCGTTGGATAATCACAGCAACCGAATATTACACAAAATGGGTGGAGGCCATTCCACTCATTTCAATCAAAAAAGAAAAAAATCGTCGAATTCGTTAACCATCACATTATCTGTCGTTTTGGTATTCCTCATCGCCTAATAACAGATAATGGTAAATCTTTCAAAAATAAGTTGTTACAAGACCTTTGTGACAACTTTGGTATCAAACTTAGTTTCTCATCACCTTACTATCCACAGGCCAATGGTCAAGCTGAATCTTCTAATAAAACCCTAACCAAAATCCTCATGAAAGTTGTCAATGAGTCCGGAAGAAATTGGCATGATCACATCCCCTTTGCCCTTTGGGCTTATCGTACTAGCATTCGTACCTCCACTAATGCCACACCTTTTTCTTTGGTATATGGTACCGAGGCTGTCTTGCCTCTCGAAATACAAATACCTTCCCTCAGAATATCTCTTTAGGATATTCTCACCAACGATGATTTCCGCCAAGAGCGGTTAGCCCAATTGGAGCTTCTTGACGAGCGTCGTCTTACAGCTCTTGATCACCTTCAAATCTATCAAAAACGCATCAAGCGTGCTTATGATAAGCGACTTCATGAGCGTACCTTTAAGGTTGGTGATCTTGTCCTCAAAGAGAATCAACATGTAACCAAACTAGAAAAGAGCAAACGTGGAAAATTTGCTCCCAATTGGATTGGGCCTTACATAATCACTCACACTTATGGATCAGGCACTTATCGTTTAGCTTCACTTAATGGTAAACCTGAGCCTGAACCCCTTAATGCTTTGCATCTTCGACCATTCTACTGTTGAATTTAGTGTTATATCACTTCTTATCTACCTTGCGCTCGTCCCTTGAGCTCATTTACCACCACATACACTTTGTTTCCTACATCTCAAAATAAAATCAAGCTCACATAGTTTGATTCTCACCTCCCCTTAAAGATGCCTTCCCCTTTTTAGTCTAGTCCATGACTTCAAAGTTTTAAAATGACACATTCTTAGTTCAACACCTATGGGATTTTCTTGAGTCAAACTTCCTACAAAACTAGATGCTTTACGCCAAACGGACATCTAGCTCTCTAAATTATATATAGACTGCTCCCTCGAAGGACAGCTATATTCCAAACTATTGCTGCTATTATATATAGACTGCTCCCTCGAAGGACAGCTATATGCCAAACTATTGCTACTATTATATAATAGACTGCTCCCTTGAAGGACAGCTATACACAGTCAGCCTTTATCAGGAGCTTCTCGCATTGATCAGCTTCGTGAAGACCTCAAGAATAATAAAATACATATCCCTTGTAGACTTCCCACATCGATCAGTCTATATTCAGCAAAATAAAAGCCACATTCAAAAGAACTTTTGAGTCATGGACTTGTCTATTTAGGTTAGGTTCTCTTTCATCAGAATACTCACTTTATAACAAGTTCTCTGCGCCTCAGCTACATCATCCACCTCACCTCACCATTTGTTAAAACAACAAAACTCAAGGGACGTGACGTACACCTGATATATTGTGATTATACAACTCTTTTCACCTATTGACTTCTCGTCTATGTACAGTACATAGGGGTTCAAGCTCATTCTACATTATTATGTGGTTTGTTTAGCTCTTTTCACCTACGGAGCACTTTTTTCCTCTTTGACTCGAATCTAGGATTATGTGTTGATCTTAATCAGGACATGGTTCCCTACCACTTGGATAGGCTAACTTTCGCTTCACCTATACCTACACCAACAACATTACCCTACCAACACCAACAACATTACCCTACCAACATCAAATTTTTACCAACCAACAAATTGCCTAACCACAACCAAATTGCCTATTTCACCTCTCCCTGGTCCTAAGGGAGAACTACATCGGTCTGAGGCCCCTCCTTGCTTTGTGCAATGGGCTATGTAGGCAGCACTTAGGAGACATGGGGTCTCCCAAGGTTAGCTCGACCATCCCCTACCATACCCTATCATTGTGTTGTAAATATAAATAGTTTCTGTGTATTTCTATTTGATAACACTCATCTTTATCCTTTTTCAAAACAAAAAAGTCAAAACACAAACATTCTTATTATTATCATAACTCAAATCAACATACATATTCAGTTTTATTTTCTCTATCATCGACGCGCAGGTCGGCATCCTTATTTACTCTTATACCTCGATAACATTCACTTAGACCCTCACGCCTCATCCCGAACCAGGTGATGATCGTGATCATCGACGCCTCTCGCCGGGCCTCTCCGTCCTCAAAGGTACCACGGCTATTGGTACCACCCACTGATCTGCCAATCTCTCCTGTAACATGTGAATACGCTCTCTCGCATGGAGGTATCTCGCCTCTAGTCCCTCCGCTCGTGACTCCGCAACCGCTAACAATCCTCTTGTCTCATTCACCTGCGTTTGGAGCTGATGAACTAAACTCTGCAGATGATCTCTCTCCGCTGTAATCATAGCTATGTCAGGACGATCACGTTCACCTCGCAGCTCTGTTACCCACCATAATCTATAGGCCTCTGTCGTTCCTGCATCCATCACCCTGCGATCGGCTGCTATCTCCTCTGGCCCTTCTGGAGGTGTTGGCCGGGGAGGTGAGAATGTTGCCTCCGCGTCGATCCTCATATATGGTCTATAAGCCAGGGGTATATCCTGCACAAATCCAAATTGTCACCGCACGCGATCTAGAGGAATCCTCTCATACTCACCTGGCCTGTGCCCCGCGATCCACCTCAATCGCTCTACACCCCTCAACTCCTCAGCTATGTTCTCTGTTACCATATAGTTCCCGTAAGGCCTCCAACAGATATCCGCAATCGTCACCATCTCCCATACCTACCTATAATACTCAGTGTCACCCGTCACGGCCTGGGATCTTGCCTCTTGTTCTGTCTGGACCCATCGTCTGAATCCCAACCTCTGCACTCCGGTCTCTCCTGACTGGATGGGTCGGCCTATTGGTCACACACAAACAATGTGCTCATAGGCCCAACAATGTAATAAAAATGAACAATCCAGTGTTGTCCTGTGATTTCGTCTACAAGCCCATAAACCCCTGTATAGCTCCGCCAAATATGCAGGTGCCCATGCAAAAGTAACGCTCATTTCTATCATTTCCCAAATAACACTCATCAATGCTTTTGGAAATCTTCCACCCTCCGCCCTCGGTAATGCATAATACCCTACCACTATCATTAATAGCACGGCCAACCTTGTTTCCTCAGGGTGTGTTGCATACATTGTACCATACGTAAATGTTAAACCTCGCTGTGTCAAATCTCATGCAGCTGAACCAAATACTCTGCTGTTATCGCTGCCCGCCCTGCGCTAGGCAACGCCTGATACACTATTTTTCCTATCATTGGGAGTCTCAAAATACGGAACACATCTTCCAAAGTCACTGTCATCTCCCCTGTTGGCAGATAGAAGGTATTCCTTTCTGGATTCCATCTCTCAATCAACGCCTGCAACATAGCATGGTTACGTGTGATTCTTGAATAATAGCGGATTCCACTTAACCCCAAATGATTTATCAATGCCCATTCAGTTGGTGTTACATCCACTCGGATTCGTGACAACAACGCTGGTATAGTATCATTCATCCTTAACCTTGCTTCCGCCTGCATACATCAAAACGACACATAATTATTCAATAAAACAAATCTCCACGGGTTTTTTTCTCAAATTCTGGAAACTCCTACAGTAACCGATATCGGTTATAGATAACCGATACCGGTTTGCTAACCGATACTCGGTTATCTCTAAACGATACCGGTTACTGTAAAAAATATACACCCTGCTTCAAAACATACACCTACGATAATTATTTTGCCCGTTTACTCCTATCTATACCTAAAAACATACGTGACCACCCTACTTACCTACCCCATAGCACTCACCCCATCCCAAACCCTTGCCTATCACCTTTTCTTTCTCATCTTTACCCACTTACACTTCTCTCATCCTATTCACAAAACAAGCAAGAATCAAATTACAACCAAAATGTTTACCTCTTGGGCTGCAGCAACTTGAGGTGGAACTTGTCTTCCCTCTCGTCCCTGCCTTGGATGCTTCTCCTCGTTCAGCCATGTTCACCACCCTTTTCAAATTTGCCTTTCTGCTTTCTGAATCTCAGCCCACATTCACTTCATCTGTCTCTTTCCTCCTTATCACTCAAATTCTTTCATGCAATCACATGTATCAGTCGTCAAACATGTCGCATTCACGTATTTAACTTGTTGCATGACTCTAAAAATAAGAATGCTCAAAATAAGAACTTCAGTTGCCACCCAAGCTTTTCTATTTTTAGCAAAGCTCATATTTGAATAACCGGTATCGGTTAGCTAACCGATATCGGTTTATTGCCTACCGACATCGGTTATCTAACCGATATCGGTCACATACATACCTTTTTTTCACATAGTTCTTTTCTTTATTTTCTACCTAATTTTTGTGGCGCCCGTCCCTTTTTCCTGCATAAACAACACCATTATCTATAATTTTTCATTAAATCCATATCTCATCACAATTTCATCAACATCATCTATCTATATTACAAAAACAAACAAGCCATCAACAAACGATATCAAAAACCATCAATCTATACACCATTTGGATCCAACTCAGCAGCTACATACATTCAATTTCACAAACCAGCGACAAAACACATACAACATTTCATAACACAACATGTCAATTAAACTCATCATCTATATATACATACATCCCATCAACAAAAGACATCAACACCATCAATATATAAACCATGTGGATCAAACTCATCATACATTAAATATCACAAACCATCGACAAAACACTTAAAACATTTTAAACACAGCATGTGGGTCAAAATCATCATATCTATATATCAAAAGTTTCAAATATACAATGTGCCCTGCATAGGGGCCTCTGTGATCTCATAATAATACAAAGCCGGCATGCAGGCCACAATAACTGTCAATAATCTCGACTCGGCTCGCAGGCCGGTCTCTCATATCAAAAATATACTCGGCTCATGCAGGCCGGTATCAATTGTACACTGACCCGTACTCGGCTCGCAGCCGGTATATACAATAAATGAATAAATGAATGCATACATCATATGTAGGCACGCAGGCCTCTATAAACATAACCGGTTCGTAGACCGGTGCCCATATCCACTGTACAAACACAAACTATCTCCTCTGCAGGGATCCCTCAGCTCTCCCCACCGCCCTCACTTTGTCTCCTGCTGGTCCTGTCTTTGCCTCTCGCCTCCTCCCTGTCACGGACCCACCGGCTGTGGCTGCACCCCCCTGGGATCTCTGGCTACGCGAGGTCTCAGCTCTGTGTGCCGCATATGGCTGATAGTCAGCCCCGGTACCATCAAGAACATCCTGATAATACCGGGCCTCCGCTCTCGCCTCCATATAGCGGGCCCGTGCCACCATCGCTGCTGGGGCTGGTCCCCCGACTCCTAATAATAGTGCCCCTGTGCCGGTGCACAGTGGGCTGTGGTGTCTGGGGTGCTGTCTTGGTGCACATTGGTGGTGCACTGTGTGGTGGTGCCACTGGTGGTGGTGCACATGGTGGTGCACATGGTGGGCCTGTGGCTGGTGCATGCTGTGCTGCACACGTGCTGGGCTAGCTGACCCTGTAAGACACCTATCTCGTGCTGTGCGTGTAAGCTTTGCCCTATAATAACTGTACACCCCCAGCTGGTCCCTCTCTGCTATCACCACCGCCAAGTCTGGCTGTGCGGGCTGTGCTCTCCTCGCGGCTCTCTCTCCTGCCCACCATACCAAAAATGATCCCGTGCAGCCGGCGTCATCCACGGTATCATCTGCAGGCCTCTCGGCTACCCAATCTGGGTCCACGGGCTATGGTACAGGCAGTGGGGCCTCTACATCATCCCTCCGATACTGAGGGAAGGGAGGTGGCTCATCCTGTCATAGCCCCATCTGCCGTCGTACCCTCTCCAGGGGTATCCGCTCATGCTCTCCTGGCCTCCGTCCCGCTATCCAGAATGTATACTGGATCCACCATGCAACTATGATCGGGCTCCTCCGCGGGGGTGATGACCTCTGTAAGGCCTCCATACAATATCCGGGTAGTCACGCCCTCTAATACATGCCGGTAATATGCTACATCCCATCCGTGAGAACTGCTCGTGGCTGGCCCACGACCCCCAACCACCTCTGAAAGCCATATCTATAAATCACCTGTGGCCCTGGCTGCTGGGGCAGCCCTACTGGTCGAATGCATATGATATGCTCATATGCCCAGCAGTGTAACAAAAACGTAGAGCAAATCCCGAATCGCCTCATCCGTGGTAGCCCCACAGCTCTCGGTATAACTGCACCAGGTATACTGGTGCCCAAGCATAACATGTATGCTCCTCAACCATCTCGTGTAATACCCCCATCAGCGCCCATGGAAAGCGGCCTCCCTCTGAGTCCGGGAGGGCGAAGCATGTAATGCCGATCATCATCAACACGGCAAGCCGTGTCTCATGTCGGTGGGCACGATACATATCCCCATAGGCGATGCTCACGCTGTGATAAGTCAATAGCGCGGCTGCATCCCCGAATACCTGTAAGATGTTGTCCATGGCTGTCTCTGCATCCACCTGGAAGACTACCTCTCCATCGATCGGTAATCTAAGGATGCGATACACATCCTCCAATGTAATGGTCATCTCTCCAGTCGGGAGATGGAACACATTGGTCGCCGGATCCCATCTCTCGATGAGGGCGACCATAAGACTGTGATCCCTCTCTATCACCCTATAACGCTGGACTCCGCCGAGTCCCACCTCGCGCATGATGGCCCACTGCGCTGCGGACACGTGTGGCCGCATCCGTCTCAACAACGGGGGCATCTATCCCACATCGTCGTCGATTCTTTGCGTGCGTGCTGCAAAACCAACTCACTGCATTAGCCCTACTCTTTATCACAACAACTCCTTTAACCTTCTATACCCCCTTTTAACCACCCGACCACACAACCGCCCCATTTCCCCCCCACCCACCAACCAACCTTCCTATCAACCTCTACCCCTTCCCTCTTCACCCCCGATAACCATAACTCCCAAACAATAACCAAAACACCCAAATAACCACAAAACCCAAAACCCAAAAAACAAAAAACAAAAAATAGCAAATCCTAACTAGGGACCGTGCATGGGGTCACCCATGACCGACACCGGTCCCCTATCCACCGACGCCGGTCGACGTACGACCGACACCGTCAACCACAAAACCACCGTAGCCCAAAACTTCTTGACCGATGCCGGTCGCTTAGTGACCGGCATCGGTCACTGAAAAATTGCCGAGCCGAACCCGGCGCGGCCCCCCAAATCCATTTTTCCCCTATTTCTCTCTATTTACCCACCCTAACACCCTAAAAACCTACCCACCCTGCCGCCTTGACCTATTTAACCCATCTATCCTCTTCATTTTTCAAATAACTTCAATTTATTCATTATTTTATCAAAACATGGATTCCTACCCAAACCCCCAAATATAGCTTAACAACATCAAATTCACACAATGAAGGGTTTCGAACCTACCGGTACGACGACACGTCGTCATGTGGTGGGATAGGTGGTGGTGGTCCAGCTGGTCCAGCACCTCCAGCTCCTCCTGGCTGTGCCATGGCTCTCAAACTCCTCTGCTGGGTCCTCCACCAATCAAATGCTTGCCTCCTCCTCGCTAGGGCCTACCAATCACTCACTTCTCCACTCAAATAGTGCCACCTCAGCCGAAAAACTCAACAATCTCACCAAAAGACCTCAGACAACTAAAATTGGTTTTCAAATTGACAATATGACAATGACAGGCCGTATTTTTTCTTTTTATAGGTTTTCGACCTATAACCGATACCGGTTATATTGTGCCCTAAGGAACCGGTATCGGTCACCTAACCGATATCGGTCATAGACAATCGATATCGGTTTTATCCCACCTCTTCCCCAATTTCTACCCTTATTTACTAATCGCCCTTTCTCACAACATCACCTATATCCACCTTGGCTGAAAACCCTTTGTTAACTTCATTGGCCCGACCCAAGGCCGCATGACGACCATTTGGCCCGACCAGAGCCATGACGCCCATTTGGCCCAGACCCAGGCCGCAACCCATTTGGCCCGACCCAGGCCGCAACCAACCCATTTGGCCCAACCCAGGCCGCACGCAACCCATTTGGCCCGACCCCATTTGGCCTCAGGCCTGACCATCCATTTGGCCCGGCCCAGACCCAGGCCATTTGGCCCGACCAGGCCAACCAACCCATTTGGCCCGACCCAAGGCCGTAACCAACCATTTGGCCCGACCCAAGGCCATAACCAACCCATTTGGCCCGACCCAAGGCCGCACCCAACCATTTGGCCCGACCCAAGGCCGCACCAATTAAATACCTCACCCAACATCAACAAAATACAATTTTATCCACCCATCCTGTAGCTCTTTGTTCAATCGAGCTCACCTGTTCGTGTTTTAGCATGATTAGGGTCCTTGACTTGATCAATCGACCAACTTTTCCTAGACCAAGACCGTGACGTTTATCTCAACCAAACCAACCATTTGGTACTACCGAACATGCCTAAACGTTCCTGTACCTTACCCGTTATATCCCCTGGAGCTACTTCCTATGCCTTGGATACCAGGATTATATCACCCTTGTTTGGATAAACTATCGACCTTTGCCTATGAATTGCTTGTTTGCTCTTCAAAATCATGTACCCTGGTCGCACTACTGCATTTCACCGTGCGTCTGCTTCCTTGGACCTACCCCACCATCTTACCATCATCTCAACACCATTTCCCTTTATCAACCCTATCCCTGATTTCACGCTACCTCAATCTGTGATAGATTTGAGGGGGATTACCTATACCCTTAACAGGGGTAACCACTTCTTATTATTGTCCAGTGCAGCTTTAACAAAGACAAGCTACACGACAACAAGGGGCTAATGTAGACACCAAATTTGTGTCTTACGACCCCCTGTGCCCCGCATCTCATTTCGCAACCTAACCTCATCACCTAAACCTTACACACTTATTTATTAATTACCTTATAATTAATAAATCCACATCGCCATACCTACCACCTCATTTCGCCACCTCATCATGACCTAGTCTTAACCCTAAATTAACCTAATTAAGACCTATAACTTGGTCCACATCCACACCCATGACTAATTACTCCTCACCCACACCTAAAACCAACCTCATAATGACTTGACCAAGCCCATGCAACTAATCCCTCGGGAGAAAAAGAGGAAAAGCTGGCTATTTTACTAAAAATAGCCCGCTTTGACTTTGACCGATAATACCGGTTCCTACTCGACCACCATCGGTTACGTAACCGCCATCGATTCCCTGTAAATGACCACTCCCAACCAAAAACAAGGGTTGGATTTTAGTGGATCCGAAGGAGAAATCATTGGAAGAATCGGAATTTACTTGGCTGAACAGAGACAAGTGAAAGAAAGAAGAAGAGTTTGCAGAGAAGGACATCAAGCCCAAAAACTGCAACTGAGTAACCAGAGCCTTGTGACACTCATCGGAGTATCAGGAGAGGAGATAACTCATCTTGGGTTGTCAGATCATCCTACTTGAGCCCTGTCTTCGTCATCACAGTCCCAGAACCTACATTTTCCATCAATAACTAGTAAGTAAGTCTTATACGTTCTTTTAATAACATTTCTTGAATTTCTGAACCACTGCCATCATAAGTCTATTCCTAGATCTACTACCCAGCAACACACTACATCTAACTGTCATTCCTCCACCCTTACATTACCCCCAAGAACACCCCCCGTATTCTCTGAGTCCTTCTCATCACCCCATTACCCAACCCCACCCATTTATCAGCCTTATAAAACAACACAACCACCTTACAACCAGCCTTCACCAAAAGCCCCTAAAACATTGCCCCTACCGATATCGGTTAGAGCCAACCGTCACGGTTACGATGACCAGCATCGGTCACCTTGATTCTAAACAAGACCAAGACCAACCCTTTCTCTATTGTTCTAATAAGGTAAACAAATTGTAATTGGACAATAGCTTATTTGTTAGAATTTGTGTTAATTCATATTAGCGAGAACTGACCACCTTCGAAAGGAAGTTTTATATTTCATGGGCCCAAGGCGGTTCCCTCATTTATTGTCTAATCAAAATCTGGTGGTCTTGTATTCTTATTTGCGGTAGTTCTTCCCGGACAAAAAGGAGTTCTTCGCGGTCGATCGATCTTTCTCTGATGCGCGCACTCAACGGGTATTCAAAGTTTGAGCACATCACTTAATTCTTACAATAATTCTCTCATCTTATCATTTCTTTTGCTAAGAGTTCTATACTCGGACTTTCAATTTCAAAGTTTCTTCTCTTTTTCCACCTTAACATTAATGTTGTTAAGGGTCGAATCCAACAAAAATTTTCCTCTTCATCCATCTCGACATTCAAATTATTAAGGGTATATTCTATCAAATATTTTCTACTCCTCTTTTCTTACATTTAATTTGTAGAGAATCGAGTAAATTTTTGTCATCGCTAAGTCTCTTCCACCTTAACATTATCTTTGTTAAGGGTCAAGAAAATTTGATTTTTCATACTCTTCAATATTTACATGTACACTTTGTAAAGGTTTGAATAGTCTATCATCATTTCACACTTCATCCATCTTAACATTCACGTTGTTAAGGATAATAAAATCACATCTTTTCAATCTTGATTCCTTTTTAGCGTTTATGTTGCTAAGGGTTACATTGTTCACTTTTTTATTTCACCCCCTCTTCCATCTTAACATTCACTTTTTAAAGGGTCAAGATTTTAATCTTTTCATCTCTTCCATTTTATAATTCACTTTCTAAGAGTCAATATTTTAACCTTTTCATCTCTTTCATCTTAGAATTAATTTTTCTAAGGGTTGAGTTATTCATCACATCTTTCTTCGTTCTTCCCCATTTTTAATTACAATGGCAGATTCACACAATTCATCATTTGCTCAGGAATGGAAAATGATGAAGGACACCATTAATGGGTATAAAAACAATGAAAACAATTTAATTTTGATGAATTGTGTCCATACCATTATGGCATGGACATATTACGCACACTCTTTCTAAAATATTTTGAGACACCCAAAATTGAAAAATACAAGGGAAAAAAGCGATCCTATATATGAAGTGGAATATAATGATATATTTATTTTTTCCTTTTTCCTAGAAGTCTAGGAGGAAAATATTTGGGTGGTTCTTACACCTTCCAAGGGGATCTATCACCACCTTCACATGAACCTCTTAGAGAAGTTCTTCGTATAGTTTTCTTTCAACTTCAATCACAATCAACCCAATAACAATCACAACACTATCACTCATCATGATAAATATTGGTACGTCAACCACAACCATAATTTCATTAATGATATTTTCACGATAATCAAAATGCGCACAACATGCACGTAAAATCAACCAAAAATCCAATCATACAAACTAGCAAAAAAACTACATGTGCATAAAGTTGAAGGTAAGTTTACACCTCTTAGCGAAAGTCTCTCTAGTGTCTTTCAATAGATAAAAGAGGCTAGGATGATAAAATATCTACTTACAAGACCTTGGGTTAAAGGAGAACCTAATCCATACTTGGTAAAAACCTCATACATATTGTGATTTTCATCAAATTGATGACAACCTAACAAATAAATGTGTGTGTTTTAAGAATTATGTCCAAGACTTAATTAATGATGGAGAGATATTTATAGAGCTCAATGAAAAGACATCACAATCGAAGACACATCAACTACCGCAACTTATCAAAAATATTTTAATATTGCACAAACCTCTCTATATATACTAACAATCAATGAGATCACGATGACAAAATTATATTATCTCTCACTCAAAACCAATCTCTCTCTTCTCCATATTCACTTTTTATAGTTCAAATAGACATTAAACCTATTTTGGACAACAACCTTCCAACATCAAATTAGAGTTTGAAATCTATCCAAAACTCCTTCCAACCCTTACTATAACCATAGAAACTATAGAAGAGGGTCCATCATCAAACACCATTGAGCTTGATTTTATTCTTTCACCTTTGGCTCCTATGCCTAATATCTCTAGTATTGTTGTAGAAGCACAACCACAACAAGTTTGGACACTTGAAACAACATAGACTCCCATGTCCATAATCCCTCAAATGATCACTCTTGCATGTATCTCATCAAAGATGACCCTTGCATCTCAATATATCTACATGCGTACACTCCATGAGTTGCGTATACCTAGGAATATCCTTATACCACCTTTTCAATCTCTAATCGTAAATATATCATCAAAACCATCAATCCATTTCCTTAAAAGAAAAACATTTAGTAGTTTCTCTCTACATCCTATAAGGAGCCTCGGGTGTACATATAGGAATCAATCATTCTTTTCTTGCACTCTTCCACTCATAGGTGAATATGACTCAATATATTCATTGCATTAAAAATCCTCCTCTAACATCACATAGGTATTTTGATCCCATAAAATAATTATCTAATCAAACATCCTTTGACTTGGAACTTGTTCACTCAAGTCTCATCCTTGATTCATTAAATCATTTGAATCTATCTCATTGACTTGGACCTTGTCAGCTAAGTCTCTTATCTCAAGACTCATCAAATCACTTTATTCCCCTATTAACTTAGCCCATGTCCACACAAGTATCGTATCTCATGACTTCTCAAATCTTATGATTCTATCCTTTGACTTGGATTTTGTCCGCCCAAGTCTCATAAATTTGGTACTTCCATCTATCATTAATAAAAATATTTCAATCCTCTATTTTGACTCATATATTTTCTGCTAAAGTCTCGTAAGTCAGGACCATTCAATTTTCATAAAAAAGAAATCTCTAGTGATGAGGCCATTGCATACCTTCATCCATAAAAATTTAGAAAAATTCAAAAGCATAAAAATAAAATAAAACCCATATAAAACCTTATCTTAAAGCACAATTTGAAAAATAAAATTAAATAAGTATAAATAACATTAAACATTCCATCTATTGGAAAATATATTAATCATACCATTATCATATCTTCACATTCTTCACCTATCACGACACATGTTAACCTTGTTCTATTGGGCATTATGTGTCTCATATTTTTATGTTTCTTACCATTCCATATATTTTTACCTATGGTTTTATCTCGAATCTTACTAATAGTAACTCATCCTTCCAAATAAGTTCTCTCTTTAATAGAAGGCACTAAACTTCTTTATCCATACCTTTTGACCATCCATCTCGGTTTGTGATTTTAATCCCTTGCGTCCTACTAGTCACATACAGTTAAAAATTGGGGGAAGAATGTTCCTTCCCAAGAAGCAAAATATTCACAAATAAGGCCAAATCAATCTAAAAATACAAAAATATAAAAATCAATCATCACACCTTTCATCCCTCATAGTCTTCGGTGATGAGCCCATAATTCTTATTAGTTGTATGAGATTGGGAACATATGAAGGTGCCCTTAATCTCCTACATTTTATCTCTGGTGTTGAGCCCTTATCTCTTACTAGTGGCATGGGAAACATGTAAGGGGTCCTTCAAAAAAATAATTAAACAATAAAGCCTTTAGCAAATCTGAATCAAAAGTGCTTAGTCAAAAACATCCTAGTAAGTAATTTAACTGCTCATGTTAAAGAGAGACAACAATGACTTCAGCTAGATATTTCCAATCACTAGGCCATCTATGGATCTAAGTCTATTCAAAACCTATAAAGTGGAATCATTCTATAATAAATCAGATAATCTTGACTAAAGATGAGTTATATTATTCTCACATGGATCATTGTTACACCTTGTGTCGTAGAATCCATTATCTTGACCTTCATATCACTATTCACCTAGTTCACACGTCCTTATTGTCTCTTTGTGATGAGGCCTCGAATATTGATAGTTATGTGATTCATGAATGGAGTGAGACACCCTATCATTTTACCATCTACATTTCTGCCAATGGAATGGAATGCTTCTAATTTTTACACTTGCGTTTCAACACTTTGTACCCCCTTTAATGAGTCAAAAATACAAAAACACCTTCAAATATGTTTTCAAATCACAAAAAAATTCAAACATGTTTCCAAAAATAAAAAAACATTTAAAAATGTTCAAAATCTAGAAAAACATTAAAATATGTTTATAAAAAACTCCAAAAACAATATAAAATTATGCAAAATCTAAAAATAGTAAAAAAGTTTCAATATCAAAACATTAAGAAAATGTTTGAGAAAATCTCAACAACCTGGATACCACGGTTCAACAATCTTGCCATTTTATGACGCTCATGGTTGTTCCCAGATCATCTTTCGATGGTCACTCTTCTTTCCTGTGGTGTATATCTATGCTCGAGGAAAGAAATCAATCATCCTTTCAAAATATAACTTTACTTGGGGCACACTTGGATTTCATAATTTAATCCAATACAAATCAAACTTCAATGGGATCCGACAAGAGTTGTTTGGAGTATCTAAGCATCACTTTGATCTTTAACCTTATCAAATCCTTTGATTTTCTAAGCTATCACTTGTGGGCATTCATATCTGTCTAGTGCTTCAATGTGGAATACATTTGGAGTGTCATTAGACGTTGTTATTGCAAGTTGTTTTTTATTGTTGTGGTTTGCCAAAATTGACATGATAATTTTACTACTTTCAGTTTTTTATTTTATTGTACTTTTTTACCTTTACCATAGACCGAATGTAGGAAATATATTGGCATCTTAGTTTACATATAACTTTGGTGTCATTGATTCATGTTCATATTTGGTTCATTTGCATGCTTTTTGGTGTCTTTTGTTGCTTTACAAGTTGTGTTTTCCTCCTAGTTTATTAAATAACCTAGGGTGTGTTTTCCTTTTTGTTTTGTACTATGGTTTGTTTACATTTCTTTGTATTTATACTTCAAATTTCTCAAACTTTGTAAAACCATAAAAATCCAAATATGCAAAAAAAAAAATTTCAAAAAATCAAAAAAAAATGAGAATCATTAAAAAATTTCGAACCAAAATTCACTTATCATTAAAATCCTACAATTGGAAAACCCTTGACGTGAATTTTTCTACAGCCCAACACAATCTCAATAAATTCATAGCTTTATCTACTACCCTAGCGATCATTCTAATCTTACAACTATCAATTTCTTCCCTTTACATGATATCTAACTCTGTTTGGGAAAAGTCGAAATTTGTTTGTCCTTCGTGATATAAATTTTCCCAAGGTAATTTCTCTTAGATAATTTGTAAAATGGATCTAACAAGAGTTTCATGAGGATTATCCAAGTATACTCTTCTGCTCTTGATCTGATCCTAATCCCAAGCATTTCATAAGTGTAACATTTGGGGGCATTTTTATCTATTTGATCATCATTGTGGCACACATTCGGGCATAAATGATTGTATTATTTTTCAAATTTTCGTTGCATTAGGGATGTTTACTTCTTTGACCAATTTCAAGTAGTGTGATAACATCTTGGTTTATTTATAACCATGATTCCTCCACCTACTATTCATATTGGCCTTGCTTTCCTTTTACTCTTTTCTTTTCTATGTATGTGTTTATTTTACGCGCATCTAGGTTAACCATCTTGATTCCTTAATAATCATGGTGACTACTCTATTGTGTTGAAACAAAATAAAGGTTGCTCTTATATTTTCATTTTCCAAAAGATGATCATGCTACGAGCACCCCCTTCCTATCATTGTTGCATCCTCCGTTTTCATCCTATTAAGTAGTTGTCCTTTGCTTTGTTGTGTTTCCACACCACTTGAGGGGCCACTCCCTACCATCATGTCTTCTTGGGGCATACTAATGCTTCACTAATTTCCTTGCCAATATGCATGTGTATACTATATTTAAAGCAATATTACTTCAAAATAACACTTTAAAGAGGGGGAAATGTAAAAACCATAAAAATACATACATATTTCTATCCCACTTATCTCTAAGTATAATTAATTAAATTAATTCTATCTTCTTGAAACATGCCCCTTTAGAATTAATTAAATAAATTGCATCAATTAAATACCCCTTCAGAATTACATAAATTAATTCTTTTCCTAAGTCACATTCCCACCCCTTACAATTAAATAATTTAATTCTACTATGCCTTTGGAATTAATTAGATTAATTCCTACAACCTTCTAGCTAATATAATTAAACATTTAATTAAATAAATGGTTAATTTTTCCTCAAAATTAAATGGTAATAAATGGTTAATTCTTTTATCTACTCACACTACACTTAACTCTACTTCCGAGATCCTCTGATGGTGGGGGAAGAAATAATGTACGTGCAACCAATTCTCAAATGAATTCAAAGATAATGATTGCCCATGAAAAGCTGTAATCGCATAAACATGGTCATCTGAATATTTCAAGAAATTATAATTATTACCTTTGGAGCCAATTCAACCCAAGATCCACTTCTCATGGCCTCACCCTCAGCTATAAAAGCTAGCCATTTCCTTTATCAATCCATCTCTGGAGCTTTGAGAAAATTATATCTAACTTCATTGAATTTGTTCGTGAAAATATACTCATAGCCTTTACAAACACATTCATAGAATAATACAAGAGTGTCCACAATACAAATATTTAACAAAACCAACAAGCTTAAAGCTTCTACGGTTTTATCTTGAGGTTTGCAAGAGATCTATAGTGAAGGTAATATGTGTTTGTTTATTTATCTTCTTTATATGTGATTTTTACATGTTTACATTCGACACATTCGGTGGGACTCGAACTTGGGCCTCCTATCCATTCTCCCATATTTGGATCTATAAATAGAAAAAAAAACTTTCTATTTTGTTCTTTTCTTTTATTTTCTTTCTTTGTTTAGTAGTGTTGCACACTTACTCTTTCCCAAGCACTCCTTGTTTGGGATTCATCTTTCACATCTATATCTTTGTGCATTTTCCAAACACTCCTTGTTTGGATTCATCTTTCACATTCATATCTTTTCGTAGTTTCAAAAACTTCTTTTTGGATTCATTTTCATACTTTTCTAATATTTCCAAGTAATCATTACTCGATTCTTTTTCACTTCCTTTGCTTACCCCAAATACTCCTTATTTGGGCTCATTTTTTATCTTTTAGTAATTTCAAATTTATCCTCATTGGGACCTATTTTTCACTTATTTCTTATCATCCTTCTTATGAATTTGCACTCATTCACTTCCTCTCTTTTTACTCTTAAAAATCCACTTTCTAGAGATATTTTCTCTTTTCCATCATCTCACTATTTTCCTTCATTTGGAACTTCTATTTGATCTTCTTTCATCCCTTTTGGAGTTCTCATTTTCCCATTTGAGTCTTCATTTTTTGAGATCATAAAATTTTCCTATCTTTTAGATTTGTCTCATATTGAGATTATCCGCATTTCATTATAATCTAAAAATTTGGATCACATTTGCCAAAAGTTTAGAATTTCAGTCCATGTATTGAGTTTTGGATAGTGACGTATTAACTAAAGCATTCCTTTTTCATGACTTACGTCTTGATATAGTCATATCTTAATTTTTAAAGATCAAGTACTTTATATCTTATCTTTCATAAATATTTGATACTTTCCTCCTCTTATTACGACCTTTGTTTCAACACAATATTTGTTGAACTATACATGTCTTTTATCTTGCATCTTTAGTTTAACAAATACTTTGTTAACTTCTAGATATCTTTGTCCTTTTCTTCAACATCATCATTGTTGAACTATACATGCCCATTTATCTCACGTCTCTAATTTGACAAACCCTTTGTTAAATTTTAGACAATTTCATCATCTTTTCATTATCAACATTCACATCATTGATACTTGAGTCTTATCTTTTCATTGATAAACCTCTTCCTTCTTAACTATTCCTTGTTAAGGGTTGAGCACGTCACATATGATTTGAATCCTTTTTATACACTCTTCTATTCTAGCATTCACATTGCTAGAGGTTGAGTTCAATCAAAATATCTTAATCACCAAATCCTCTCCCCATCTAGCATTCACTTTGCTAGAGGTAGAGTACATTCATAAACCATTTTATCATCGTCAAAATCCTCCTCCCATCTAGCATTCACTTTGTTATAGGATGAGAACTTTCAATCAAACCCCTCTTCCATCTTGGCATTCAATTTTCCAAGGGTTGAGTTTATCATCACTCTTGCACATATTACATTAACATTAACTTTGTTAAAGGACAAGTTATCTACAAAATTAATCGTAAAACATCTCTTCCATCTTATCATTCACGTTGCTAAGGTTTGACACATCTTTCACGTCTCTTTTTTCTCGCCCCCTTTTTAAAAACTAGTGGGAACACGATACAAATACTATAGCCCTTTTAGGAGAATTGAAAAAACATGGAAAATAATTTTTGAAATCACGTTGATAGTGATGATGACCAAAATGAGGAGGAAATTCAAAACCATGTTAATCTTGAAGAATAATCTCATGTCAAAAACATATTATGTATGAATAAAGACCAATTTTTACTTTGTCTCCTTGATATGGGAGAAAAATTACCCTTTGGATTCAACGAGGATGTTTTACAGGACATTACTGGAAAATCCAAAATCCCCAAAAGACAATAACTATGGTAACCCATTCATGTCAAATAAAAATGAAAATGGATCAGGCCCTAGCCACATAAATAACAAGGATCAAAATAAATCCACCTCAAACAACACCAATGATGATGTATTAAAAAAATACATATATGACATCGGAAATAAGGTAAATCGATCGATTCGACCAAGGATCCCACTAAAAACCTCATGGATCAAATCAATGAGATGGCTAAACAACTCGCTATTCTAAATTAAAAGTCACTACCAAACCTCCTCACAAAGAGGTACTTAAGAATACTAGTGATTCTTCATTTAAGATCCATACAACAACCACCAAAGAGAACAACAACTCTAAGAGTGATGGTTCAGTATCTATCCTACAAAATAATTCACGATTTTCCCAAGAATGGAAAATGATGAAGGATACCATCTCAAATATGCAACACCAGTGCAAATAAACCCATTTGATAAGGACATCTTATGCATACCATTTCCCAAACATTTTGAGACACCAAAATTTGACAAATAATAGGGTAATAATGATCCTGAGAACACATTAAGGAATTCTATATGGCTTGCCAAGAGGTGGCTTAGAGTGATTTCTTCTTAATGTGTCTCTTTCCACAAAGTCTAGGTGGACAAGCCTTGGAATTGTTTCTACAAATCCCCAAAGGATCTGTACAAAAAATTTTACGGACCTCTCAAATAAATTCATTAAACATTTTTAATTCAAGTTAGACTCTGAAATTACAATGATGGATTTGTGCAATTCTAAACAACGTATAAATGAAACATTTATGAAATTCCTACAAAAATGGTGCGGGATAGCTAGTTACTTCCCATGTCTAATTCCCGATAAATAGCTTGTGAGCATCATTGTACCTAACCTCAAAACTATTTATCCTTTCACATGTAAATGCATTGCCTTAATACATTTGAGGAAGTTCTTAAAGGATCATAGATTGAAAAATACCTTGTTGAAAAAGGTTTGATCAAACCTCACTCAAAGGATAATGGGAAACATAATAATAATCATAATAGCTCTCACCAAGACAAATCCAAAAACATTAACCACAATCACAATGTTATCAATTATGGTGTTAGGGAAAACCGCAATGTACACAATGTCCAAAAACTCGACTAAACTAAAAAAGGTAAACAACCTCTTGTTGTTTCTAGCAAAAAGGTTTCCTCCTCCTACGAATCTAAAAAACGCCGATTCAATCTATTATGATAAAATCTCTCAAATGTCTTACAACAAATTATTAATGCCAACATGGTAACATTCCCCATCACAAGACCTAGGTCGAAGGAGAACCTAAACCCACTTGGTAGAAACCTGACACTTATTGCGCCTTTCATTGCATCGATGATCACACAACTGATCGGTGTGTTCGTTTACGTCATTTTTTCCAAGAACTTATTGATAACATAGAAATCACTATTGATGAACCTTCAACCAAAAAAACCAATGAAAATCTTAAGGTGTTCACAAACCCCTTCTCAAAACAAGGTGTCAATAATAAGAATGTTGATAAAGGCCCATCCTCTAATAACATCAAGTTTATATCAATTGTTTAATTTATTGAGGAAGTGCCTCCTACGGTCACCACTGTTAAATTCAAACTTCCAACTAATGTTGTCACCACATGATAAAAGAAGATACAATTTCCTATGGAAAACCAACCATGTACATCTTCTACCAAGCCCCAAATGTCAAAAATAACGGCTCCACAAAACCAAAATTCAAATCATAATAATAAATCTTCTACTCCTAATCGGTTTGAACTTCTTAAAAAGTTAGCGGATACACTGCGCAAATATCTATAATGGAGTTTTTGAAAGAGTCACC
The DNA here is from genome assembly GCA_018340775.1 of Taxus wallichiana var. yunnanensis. Classification (NCBI taxonomy): domain Eukaryota; kingdom Viridiplantae; phylum Streptophyta; class Pinopsida; order Cupressales; family Taxaceae; genus Taxus; species Taxus wallichiana. The sequence goes on along the minus strand of CM031237.1, from coordinate 449,955,717 downwards.
TAACTTGTAAGACATCCTCACTCATGATCTTCATAAATCACGTGTTCCACCGACCCTTAATGTTCAAAAATTTCAAGCCATGATTGCAAACCTTTCTCTTGAAATCCCTATCTTGCCTTTTAGCCCTCGGGATATGTTGAAACCTAACCTCTAAAACAACAACTATTTGTATATATAAGCCTTAGTAATACACCACAAGGTCAAAATAGTTCTTTTAGACAATGGGGTAGCTCTTAACATCTACTCTATGAAAATTCTACGTTGTATCGGTTACATAATGGTCAACTTAGATATTAATGTTATTACCATTCATGGTTATGACAACACTGAGCATAAGTCTTCTAGTACGATCACACTCCCTATACAAGTTGGTCCAAAACTTTTTGATACACTTTGTAATGTTGTGGATGTGGAAACATCATACAACCTCATTTTGGGTAGACCATAGATACATGCAATGCAAGTTGTGCCTTCCCCTTTCCATCAGTGCATCAAATTCCCACATAATAGAAAAGAGTTCACCTTGCTTGGTGATTCCAACCCCTTTGAAAGGTTGATTTTCAGACCACCATCCAAAAAACTAGTTTAGAATGGGTGAAAAATCTCCAAAATCAACTTTTGAATCGATGGCAAATTTTGGAAAAATTGTTTCATGGTACAAAGCGATTTGCCGGTCATAGTTTTCCTAGATTTTGTTTAGTTGGATGGTCTTCGCTCCCCTGTTAGATGGATAGGGTTAGACAACCATCTCTTCTACATTGTATGGACTATGTTGGATGGAAGTATCTACCCTATTAGATGAATAGGGTTAGACAACCATCTCATCTTCATTGTATGGATTGTGTTGGATGGATAGGGTTGGATGACTATCTCTTATGCATTATACAGACTGTGTTGGATGACCATATCTCCCTTGTTATATGGATAGGGTTGGATGACCATCTATTTTGCATTTTACTAAATATGTTGGATGGTTTTCTCTCCCCTATTAGACAAATAGGGTTAGGCAACCTTCTTATACATACATGTATGCAGACTATGTTGGATGACCTTCTCTCTTGTATTAGATGGATGGGGTTGGACGAATGTCTCTTTTGCATTATCCAAACTATGTTGGATGATTGTCTCTCCCATATTAGATGGATAGGGTTGGATGAATGTCTATTATGTATTATACGAGAATGTTTTGGATGACTATTTCTCCTTGTTAGATGAATAGGGTTGGATGGAAATATCTTTTTCATTGTAGACGGATCGTGTGTTGGACATCCGTCTCTCCCCTATTAGATGGATAGGGTTAAACAAATGTCTCTTATGAATTATGTACAGATGTGTTGGATTTTCATTTCTCCCATGTTAGATGGATATGGTTGGATGGTCATCTCTTCTGCATTGTACAAACTATGTTGGATGGTCTCCTCTCCCATGTTAGAAAAATAGGGTTGGACAACTATCTATCTTATAATAGTTAGATGATTGTCTCTTCTACATTATACAGATTGTGTTGGATGGTCATCTCTCCCTTGTTAGATGGATAGGGTTAGACAACTATCTCTTCAACACTGGATGGTCGTCTATCATGCTTAGATAGTGTTGGGTTAGATGATCACCTTCTATGTATGTCTCTCCCATATGCATGCACACGTCTCTTTCATGGCCGTCAGAGGTGTAGGATGAAAGGCTTGGACAGTCATCTATGTATCGAAAAAGGAATAAATACAATGAATAAATACATATAAAATACCTCAGGCTATGTATTATACCTCGGTGAATATTTGCACATTTTGATTAGAAACATTGGCGAAATACATGCATAAGTTCATTTTACATATTTATAATAGGTGAACTGACCCATACAAATGAATTGTTGGCTGAAATTATAAGCGAACCGAAAGCAAGAGTCAACTACTGAAAAATTATCCATTTTTCAATTTCCAAGATCCCTAATATTTATGAGTTTATAAAAATTTTATAGTAAAATTTTCCCCTGCCTTTAGTATTATAATTTTTTCAAGAAAAGTACCAAAATGCAAATTATTGCCCATTTTCTTATCACATAACCGAGCCTCATGTCATCCTTATTGATAACAACCATGTTCATCCTAAAATTATTCTTCTCCCTCATGCCTTTGTGTCTTCTTCTCTTCAAGCATCTACGTCCAAATCATCACCCAAGATTAAGTTCTCCCATAAAGGTATTTGGCGAATACATGCTTGAAAATGCATTCCTCATTAGCCAACTCCCATTTTTGCCTTGCGAGCTTATGGATTCCCTAATGCTCCTCATTTACGAGAACCTCCAGTCTACTATCTAGGAACTACTCTTTGGAGACAACATGGATATCTAGAAGATGAGCATATTCAAGGCTCTAATGGCTCTTGGCTATATGAAGATAAGATGGTAGATTTCTATGAATCCACCAAATATACCAAGGCACATCGAATGATGAAAAACATGAATTGGAAAGGAAGAGGTCTATGCCCATAAGGACATGGCACTCTTAAACCCTTGGAAATTAAATCTAACCTCTATACCCATGGTCTATGGTAGACCTTCAAGAAGAGACCATTTATATTCAATGTATTAACTAGTGATGAGGACTCATATTTTGAAGTTGAGACTGGTTCCACACATAGCTTCTTCCAATATCTCATCAAAACACACTTTTCCTTAAATTCCTATCCATCAAAACCCTTGACTTTGTATACCCTTCTCTTATTGATCAAGATCAATAGTTTTATATTTCCATGGACCTCTTTCAGAATGATGAGGCCATCCAAGAATTCCTCGAGGCTCGAGACCATTTTCCATTGTTGGATCACAAGAATGGTTTTGATATAAACCTTGATACTACTACTTACTTTGAAAAAGAACCTGAAATATCTAGTCCAAAATTAAAATAAGTAAAAAAATAAAAAATCATATCTCGCATAGTAAAAACCTTTCTAAGGCGATATATAAGAGACAAAAATTGAAAAAGAAAAAGAAAAAGGACACATCTCCTAGTGAAAACCTTTTAGAGGTGCTAGAGAGAGGAGATTTGGACCTAAAAATATCTAATGAATTACATAAACCATCAACATATTTTCAATAAAATGAAACTTCCAAGATGTTAGTAGAAGAAACAACCTCTGTCAATATTAACACAATAGACCAACCCAAATTGCTACAACTTGGCACTAGTATCTCACACATAGAAATCAAATCCTTCAGATATATTTTGATCAAATTTCAAGACATATTTTTTTAGTTCTACAAAGATATGCCAAGAATTGATCCCTCTTTTGTGGTTCATCACCTTGTGGTGTGCCTAGATGCCAAGCCTATAAAGTAAAAGATGTGTAAGATGAACTCCAAGGTCACATTTATTGTTAAGGCCAAACTAAAAAAATTACTAGATGCAGAATTCACATGGTTTATTGACTACTCAAAATGGATATCAAATATGGTACTAGTAGAAAAGAAGACCCCGAGATTCGTATATGTACAGATTTCTAAGACATCAACAAAGCTTGTCCTAAGGATTACTTTCCTCTACCCAACATCGACTTGATTGTCAATTATTCTACATGCCATGAGATGTTATCCCTCATGGATGTTTTTTTAGGATATAACCAAATTCAAATTTATGAAGAAGACCAACATAAGATAACTTTCACCACCCCATGGGGTATATTTTTTACAAGGTTATGTCTTTTAGCCTCAAGAACGTTGGTGCAACCTATCAACGGGAAATGACTATTATGTTTTATGATATTCTTTATGACATCATGGAAGACTATGTTGATGATATCATTGCTATGTCCAAAACAAGAGTCCACCATCAAGCTATTCTTCGGTGGATCTTTGAGAGATTAAGGGAATACAAGGTTCTACTTAATCCAAATAAATGTGTGTTTAATGTCACTTAAGGAAAAATTCTGGGATTCATTGTCTCGGAAGAGGAACTCAAGTGGACCCTACAAATTTCAAATCTATAATGGATATTCTGCCTTCTCGAATCTACATCACCTAAGAGGCCTATAAGGAAAAATATAGTCTATTCGGTGATTCATCTCTCACTTGGCAAAAAAATTCCATCACTTCAACGATTTTCTTAAGAATGATGTCCAATTCAAATGGACACGTGACTATCAAAACTCTTTTTCTAAAATTTAAATGATATTTATCCTCCTATTGGTGCTCATGTTGCCCATACAAGACAAGCCTATGTTGTTGTACACCTTTGCAATAGAACATCCAATTGGGAACTTATTAGCACATTATAATGACAAGGGTCAGGAACAAGATGTGTACTATTTAGTAGAAATATTCTTGACTATGAATGCAAGTACTGTAGGTCAAAAATTATTGGTTAGAAATCACTCACACTTTTTGAAAGTTATAGAACTACTTGTTGAATCATACCACCAAGTTAATTGCAAGAGTCGACCCTCTTAAGTACCTACTTTTGAGACTAGTCATAACAGGATGGATGTCCAACTAGATTGCACTCCTAAGTGAATTTGACATTGAAATTTTCAACCAGAAGTGTATAAAATGCCAAGCACTCACATATCAACTGACTACAGTGCCACTTCTAGGTTCACAACCGTTACACTTTGAATTTCCCGAGGAAGATATGTTATACATAGAATACATAACTTCATGGAATCTATTCTTTGATGGGTCTTACAAAATCCAAGGTTAAGGAGAATAAATTATCTTACAAAAACATGACAAGGACCCTATCCCTAAATCTTATCGCATCAGATTCCCTTACACAAACAACATAGCCGAATATGAAGCATTGATAACGTGGCATGGGATTTGATATTTCTTGACACCTATAAGAAATGATAGTCATTAGAGGTTATATTCTCATCATTAATCAAGTAAATGGTGAATACCAAGTTAAAGATGAGAAACTTCTACCCTACAAATGCATGGTTGATAGTCTCAAAGGGTATTTCTGATTATAACTTTTAAACAAGTTCCTTATGCGTAGAATAAAGCAACGGATGCCATGAAAACTATTGCATCCCTTCTTATATTCAACACAAATAAAATTCACAATGAGTTCCTCGTTAAAAATATTTTGTTTCCCACATATGATTTGAGTCCACCATGGTATATGAGATTTTTGGTCCCGATAATCCCTTTTATGAAGATATATACACCTTGATTCAAACCAAAACCTACACTCCTAATTTAAACTCATCTAATAAAAGATCCTTGGAACAATGTGCCTTGAGCTACATCTTTCTTATCGACACCCTATAACAAAGAGGATATGATAGGACTCTCTTAATATGTCTCAATCCGATTAAGCTAATCGGACACTAGGTGAAGTACACCCAAGTATTTGCAAAGACGTACATCGGTAGAATGTTCCTTGAAAACAATATCTTACGTGTCAAATACTACTAGTCTACAATGGAGAAAGATGCATGAAACTACGTGAATAAATGTAAGGTTTTCCAAAAGCATGGTAATCTCATTCATGCAACTTCCCAATCTATGTAGCCTATCACCTCACCTAGGCCTTAGTCAAAATGGGGGCTCAATCTAATTGGAAATATAAATCCCACATATTCCTATGGCCATACATTTATTACAAATTCCACTTTGAGTATTTCAACAAATGGGTTGAGGTTATGCCTCTCACCTACATTTCTAGGTGCAATATTTCCAAGTTCATCTTCAACCATATATCTCTCACTTTGGCATTCCCACCGCTATTGTTATACGATAATGGTGGTTCCATAAAAATAATAATGTCAAATCCCTTGCTAAAAATATAATATCTCGCTCTAAAATGGGCTATACCCTACTACCCATAATGCGACATCCAATCCAAAGTGTCAAACAAGACTATCAAATCCATCTTGGAAAAGATAGTTAATAAATATGGATGTAATTGGCATACACAATTATATCCCGCCCTATGGACCTATCACACTTATTTCCATAATCCTACAGAAGCTACCCCATTATTCCTAGTATATGGATCTAAAGCCATAACACCTATCAAAGTCAAACTTAATTCACTTTGTGTCTTCCTCCAACACCTCATATATGAAGAGGATTACCGTGTTGCATGCCTTACGAGAGCCGGAGCTACCGGACGAGAGACATATTTGTGCCTTTGACAATTTGTAGGTATATAAAAATTGATTTTGACGTAACTATAACCACAAGATTAAACCAAGATAGTTCAAAATTGGTGACTTGGTTCTAAAATAAAATCAGAAGAACACAACCAAGCCATGAGAAAAATAAGGCAAGTTCGAGCCTAATTGGTTGGGTCCTTACATTATAACTGTAAAATTTGGATTTGGAGAATAAAAATATCTATTGAAGATAACATAGATTTGAAAGATCCCATGAATTCCATTCATCTGAATAAGTTCTACTCCTGAGTCTCCAAAGAGTAACCCTTGTGCTGGGGGCATATCAGCACTCGCTCACTTCACATTTTTCACCTTATCTCCTCCTTGTGTAAATCAATCTCATCGTATGTTGGATTTTCTCCTTATCAGGTTGTCATGCTTATTTTTCACCACTCTTGTTCACATTATTTCATACTTATGTTCATCTTGTTCATGTGTAATGTGTTAGTTAAAGCATGGGAACCCCATTTCCTCTATCCTTTGGCATGTGGTCAAAATATAACAAAAACCCAAAACGTAATGAAATTTCTTGTATACATCTCGATTATTAGCAATAATAGAACACTAAAGAACACAATATTGTAGATAAATTATCTAAATATGCAAATAGAATATCTTAGGAACTTCAAGGGGGAATATCATAAACCATACAGAAGACTCAAATGCTCAATATATGATCAAATACTACCTACTAACCTCTATATATACTATTACTATGTTATGGCCATCACCTGGCTGACCCACTAATGATAATATAACAAATATGAAAGAGATACATCATGATAAGAAGTTATGATAGCCATAAGTTAGCTATACACATCCAATGTAAGATATATTATTAAGGGTATAACATGAACCTCCCTTAGAAGAAACATTTTCCCCAATGTTGAGAAGCTCGATGGATCTTTGCTACAAGAAATTTACATCCTCCCAAGTTGCATCTTCATTGTCTATATTTTTCCACTTGATCAAATACTCAGTGATGACCCTTGTCCTCAATCACTTTGTGTGTTTCTGAAGGATGCATTTTGGTTCCAATATGATTCTCCCTCCTCGTCAATATAAAGTAACACTATTTAGGCTAATACCGATTGTCCAATTACATTCTTTAGGAAAGATACATGGATGATTGGATGTATTCAAGTGGTTGGAGGAATTTCCAATTTGTATGCTACATTACCAATCTTCTGTAACACTTGATAAGGGCCATAATACTTAGGTGAAATATTATTATCCTTCATTAGTTATTTTAAGGACATTTTCTTATATGGTTGTAAATGCACAAACACCAAGTCACCGAATTCAAAATGTCTTTCATTGTGATGGTGATCTTCCTATTGCTTCATGTGATTTTGTGCCATGGCTAAGTTCTCTCTTAGACTAAAAATTACCTCTTGTTGGTGTTAAATATGTTTTTCAACTTCTTGCACCCTATTTTGGACTCTAAAAGATGAAGTGATAGATGGTGGAGGGTACCCATATAATGCCAATAAAGGAGACATTTTAGATGAAGTATGAAAGGAGGTGTTATACCACCATTCTACCAAAGTGGTAACCATTGGTACCATCTTGATTACTTATATGAGGTAGAAAAATGAAGATATCCATCCAATCACTTATTTACCACCTCTATTTTTACATCAGATCGGGATGATAAGATGAACTACGAGATAGTTGTGTGTCCAAACATGAGAAGAAGTCACCCAAAATTACTAGTGGAGATAGGGTCTTGATCACTTACTATAATATTTGGTTTCCCATGTAGCTTCCGAATCAGTATCCATGAAGGATGTTGCTAATGTAATCACAACAAATGGGTGTGATAAGGCACAAAAATGGACATATTTGGCAAAGTCCGTCCATCACCACCATGATTACATTTTCCCATTCTAATTTATGAAATCTTGTGATGAAGTCTATAGATACCTTTTCACACCTCTATCTAGGAAGAGATATGGGTTGTAAAAGACCCAGTGACTTAAGTGTTTCACCCTTATTTTTCTGAAAAATCATGCATTCTACCAAAAAAATTTGGCCATCCCCATCCCCTTTTAGCCCTTCGTAGAAGAAATCATGATTAATTCAATGATAAGTCTTCAAGAAGCCAAAATTCCCCCTACTTGGTGAATCATAGAGATCATATAGAACCCTATTTTTAAGGGTTGAGTTATTGCATAGGTATAATCTATATGTTTACTACAAAGAATCTACTTTCCATACAAATTTGTCGACATTCTTAGATCCTGTTGGAGATTTTGAATAATATTTTGTGTACCTCGGTTAGTTTTTATTCGACCTTACATCCTCTATCCAATCTCTTGTAATATAGATATGGCACACAATAATGCCTTAATTGATTCATCCTTTTGAGATAGAGCATCAATGACTACATTCTCCTTCCCTTTCTTGTATATTATCTCAAAATCATACCCTAACATTTTTTAGACCCATTTCTATTGTTATTTAGATGATAAACATTTCTCTAAGAAGTATTTCAAATAATCATAATCTCTCTTTACTTTGAAATGTCTACCCATTATATATGGTCTCCATTGCTTCACTGCATGAAGTATGGCTAACATTTCCTTCTCTTAAACTAGTTTTGATATATTATTACCTTTGACCTAGTGGCTCTAAAAGTTAATGGGTCAACCTTCTTACAAGAGTACTACCTCCATACTATACCTCAAGCATTACATTCAAAAATTAATGTTTTGGAAAAATATGGGTTGGCTAGAACTGCAGTGGTGCACATGGCCTCCTTCAACTTCTCAAATATTGTAGTAGCTTATTCATTCCAATGGAAATAGCCCTTCAAAAAAATTGTGAGTAGTGTTTATATGCTGACATAATTCCTAACAAATCTACGATAACAACCTATAAGTCCCAAAATCCTCGGAGATTATTTAGGGTTTTAGGAACCTTCCATTAAAGAATGAATTTTTTTTTTTAGGATCCAATTTAACACCTTCATAAGAGATGATGTGACCCAAATATTCAACCTCCTTGACTCCAAAATAACACTTAGAAGGATTTTCATAAATTTGATGTTGTTCAAGAGTTTCTAAATCCTTATTTACATGATGCAAGTGGTCCTCAAATGTTTTACTATAAATTAATATATCATCTAAGAACACTAAAACAAGATTCCATAGAAATGGATTAGTGATAGAATTCATCAAGATTTGAAATGTAAATGGTACATTTGTTAGTCCACAAGGCATTAACAAGAACTCATAATGGCCTTCCTATGTCTTGAAGGTTGTTTTATGAACATGTTCATCATTGATTCTAATATGATGATAACTGGAATGAAGATCATGTTTTCTAAATTAAACATCACCATGTAACTCCTAACAAATCATCAATTACAGGAATAGGAAACTTATCTTTAATTGTGTACTTATTGATTTCCTATAATTTGGAAACATGCGCCAATTGTCATATTTTTTTAACATCACTATAGGAGAAGAGTAAACATTCTAACTATGATGAATAATTCTTGTCTATAACATCTCTTGTACTATCTTCTCAATCTCATTCTTTTTCATATAGAGGTACCTATAAGGTCTGATGTTGGGTGGTTGACTCCTGGTACTAGCTTGATGACATTGTCATGGTTTCTTTTTGAGGTAAACCTTTTTGCATGTCTCTAAAGATAACTGAGTACTCATCTATATAATTTCTTTCATATTTGAGGGTATAAATTTATTTGAGTGATGTGCTTCCAATGAAAATAATTGAGCCACAAACCCCTCTTCACATTTTCTAATAAATTTTTGTATCTAGTGGGAGCTCACCAATAATGGGGAGTTTTCTCTTAATCCTTTTAGTTTAAAATTCCTCCCTTATGACTAAAATCACATGAACATCTCTTGGAAATTAATTTCAATGGTTCCTAAGGTGGTAAGCCACTAAACTCCTAACACAATTTCTTCTCCTCCCATGGAAATGGAATACATGGGGCTAGTTAGACATTAATATCCCATGGTGAGATTAATGTTTTGGAATTTATCTCAACAACTATCATTTCCCCCATCAACGATCATTACTTGACATTCTGGTGCTTGATGAACAAAGCAATTCAAGCATATCAATGACTTATGATTGATGAGTTATGAGTACTTCCCAAATCAATCAACATTGTTACCCTCTATTTTTTTAATAATACAAAAATTTAAGGGTTTCTAGAGTGATCATACCTAAAATTGCATGACATGATAATGTTGGATCATGATCTCTAAATTCCTCCTCTGCTCTACCTCTTCATCATCTTCACTCTCTTCTTCTTCATTAGGTTCCTTAACGTAGAAAAATTATTTTCAACACACTTATTTCATGGCCATATTTTCTATCACAATTGAAACATAACACTTTGGCTCTATTTTCTTCAATTTTCTAATTTTTTTGTCTAACTAGATGAGGGAATGATGGTGGCAAGTTGCTACGATCTATGATATTAGTGACAATTTGTCTCCTACTAAAAAAATATTTTCCTCTGCCATACGTGCCATGATAATAGAATCTAAAATATTATGAGGATTATACATACACATCTCATTGTCAATGTGTTCCTTAAAATTCCCAATAAATAATTCATTCAAATTCTCTTTAGTAATAGTTTCCACCCGCAAGAAAGGTTATGGAATTGATGAATGTAATCCTTAATTGATCATGTTTATCTTAACTTTGCTAATTGGTGAAGTAATTCTCTCGACACACTATAACTATAGTGCAATTACAAATCTTTGCTAAAGAATTTCCATTTAACATTGAGACCACTCTTTTACCTTTGAGCACATAACCATTGATACCAAATGAATTGGTGAGGTTTGAAATACAAGGATTACATGGTCATGTTTTGTCTCAATGGAATATGATGCGATCAAATAAATTTTTGATTTGGTTAATCTAAATGAGTGGATCCTTTCCATAAAACTTACGCATTTCAAATTTTGGAATCAAGTTACATGTTTGTAGAGTGTTTTTATTTGCATTGGGAATTCTCAAAGATCCACCATGACTAGTTTGTTTATTACTTTGATGTAAAGAGCCACCTTGATTGTTATGCGTATGATTTAGTGGTGGATAATTTGGAGTAAGGTGATGAACCCTTAGATTTGAATTTAATTAGCTAATTAAATCCTCCGATTGTTCAATATTTTCTTCATCTTCTTTGCTAAATTGACCTAAACTCAAGGTTTTATAGCTCAAACTCAAGTTGGCTTACCTTATGGTTCATCAAAGTAAACCCTAACCTTGAGGAATTCGTAGTCACCCCTTATGACTCTAACTCTAACTTGTAAATAATTATCTCATCCTTTTCTAGGGTTTTACTTAGAGTGATAGTATTTGTTTTTCATCTTGTGGAAGGCCTCGCCATGATGCCCCAAAATAGTAGAATCTAGGGATCAAGGTCAAAAATTAGGGTTTGGGATTTATATGAATTCGAAAAAATAAGAAAAAAATGCAAAGAAATAACTCAAAATAATTTTTTATTCTCTTTCTAGAAATGTAAATAACTTAGAAAAATTCCACAATTTGAAGTCGGTAAAGAAAATTTATCAAAAAATCTAAAATTGATGTAAATTTTGCAAAATAAGTCCAAATATATTGAAATTTGGAGAGGATATTACTTGATTTATTTTGTAAAACCTCAAAAATAATTGTAAAAAAATAATCAACGAGTTTAGAGATATAGCCGATTCTTTAAAATTAGGGTTTTGACGTAGATCTTACCGAGATCAAGCTCGATACCACTTGTAATGAAATTACTTGTATAAATCTGATTATCAGCAACAATAGAACACCAAAGAACACAATATTGTAGATAAATGATCTCAATATGAAATTAGAATAGCTTAGCCACTTCGAGGGGCCAACCTCCAAACCATACAAGAAGAATCAAATGCTCAATATACAATCAAATGCTACCTACTAACCTCTATATATACTATTCCTATGTTATGGCCATCACCTAGGTCAACCCACTAATGATAATATAACACATATCAAAGAGATACATCATGATAATAAGTTATGATAGCCATAAGTTGGCTATACACATCCAATGTAAGCTATATGATTAAGGGTGTATAACAAAAATTATATGTTTTGTAAAACACCCTTAACATTCAAATATGTTTTGCAAAACAAAACAAAAAACATAAAATCATTCCCAAAATAAAAAAATGCATAAAATTTCGAAAATGCTCGACAAAATAACTTGCAACTATATCACTTAGTTCATTAATTTTGTCACCATATTATTCTAAATAATTTACATTTTTCAAAGCAATCATGTCACCCTTCCACAATATAACTTTACTTGGGGCACATTTGGATTTTACATTTAAATCCAATACATACCAAAATTCAATGGGATTTGACAAGACTATCTAAGTATCACTCCACTCTTATTCCCCATCCAATCCTCTCACATTCTTATCTATCATTAGCGGGAATCAAATATGTATAGTTCTTCAATGTGGAACACGTTTGAGTGTCATTAGACAAAGTTTTTACAAACCGTGTTGTGTTGTTGTGGTTTGTCAAAGATTGTGAAAATGATTTTTCTTCTTTCAGGTTTGTTTATTTTTGTAATGTGTTAACTGTTTTGTAGACCACTTAGAGGAAAATTTATTTACATCTCAGTTCACCTATAACTTTGGTGTGGTTCCTTCTCGTTGATATTGGGTTTGTTTACATTGCTTGTTATGTGTCTTGTTTTCACTCCATGTTGTGTTTTCCTCTTGGTTTATTAACTAGGCCATGTAGTGTTTTTTGTTTTTTCCGTGTATTCATGTTTTTTTGCATTTGTGTTTCAAATTTTTCAAATTTTGCAAAAAAATCGAAAAAATCAAATATTTAAAAATTAAAAAAATCATATATATTTCAAAAATCCGAAAAATTAAAAATTACAAAATTTGAACAAACATTCACTTATCATGAAATCCTACAATTAGAAAACCCTTGAAGTGAATATTTCAACATCTCAACATAATATTGATAGTGTCATACCTTTATCTACTACCCTAGTGATCATTCTCATTTTACAACTATCATTTTCTTTCCTTTGCATGATATGCTAACTCGCTTAGGGAAAATCAAAAATATTTTTCCTTTGCGATATACCTTCACCTAGAGAAATTTCAACTCGATCATTTACACAATGGATCTAAAAAGAGTTGCATTTAAGGAGTATCTTTACTCTTCTCTACGAGTTTGATCTTATTCCCACTTTAGGAGCATTTGTATCTACTTAATCAGCATTGTGGCACGCATTAGGGCATAGTTGATTGTATTTTTAAAAATTTTGTGTTGCATTGTTGGTTTTTATTTTTGGACCACTTTCAAGTAGTGTGATACTATGGTTCCTTTATAACCCCGATGCCTGCAGATAATTTTTATATTGGGGTTGTTTTACTTTTTCATCTTTGCTTTGTTGTGTGTGTTTATTCATGTGCATCTCGGGTTAACCATCTTGATTCTTTCATAATCATAGTGATAACTCTATTATGTAACAAAAAAATAAGGTTGCTCTAAAATTATTCTCCAAATGATTCTCATTCTACGAGCAAAGTCCTTCATATCCTTGTTCTAATCCTTTTTCTTATTCCTATCAAGCAGTCATCCATCACCTTATTGCATCATCCACCCTCTTGAGGGGGAATTCCTTTACCATCCTACTTGCGAGGAATCCTAATGCTTCATTACTTTTTGCTTACTGATTTGCATGTGTCTAATATCTTTAAAGCACTACTACTTCACAATATCCCTCTAAAGAGGGACAAATCTAGACACCAAAAATCACTCACCTATTCCCAATAGTGTCCTAGTGTATCATATTATTCACCCCTTTCATGATTGATTAATTAAATTGATTAACCATACACATTAAACCCTTGGATTAATTAAATTATTCCTTAGTGCCCATTTAGTTAGTTAATTATCATTTATTAATTGAATGGTTAACTAATTAGTGTGCACATCCTATTCAACGACCACTCATATTATCATCAACAACCACTTTGAATCCACATGGACTCTACTTCACTAGTTAATTTATATACACTTCTATAATCCTAAAAGGTGGGGCCAATTGAATTGCATTTACAACCCTTTTTCCGTATGTAACTTCTGCTAACTAAATTCATTTACTGCCCTTAAATGACATTTATCTTCCCGTAACTATTTGGTCCCCTCAATTGCTATTTTTAGCATGTGAATTCAACTACTACTAACCAAATTTTAACCAAATTAGCCTCTATAAAACATAATCTTACAATCTTACAAATCCTCTTGGATTTATTGTACAAAAACTCTATCAACTTGGCTCTAATATCTCGCATATTAGAATCTCTATCCAAGACCAAAATCGATGCTTGTAACAACTTGCATCTCCAAGGTCGAGGTAATTTCGAGGAGTACCCAAAATCATTCATTTTATAAGGCTTCACAAGCTCCAAAGCTTCACACTATCTTACATCGAGGTTTCATTGGAAATCTTTAGGGAGGTTTGCAATTCATTTGCGAATTTTCCATTTTCTACTTAGTTTTTCATCAAAAAAAATTCTCATCGATAAAATAGAAAGGGTACATATATAGGAGTGTTATGCAACTCATGTGCATGAAAATTGGAACCCCAATTACACCTAATGACCTATGATATTACTAAGTGAGATGAATCACCATGTGAGGTAGAAAAGACTCGAGTGATGAAAAAGAAAGTCACAAAAACAAACACCCGCATTCATCGAATCTGAGGTAGAGGTGATGGTAAGTCAAAATAGAAAGATAACTCCCCTATAAAAATAATAAAGTCATGTCATATGGGTCTCGAAACTAAATTCCCGATAAGGTACCCATGTAGAATAACATCTCTCTAAAAATGAAGAAGAGGAGAAGAGTAATAGAAATCCCGAAGAAGATGGGCGGATGTAGAGGACCTCACCCCAAGAAGAAACTACAAGTGAAGAAAATTCTCCTTAGTGAAGGGATTGGTGAAAATATCTACAATGTGATCAAAAGTCTGAAAATGCTACAAGTCGATGATGATGTCATGAATCAGCTCCTAAATGAAGTGTATATGGACCTCGATGCACTTCATCTACTGAGGTTGAACCAAATTTTAGAAAATTGAGATGGTGCTCATGTTGTCATAGTAGATAATAGTAGGCTGCCAAAAGTGAATACCAAACTCTATCAAGATTCCCTACAACCAAACAAATTTTGTGGCAGTGTTAATTTCTTATGTATAATCTACCTCTATAGATGATACGGAAATTGAATTCTATTTTCTTCTAGAACAACTAACATGACCCGGATGAAGAGAGAAACTGTAGCATGAGGTATGTTTTTGATGATCTAGATCACTCGACCCAATAAGAGTTAGAAAAACCAACTAGATCAATCTCTATCTCTTTCCTATTGGCTACTTTCCAATACAACTCATAAGGCTCCTACATAAATATGGAAATGATCCCAACATCATATGAAAGATCCAGATGAGTGTGAGTTAGGTAAATCAAGGTCCCCACAAACTATCGATAAAAGGTACCATCGACCATAGGAGTAGAGAAATTAGAAACCAACTTAACCGCAGAAATGAAAGGACTAGGAGAAGGATTAAAATTAGACTTATGAAACTAAGCTAGTAAACCAAGGGAGTACTTAGGTTGTGAAATCACAATTGCCAAGTCATATTGTGAAATTTGAATCCCAAGAAAGTAATTAATCAAACCCAATTCAGACATGGATAACTTGTTGGCTAAGGAAATATTGACAGAATCAATGATAGGGGAAGAGCTTCCTATAATCAACAAGTCATCAACATACAAAATGAGGATGAGCATGGATTCATTCTACCGCAACATGTAAACATTAGGGTCTGAGTGACACCGAATGAACCTTGGTGCAAGTAAAAAGGAGTATATATCATCATATCAATCTTGAGGGGATTGTTTAAGGACATAACAAGACTTATTTAACTTACAAAAAAGGGAGGGATCATGGACATAACCCAAAGGTTTTTTTAGGTACATATCCTCCTTTAGGTCCCCATGAAGGAAGGAACTCTTATCATCCATCTGGTGGATTTCCCATCTAATACCGATAGGGATGATGATGGTCAATGGAATGGAAGTCATATTTCCAACCAGAGAAATTTTTCTAAGTAATCAACCCTTGATAATTGGGAGAAACCATTGGCTACAAGTCACGATTTATACTTCATGACTTCTCCATCGACACCATACCATGTTTGATACACCCACTTATACCAAAAATATTTTCTTTGTTTTGGAAGAGGGGTGAGATCCCAAGTATCATTATTCATGAGTGAGGAATACTCCTCATCCATGGCATAATCCCACTCAGGAATCCTAGAAAGCCTCATGGAAATACTGAGGTTTGGAAGTGGAGGTGAAGGAGTGAGGTCCAATGAACTCTAAATAAGTTTGTCTCTCATATTAAGGATCCCCAATCCACTCTCCATCACTCTGCAAAGTTTTTCTATCCCAAAGAGGATGAGGAGAAGGATCTGCTCTGAATATGTAGATTCCTCATTTGAGTGAGAAGGGAAAAGTCCTCATCATCACTACTACTAGAATTAGAAGAATCCAAAGAATGATAGTTGGGAGTAGTAGGAGGATCAAGTGGAGGAAGATATTTCTCAACATCATCATCAAAAGAGTTAGAATAAGAATCAGAGAGCATAAAGACCCTAGAGGGTGGAGAAGTAGAATTCAAAGACGAATCATCAAATTTCACACTTTTATCAATATAAATTTCATGAGTAGTAGGGTTTAACAATATGTACCCCTTCATGTCAACATTATACACTAAAAATATAAAATGTACAGAATATGGTTTCAAAGCCTTGTGTTTCTTTAAAGAAATATGGGCCATAAAATTGTATTTGTATATGAAAAATTTCTTGACATCACGTTTTCATCCAAACTAGGTTGTAAAGGGTGTCATCCCTCTTACGGACATGTGTGGAAAATGGTTTTTAATGTAGCAAAAACAATTCATTTCTTTGGACCAATACTATGAAGAAATGTATTTTTGAGTGAACCATACAAGTGGTCATATCCTTAAGCATTCGGTTCTTTCTTTCTAAAACTCCATTTTTTGAAGGGTTATAAACAACTATACACTACAAAGAAATCCCTTTAGAGGTACATAAATATTTGAACCTATTTCTCACATACTCACCTCCATTTTTAGTTCAAAGAACCTTAATAGACCTTTTAAATTATTTCTTAGCAAGAGCCTTAAAGTCTCAAAAGTGATTGAAAACTTCAGACTTTTGCTTAATAAAATACACCCAAGTGTAACGCAAAAATTCATCAATGAAGGTAAGTATATAAAGAGATCTAGTAAATGAAGGAGATGGGAAAGGGCCAGAAATGTCACTATGAACAAGATCTAAAAGATGAGTAGCTCTCCAAGATTTTCCTTTGCCAAAACTTTCTTCGAGGTGCTTCCCAGGGCACAACCCTCATAAATACCCTTAGAAAATTTGACGTAGGGTAACCTATTAACCATTTCATTTTAGCTCAATTGTTCAAGGTAACAATAGTTAAGATGGCCAAAATGCTCATGCTATAGATTACTAACCTTATCTTCATGAGTGAGAAAGGAAGTGGGTGTCAAATCAAAAGTAAAGTGGGAGAAGGTATACAACTGTAAATGGTGATATGCATTTCCTTAGCCACAGTGGAGTCGAGTGAAGCTCACGAATAATCACCGAGTTAGGACCAAATTCCACTTTCATTCCTTCACCAAGGTGAGTGATTTGGTAAACTAATATGATATTGGTAGAGATATTGGGAACACTCAATACTTGGTTAAATGATCCACCGTCCATCTCTACTCGATCCACTATCAGAAACTGACATCATAGTGTCATCACCTAACGTGATTCCGGACATACCACATGGATCGATGTTGGAGAACTCAACATGCAAAGAATCCATGTGGTGAGAGGAACTGAAATCAATAATCCATCTCAATGAAGGAGTAACTCTAGCTACAATGGCCTTTCCTTTATTATTATCAAATTTAGACTCCATTTCTTTATAAGATTCACCCTTTAGAGAATTTGGTTTGATAGAATAAAGAGCACCTATGGTATTCTTCTCAAGTAAATGAGTTAGGTGATTGATTTTTTGTCTCAAACACTGATTCTCTTCATGGCCAGTCTTATTGTAATAGGAACACTTACACTTTTCTTTCTTCGCTTTGGGCTTAGAAGTAGAATATTTTGTGTTGAAATTAAGCCTTAACAATAGTGTGAGAGCTAAGAAGTTATTCCTTTTGTTAAGGATGTACAAGGGAAAAGAGTAATCTACATATAGTTAGTGAATAGAAATAATGTAAAATCACGTAACATACTTTTCTTCAATCATCAATCTTTATTCATATCCCAAAATAGATTACATTAGTCTCATACACACTCATAATTCTTCTCAATTCTATATATCTCATAATTTTTTAATATAAGGTACACATATACATCATCTCTCTTGTGGTAAATTATATTCATTGGATTAAGCACAATAAATATATTTCTTACAAAATAGTCCAAAAGACACTTCTTTTCGTCATGACTCTGTCGC
The DNA here is from genome assembly GCA_018340775.1 of Taxus wallichiana var. yunnanensis. Lineage (NCBI taxonomy): Eukaryota > Viridiplantae > Streptophyta > Pinopsida > Cupressales > Taxaceae > Taxus > Taxus wallichiana. The sequence continues at coordinate 449,936,941 of CM031237.1, read as the reverse complement.
TTTACACCTTACTCTGTTTCTATCTTTCTTTAATCCATGGCTTTACGTAGACTTCCATGACTTTCTCCCATGTTCGAGGCTTATTCTATTTACCATAGGTTTCTATAGTCTTTGGAAACTTTCCTCCTTTATCTATGGCTTCTTTCTTAGTCTCATGGGTTTTCCTTTACTTTGCAGATTGTTCCAAAAATTGACGAGGAACCTAGTCAACATCATCCTTGGACTTAAAATGTTTTCTCTTCCTCGAGACAACTAAATGATGAAGAACCCTATTTTTTTACCAAAATTTTGTTAAGTGTTTTTCTTTTTATCGTGACTTGAGGAAAACATAGGCATAAACCCCTAGAACTTAAACTTATAACGTAAGGAAAGGTTCCCTCGCTTGACTCTCCCGAATGGATTTATGGGACGCCATGGTTTCTCTGCAAACTTTTGTTTCTCCAATTCTTCTTTATGGTGTGTTTTGGGGGATGTATTTTTGATTAGAGTAGTGATTTTACTTTCAAATTTGTACAACAAGTCTAAATGGTCCTTGATCTACTATATCCATTCCTAAAGTTGTGAGTTATCTTGAATCAAAGGAAGGGTGTTTAAAAGGGGTGGTTTTGATTGGATTTAACTAAATCTATGTTGTGTGTTTGTTAATTATTGTTGAATCCTTGTAAGTGCACTATCCATGGTGGTGATGCATTCTTGCATATCTATGATCTTCTCTGTTCACTTATGTAGCTTAATTTGATATTTTTCTATAAGTTTTCTATGTTGATTCCCATCCTTGTCTTTACTTATATAATATTATGTAGATTCTTTATGTATTTTTGTTCAAGTGTGTCTAATTCTAATTTATCCTTTTGAGTCACACTTGGCCACCCATAGTATATGTATAGTGTGCTGCAACATTACTAAGTTATGTCTTTAATTTGGTTAGAGCTACTTGTATTTCCTTCCTCTACTTATGATTTTCCAAAGATTGTGGTTGTGGGATTTCCTCCTTATCTCCATGTATGGCTTCTTCTCGGATATTTTTCATCTCATTATCCCGACTTGTAGCATTATCTACTAGTATTTATTGTACATGTTATTCCATTGCTATTTCTATTGGTAGATTAGAATCCTTTTTTATGTGTGGTTTGAATTCTGAATAGATGTTAATATTATATTAATTGATTCTTCCATATCTACACATCTCTACATCCACTCCTATTTTACACTTTGATATATTAATTGGATACTTGTGGTCTTCTGAAGGGGTGATATTTTATTTAAGTGCACCATGTACCCTTCTGGTGTTTGTTCCACAACCCCTTGTTGTAACTGGATAGATTATTCCTTCCTTCTTTGTTGGAGAGCTTGCTTGATTTTTGTTAATGGATCTCTAGAAGCCTGTCATACACTAGTAGACTTCTCGGAGGTTGCACTTAATTTGGGTTGATCTTGTGTAGGCCCTGTTCCTTATTTTCTTCATGTAGATTTGATTTTTGTTTCCTTTCTATTTCTTGTCTCTCCTCTTCCTCCTTTTTCTTTTTATGTTCCTCTTCTTGCCTTCGTGCTTCATCTTTTTCTATTTGTTCCTGATTCTTTGCTTGTTCTTATTTCTTCTTTACCCTTTGCTCTTTTTATTTTTTCTTCTTTCTCTCCTTTTCCTCTTCTTATTTTCTATTCCTTTCATTCTCCTCCTCCTCTTATTTTCTCTTTCTTTCCTTTTCCTCTTCTTCTTTTCTCTTTCTTTCATTCTCCTCTTCTTATTTTCTATTTTCTGTCCTTCTCATGTTCTTCTTTTGCTTCCTTTCCTTTTCTTATATTTCTTCTTTATTTTTTTCTTCCTCTTTCTCCTTATTTTGTTTTTCCTCTACTTTGTTCTATTCTTCTTATTTTCTTTCCCTATCTTCCTTTTATTTTTTTCTTGATTGTGTCCTCCTATTTTTTTGGATTTTTATTCTTTTTGTTTCTCCTCTTCTTTGATTTTTTAGTTTTCTTTTGTTTCTTTCTTTGTTCGCCTCATCTTTTTTCTTTTTGTTTTGTTGCTCTATTGCCTATTTTTAGTAGATTTCCTTGTTCCTTCTTTTTAGATGGTATTGTGCTTTTCCTTCCCTCCTCTTTTTATTTCCATGTTTTTCTAATGAGCCTTATTAATTCTTCTACCTCCTCCATACGGGTTTCATCTATACTATTCCTCTTCTTATTTTATTTTAGTTTTAGTTCTTGCTGAAGAGATTGCAACTTATTTTCTTCCTCCATATCTTGTTGTACCTAAATTTCCTTAATTAATTCATGTGATAGGAGATGAATGGTATCTTCTATTATTAATCCAAACTTGTTTATATAATAAATAATAGCTTCTACTATTGCTACTTTTTGTGTTCCTATGCCTATGTCATACTATTGTGCCACATTTGAGACACCGAGTGGAGTTAAACAATTTTTATAATATACATAGGCCATTTCGTATAGTTTTGTCTCTTCCAAAGGTTCAAATTCTCCTAAAAATATGGTCATGATGCTTCCTATGCTATGTATGGTGGTGAAAGTGAGGGAGACCGAGTTCCTTCCTCTTCTAATTTGGATACTTGTATTGTTTCTTGTGAATCTTCTTCTTCTTCTTCAATGAGTTTTATCTCTTTGACCTTTGTTAAAAATAGCCTTTATATATTAGTGTTTTGTAGTTGGGGCGGAAGGAATTTTATCTTTAGTTGATACATTGGGCCCCTAAAATATTGACTAATTGCACCAAGGTGCGTAGGCACACAATACATAGATTGAAGGATGAGAGTGCAAGAAGAAAGTGCGCAAGGCTTCGTGGAAGAAGGGCGCGCGGATAGAGCCAAAGTTTCGGACTTAGCCATTTTTGGTGAAAGGAGTAAGACCCGACCACACATGCGAAGTGAATAAGGTGTCAGTCTGACAACATGGGGCCCACAGAAGGAATATGTGTAGTGATAGAGGTGCACATGGGAGACCATCATGTCAGAACATGCAGAGCCCATGCTGAGGAGCAGGCACATATAGGGGACCATCATGGCAGAATGTGCAGAGCCCATACCTAAAGGAACATGTGCAGATCTCGAGGCCACGAAGGAGGCATTGGAAGTTGGGGATGCCTATATATATAGGCACCCAAGGGTGGTGCGAGAGAGAGAGATGAAACTAGGCGGAAGGATCAAAGAATAAAAAGGATGACATAGTCTGAGAATAGAGAGAGAGCTCTACAGTTATATTGCAAGAACTCTATGGGATTGGGTAGAAGTTATATGATGAAATAATGTATCAAGGGGCTGGGTTATGAATCTTTATTTGTATGAGTAAAGGCTATGACCCTTGCTGTGATGTATGACTTTGGTCTGATCAAGCTATGGTAGTTTAAATGGGTCCATTGATTGTAATGAGAATGAATGTAGTGAGGTTACAAACATAAATGAGCATGAGTATAGTTGATTTGTATCTATATTGTTTCATTTCTATTCATGGAAGCTATGAAATAGATGTAAGCTCTTATGTATTTTCCCTTCTGTTATAGTTATATGTTATCTACAAATACTATTTGGGATGAACACATTTGTCTAGAGACCGCTCTGAGTCCTATGATGAATGTATGTCTCATTGCCTCCATTATTCATTAAGTTCTTGATCTAGATGGTGTTTTCCCACTTAACTCACATAAAAGAGAGGCTCAACACTGCGCATGCCTTGGGTGAGCACCCAGTTCCCACTGGGTGATAGGCTGACACACATGGGATTCCCTTGTTCTTCTGGTGGGTGTAAAAATGACTACATCTTGGTTCCATTTCTGAGACCTCTTTTTGAAGTTGTAGTAGGAAATGGTATGCATCTTGATCTGTATTATGAGTAATGATAAAGAGTTTAACTTTAGAGAGTGTTCAATCATGGTTCAAGAGCACAGAGGATGAATTCGCTCAAAGATTCAACACTGTGTCTAAGTTTGATGCACGTAGATGGGTAGAAGAGAACCTCTACCATGATTTATATGAAACATTTTTATATTGCTTCCCAAGAGAATTATCGGAATAGATCTTAGCATATGCATCTAGATCGAATTGGTATTATAGATCACACATGTGGACCCAAGAAGAATACCAAAGACTGCAAGATGTAGATCTGACGTGGACCCGTGCTATGGATCATTGGTGGAGAGGTGTGTTGGCCAACTACACTCTGGAGTACGCTATTTCTACATACTCTTGCCCAGAAATTGCTGAGTTTAAGTTTCTACAGGATCTTAGAGGATCATATTCCTACATGTTATCCCTTTGGAAATGAAGATTATACTTGTTACCTTGGGTTTAGAGGCATTCCCCATGGCTGGCTAAACCATCTTGAGTGCTAGGTGAGGAAGATAGGGTCGGAGAAGATGGTAGACCTTGCGGCGGAAAAAGAAAGGGAGGAGAGACGACTCAGGTATAGTGAAGCACATGAAAGGGAGATTGTTAGACGATGTGAAGTTCTAGAAGGGATGGATATGTGGAGGTAGACGTTGTAGGAAGGAGTTGAGGTTCAAGCAGGGACGTGGAACCGAAGTAGTCCGTGTTACCCCATCTTGGCAAGCGTATAAGAGAGACTCCTTTGGCTTCGATGAGAGTTCATCACGCAAAGAGAGAAGAGCCATTGGCACATATCTAACCCACCTAGTGACCAAACCTTAGCACTTGGCTTTCCAGACCAAGGAAAGAATATTGTTTTCCAAGTTGGTATCGGTGGGAGTGACCGAGCTATATCCAGGAGGTGAAATTTCTCAATCGAACTTCTATGGCTATGCATATTCCTATTTTTGAAGGGATTTTTAGATAAGGAGAAAGTACACCAACCTTTGATCTCACATATGGGAGCAGCAGAGGGTACACTATTGGCAATGGGGCATCATCTCAGACCATGGGCGTGTAGTTCAGTGGGACTATGGGGACCCTTGGCATGACTACTACAGGACTTGGTGGACCTGGTGGATCCAATGGATCAGGAGGAATGGGACCTGGTGGATCTGGTGAATCTAGTGGATCAGGAGGAATAGGACCTAGTGGATCTAATGGTGGAGGAAATACTGGAGGAAACCAAGGATCTAGGCTTAGGAGGACAAGGACCCCAGTAACCCCCTCAAGTTTTCTTTGAAATGTCATTACATTTGCTAGATTATAGAGGTATTGAAGATGTTGCAGAGCATGTTCACAAATGTGAGTTGCTATGGTGCGTGAAAGGGATCACTAGCCTAGAGTGGAAGGCAAGTTAGTTTGCAACGACATTGCAAGGGCGCACACATAGCTAGTATAGAAAGTATGACCCTCATCAAATAGTGGTGGATTATACTTGCTTTGAAGAATGCCTTCCTAGTAGAATTCCACATCCCTAAGTTCGAGAAAAGAGCATTAGCGCCAAAGGAGATTCAACAAGGAATGGAAGAGAGTGTGTGGGAGTATGACATGTGGTTTAAGACTCTCCTGTCAAAATTTTCATATGACATTCACCCTTCATAGCATGCTCAATGGTTTGTTGGGGGTTGATAACACCTTTCAAAAGAGACCTATCTCATAAAACTTTCACAAACCCACACGAGGTGTTAGACTCCACTCTACGTGCCGAGGCTATTGGAAGTGTTGATACTTGGTAGTAGTAGCCCATTTTTGGAGGATCAAATCACTACTATGGCTAAGCAGTTGGAGAAGTTTTCTACAAACTCAGTGCATGAGACTCATAGTGGGTTATGGTGTATAGATTGTGAAGTAGAGGGGCATGTTAAGGATGATTGTCCCCAAAGGACCGTATGCACCATATCAGTAGTTTGTGAAATTTTTCATGGGGACCATGATGTGAGTAAATTTCCCCTTCTACAAATAATGCGCGATGTGGAAGAATGTGTCCTGCTACTGTAAGATCTGCACCTCTACAACCCATGATACTAAGGATTGTAGAATTATTGACCAGATCCATAAGGCCATTGATCATGGGGTTTGGCAGACCAGCATTTCTATTAGTTCTAAGGGTGATGATCGAAGTTATGAGGAGTGCGCAGATGGAAGAAAGTGTGGAAGAGGATTTCACAGAGGATTCCATGGTTGTTGTAACCACAGGGGAAGAAAGAGTGAATTCCTACGTGGAACTTGTTTTAACTGTGGGTCTACCGACCACTACAAGTGTGAGTGCCCAGACTTATTGCAGTGCTCATGGTGCGGAAAGAAACACAAGTATGAGGAGTGTCCTAAGTTTTTGATCATATGAGTCAAGAGTACTTTGGAAAGAGAAGGGCAATGCAATGGTAAGCATTAAGAAGGTAGACACCCAATAGATTCCATGAGTAGCACACGATGCAGGCTTGGAACCTATTTTGGTAACCACAAGGGAAAAGTTTGCACATGCAAGGGAGATACCAAGGTAGAAGAACCTGGTTTCGAGGGAAGTGGTACATGGAAAGTACCCAAACCTTGCTTATCAAAAGGATTGTATCAAGAAACCATGGATGTGATTCGAGTCTACAAGGAGAAATCTAGTGTCTGAAGGAGCAATCCAGGAGAGAAGGGAAAAGTAGGAGGGTCGAGGCACCAAAAGATGACCTGGATGAGGTCAAAGAGGTATGTAAGATGCTAAGGCAAGAGAACATTATTCCCTTGCTCGGAGCATGGTTGAGAGAGAAGGTACCATGCATGGGAGAAGAGCGCAAGAGGTAAGTCTTGCATGCAAACCTTCCTCCTCATAGCCTCGACTATGATAAGGAGATCATGTTAAATGTAGTTGTGGATGGATGGCTCCTTAGCAATATCCTCATTGACACAAGTGTGGAGGTCAATGTTCTCACTTTGGATGCTTGGCATCAGATGGGAAGGCCTGCATTACAGCCATCTTCAAATGTGTTGTATATGGAAAAAAACAAAGGAAATTCCCATAGGTGTCTTAAAGGATGCAACTATCACCATTCAGGGAGCCAAGTTTACTGGGGACTTTAAAGTCTTAGCGCTCACTGAGGTAGACAATTTCCCAACACTACTTGGGCACCCATGGTGTTATAAGAACAATGCATATCTTCAGTTCAACAAGGGGTACATCATCTTTGAAAATGAAGAGGAACATGTCATCATACCCCTAGATGATGGGAAGTCAACACCCTATACTAAACCATTGGGAGAAGAGGTCTTGGATAGGATATATGTGCACTCAATCAGGGATCTAAAGATAATCCATCCTACTAATGGAGTTATCCAATTTGAGGATGCTCAGTCGGTGAGTGACACCACTAGTATAGCATGTGATAACTGGGTGCATGGAACCTATGAGTTAATTGGATGGAACTTAAGAGGATTGGTGACAAAGGTGACAAAGGTGTGCATTGTCTGGTGGTTAGGAGGAAATGAGCTACCTAAGTACTCAGGAGGGGCCTTCCATGAGATCTTTTTGTAGAAGATGGAAGATCAGTGGGAGAAGAAAAAGGAACGAAGGGGGATGCTAAGTTACATCCTGCTAGGAACTACTATGCACTGGTGGGAAATGCAACGAGATAACCTTCTAGAGTGGTGTGAGGTGAGAATAACACTCTCTATCTAGTTTTCCAGAAGCAATGTGCCCACCACCATCAAAGACTACCATGGTAGTGAGCCCACCTCTTCCCACATCCAAACATGTGAGAGAGTATGGAGAGAAGGCATGGAGGCTTTGCCACCATCCCTTTGGATTCACAAACTATATTATACACTATAGGATTACACACGTGCATGGTACATCCACTCCAATACCTACCACTAGATAGGGAATTGGCTGGAATGAGTGGCTAATCTCGTCCAGACATTTGAGTATTAAAGCACCAAACCATCGGTAGATAAGGCATTGCAGGAGGTCAAGCACCTTTTGGTGGGGGATAGTGCCAAGGAAAAGGATAGGCTTGTAGACTTACTAGGACAACCATGCTTAGGTGGAGAAATTAGTGAAAATGAGCATGATGAGGTACACTTTGAGTGCGCTTGTGTAGAAAAAGAAAAAGACAAGATGGTCTATGCCATAGACAGTGAAGAGATGGAAAATATGAAGGTTAACCGTTCTTTAGGCTCACACAAAGTTATGGATAGTGCTGATGAGATGGCGCACACCTATCATGAGCCTTTAAAGACAAAGAAGGTTAATATTGGGTTAGAGGCAGAACCCAAGGAAGCTATCATTGGAGATTATTGGTCGGAGAAAGAAGTCTCTAAAATTATTGATCTTTTGCGTGAGTTTGAGGATTTATTCCCACGTGGGTATCATGAGCTCAAAGGTGTTCACCACTCCTTGGGGGAGATGAGAATTAAGTTGAAGGAAGGTGTGCACCCAATCAGGAAGAGACCCTACCAGATGAATCCTAATCTATGCGTAAAGGTCAAGGAGGAAATAGACAAGATGATAGCGTCAGAAACATTGAAGCAGTGGAGGAGTCGAGTGGATAAGTCCGATGGTGATTAGTATCAAGAAGGATGGGAGGATAAGGATATGTGTTGATTATAGGGATTTGAATGCAGTGTGTATCATTGATCCTTTCCCAACCCCATTTACTGAAGAGATCCTAGAAGGAGTGGTAGGGCATGAAGTCTACTCTTTCACGGATGGTTTCTCAAGCTATCACCAGGTGAGGATTGCAAAGGAAGACTAGAGAAAAAAAACTTTTACCACCGAGTGGGGAAGTTTTTCCTATATGGTCATGTCATTTGGGTTGAAGAATGCGCCCGCTGTGTTTTCACGCATTGTAGTGCAGGCCTTCCGGACTTCATCCACAAGTTTCTCCAAGTATACCTTGATGATTGGACCGTGTATGGATTAGTCAAGGACCATTGTGACAACCTACGGTTGATGTTTGAAATATGTTAGCAGTTGAGGATATCCTCCAACATAAAGAAGTGTGTTTTTGCTACCCCATTTGGGACCTTGTTGGGGCACATCATATGTAAAGAAGGCTTGCTGGTGGATCCCGCCAAAATTACAAAGATTGTCAGCGATTAGGGAGCTAACTAGTTAAAGTGCAAAGCATGCATGGATTTCTTGGACATGTGGGCTACTATTGAAATTTCATCAAGGTGTATGCCAAGATCACCGTGCCTTTAGAAGAGTTGCTCGTGCATAAGATTATCTTTCACCGGGGAGAGGCGCAATGTAAGGTGTTTTACAAATTGAAGGATAGGCTTCTCACCGTGCCCATTATATGTTTTCCTTCTTGGGACAAGCCCTTCCATGTTCATGTGGATGCCTCAGGAACGGCCATTGGGCAGTGCTTGCATAGCCTAGTGAAGGAATTTTTGATCACCCCTTATGCTTTGCAAGTAGAAAGTTGACCCCAGAAGAACAAAATTATACTACTACCGAGTGCAAGGAATTATCTAGGATCTATGTGCTTCATAAGTTTAGGTAGTATCTATTGGTAACTACCTTCATCTTCTACACTGACCACATGGCATTAAAATATTTGGTGAACAAGCCCGTCCTACAAGGGTGCATTTTTCGGTGGGTGATGTTATTCCAATGCTTTTAGTTCACCGTAATGGTCAAGCCAGTGCAAGAGTAATTCTAGACCCGACCATTTATCCAAAATTGAATCAGAGAGGATGCGCAGAGCATCAAGATACCATGTTGGATGCATAGCTATTTAGGTTGTGGCACACACCCTTAGACTTGGAGGATATTGCTATGTTCCTTAAGACAGGTATGGCACCAGAAGGGATGAAGACATTAGAGAGAAAGCAACTAGCCATACGCGCCGTGCCCTACATGTTGATCAGTGGGGACTTATACAAAGTATGGCATGATGAAGTTTTTCACAGGTGTGTACTAGAGCATGAGCACCTCACCATTATATGGGAAGCACATCAAGGAAGTGTAGGTGGGCATTATGCAGGTGACGCCACCATGCATAAGATATTAATGGTAGGATTGTGGTGGGAGACCCCGTATCGTGATCGCAAGGAGTATTGTAAAACTTGTGACCATTGTCAATGACATTAGAAAGATAGGATGGAGGGATGAGATGCCTTTGCACCCTATCCCTAGCGTTGATCCTTTTAAGAAATGGCCAATAGACATCATAGGCCTTATTGCACCAAAGCAAAGCACATAGTATTGGATTGCGCTATGTGATCACTTGCACATACTATTTTATAAGGTGGGTAGAGGTAGCCCCAACTAAATACTATACAAAAGCTACAGTAGCATGATTTTTGTGGGAGAATATTATCACGAGGTATGGATTCCCTTTGAGTCTAACCAGCAATAGGGGTACACATTTCTTGAATGAGACCATGAGGATCCTATTAGTAGAGTTCATGGTGGCTCATCACAAAAATACTCCCTATCACCCTCAGGAAAATGGAACCACTGAGGCCTTTAACAAAATACTTAGTCACACATTGACTAAGATCTGTGATGTTGGGTGGTAGGATTGGGATGACAATGTGTCACAAAGATTATGGGTGTATAGGACAACTTATAAAAGGCTGAATAGAGCCACATCGCTTTCAATTGGTGTTTGGTACGGAAGGTGTCCTACTCGGTTGAATTCATGTTACCTTCTCTCGTATATAGCACGCACGGGAGGGCTAGTTGATGAGCAAGTGTTAGGGGAAAGAATTGACGAACTGATAAAGCTGGATGAAAGATGATCACTCGCCAGGTGGAGCCAAACCATAAAGAAAGTAAAGTAGAAAGCATGGCATGATCACCACATCAGAACAAGAAGTTTGAGGTTGGGCAGATGGTCTTACTATATGATTCTAAGTTTCTATGCCATCCTGGGAAGTTGAAAGTGCATTGGTTGGGTCCTTACACCATCTCGTACATCCTTGAGTTAGGCGCTTGCAAGTTACAAGTGCTAGATAGGACAAGATTTGTCAAGACACTTCAATGGGAGTAGGTTGAAGGTCTACTATAAATAAGTCTTCTTGGTGTTTGGAAATAAGGCAGTATTGCCAGTTAGTTTAGGTTTTTCTCTTGAGCAATTTTCTTTCTTGTGTTCCCATTGTTTTTTTTGTGTTGTGCCTTAGGTTCCAATAATCTAATTACTCTCTAGTAAATTTATATATGCGCAGAGGACCACACATCATTTTAGTGTGGGGTGGAGTAAGGTAGAAGAAATTGAAGTGTGAAGTGCTAGGAAGGATTGGATTGCAAATCCCGGTTGAATGGCCCTATGAAGAAAGTACATGTAAGGAAAAGGTGAAAAAGAATGGTGGGTGTCAGAAAATGCTACATTGGGGATCCATGTACAAGATAAGAAGAAGTGCATAAGATGAGGTAGGTGAAAAAAATCATGACAGAGAAGTGCTTTTGGCGTAGGGTATGTGCACACAAGAGTATCCTATCTAAATGGTTTGGTTACACGCCGAAGGTTAGAAAATTTTCCACACAAGGTTTCGTTTGTAAGGGTGTCCGTGCAAGGTTAGGCAAGTAAGGTTGTCCAAACAATGTTGGGTGTGTAAGGTTGTTTGCGCAAGGTTGGGTGCATGAGTGAAAGCGTGAAAGTTGGGCTTGTTTGAAAAAGCTGCATTAAGTGTTAATGTATTGTGGTAGGTAAGGTAACATTTAATGTCACAAAGTGGGAAAAATCTATAAGTAAGGGGTTAAGGCATCTTCATTTTCACTTTGTAAATAGGAGAAAGAAGCTTTTTTTTTGCATCTCTGCAAACTAAGGCTTCTAGAGCTGATCCGTGTGAATAAATATCTGAGAGGTTGAAGCGTGAGAAGATAGTTTGATTTTACAAACCAGAAGGAAGAGATTTCATGGGTGTGAGAAGGGTTATGAGGAGGCGCTATCTTGTGAAGGTATTATCCTAGTTAGGGTTTGAAAAACTAGGGCATGGGTTTAAGAGGTTTTTCTCACAAGTTTGAGATCTAAGGCTGGAAGAAGTGGAAGAGTAGAGTAACAAGGAGTGATTGAAGTGATAAGAGGACCTAGACAATGGCACCCAAGAAACTAGTTAGCACACCCAAGAAGGGAAAGGGAAAGGGAAAGGCCAAGCAACAAGAAACTGACACAAGTACAAATGAAGAATGGTATGTAGAAATGTAGTACCCAGATGGAGTATTGTTGGGTAAGGAGTGGGAGTCCCACCTAAGAAACATGTTTGTGAATGACTATAACCATTGAAAAACATGATCAAGAAGGAGATGGTGCTAGAGCTACCGTGCCCAACAAATAAGAGGATGCCAAAAGGTTTTCCCATCTACAATGATGATGTGAAGATCAAGATGGAGAAGGTTGGATTGTTGCAACTCTATGAGTTGCCATATTTTGGGAAGCCTGAGTGCCTATATCAATGGTTGATGTCACGTGTGGACAAAGACTACTTCCATTTTAAAGGGAAAATATGTGCATCACTCATCAACTTATTTCACAGTTCACAGCCTCATATGTGAAGGAGATAGTTTAGAGGATGACCTAGGTGACAAAGAGGCAATTCAAGAAACCATTGCCGCCTATGCATACAAAAAGGGGTCAAGGTACTACGATATCTTAGACATCAAGGACCCAGTAATGAAGATGGCCATGCATCTGGTAACAAAATTGAATGGCCAAGAGAGATGGACCCAAGTCAATAAGCCATGGTTGCATGTTTGCAGGAAGATTTCATAGGGCACTATCTACAACTTGTCTACATACATCGCAGAGAGATTGTCAGTTGCATGAAGGAAGGTGATAGAATCCTCTTCAGAAACATCTTGCTAACCATTGTGTTTTTGGAGATTGGAGTACCTGATGCATTGGATAAGTTCATGTGGGAGTACCCTACCGAGAACCCTTCAATAAAGAAGAGATTTGAGAAATACGCCTGTGAAACTATGACAACAAAGGCACAAGGTGCACTTGGAGAAGTGGTATACGCACCTAAGGAATGCATTCGTGGCAGAATGGAGGATTCCTGAACAACTTCCAAAGTGACCACCAAGGGAAAAGTTGAGTTTTCTATGTACCAAAGACTTCTACCCGGTAGATTCAAGCTAATAGATGAGACATGGAGCCCATGGTGAAAGCTCCTTTGCCTTCATAGCTCCATACTTCCAAGTGGGATTAAACAATTTAAAAGAATCCAAGAAGTTGAAGATGGAACTTGGTAGTCTCGATCGGGACCACAGGGAATTGCACAAGGGGTTGATCTACCCTAGTGGTAAGTGTGCATATGTGGAGAGATACGTATCGCATGAGGTGAAAATTACAAAGACCATGACTCTTCCCATTGCAGGAGGATCTGCGGCATGTGTATACCTCTCGCATAAGACCAAAATTTGAGAAAGGTGCATACTTGGAGAATGATGTCTCCATACCTGAAGATCCCATGGGTAAAAAGAATCCCACGCCCAAGAAGAGGGAAAGAGAAGAAGAAGCACCAAGTGTGCAGGTTGCTTAGATAAAAAGCATGCCAAAGCTGATGATCACCAAACCAAGCACCTATGCATGCAAGAAGAAATCCCGATAAAGGAGAAGACACCGGAAGAAGAGGTGTCAGAGAAACCCCTCACCAAAGAGAAGTCACCAAAGGAAGTAGAGAAGGTTGAATCCCTTGCCAAAGAGTCACCTCTCAGGAAAAAGTAGAGGATAGAAGAGGAAGCTAACTCACAGGAGACCAATAGCTTGGAAAAATACATAGGTGAAAAGGATGATGATAGTGAAGAAGATGACAATGGGGAGGATAAGCCTGAAATAAATCAAGGTCCACCTATCTTCAGCATGCACGATTCGTAAGATGAGACTTAATAAGAGGAAAAAGAATTTGTGTTCGTAGGGCATAAGAGTATCCAAGGTGAGGAAGGCGCCTAGGACATGGGAAGAAGTGAGGAGTCACGCACGTAGGATTCAAAACCCATAAGCTTTCATGGAGGAGAAAATAACCGAGGTGGCAGAGAGAGAGGCGATGAAGATAATAGAGGCCTTGGTAGAACAAGAATTGGAGCACAACGTTGACATAGTGATGGAGTAAGGTAAGGAGGAAAGCACCGAGAAAGAGCAAGCCAATATGGGAAGAGGTCCAAGTCTAATGGTGAGTTTCCCCAAAGATGCATGCTCCGGAAGAAGGTCCCTTGATGCAAAATGAGGAAAAGAAATGGGCTATGTCGATGACTCAAAGAAGGTGTTACACACGTGCTTCCAGTGCACTGTGCCCATGGAAAGGCTTCTAGCCATGGGGTTGTTTGACAAGAAGGGATCATACCCTAGGACAAGGACGATGCTCTCTTGGGCATTTAAGTCCCATGTTGATGAGCCAAATTTCAAGGTTACAGGGGAGAAATCATAACAAAGGCCAAGTCTAAGGGAGAAAATCCCTTGGTAGATTCCCAATAACTCTTAGATGAGCAACTCTTTAATGTGCTCAACAAGGTCGCAGTCAAGACTTAGGCTAGGCTCTTTGTGAGAAATGACAACATAGGGGTTCTAGAGGAAAAGCTAGCAAAGAAGGAAGAGGAGCTGGCTGAGAGGACAAAGGCCTTGAAACAAGAAGAGTTGATCAAATGCATGCAGCTGAATCGTGAGCTAAAGGATGAAAAGGCGAAGGTGCAGGAAGTATACAAAAAGTGGAGTCTATTAAGAGCGCCATTATATTAAAGCATCTAGACCTAGCGTCACCCACGCAGAAGTACAGATCCACTCTTGAATGCTTAGAGGACCTGACGTGCATCCTCACCATGGAGAGACAACCATTGGCCCTGAATCCACAAGAAGTGGCAGCATGCTTGGAGAAAGAGGACAAATTGAAAGTGGTAGCACTCATTGTTGAGTACAAGCAAGGTGTCGGATGTTAAGATTACTACCCAATCTGCCAAGGCCACATATGATAATTGTGCAGATAGGGATAGGGTAGCAAGCACCTTGGTCACCACTCATGAAGCAGAGCTAAAGGAATTCCAGGAGAAAAATAAGGGAAACAGAGAATAAAGGGATAAAATCTTGGTTGAGGTTGAACATAAGTCTGAGGCCATTGAAACCTTAAGGGGTTCAATCAAAAGCTAGCTAAAGGAATTATACCCACAGGTCACCAGGAGGATGGATGCGCTTGAAGACCTGGGTAAGGAGTTGGAGCAGGTTGTTGACACTTTGGGCACCTAGGGAAATGGACTAAGCTTTGAGGAGGTGAGTGCCCTATTCGGCCACCTTTGCCGAAAGCATAGAGCAAGGTTGAAGCATGGATCGAAGTTAGAGGCTGATCTCAGAGAGGAGTTTTCCTAGGTTGTTTGAGTTGATGCCATCCCTTCCCCATTCTTTTCTCTCCCCCAATTCTTTCATTCCCTTATTCTTTTACAAAATGTAAAGTGTACATCTTAGTTCCCCATCTAGTGAAGAAATGTTCATGCGGATGGAGAAACAGGCATAGTGTGGGGTGATGTTGGGCCCCTAAAATATTGACTAAGTGCACCAAGGCATGTAGGCATGCAAGACATGGATTGAAGGATGGGCGCGCAAGAAGAAAGCACGCAAGGCTTAGTGGAAGAATGGTGCACTGGAATGAGCCCAAGTTTTGGGACTTAGCCATTTTTGGTGAAAGCAGTAGGACCCAACCACACATGTGAAGCGAATAAGGTGTCATTATGATATCATGGGGCCCACAAAAGGAATATGCATAGTGATAGAGGTGCACGTGGGAGACCATCATGTCAGAACATGTAGAGCCCATGCTAAGGAGTAGGTGCATCTAGGGGACCATCATGGCAGAATGTGCAGAGCCCATACCTGAAGGAACATGTTCCCATGGAAATCCCATATGGACACTTGGCAAAGATCTGAGGCCACAAAAGGAGGCATTGGTAGTTGGGGATGCCTATATATACGAGCACCCAAGGGTGGTGCGTGGGGAGAGATGAAACTATGAAGAAGGATTAGAGAATAGTGAGAGAGCTCTATAGTTATATTGCAATAACTCTATGGGGTTGGGTAGAAGTTATAGGATGAAATAATCTTTCTTTGTATGAGTGAAGGCTATGGCCCTTGCTTTGTGATATATGAATTTGGTCCGATCAAGCTATGGTAGTTGAAATGGGTCCGTTGTTTGTAATGGGAATGAATCTAGTGAGGTTACAAACATAAATGAGCATGATTGTAGTTTATTTGTATCTATATTGTTTCATTTCTATTCATGGAAGCTATGAAATAGATATAATCTCTTAGGTATTTTACCTTCTCGCTATAGTTATATGTTATCCGTAAATACTGTCTGGGATGAACGCATTTTTCTAGAGACTCGCTCTTCGATTCCTATGATGAATGTATGTCTCATTACCTCCATTATTCATTAATATCTTGATCTAGATGATTTTTTCCAACTTAACTGACATAAAAGAGAGCCTCAATACCCGCACGTGCCTCGTGAGCACCCAACTCCCACCGGGTGATAGGCCGATGCGTATGGGATTCCCCCTGCTTCTTTTGGTGAGTGTAAAAATGACTCAGTGGATCTTATTTTATATTTTTAGGCCCTAATATTCTTTTTTCTTATTTCTCATGTTGATCTGGATATTTCTTCTAAAATTCCTCTAAGGTTTCTACAATGACCTCATGAATATTGGGAGGTGAGGGCTTCCGAGGATCCCGATGCGTGAGCATCTTGGAGCTACATTCAAATGTAAAATTATTGTTTCTTGGAATCAATATAAGTGGTAGGGAGCTTTAGAGGATCCAAGTGAAGGAATATGGAGCATCTCGGGCATTCAGTGGAGCTGAGGAAGTTGAATTAATTTACTTTGGTGTTTCCCTCCAAAAGAGATATTTGAAAATTCAAATGTTGTAATAGGGTATATGGTCTTATTAGGGTAATTAAATATTTATTAGGTGTTGTTAGAGCCTTCTAGGTGATATGTTAGCATGTGTGAGTCATGTGTGTGTGTGAGGAATCATTTAGATGCTTAGAATAATGGTAAAATGGAAGTTACAAGCCTTATAGTGAGAAGTTGAAAGGTCACTAGAGAAGTCACCCTAGTAAGTCAATCATGATGTGTTGTAAGAATAGTTATGTTAGAGTTACTAGTACATAAAAGTATAGAGAATATTGAAAATTGGAAGATTTTGTAGTTTTGAAATGCATTCCTCATGTAGAGGAGAAAGAAATATGATTTGGAGGATAGTTGATGGTTCATGTATGAAGGAATATAGTGATAGAAAAATGTATGTTTCAGTTTTATGTACATGGCTGAGTAATAAAATATAGTTCTGACCTAAAATTACGTTAAATTTTCTCTTTTTATGTTACATGAGGTTTTCAAATGGAATAATGGCTAAGGAGAACTCTTCACATGTAATAAAAGGTTCAAATAACTTGTTTGGTAAGCTCCTATGGACTTTTGATTGATGAATTGGTCAGAGTGGTTGTGAGTAATATTTTGTGTGGTATTGGTATTATGTGTGAGTTGACATATTATGTTCAAGGATATCTCAAATGTACTCTTTATTCTTGTATGATTTGAAGACTTGATTCTTCTAAGTATCTCAAATTGCTTGATAAGAGGCTAATGCAATGGGACTGTGGTGTTTGCAAAAGGTAGGTTGATGTGTGTTAGAGGTAATTCAAGTGTATTAGGTATACATTCATGATAGTTTAGGCATACCTTTAAGTTGGAAGTAAGACCTTAATGTTTCAACACATATGGAATAACCATGATCAATGCATACTATGAATGTGCACACCTCTAACTCGGGACAATGGGAAAAAAACTTAAAGGAAGTCCTGTATTGTGTTTCAAACCTTACTATCATAATGCACATGTGAAAGGGACCCATAAAAATATAAATAAAAAATGTGTACGTTTACATCATCCTTGGGAGAAAGTTAGAGTGAAAACAAGCCTCTCGCACTCATACCCCGTACGCTTAGAGTTTCGAGAAAGAAAAGGTGCTATCAATTCATAGAAACAAGGTTATCTCTATAAATGTTAAAAAAACATACCAAGTGATTACTCTAATAATTGCAAGAAAAACTTTTAAATTTTATTAGTACAATTTTTCTATTTCTTTACCAATCCTCTCAAATGATTGATGCACAAAGTGGGAAAACCTAGTATTCAGTAATAATTTTTGAAGGAATCACGAATTCTACCGAGAACCACCACTTAAAATTTGGAATACGCTGAGCATGTAATAATGGGTGATCAAAACCATGTATCTTGCACCTTGAAACCTCAGAAAATGGAAATTATACATGACATAATCCTTTATAAGACCTAGAGGGGGTTTAACGATGAGATTTACAAAAGTGAAGTGTAGGGAGTTTTAAGCGGAGTTGAAACATGAAATTTTAGGAGAACGTTGGTGTAGGAATAGGTTAAATATTTAATATTTTAAAACCTTATTGGTACCCTTAGAAGTATGGATGCATAGTTGATCCAAGAAACCTTTTCTTAATGGTATAAAAGAAAAAATACAAGAAAGAAGTTAAAGGGAGTTTAGTGAAGAGTTAAGCCATGAGACATTGTAGGCATGTCGAGGTATAAAAAGATAAGTATAGAAGGTGATAGCCCTTGTAGGTAGTTCTATGAGTCTATTTGCGTGAATGAACCATGTGACATGGTCTTAGAGGCTTATAGGGACAATTTTGTGGAAGGAAGAGTAATGTGGAGTTTTTGAGGTTGTGAATGAATTTATTGATTGGACCTAACCTTGTGATGAGTTTAGGAATATGGAGAAAGGGATTGGAGGAGTTAAGAAGCTAAATACATAAGGATTACATGTTTGAACAAGGAGCTTAGGAAAGATAATTTAGCAAAGATGATAAATGTTGATAGAAAAGGAGATTGGTATAGTCTTAAGTGTGTTTGATGGTTGTATTAGTAGTGGAATGAAGTGTATATGTAGGGTGTAGTAAATTTATATCTTGGTGAAGTCCCATTCTAGTGTTATTTGACAAGTTTTAGCTATTATATGCCTATAGAATATCTTCTCTATGCAAAGACTATGAGAAGTTATTGTTTACAACCTCTTGTAAATCACCTATATGCTTGATATTTTAATTTCTCTACATTAGATCCACTAAAAGGTTTCTTATCGATTGTATGGTTTTAGCCACCAATTCATGAGATGATTCATAAGGAAATGAGGCTATGTGGGAAGTGCGTGGAATGAAGGGTTTGATATATGTATAATCTAGGTCTACAATGAATATTACTTCATTTTCGTATCTTGCCACTATTTTTCTTATACCCTTGCTTTGTTTTCTAATAGCTTATCTAATATTGTTTTCCCGACCTATAAAGGATGTAATTTGGACTACCGGATACATTTTATTCATATGTTCCAATTTTTTTGCAATAGGTGTATCTAGCTGCCATTCAACTGGTTCTGTTTGGGCTAGGAGGGTTTTAGTAAAGTACATGGCCAGCATAATAAAATGGACCCATAACAAAAGGTATGTTTACCTTCCTTGATTTTCCTAGTGTTCTCATGAAATTCAAAGGCCAATAGTTCACATATATTATATTCGAGTATGAATTTACCATATCTAGGGAAATTTGGGCACTAAGTCCATGAGCTCCATCTTCATGATTTGTATGATAATTTTTAGACAAATGGCCTTGGAGGCATACTTGAGGGCATGATTTTTGATGTCTACAATTTGTACTCCTCTTTTGGTCTTGGTTACACCCATCGTGTATGATGTATCTTTCATGAGAGTGTTCTTATTTATTATTTCAAAGCATCCTATTGCTAATAATCCTGTAACCCTTGAAATTATTTCCACATCTATTCGATATGGATGATTTAAATAAAAATCTGATTGTTTAGTAAACTAAGGAGAATACTAATTGGATTGTCGATACTATAAAAATAAGGATTTTTTATCCATGCGTATATATTTATCTCGGATATTAATTTTATGGTATATTTGTACTCTATTTTTCCCGTAAATGGGTTCTTATGAACTAACAACTATCTTTTGAACTCTAACCATGTATGATCATATCATGTAATATTGGAGTGGATGTATTTTTAATGTCTCACTCATGTGAAAATTTGAATGGGATATGGGAAAATCATCCCATGAGGTCATGCTTAGTGGAATTTATTGAATGTTTCAAATTTAGGTTATGGGATCTCTTCTTATGCAACAAAAATGGGAAGTCTGCATCTTCTATGATTCTCCTTTTCATGCCCTAGTATTTTTTTCCTTCAAGGTGTTGTTATTTGTTTCCTTGTTCACCTTTGTGTATTATGACCTTATATTTCGATGATTCTATATATGATAAGTGCCTACTTATCGTATTTATTGTTCTTTGGGCGAAAAAGTATGTCGGCTTTGTTTGCGAGTTGCCTTTGAGTTCGAGGATTTTTCATTTATGTTATGCAGCTCCGTATTGTCCTATGGTATTTATCTACTTCTGTGACTATATTATTTCTTCTTTGATTTTTTCATACTTTGCATGGTTTTCTCAAGTGTTCGTAGTATTTAATTTTTGCTCGTATCCTTCCCTTCGCGGATTTTTCTTCTTTACGTGGGTATCTTTCCACCCGTAATTTTTTCTTCATTAAGGGGGTATCCTTTCCTCAATAGTTTATCTTTTTACATGGGTATCCTTTGCTCCATATATTTTCTTCATTACACATGTATCCTTTCTTTTGTGACTTTTCTTCATTGCACGATGTATCCTTTCCTCCACATATTTTCTTCATTGCATGGGTATCCTTTCCTCTATGGATTTTTATTTTAATTTTTGGATTGATTTTAATTCTTCCTCCATTTTTGAATTTTATTGTATCTATTTTATTGATTTGTTTTTGGTAGAGTAAGGATTCCCTTATGGGTTTTCATCTTATTCCTCATCCTATCCGTTGAATTTCTAGTTTTCGATAGGTTGGATTATTATTATTATTATCATTTAGTCCTTTTTTTTCTTAGTTATGATATTTTTATAGCCACGCTCTATCGATTTAGCTTGACAATTATTTTTATTGTAAAGTATAAAGTTTTTTAGCTCTTATTGATAGTATATCCTTTATAACAAAGGGTCTTAACCATTAAAATTTTATTTTCCCATGATTCTTCCATTTGCTATCATATAGTAGTACTTTTTACCCTATGTAAAATTCCTTCCTTTTTATATGGAGGTCATGCCATGCTTGATGTTTCCTTTTATCCTGAGTTTGATTATAAGTTGGTATGAATTTTTTTCATAATTTTTGTATAATTCAATGAGTATTTCATGTACTAAAGAGTCTTCATTAAGTCCAAATGTCACTTATACCCTTAAACATGGAAGGATAAATTTTATGGGTAGCGTTGCTTTAAGCCCATGCATCAATTGGAATGGGAAATATTTGGTCAGTCTCTTATATGTAGTACGGTAAGCCCATAGTGCTGATGGTATTTTTAGGTCCCAATCTACTTTTTGAAGTGAATATATCTTTGTGATTACCTTTTCTAACACCTTATTGAGTTCCTAATGGGCCTTTAGTAATAATATCTTTGAAGTTACTATTATTATTATTGCATTGCTTTTTGTCCCATTATTGCCTTCATTCATGGGCCTTTATTAATAATTAACTCATGTTCTAGAGAAACCCTTCTAAGGACATCATCTTTTCCTTTCTTAAATAATTGTCCTTGAATTAAGGTGAAGGGAAAAGCCCAACATAGTAAGTTTTTCCTTTTTTTTTTTGTACACCCATAGAAAATTCTCCTGTAGCCATTTGATTAACTAAAATATGAATATTCTAGTGTAATATAATGTTATTGGATAGTAAAATAACTAAATAAATAAAGTAAAAATACTAAAAGATACCCAAGACAACTAAGCTTGATATAATGAAACCCTAATGTATAAAGAGGGCCAAGAAAGCCTTAGTTGATTCGAAGATGTCATAGGACTAGTTCGTAGTGTAGACCAGGTGAACAAGAGGAGGAAACTATCGGTAGTAGCATGAGAAGATGCAGATTTGGATTATCTAGATAGAATGGGAACCTCGAAGGGATATGGGCACTTGTGGGCACCTTGGTCTAAGATCCGAGTGCCCTGGGTCTCAGTAGAAATGGCTGAGAAACTTCCTTTGGAGTATCTCTGGATGTTTTCCTATGTTTGTTTCCTATCACATGAATGTCGCCATGTGATTTCCAAAGCACTGGTAAACCTACAATGAAAGAATCACCTATAAAACCCCAAAAAAGCATCAAAACCCTAAAAAGGAAAGATGCATATGAAGGGATTGAATTTTACCTAGATACCAAATGGATGGACTTATCACTTAGCACTGAACTAAATATAAGACCCAATGTAGTTCTAGGTGTGTGTGTGTGTGTGTGTGTGTGTGTGTGTGTGTGTGTGTGTGTGTAATTGTGCCCTAGGTTGCTCTTATGTTAGTTGTACTTTGTGAAGAGGCAATTAGATAACTAGATGTCAAGTGTAGTAAATGGGTGCATGGAAACACTAGAATTCCATCCTATGAAGTGTGATGTAAATAAACTAGCCTTGTGTGCCTTGTGATGGAGCAAGATTGATGCGAATGAAGCTATAGATGCCTTTGATGGATGCAACCTTAGGTGGTGCTAGTAAGTGCTTAGTGTTTGGTCCTTCATTATGGTCACATAACTTTATATTTATATGTTTATCTTACTTTAATTTTGTAATTAACCATGAAAAGGATGACCTCCAAAAACACAAGAAGCTCAAATGGCTAGAACGTGAGAGGAAAGTACAAAGAGGATCAGGGTGCCCAAAGGGGACCGAGGTTCCTGGGCGCCTAAGTCCTGGTTGGGTGCCTCACTCGAAAATAGGAAAAAGAAGTATGAAAATATAGGTGTAAGGTATAAAATAATGACAAAAAGCAATGCAATAATGGCCAAAGACATGGGTTAATTATTACTCTTTTCGCTTAAGAACCATATAAATAGTATCATGACACTTAGACTAAATAACGACTCAAAGTGCATGATTTTGTGTCTACATTTTCCACCACTTTATGTTTGTGAGAAAAAAAGCTTGATAACATAAATTAGATAGAGATACGTACCTCATATCCAGTAGAATGATGTAAAATATGTGTCGAAGGACTAGACAAAGCGTGGAGTGATAAAAACATGGAGTGTGAATACTAAAGATGTAAAAGTGTAAAAGTTAATGAAAGTGAACATAGGGTGAAATCATGTGTGTATATGCCAATGTGTGTAGTGTACCTTCATGATTAGTATCGTGTGTGTAATTTACCCACCATGTTTTTGTTGTTGATTGCTTGCTTCCCACATGGATGGGCCTAAAAAGAGAAGATGATCAAGTAGTAAAATACACATGTATGTATGTAAAAAGCATGTAAAAAAAGTACAAAAATAAAAAAGGAACATGTGTAGCTGATCTGTGATGAGAAAACAGTGTAGAAAGGATATTGTAAATGTCCATGAAATGTAAGTTTATTGGGCGATCTCACGCCACTGGCCAAATAAGTGTAGGGAGATAAATCTGATGTGTCCTCAAACCCATAATCGCTTTCTCGAGAGTTGTGAATAGATCTCTATACCACCTTGTTTGTTGGGCAACTGGGGCCACTAGTTGAAGTATTATAGATAGGAAGGTCTAATTTATCCTCCAACCTATAATTTATCCCCATAATGCTAAAGACAACCTGTCATGTAAAATCCATTGTTTATGGATCTCTGTAGACTAGTCTTAACTCAATCACTTTTAACCCACTCGTGTCATGGATAATAACTGAAAACTAAACTGTACCGATACTATGTTAACCCAAACTATTCCCCCTCTTTGGGATGAATGCAACGTCATAGATAGGATAATGTTAGCTTAAAAGAGGAATGATTGCATAAATTAAAACTCTTCCTGTAAAGGGAAGGTAATTTGCTAGGTAGACTAAGGAAGACATAAACAAGTGGCTAGCAAAAAAGTGTTAGTACGAAAAGTATGCATGTAGAAGAAAAGTTTAAGCCAAATAAACAATGTGTAAGCTAAAACATAAATAGATAATGCAAACACCCAAGAAGACAATGTAGATTATACAAAGAGGATTGCAAACATGGGACAAAACCCATGGTGTTGCAAGAAACTCAAGGAAAAGTGTAAAAATAAAGGGAAAATCCTACAAACAAGAACAAGCAATAACAAAAAATGTAACAAATAAGTATGGAAACAAGTATCCCTACATGAAAAATGTTGTACATTAAACACCCATTAGCATGTTAGAAAGATAAAGAATATGTCAAATCACATATAAACCAAAGTTGTGTGCTATGAAACAAAAAAGAAACAAGAACACCTATAATGTACGAATGTGGATTCCCCCAAGAGCCAATGTGGGATGGGTAGACAAGAATCCATGCTACGTATAGTATCCTTGTATAGCCTACGATCAAAAATAGAAATCAAGTGAATGCACATGTGTGTATGATAGTGATAATGACATAAAATATATCTATATAGCATGTGTAATAAATCTTACATGTAAAAACAAGTGCAAGAAAAAGTAAATGTAACCATAAAATGCAAGTATGTTGAGGATGGATGAAATGGAATGCAGAGTGAATTATAGGAGACATGTACCCCCACAGTGAATGTAATTTTATGGAGTGAGGTTCATTTAGTATGCCCCCTCAAAATTCAAGAATGAATAACAAATGAGAGTGCGTCATCGGAAATGGTTTACTCTATGTGTTATGTGCACTTAAGCGTTTTGATAAGAGTGTAGTGATGATATGTGACATAGAGATGAAGTATGTGTGACTCTATGGCCTAAGCGTATATCACGAAAAAGAGAAAATAGAAAAGGAATTGTGATGTAGCCTAAAGCCTATACCACTAAATGATTCAAGAAAAAGTAATGATGTAGCCTATGACAAGATGACGCTAGAAGAAGTGACCATGTAGCCTAAAGTGTTTATCACTTAGTCTAGTTAGGTCATATGAGAAAATATTGAATGATGAACGTGCGGGTGATGAGGTCCATTTTTGATGTATACCCTCAACAATCCAAAGATGGACCATGAAACTAAAGTGCATAATGGGGTAGTGAGTGCAACCATATAAGAGAATGTGCAAAATGCATAGTGTGTGTAGTAGGGTGTACGGTGTAATGTTAATGCAAGATGTGTAGATGCACGAGATGTAATATGTAAGGTGTAGAATGTAAAATGTAAGATGACATAAATGATGTGTGAAAAATGTGTAATATGTAGTGGCTATGGTGTAGTGTGTGAAGCATGTGTAGAATGTGTATGGTGTATGTAGGAAGACACACAATGTGTATAGCTTGTAATGTAGTGTGTAATATGTAGGATCATGTGATGATATGCGGTGCCTAAGGTGTAGTGACTATTGTGTAGTGTGTGGGGTTCATGTGTAGAGAATGCCCTCAACATTCAAGTGTGAACTAAAGCACAAGAGTGTGTCTCAGTAATGATGATGTTAAGGTGTAGATGAATATGTGTATGCTAGGATAAAAAATGTACTAGTAGGAGGGTGGAGGTGGAAGAGATAAGTGTAATGCCCCTAAGTGTGTGTGATTGAATGACATATCCAATGAAAGTGAAGGAAAAAGGTCCCGCATTTGATGTTGGTGGTGATGAAAGTGTATGACCATGCTCTAGTAGTGGTGGAATAGTAGATAGTTGTTACGCTGGTGAGTGAAGTCTATGTGCATGCGATGGATGAGTGTACTGCAGATGGTGTGGTGTAACAAAATGTGTAGGTAATGGAGAATTGTGAAAATTATAACACGACGGCAATGAACATTGGTGTGGAATGAAGAAAGGTGGAGACCTATGTCTAGACAATGTAACTATCCTAGGAAGGGGCCTATATTGGTGCGTGGGACTAGCAAAAATGAGACCATGTAGGTTATATATGAGTAGGTGAGCTAGGAGTAGATGGAGCTTTAGGCTCTAGAATCTATGACACACTAGAGGGAGTAGGTGATGCATTAATGACTATACGTGGAGAGCGCATCCATGGGGTAGATGGAGGCACACCATTGATAGCAATAACTTGATTGTTATGAATGAACTTTAGACGCAAATGATTCATGGAAATGATAGACTATGACCTACAAATCTAGTTAATACCTAAGATCATTTCACACTCGTCGAATGCTTGACCCATGAGAAAGGGTACAAGCATAGTGAGAGGATCAACCAAAATGTAAATTTTGACAACGCCATATGAATTGTTCATCGGATAGGATATTTGTGAATGCAGATAACCGATAACATCAAGAAGTGGAATAAAACATGAAATTATGGGCCAACATGAATCAAATTTAGTATTATTAGTGGGGATCACTCTAATAGAGGAATTAATATGCAAGTTCTTATAATGAAAATTCACATGATAGTCATTATTAGAGAAAGAAATGATCGGTGGAGAAGTGTTAGTATGCTCCACAAAAATTCAAGAGCCCCTCGATGTAGGACAAGGAACTATGTGATAAACATAGTTAGCTGAAGATTCAACCACTTTTGTGTCATGTTTGGGTAGAGGGTTGTTAAATATTTTGATCTTATGATTTTCATTGACAGGTGGAGAAACTGTAGGTTCTAGAAGCTTGATTTTACCACTATCGATCAAATCATGAATGAGAAATCGGGTTGGAGGAAATGATCATTGGAGTGTCCTACACACTGATAATAGCCAAAATGGTAATTTTCATCAAAACCATGTCTTTCTGGTTGAGATGGATCTATTTGTAGCAGAGAAGGTAGTGTAACGAGGTTATTATCAATAAGTTATGGTAGTAAAATATGCAGAGGCACACTAAACTTGGTGAAGATACGCCAATGCAGTTGTGATTGAAGATCCTTAGTAGTAGATATTGTGTTAATGATAAATTTTATGTCTGTGTGTTTAGTTGTAGATGGTTTAAATGTTGAATTATTTTGAAAAAACGTAGAGGATAATTCTTTATCTTTGTATTGAATCTTTCCCATATCTAAGAGATTGGTTTCACGAAGATTAAGAGTATGAAAAAGCTTATCCAAAGAAGGAGAGGTCTCAATGAGAACATTCTTCTAGAGAGGTGGTAAGAGACTCTTAATGAAAAAATATTAAAGCTTAGTGTCCGTATGAAATGCATTTGACATCTTAGTTAAGTTGTTTTTATAACGCAAGACATAATCCGCTAAGTTTTCATTAGATCCATGTTTAAGTTGTGCAAGTTGGGCATAAGAGATCTTAGAGCCGATGTTGATAGAGAAATGAGTTAGAAAAGCATTTGCTAGATGCATGAAAGATATTACCGAATGGAAAGGTAGGTCATAAAACCAATGCATCACATAATATTGTAAAATATGAGGAAAACTATTAGCTAGTAACATATGATCATCTACATAGTCCAGGACATGCTACACGAAAAGCTCAAAGATGCTCTTGTGGGTCACCATGGCCTTTAACTATGGGAAAAGTAGGATATGTGAAGTTATGTGGCAATGGATAGGTAGATATAGTAGGTGTAAAAGGAGTATGCAATAGTAGAGTAGATTCTAAAGATGGTGATGCATGAGTAGTAACGAGTGGAGCTTATGAATTTGGGTTTGCAAATCCCGATAGAAAAATTTAAATTAGGCTTATTCAAGAATATCTTGGTTGTGTATTAGGAGTGGTAGGGTGAATGACGTGAGTGGTAGTAATGGGAGCTCAAACATAAATATGTATGGTGAAGGCCATGAGAGCCAAAGAATGAGAAACTATAGAGGTTGAAGCATCACGAGCATTCTTGGCAGAAATCAAAGCATGTAGGACATACAAAAGATGAGTAGGATTATCATGCAAAGCTTGTCAAAAATTAGTAAGTGTATTTAATTGATCTTGGTCAACATTGGTATCTTCATCGTAGGAATTTTCACTACCAGAGGCTTCTATTTCATGAAGAGGAACTTGGCAAGATGTATCTAAGGGATTCTCAATTGTAGCTATAGAAGTAGGGATATTGAACATTTATTTAGAAACCCTATGGGCGAATGAATGAAGCTCACAATATTATAAAGATTCAACATGACCACTACGAGTGATGGGCATAAAAAGAAAAATCGCAAAGAGAAGGTGTATTCGAACATCGGGTTCACCAAATATATTAACCAAAATATGAATATTTTATTGTAATCTAATGTTATAGGAGTAGTAAATTAACTAAATAAATGAGGAAATAAAATACTGAAATGATACCCAAGCAAACTAAGCTATAGAATATGAAACCCTAAGATGCAAAGGGTTAAGGAAGCCTTAGCTAATTCAAATATGTTGGGAGACTTTATCGTAGAATATACCAGGTGAACAAGAGGAGGAAATTGTCTTACAGTAGCGTAAGAATATGTAGATTTGGACTATCTAGATAGACTAGGGCACCTAGAAAGAGATAGGGGTGCATGTGGGTGCCCTGGTATGAGATCCGGTTGTCATGGTCTGCACAAATAGCCGAACCATCCTCTAGACTATCATTGGATGTTTTCATGTGTTTTCTACTGTCACATGAATGTTGCAGTGTGTTCACCGAAGTAGTGGTAAACCTGCAATGGAAGAATCA
Source organism: Taxus wallichiana var. yunnanensis (assembly GCA_018340775.1). NCBI lineage: Eukaryota > Viridiplantae > Streptophyta > Pinopsida > Cupressales > Taxaceae > Taxus > Taxus wallichiana. The sequence goes on along the minus strand of CM031237.1, from coordinate 449,908,512 downwards.
CCTGTAAAGCCCCAGACAAAGCATTAAAACCCTAAAAAAGAAAGATGTATATGAAGGGTTCAGACTATCCTCATCTTCCAAATGGATGGACTTATCACTGAGCATTTCTTTACATACCAGACCCAATGTAGTTCTAAGCGTGTGTGTAATTGTGCCTCAGGTTACTTTTGTGCCAATCACACTTTGTGAAGTACCGAGAAGATAACTAGATGTATAATGTAGTAAATGTGTTCCTAGAATCAATAGAATCCCCTCCTATGAAGTGTGATGCGAGATAAACCATCCTTGTGTGCCTTGTGATGGAACTAGATGGATGAAAATATAGATATAGATGCCTTTGATGGATGTAACCTTAAGTGGTTATAATAAGTGCTTAGTGTTTGGTCCTTCATTATGGTCACATAACTTTATATTTATATTGTTCTTCTACTTTAATTTCGTAACTAACCCTAAAAATTCTGACCACCAAAAATTCAAGAATCTCAAATGGCTATAAAGTGCCCAAAAAGTGAGAGGAAAGTACAACAAGGATTAGGGTGCCCAGAGGGGACTGGAGCACCGGGCGCCCTGATTAGAAATAGGAAAATGCAATATGAAAGTACAGACTAGGAAAGTACAGGTGTAAGATCTAAAATAATGATAGAAAGTAATGTAATAATGGCCAAAGACATGGGTTGATTATTACTCTTTTCGCTTAATATCCATATGAATAGTAGTATGAGATCAAGATTAAATAATGACTCAAAGTGTGTGATTTTTTTTTCTACACCCGTAGTTGTGCTATGTCATAAAACTCTTCGAGGATGACCTCAACTCAAAATATATTTTATCCAAGGAATTCATTATCAATAGGTCCTTCATCTTCCCCTATTTCTATCCTGGATAGATTATTTGGCCCATTATTGAGGTTTCCAGATTTCACAGCAATAGTAAAGTCAAATTATTGGAATAACATCAACCAACAATATATTATTTCTTATATTAATGGTCCATTTAATAAGCATTTGATAAGTTCATGGTTTGTGTAAAAGAAAAATGATGTAGCCAACAGATAATGTATGAATTTTTATATGGAATATACCATGCTTAATGCCTCTCTTTCTATAGTAGAGTAATTTCTTTCACTTTAACTAACTTGCAATTTGCAAAAGCTATAGGATGGTCTGTTTTCTCTCTCGGTTGTGTTAAACCCGAACCAATAATAATACTTGATGCATCTAAAAGTACATGGAAAGGGAATTTCCAATCAGAAATATTAGAATGGGTCCTTTAAGATTTTGTAGTTGAGAATATCAAGAGCATCGCTAATGGTTTAGTCCATTCTATTTGTTTTTGGTCCTTTTATTCAACAAATCTTCTAAAGGTGCACTGATTTCAAAATAGTTTATTATAAAATTTCTATGATAGCCTGTATAACCCAAAATTTTCCTAACCTCTTTTTGTGTCTTGGGGTGGTAAGTTTATAATTACTAAAGTTTTGACTGGATCTATTAGTAAGCCTTATTTGTAAATCACATGACCTAAAAGTGTACCGAATGGGGTCAAATATGCATTTCTTAAAGTTTAGTGATATCTGTAATGATTTGAATTTCTGAAACATTAGCCTCAATACTTGGATATGATTCTTCAATAGTACATAAATGGTCTAATAATCTAGGTCTTCGCTTTGAACTGGGATAAGACACAAAAACGCTGACCTTAAGCCTCAAAAACATTTTGAGGGCTAAGAATTTTGTCCTTTTGTTAATTATGTATAAGGGAAAAGAGTAATCTACATCTAGTTAATGAATAAAAAGAATGTAAAAGGCATAACATACTTTTCTCCAATCTTCAATATTTATTCATATCCCAAAATAGATTACATTACTCTCATACACACTCGTAATTCTTCTCAATTCTCTCTATCTCATACATTTCTTATCTAAGGTACACATATATCTCATCTCTCTTGTGGTAAATTATATTAATTGGATTAAGTATAATAAATATATATCTTACAAAAATTCCATAAGAAACTTCTTTTGGTCATGACTCTGTCGGCTTTACGCCTTACTCTATTTATGTCTTTTTAATCCTGGATTTCTCCTATGTTCGGAGGATTCTTCTATTTACCACTTGTTTTTATAGTATTTGAAAAATTTCCTCCTTTATCCATGGATTTTTCTTATTCTCACGGGTTTTCCTTCACTCCACGGATTTTTCTAGAACTTGATGAAGAATCATGTCAAAATTTTGTGTTAGGTTTGGTTTTGGCTTGGTTGGTCTTGGTTTCTTTCTTCGGTTGGTCCTTTTTCTCTTTCTTATTTTTAGTTTTTTTCCATTACTATTACTTGCTACAAGGGTATGTGATTTGAATTTGAAATTCCCCATTTGAATAATTTTTCCTATTCTCAAATGATTTGGGATGAAAAACTATCAAAGGATGGAATTTTCCAAGTACTCCACAAAGTGGATTTCATGGTGTGAAAATTCAAAACGAAGATGGAGTATTTGGGAACTAGATTAAAAAGAATCGAAAATATCAAATGGGAATATTTCTTCTCCAATTTACATTACTTTAGAAGTAATATAGTATCAAAGAACTTTCATAAGAATGCATATAGGTTTTGAAAGTCACTATGATTTAATACTAGTAGTTCGTTTGCCAAATCATGCACTCTCATGTCATATTGTTTTCTCGAACATACTTGTGTAACATTTTCCATGCTTCATCGTGTGTTTTAGATGACTCAATGTGGAAGAGAAAGCTATGAGAAATGGATATACAAATAATACCTTATTGGGGTTATCACACCGGTTGTACATATAATATATCGATCTAAACATACATGCAAATAAAAGTGGATATTCTACCGAATAAATATACAAAAAAACAAAAGAATTACTTTACCCTCAATAAATATATCAAATCTAAACATACATGCAAATAAAAGTGGAACTTTAGAGGCATTTAACACTCAATAAAAGAATTACTTTACCCTGCAACATCTGCTTTGCTTCATGGCGGGTTGCGAATTTGAAAATTCGGGTGGGCTGTGTGGAGGATTTGAAGGCACTGTTTGAGCAGCTCTGGCTGCTGAATGCCTTTCAAAGATCTGCGATGTTGCCGCTAAGGAACCGTTGAAAGTGAAATATGCGCTCATTGGTGACAGTTTCGGGTCTAGAGCCTGGGCGAAGTTGTTAAGACTCCTCCAGAAAAAATGCGGTATCTCAGGCTGCATATGATTTTAAAAGTACAAAATATTCTGAAGGGGTGAACCACTTACAGGTACCTGATAGCTGTCTACAAAGGGCTCTGGAGAAAACCAATCTGGCACTTGTCGGAAAATTTTTGGGATCACGACCCAATGTGGACACCATTAGGAAATGGGCCATTCGTAGATGGAAACCAAAAGGGGATTTGATCATCACCACTATGGCAAAAGGTTTTTTCCTGGCTAGATTTAACCTCCAATCTGATGTTGACTCGGTCTTATTGGGTGGTCCCTGGTGCCTTGGTAACATGGGGCTTTTTTTAAAAAATGGTACCCCGGATTTAATCCATTTGTTGAAAATATTCATGCCATACCCATCTGGTGTAGACTCCCAGGACTTCCTCTGCATCTCTGGGATGATGAAATCCTCCTTCACATTGCCAAATCGATTGGTTCACCCATTGGCCTGGATGGGCCCATGAGAAATCGGTCTAGGCTGGCATTTGCTCGGTTCTGTGTCTCCATAGAAATGGATCAGGAGCTCCCCGATAACATTGTGCTACAATCCAAACTGGGAGAATGGAATCAGCAAATTGAATACGAAGCCTTCCAGTTACTGATGTAGCAAATGTCACAGATTAGGGCATTTTGCCAGCAAATTTCCTGAACTAACAGTCCAAAAGCTGGAAGATCCCTCAGGTACTCTTGAAGAACAAAGACAGAATCAGAGAGATAAGGCGGATAAAGAGCAGATATCTGAACCAGCTTATGGAAATAGGTGGTTGGAGAGACATTCCAAGCTTAAAGAAAGAAAAAAAGGATTTAAGACAAAGAGACCACCAGTATACAGAAAACTTTGGAAGCCCAAGAAGCTGATTGAGTCCCAACAAGAAGTAGATCTGGATCTCGAATAAGGAAGAAAGTAAAAGGGAGATTTCAGTGGATTCAGCTTTGATCTCGTTGACTCCAAATCCAGTAAAGCTGAACATGGAGGTGGATGAAGAAAATGAAAATGTTAACATTTCTCTCTCATGCATGGAAGATGAGGAAGACAAAACCAGTGCTCATCAAGAGCTGCTAAAGAGCAGATCTGTGGAGAAGCTAAAAATGAGACAAGAAAAAGGCAAAGAGGATCTAGAATCCATTGGAGGTGATCTAAACCAAGAGAAAGAGGACACAGATGTGGAAGAGCTGACTCCTAAAATGGATAAGCAGGCTGATATTATTGCAGATCGGAGGATGGAGAAATTACCCCCTCTAATAAGGAAAATGACTGTGATAATGAGGGATTCATCTTAGTGAAAAGAAAGAAAAGGGGTTCAAAAAGCCTGGAAGAAAAGCAGCTTGGAAGCTGGGAAGCCTCCTCCTCAAGAATCACAAGGGCCACTGCTAGAAGAACTGCAAACTTTGGGGTAACCTTTAGAAAAGGCAGGCCATCTAAGAGAGAAACAAGAGAAAAAGAGACTGAAAAGGAAATTGCAGATGGTACTCAGAGAACTCTGGGCCATTCGCAAATGCATCTCCAAAACTTTTTTAATGAAGATAATCTCTTGGAATGTCAGAGGCCTTAATGGTGGGCCTAAGCAAAGAATGCTTAAGGAAATTAAAAGAGCAAACAAACCCAACATTCTTCTCATTCAGGAAACTAAAATGAAAAGTAAAGCAATTGAAGACTTCAAAAGACAATTTTGGCAGAACGCTGCCTTTGCTTCTGTTGACTCTCAAGGGGCTTCTGGAGGCTTAGCGATCTTTTGGGATACAAATATGGTTGACGGTAAGGTACTCATCTCCACCCAGAATCATTTAGCTATTATCTTTAAAAGCCTTGAAAATAATCTTAGCTGGATTTTGTCTAATATTTATGCGCCCAATACTGCTACTGGTAAAAGAAGTCTATGGAAAGAATTAATCTTGTTCAGAAGCAAGGTTGAAAGCATGAACTGGTTGGTTATGGGAGACTTCAATACTCCTTTGAATCCTGGAGAAAAGTTTGGGGGAAGTTCCGAATTCTCCCTTGGCATGGAAGAATTTGCTGACTTCATCTCGACTCTTAATCTTATGGACATAGAGCTTCATGGCAATCAATTTACATGGTCCAACAGAAGATTAGGGGAAAACTTAATTCAGGTTAAACTAGACAGAGCTCTTATCTCTTCAAATTGGATCCTGGACCAGAATTTCCATCTTTCTTCTCTCCCCAGAACGGGATCTGATCATAATCCAATAGTCCTCAATTTCTTCAATTGGACAAAACCTTTCCATGGTAATTTCAAATTTGAGAAAATGTGGTTCGAACATGAAGACATTATGGACAGAATTAAAGAGTGGTGGGTTTGGGAAGGCACAGGGACAGCCCAATTCAGACTTCTTCAGAAGTTAAAGAATGTTAAACAGAAAGTTAGAATATGGAATAAAGAGGTTTTTGGGAACATTTTTGAAAAGAAGAAAGAACTTAAGCAACAACTAGAAGAGCTTGAACTACATGTTTCCATGAAAGGTATGACCCTGGAGGATCATCAGCGGGAAAAAATACTTCTGTCTGATCTACATAATATAAACAGTCATGAAGAAACCTTTTGGAGAATGAAATCTAGAGCCCTTTGGCTTAAGGATGGTGACAGAAATACAAAATTCTTTCATTTGACAGCCATCAAACATAGAGCTTGTAACGAATTTCTGAGGTTACTAAAGGAAATGGAAACATTACTAAGGATCCTGAGGTTATCAAAACAGAGGCACTTAATTTTTACAAGAACCTCCTCACTGAAAACACCACTTACAATGAACAAGTGGCCTCTTTCCTCTTAGACTCCATTCCTAATAATCTAATGCCTGCTGAGAGATTTAAAAGTCTTTCAAAAACAGTCACCATCGAGGAATTAAAAAAGGTTGTCTTTGCTTTAGAAGGGGATAAGGCTCCAGGTCCAGATGGATTTTCGGCTAACTTCTACCAAAGATGCTGGGAAATATGCTCTGAAGATCTCTTGAAAGTTGTCAATGAATTTTACAGAAGGAAATCTAATTAAAGAGCTAAATAATACACACATTGTGCTTGCCCCAAAAAAGTTGGATGCAAAAGACTTCAAAGATTTCAGGCCTATCAGTTTGGTGAATGTCATTTATAGGATTTTCACAAAGATTCTCACCACTCGAATGTAACCTGTTCTAATGGAGATCATTTCACAACAGCAGAGCGGATTCATTCAGGGAAGAATTATCCAAGATGGAATTATCATGGTTCATGAAAATATACATTATATGGATAAAAGTAAAAAGGTGGGGATGGCCATCAAACTTGACATGCATAAAGCTTTTGACAGGGTCTCCTGGAGATTCATGGATGAGGTCCTATCCAAATTTGGTTTTCAAGACAAATTCAGAAAAATCATCCACTCTTGCATCTCTACCTCTAGATTCTCTGTGGTTGTTAATGGGGATCCTGTGGGTTTTTTCCAAAGAATAGAGGTATACGGCAAGGTGACCCAATCTCCCCTCTTTTATTCATTATTATGGCTGACAGTTTAAGTAGATCTATATCCAAAGCTATTGACATTGGCATGATAAAAGGCTTCCCTCCAACTACTGGTAATCAGACCTCCTCTCATCAGTAGTTTGTTGATGACACTCTGCTGCTTCTAATGGCTTCTATTATTGAAGCAAAGGCCATTAAAACTGTCCTTAGATTTTATGAGGAGGCCTCAGGACAAAAAGTTAATTTTGACAAAAGCTCTATTTATTTCTTTAATACTCCTGAGGAGAGGCAAAGAAAGATTGCTAATATTCTTGGTTGCACCATTAATTCCCTACCAGCTACTTACTTAGGGTTACCTTTAAGCACTGGCAAGATTTCAGTGGAGGTTTGGAATGATCTTATTAAGAGATTCCAAAGAAAGTTGGCAGGATGGAAAGGAGCCGTCCTTTCAAGTGCAGGTAAGTGCCTTTTGGTTAAAAGCATGCTTCAAAACTTGCCTATTTACATACTATCAATGTTCAACATGCCTGCAGCTGTGATGAACAGTATTGAGAAGATTCAAAAACACTTTCTGTGGCACGGTACTGAGGAAAGATTCAGATATCATCTTGTGGCTTGGGAACAGGTTTGTAAACCCAAGAGACTAGGGGGGTTAGACATCAAAGATATCAAGCATATGAGTACTGCCCTTACTACAAAATTAGGATGGAGATTGATAAAAGAGAACAGACCTTGGACAGAGCTGATTAAGATCAAATATCTTTCAAATCAGAACAAGATTTCCTTCATATATGATCAGTCCCTTCCAAGTGGTTCTATTTTCTGGAACAACCTTCTTCACAGCAGATACATTCTCTTTCAGGGATGCAGCTGGAAGCTTGGTGATGGGAAAAACATAAACTTCTGGACCGATAAGTGGACTGATTCTAACTGGATTTCTACTTATGATCATATGAAAGATATTATAATTGCAAAGTATGGACACAAAATCCAAGGATACATTGAGAGAGATGGATACAAAAGAAAATGGAAGCAGCTAAAAGTGGAGAATGATAGTATTCAGGATGATATTATATCTCTTTAGAATCAACTTTCCCTAATCCATCTAAGTAATCAAAATCTTAAAGATGAGCTCATCTGGAAGGATTCTTTTGATGGGGATTACACTGTTAAATCAGGATATAATTCTTTCTTTGCATCCATGGAAAGTGAAATTAAGTGGCACAAGTTGTGGATGCCGGAGCTAACCCCTAGAGTGAACTTCTTTTGGTGGCTGGTTATTAATGGCAAGATCCTAACTAATGATAACCTAATTAAGAAGGGATTCATCATGCCTAATAGATGTTGCATGTGTCAGCAAGAGGCTGAAGATATAAAACATTTATTCCTCCATTGTGAGATTGCTTCCAAAATTTGGCAGCTTATTTTTGCAAAATTCAATCTAAGATGGATTTTTCCTCTTACCTGCCTTCAGACTTGGGAGCAATGGAGCTCTCCATTTAAACATTGCATGGTGAAAAGACTTTGGCAACTTGTTCTGCCACACACTATGTGGAGAATCTGGAAGGCTCGTAATGATAATATTTTCAGAAGCAATAGACAGGCTTGTAACAAAGTTTATAAGGAAATAATCATTGTTGTGCAAGATAATATTGCTAGATTTAAACCCCCTAAAAATAGGCTCTACCCGGAGAATGAAGATTGCATTCTGACTGAATGGAATATAGCCACTATCAATAGAAATAAAAATGGTATTGACAGAAACACAGTCCGATGGATTAAACCCCCCACTGATTGGCACAAATTAAATTTTGATGGGGCCTCAAAAGGCAATCCAGGTGACTCTGGTGGAGGGGGCATCATCAGGGATCAAAGAGGCTGCTATGTTGCTGCGTTTTCTGGGAGAATGGGAAGACAGACTAATCATTATTCCGAAGCCATGGTGGCTCTTTGGGGTATTAGACTTGCCAGAGATTGTAATATTCAAAATATCATAATTGAAGGTGATTCTCTAAATATTATAAATCTTCTGAACAAAAAGCAACACCCCAGCTGGTCTATCAGGGATTATATTGAGGAAGCTATAGATATTTGCAAAAGCTTTGCTAATGTCCACATCACCCATACTTATAGGGAAGGAAACAGGGTTGCCGACAGTTTGGCTAACTTAGGTGTTTATAATTCCTTTCAAACTTGGATTGGCGGGGACGTTCTGCCAGCTCATGTCAATAAAGCCATCATCATTGATCTTCATGGCAGTGAAAATCATGACTAACGGCTGTATTTTAGATGCTAATGTGCGGATCCCCAAGTACATGATGATGACATCACAAAAGATCTGGATGATTGTTGCGACTTGTGCGGGCTGGATTGCCATCATTTCTTGGCATGGAAGGAAAGCTGGGGAGTGGGGCAATAATAACAAATGCAACATTATAATTAAACTAGCTTTCATGGGAAGAGCTGATTCAAATACCAAAAACACCGCTCGAACGTCCCGCACATTGCAAGCTTTTTTACCGTTGAAAACAGGAATAGGAATAGAGGAAACATGGGGGGTCCGCCATGCAAAACTGAACCGACCCACAACCCTGAGTGGAAAGAGAACACGAGCTCGGGAGTACTGAAATTGGAGGCCTGTCGAATTTCATTGATAGGATTCAAGGCTTCGACTAAGACATCTCCATCAAATTCACCAAGGGTTGGAAGAACAGAATTGTAAAGTACAGTAACATGAAAATGGAAATTACAGAAGAGCTCATAGCTCGGATCATGGGTCTCACTGAAAGCACAAAATTCTTCAATAAAAAGGTCGACAGGAAGTGGAAACCAAGAAATTTTTAGAAGAGGGAGAGAATCTTGAATTTGTTCTTGCTGGCCTCAAGGTGGAGTCGATCCCTGTTCCTTTTGATGAACTTTCCAGAATGGTGGTAAGGTATGTTACCCTTGAAGGAAGATATGTGACTATTCCTCACAAGCATCTAATTTTTCTAAATCATTTTCGTAGAAATAACATTATTAGCTTTCCTCATTATCTGATCAACTCCTTGGAGAAATCTATAAGGGAAGTTCAAAATCACTCTCAGTTTGGCCGTCCCTCGCACTGTGGCCTTATCCTCCTGATTCATCGCCACTTTTCCAGCTACCCTCCCATGAACCCTATCCCACCTCCCTCCTTCATACCCCCACCTACCCATATCTGCTCCCACTCCACCCCTGCTAAAAAGAAAGAATGATGATGTTGGCTCCAGCAAGAAAAGCAAGAAAGCTAAAATCCCTACCTCCCAACGTGTCCTTAGGAGCCACAAGGACTTAGAACTTGCTGAAAACCTCCTACATATTAGCATGCCTGTGGAGAAGCCCAAAGAGGAGGATTTGCTGAAGAGGATTGACAGATTGGAGAAGGAGATTCAAGAACTCAAAGGGGCTCTAAAAAACATGGAGAGAGCCAAGGGTAAAAGGATCCTTCAAAGTGAGGAGGAAGAGGGGGTCATTGATGAAGTCTTCAAGAAGCTACAGTCACTTGATGGCAGATTGGGGAATGCCAAAATCCGCAATGACTGTATTTTATCTGCCCTCAAAAGCATCTATAACTTCATTGAACAACATGTCCACAACGTTTGCAGTTTAAGTGGAATCAATGAAGACATATGGGGCCCTAAGGAGAATAGGGACATTGCAATCTCCCAAGCTGACATGAAGGACCCCTCTCAGGCCACGGCCATTGCCTTTTTCATGTCACTACAGGCCATCAAGACCAAGATAGACAGAGCCATCAAGTAGCGGGCTGTTGTGCTGCAGTTTTTTGGCTGCGATCTGGCTGTCGTCGGGCGGTTCTGGAGCTGTTTTTTGGTGGAGCTCACTTTTCTGTTTCTCTTTTGGTTTCTTTTTGATCTTGTCTTCGTAGTTCTGGATCTCTATACGTTTTGATCCACTTTTCACCTTTATTGTAATTTCTGGCTGTTGAGCCTTCTTGGTTGGCTGTTTTGCCCCTCTCTGGGCTTCTTCTCTCATATTTTCTATCTGGCTTTTGAGCCCTTTTGTATACAGGGTATAGTCCCTTCAAAACTATTTGCCCTTAATAAAAAAATATACAAAACAAGAGACATAAACCAACACCATATTTAACGTGGTTCACCCAATGTGGGCTACGTCCACCAAGAAACACCCAATTTATTATCTAAAGATTTGACAAGATATACAATGAAGATTTTCAATCTTCAACACCGCTCGATTGAATAGTAATTTATTTCTCTCAAGATTTTTGCTTCATCACCAAGAATTCTCTCTCTCACCAAAATTTTCAAGTTCTTCTTAATTCTTGTTAATACTTACTTCTAAACCCTATATTTTATGCTTATATAGTCATTTATAGACTTAGAGAACTTAGCCATGCAATTACAATCAATAGATATACTTTACTGTTAAAAATAGATCTAATTCCTGAGAGTTAATTAAAACATCCTCACATAGGTAACCGATGTTGGTTAGCCCTAACCGATGTCGGTTCCTCCTTTCCCTGACCGATGTTGGTCTTGGGTGACCGATGCTGGTTCCCCCTAACCGATGATGGTTACTATATTTTCCAAAGAAGTTTCACATTACATGCTAAACTGAAGTAATTGAGCTCCACAACTCAACAATCTCCCACTTGGAGATTAATTACTGCACCATACCTATACAACATCATTCTTGGATCCTTCCTTAGCTCTATTTCTTCCTCTTCAAGTCTCAAAATTGAATACCAACAAGTGGAGTGTAGCTCCAAATTCTCCTTTGCTAATGGCTTCGTTAGCATATCTGTAGGGTTCTTACTCATATGAATCTTTTCCAGATTCAACTTCCCATCCTCCAATACCTTCCGTATGAAGTGATACCTCAACTGAATGTGTTTCATTCTCGAATGAAATGATGATTTATTTTCCAAATGAATTGCACTCAATTTCATTGAACAGCTTTAAAATCACCTTTCTCCTTTCCCAACTCTTCCATGAACCTACTCATCCATATCATTTCCTTGCTAGCCTCTGTAGCTGCAACATACTCTTCCTCTATAGTAGAAAAAGCCACAAACTTCTACAATCTTGAAATCTAGCTAATTTTCATCCCACTACTATGAAAACATATACAGTAGTGATTCTCCTACCATCTAGATCTCCAATGACATTCGAATCAACATGGCCACATAATGGAATATTTGAACCTCCATATTATAACTACATGTTAGATGTACTTTTCAAATACCTGAGTATCCATTAAACCACTTTTGAATTCTCTTTACCTAGATTGGGCATATATCTACTCACAACTCCCACTTTGCTGTGCAATGTCTAGTTTGGTTCAAACCATAGCATCCATGAGACTCCCAACCTGTTGAAGCATATAGAACTTTTGTCATGTATTTGACCTCCTTATGTGAAGAAGGACATGAATATTTGCTCAATTTAAAGAGTCTAGCCATAGGTGTACTAATAGGTTTTGCACTCTACATCTTGAACCTTTCTAACACCTTGTAGATATAATCCTCCTGAGACAAATACAATTTCTTGTTTTTCCTGTCTCTATGTATTTACATGTTAAGGATTCTTTTTACAGCTCCTAAATCCTTCATATAAAATGTTTGTGATAGCTTTCCCTTAACCTCACCAATGTCATGCATACTAGATCCTGTAATAACCATATCATTCACATATAATAAAAAAAAATATAGCTCCCATTTTCAAGCTTCTTGAAATAAACACAATGATCGATTCACATCTCAAGTAACCATGCTCAAACCTCATATACCATTTCCTTGGAGCTTGCTTGAGCCCATATAGAATCTTTTTCAACATGTACACTAATTTCTCCTTACCCTTGACTTCATACCCAAGCGGTTGTTGCATATAAATCTCTTCATCTAAATCACCATGAAGGAAAGTCATCTTCACATCTAGTTTCTCTAAATGAAAATCCTTCACTATAACTAAACTTAATACAATACAAATATAAGTCATCTTAACAATAGGAGAAAATATTTCACTAAAGTCAATACCTACTTTACGTAAATCCCTTTACTAAAAACCTTGCCTTATACCTTTTCTATCCACCCTCTTCTTCCTTGATCCTATAAACCCACTTGCTCTAAAAAATTTCTCTTACCTACTAGAAACTTAACCAAATCCCAAGTCTAGTTCTATTCCAAGGAGTCCATCTCCTTATTCATGTCATGCTCCCACTAGACATGGGTCTTATCCTACATTGCTTCTTCAAAGCTCTCTAGTTTACCATTATCAGTCAATAATAAATAAAATAGAGAAGGTGTAAATCTTTCTCGGAGGTCTACTTACCCTTTTTGAACTTCTCACAGAGTTTGGGGTACTTGGAGGCTCAATCTGGACCTCCTAGACATTTTTATCCAAATCGACAAAGCGGTGACCAACATTGCTCGCCTCTAACCGACGCGTCGTTCTACTAAATGATGTCAGTTTGGATCTTCTCAGAATCGATACTGGTTCTAGTAACCGATGTCGATCATGGGTAAACCGACACTTTGGTTAATGTGTAACCACAGTAGGTAATACTTTGAAATCGAGAGTTCATTTTCATTCAAAAACTTCTCAATTGGTTCATCCTTGGGTACAAAAAAATTTGATCCTAGTACATTCTCTTTTTATTCCATTCAACATCATGACTCCTATTAATTTTAGAAATCTCTAAATCCCAAAAATGGAAACCGAAATCACCATATCCATAACTAGTGAAAGTGAACCTCTTGAATTTTGCATCAAACTTTTTCCTATTTTCCTTATCAACATGCAAAAAGCTTCTAAACCAAAAAAATTTAAGAAAAGAAAGATCTACCTCTTTTCTGGTCTAAGCTTCCTATGGTATTCCTCCATCTACTGAAATTAAAGGCCCACGCTTAATCAAATAATCTCTGTTGTATCAATTTCTTCCACCCAAAACTGTAAGGGCAGTCTAAAATGTATTTTGATACTTCTAGCACGTTCCATGATTGTCCTGTTCATTATTTTTGCAGCACCATTCTCCTCTGGTGTTCTTGGAACCATTATTTCTCTACATATCCCATTCATTGAACAATAATCATTGAAAGCCTTACTACAAATTTCACCACCATTGCGGATCTAAGGAACTTTAACTTAGAATTTGATTCATTCTCAACAAGGACTTTCCATCTTGTAAAATTCTCTAAAACATCATATTTATGTTTAATACAATAAAATCATACCTTTTTGTAGCATCATTAATGAAAGTAACATAATACTTGGGATCCTTCATGAGAAGCTACCCGAGATGGTCCCCACACATCCGAGTGTAAAAGCTCCAATTTTTGCTTCTTCTTAGTTGCCCCAACTTTGAGAAATTTCACTCTCTTTTTCTTTCCAAATATACAATGCTCATAGAAATCAAGATCTAAATATTTCAAATCGATAACTTGCACTTAGCCTTTAAGATCTATATTCCTTTTTGACTCATATGACCCAACTAGTTATGCCACATGCATGCATTTGAATCTGAAGTAGATGATGTAGAAAAGGAATCGTAATACGGGTAGATAAATATAATGTTTCTACCTTCTTACCTCTTTCCACAATAAAATCACCCTTGGTGACTTTCTAAGAGTCTCTGTAAAAGTAACCATGCAACCGATTCACCTAGTTGCCCTACAGAAATAAGATTCCTCCCGAGGCTTGGAACATGCCTCAAATATTTCAATACCCATGTATTTCCATTCTGTAATTTTAGATGAACTTTCCCTTTACCAGTAATATTGCAAGGTTCATAATCACCCAAATAAACATGCCCAAAATTTCCCTACACATAATTTCTAAAATAACCCTTATTAGGGGTTGCATGGAAAGAAGCTCCTGAATCTAAAACCCATGATTTAATTCTATTAGCTAAAGAAAGAATAAGAGCATCTTGCATTACCTCTAATGCAACAAGATTTGCTTCTTTACCTGTCTAGTTGTTGGTTCTCTTTATCCTTTGACCAACAATCTTTCTTTGCATGTCCTTTCTTTCCACATTTCCAACAAGTAATTCCCTTACTTCTAGATTTAGATCTGATATCCTTTGACTTTGATTTCCTATTACTCTTATTCTTGGATCTCTCCTTCTGCCTGCCCCTACTTTCTACATTCAAAGCATTTCCAGATGATGATTCCTTTGTACTCTTCCACGAATTTCTTCATTCAAGATTATACTAACCACATCATCAAACTTCAAAATATTATTAGCATATGTTGTATTACTAACAACCATTACCATGTTATCCCAACTATCAGGAAAATAACATAAGAATAAGAGTGATTTTACTTCATCATAAAATGGTATTTCAACCGATTTTAACTGATTTACAATAGATCGGAAATCATTCAAATGACTAGATACAGATCCACCTTCATGTATCTTAGAACTAAATATTTTCTTCATCAAATAAAATTTATTTGAAGCACTAGGTTTTTCATATAAATTAGCAAGAGATTTCATTAAATCTACCGTAGAAGTCACTTCTGTAATATTGGAAGCCATAGATGTTGCCAGGCTCAATCTTATAGATCCCAAATCCTTTCTGTCAAGAATATTTCATTCTTCATCAATCATCTTCATAGGTCTAGACTTCTCATCCAATGGTAAATACAAATATCTTTGATACAGATAATCCTCAATCTGCATCTTCCATAATTGATAATTTCATTCGTCAAACTTCTCTACCTTGTATTTTTTTCTTCTACCATTGTTGTAGCTCCCACTCAATTAGAAAACCCTAAAAAAATTTATGATACTAGTTGTTGGGGTTAGGACATCAGTTGTATAGATAATATATCGGATCTAAGCATACATGCAAATAAAAGTGGATACTCTACAATACGAAATATACAAAACAAGAGACATAAATCAACACCAGATTTAATGTGGTTCACCCAATGTGGGCTATGTCTACCAAGAAATAAGCCAATATGTTATCCAAAGCTTCAACAAGATATACAATGAATATTTTCAATCTTCCACACCTATCGATGTACATTACTTTCTATCTCTCAATATTTTTACTTCATCACCAAGAATTCTCTCTCTCACAAAAATTTTCAAGTTCTTCTTAATTCTCATTAATTATTACTTATAAACCCTAGATTTTATACATATATAGTCATTTATAGACTTAGGGCACTTAGCCATGTAATTACAATCAATAGATGTAATTACCGAGAGTTAATTAAAACATTATTACACGAGGTAACTAACGCGCGCTTAGCCTAACTCGATGTTAGTTCCTCCTTTCCTGATAGATGTTGGTTTCCCCTAACTGATGACAGTTACTATATTTTCCAACAAGTTTCACATTACATTCTAAACTTAAGTAATTGAGCTCCACAAATCAACATACCTAAGGCTTATTCACATCGGTTTAGCCACTTAGAGTTTTGGGCTAATCATTAGGTTCGATCTCGGCTCCCATGGTGATGCAAAATAACCCTTTACCCCTAGTTTCATTACCATTTTTTATCTCCATTTGAAAAAGTTGAACGGCGTGAATAAAGGAATTTAAAGATAATCCATAGTGAAAAGAGAGAAATAAGGAAAGTAGAAAGAAAAAATGCACAAATACCCCATAATAATATTATCACCCCTTGATTTTGACACTTTATAGTTTAGTGCACCGATCATAATCAAGTAGAAATGTGCATTGTGAAACATTTGGTCACTCACCTTGCAATCAACATAATAATGCGCAAGAGTGGAGACCACAATCAAGTTTCAGAAATCACGACAGTTCGACACCATAAATGAGAAAAAATGAGGCTAAAACTAAAGAAGGGAGGAAAAAATGATCATGTGTGAGAAATTACATCTCATGTTGTACCAAAATCCTCTTGATGTAAGAATGTGGTAGAGATGCTCACTAGTACGCAAGCAATAACAAGGGCGATACATTGTAAAAGGGTCTTTAAAATAGACAAAACAATCTCTAGGACGCAGGAAAATCTCCTAGAAGGCGTAAAAGGCTTGGAAGGGTGTTGCACAATCCAAAAAAGAATTAGTTGTAGAAAAATGTCTAACAACGCTATATTTCACACTTTCATTTTTCCCAATTAATCTAATTTTAAATATTAAAAGGGTTAAAAGAGAATAAAATAACATTAATTAAATGATTAAATGAACCACGATTAATTACATTAAAACTCCTAAATTTAATTAGATATCCTAATTATCACTAATTAAATATTAAAGCCCAATTAATCAACCCCTAAATTAAATTAGCCACCTCTTAATAAATGCTAAGAACCACCTTTTTTAATCAATCACCCATCCTTAAATAAAAAGGCATTTACTTAAAAACTTAGGTTAGAATTTTTTTATAGACCTAAGTTTAATTTAAGAAAGAAGAGATTTTTGAAATGGTTAAAGGTGGGTGGACGAGTTTCCTTGGCCAACCAAGTGATCCATCTCGTCGAGGCCAACTCCATATGGTGAGATTGAGAAATGAGTTGTTGCGGGGTTTGATGCAAAGATTCAGGGAATGAGGCCCTTGGTAGAAAGGGCTCGGTCAATGAGATAGGCTCGATTTGGGAGGAAGAAACAACTAGAGAAGAGTGAGTCATGGGCATTGGAAACAATTTGTAGGGTAAGGTATAGCTTCAAACGGCTAAGCACCCGTAAATAATGCATGACAAGTCTCGTGTGAGCGGGACGGGCACACCAAGGCACTGGTTGACACAAAAAGATCATAAGAAGATCGGAAGGGTTTACTTGAGCTATGGATGAGATAGGATAGAGCAATTTGAAGTAGGGTAAGAGGAGTCAAGATCTAAGTACGGTCGGAGGCTACACATAGGGTGGAGATGGAATGGATCAAGGGATGATCATAATACATAACTAGTTGGTCAAGAAAATGTAGGATGGACTGAGTCAAATAAAGGACCGATGCACACACCTAATACAGACGAGTGGAAGCAAAAAAAGATCTCTACAAAGGAAAAAGGCATACCCGAGCGGGGCCGAGTAGGAAAACGAGCTAGCCAAGTTAAAAAATTGTAGACCAATTATTAACAACATGAATCAATGCAAAAAACCCAACCAAACACACATGAAAAATAGAGACTTAACTCACCGAGTTAAGGTACTTGGAGCTCTCCGAGCTAGGTAGAGCTCAACCGAGCTAATAAGGAAGATAAAAGGTGGAGGGTAAATAAAAATGAAAAATAGTTGGGTAAGATCCACGGAAGGATAAAACAAGAAAATGTTTCAATAAAATTTATACTTTTAATGAAAAATAAAACTGATAAAACCAAAATATAGAACCTACCTCCAAAATAGAGCTTCCCTCCAAAGTTAGCTACAACTAGCTAGATCTAGTGGAGAAAGTAATAAAACCCGCATATACAAAAAAACCAAAGATAACGTAGACTTGAAAAACAAAAATTGTTAAAAATAGTTAGCAAGATTCCAACAATGATCCAAAAACTTACACAAGAAGCACAAATAATGAAACTAGAAGTAATTAGAAAACAAAATAAATGAGTGCATATTTTCCAAACAACCACTCGATACCTTGTGAGATTTTTTTGTAAGGATAAATACATAACCTCGTACAAATAGAAGAGGTTGTACTCCAATAGTGATGTGAATTCTCCAAGTAATCAACAAGAAATAGAACACAAAGGAAAATCATGGATGAAATAATAGTTCTATTCATTTTCACATATCAAATCCAAAAGATTGATAAAATTACAAGAAAATAATAAATTAGTAAAGAGGTGTGACTTGATAGGGATCGCTTGCAATCAAACAGAATCGAGATCGATTCACATATTGGTGATGATTCTTGTAAAATGATGAATTTTGATAGAAATGATAAACCAAGTTCTAAATGACGATCTTTGGTCATTTTGATGTTGAAGTGGAATGTAAATGATGAGACAAGGTAGATAAATACCTTTTGATGTAGAAGTGAGCTAAAAATGCCTCCAAACGTCATATGGAGCTAATTAGAGTTGATGGCCAATTGTTGGGCTTCGTGAGAGATGATTGATGAAAAATATTATCAAAATGATGTGTTGACAATAACTTGAGGTTGATACAGGTCCTTGATGATCTCTAGAATGACTTAGATTCATTGTGGAGTAAAAATGAAGTGTAATCATGAGAAAATTTTTTTCCTGAAGATCCTCGAGAAGTGAAGAAAACTCCTATCTATAATCACTAGTGATCGGTATGGATCACCAAAGATATGTGATTTTAAGGAAACATTTAGGAAATGGTTCAAACCACTTTCTAAATGAGTTTTTCAGGTAAATGATGAGGGAAAATGGTTAGGAGGAGGTTGTGAATGAGTTAGGGAGGTTAGGATGTTTGAATAAAATAGGTTAGAATAGGTTTAGAAGTTTTGAAGTGGTTTTTAGATGATTAAGGTAATTTTTAATTGGTGGTGGTTTAGAATGTGTAAATAGTAATTATGAGAGTGTAAAAAAAAATTTATTGGATGAAGAGAGGATAACTTAGGATAATGAAATAATTATGGGTTATGGATTAAATAATTGTAGTATCTTATTTAAACTCACTGCTATTCGTGTTGACACCTCATTCGAAAGATCTAAACACTCACCCGAAACACACGCAATTACTAGATCCCTCATTTGTATTTGCTTATCAAGATGTTAGTGTGTGGATACATGATGATACATAAATAAATTATCATTTAATCATACTAAACCATTACATGCATCTAATTAGAAACACACATAATAAAGAAACATACAAATTAGATAGAAATAAAGATCAATTGTAAGAACATATCTCCATATTCGACACATTAATGACCATAATCAAACCATAGTTATGCATTAATTCATAGTAAAATTTACACAAGTAAAAAAGTTGATAGATAACATCTAAAACATGTGTTCATAGAGCCATGCACGCCAATGATAATAGACAACATAACACTACCATATCATAGGTGTCTCATACAACTAAGTACAACAAGTATATATGGGGGTGGGGACTTTCCCTTCACCACCCATGCATTCCCAAAATAGACTGCATACTCAAAATAGCCATGTGTCATCAGTTGCATTATTTTGTAATGGAGCTAACATTATCCTAAAAATATAACTTTTTCTAATCCTAATAATAGCCTCCATGGATATGTTTGATTTGCATGTCAATCCTAAAAAAATAGTCAATGATTGATTAGCAAGGCACCCTTTGCATGAGGTGCACTCTAAGTCTATTTATATCCTATCTCGGGAATATGGCCAAGTCCTTAACCTATTTGTATCCCTGCGTAGTCTTGTGAGTAACCCCATAATCCTTATGAGTGCTCCTCCCGATCTCATGTGCACATGTGTGTTCCTTCCCATTCGACCCTTAGTCATTTTATCACTCCTACATTACCCCACACTAGGTATGTTTTACATCATTGGAAACACCATATCTTGTCATGTAAAATAATCATGGAATACTCATCATGAACCAAAGAATGAAAAATTAATGAATACGGCTTGCACCAAAGAATAAAGAATTATGTTTCCTTAGGTGGAAGAAGAATGGGGATCTCCTTAATCAATATTGTCACTAGTTCCTTCCACCCATCCAATTCCTTACTTGCCTATACTCACACATTATCAATAATGTTAGGGAGTTCTGTAATAGTTAAATCATCAATCTTCCCGTGTGTTAAATCAATGTCTCTAGTTTTTATCCACATCATTCAACGCATCCATCCTA
The DNA here is from genome assembly GCA_018340775.1 of Taxus wallichiana var. yunnanensis. NCBI lineage: Eukaryota > Viridiplantae > Streptophyta > Pinopsida > Cupressales > Taxaceae > Taxus > Taxus wallichiana. The sequence continues at coordinate 449,888,109 of CM031237.1, read as the reverse complement.
CGTGTAATTTGTGGGAATATTTCCTTCAGCCTATACCTGAGAGAGGTTTTTAACATATTTATTACTTCCCTTTTTTATTCTACCTTATCCAAGATTATTTCCCTTTCTGCCCTATTACTTTTGTTTTTGTCCAGGAATTATTTTAACTCCAACTCATCCCTAACACAAGTAGACAGACAACATGATCAAAGTCCTTGTAGTGATCATAAACAAACTATTCCACTTGTGCATCTACTTTAACTTCCAATGCCAACACACCATATTGTGTTAGGTGTGCTTTAACATATTCCTTATCACTATTATTATGTCATACCAACACTTTTTCTATGGATTCTATGGCAAGAGGCCACTTTTCATGTGCGATCATACACATCAGGTATTCTAAACAATGTAGGGATGACTCATATGTAGTCTGATCTTAAGGGAACAAATCTAGGCATGCCAATGTAATTACATTTGTGATTATTTCTTCCTTATTATAAGTTGCATGTGTCCACCATTTCTCTTCCCTTACCTCCTACTTCTATTGTACAATAATGTTGTCTTATTCCTTGATCTCTTTATCCCTTTGTCATATCCCCTCATCCTTTTCCACCATCTCCTTGTGTAAGTTCCTAATTTATATTCCTTGTCAAAAATTTGGACCCCCTACATATGCCAATAGTTTTTTAAGTGCATTACACACTTGTTCATATGTTAGCATCTTTGAATCCACTACTAGGTAGGCCTCCCGGCATACACTTAAGTCAAGTTTTAGTCGGTGATTGTGCATTAAGTTTGAACTCCGGCTCCTCTATATGTGATTGGAATTCCCAAGAGAGCATCTTATATGTGCATGGTAATACTTCCTCCTTCCCGAAGAAAGAAAAACATAATAAGTCTTCAGGCCACTTTTCTTTGATATATTTTGTACAACACTTTATTTGGATTAACATCATTCTACATCATGGGGCCCCGGGTACATCTCTTGCCTTCCTGTTCTACCCACATGTACCTTTTGGAAAAATTAGTGTAAGAGAAGTCTCGGTGCCTCCTGAACCTGTCTTATCATTGCTATTTTCTCCTTTTCCATACTCCACTTCCTCTTCCACTATGCACTCCACAATGTGCTCGACCTCTTGCTCAATCCGAAGATAAAATTTAGTTTCACTTACATGCTCCACCCCGTGATATTTAGTAGGATCTTATTTCTCCTCTAAAATCTAAATGACGGGTACCTCACCCCTTCTACTTTAGTTTCCATGACATGGATATCTTCATAATGGGCGTTGTACTCCTCCGTGTTCGATTCCTCAATAGTTTGCACTGTGAAATTAATTGCTCCACTTCTTCGCATTATTTTCATTCCCCTCTTTTTGACTTTAAGTCTCCTCCGTGTCTTTACTAGACATCACCTTCTTCTTCTTATCTTCTAGAGATTTCTTCTTCTTGTTTTGTCTCTTGGTTCTCATGCCTAGTTCCAAATCTTCACGCGTAGTATTTCTCTTTGTAGTTGTGCTCCGTATGGGGGTTCATCGTCACTTCCTTCTTCCTCACCGTAAGGAGGGGTATCATTCCGCACTTTCTTCTACCCTACCATTTTCTTTTCTCTAGGATCTTATAATATGGTCATGTCATCCTCTACATATCTCCCATCATCTACCGCTGGTTATATATATAATTTACAGCCACCACATTTGTAATTGGAAAGATCACAAATTTTTTACATGTTGATATCATTCTTTCTTCAACTCTTCTTTGGGTAGATAAGTGTTTTGTGTAATGTATGTTGCTCATAGTCTACCTTATCCATGTAAATCCTTAGTTTTTGTGCTTATGTGAAGCTCTTCACAACAAATCTGTAAGTAAAACACTTTGTGAAGGAAAATAGGAGTTTACACCAAGGAATTTTGGTTTTATCTTTCAAAGTAAAATGATCAATGCATAATTGGTGATAGAAATTAAACTCATCTTGTCCCTCCAACTACACAATTAGTTCATTGGGAATGGATCATTATGCCTTGAACATGTCACATATCCTCTTGTACCATTTATCCCCTCTGGCCTTGTATGCAGGAGTTATGGTTTCACATGTATATTTAGTGAACCTCTCTCCATGAGATGTATTTTCCTCGAGAAACTCCCATATTTTATCATTGGGCCCATCCGATACCCCAATTTCATAAAACATTCTAAGTAACAAAATATTACCAAAGGTGATTTTATCTCCTGCATGCACCTCTTCAATGATCTCCTCGGATATGAACCCGATAAGATTGTAAACTGCTCCATCGAGCTTTTATTGGTAACATATAGCCATAATTTGTTCACTTGTCCCCAATGCTCCTATCCATTCAACTTGGTAAGTAACTGCGCAACAATTCTAATCACTAGGTCATCAAGCTTCCCAATATCCATTGTGCACCCCCCTCTTTGGTAGTGAAATGCCTTGCGATCTTCTTTAATTCATCGTCATCACCCAAATCTAGATAGATTTATATCCCTATGCTCAAGACCAATGATCTTTCTAATTAATGATGTGGTCAAGCGTATCCTCCTCCAAGAAAAGTAAAATAAATCTTTGTTGATGCACAACATGATCCATTGAAACAAGTTTTCAAGATTTCTAAAATATGGGATTTCATATAAATGACTCATGCCTACATTCTATAGAATGCACTATTCCTCATCATCGTAGATGGTGTAGCACCACGAACTATTGTTACTTCCTCCCGAGCATTCAAGTGTTGATATATGATTTCTTCTATATAAGGATGTGTTCCTTTGATTGTGAAGTCATGCTTGATATGGATTGTATCTTCTTTTCTCTTGAAGATCTTTGACTGAGTCAGGATATGCTTGGACTCTTTTATTTCTTTCATTTATAGCACCTGAGTTCAATTTGATTTTGGGAGGAATTGTGGATTTATCCGTCTTTATGACTCAGCCTTGGATCAGTTGCATTGATCCAAGAGATGTTTTAAGTTTATTCAGGATGAACAAAAAAATTATTGACCTTACGAAAGTTGCAAGGTCTGAATGAGTTGAATGAGCAATTCCGGAGTTTAACTCAGGATGATCATGTAAAATGAATTTGGTTCCCGATATCATAATATCAGGAAGGCCTAGACCTTAAGCCAGGTAAGAAATTCTGGTGTATACTACAAGCTTATTAGCTATACCGGATAGAATCCATTACGGGAATGTTATACCCTGCTTGGTTCTAATACTGATCGGTCCTACTTGTGAGACCTGGACTGGATTCATTAAGGTTAATAACCTTAACCTAAACTATAACCTATTGGTTGAATTATTGCTAATCTAACCTAGCCCTAACTATAATCTTAATGCTCCTAAGGTTAGCTACACCTAGCACTATGGAAGTAAGACTAATGTCTTACCTTATGATCTAACCTATGTTCTAACCTATCTTAACTAATGATAATGGATGGAGGGGGACCTATGAAGGGGCGTGAGTCATGGGCGGTGGTTTCCATGGCATTAAATGAGGTGGATAAGCATGAAGGACAAGGGATTTGGTGGAGGTTGCAAATGGCTATTGTGACCTGACGTGGCAGAGTCGCCAAATTTGGAAATGGTTGTTTGTTTTCATTTGGCAATCACCAACTTAGGTGGTCGGTGGCAATGGAGAATAGGTGGGAATCTTGGAGTTAATGCCATTGATGAACTTTGGTTCCCGAGCGCTGGATTGCTTGGGAAGGCATGCAAATGGAAAATTGGTTGGTATTTTGGTTTTCCATGCGTTCCATTTTTCTCTCTGCTTGATCACTGGTTCTTTGAACCAGTCTACTTTGTGTTGCATGGCAACTTTGAGAATATCTAGCTCTTTTCTCTGTCGGGAAAGTTTATAAGGCATGAAGGTAACAATTTATTGTTGTTTAAGCTATTGTGGAAGAAGAAGGGAAGGCGCGAGCACATTCAGAGGTCTTCTTCAGATTTTTACGCGACACTATCAGGCATGATAGGCCCTAACTTTTAAAAATCTTGCTTTCCTTCAAATGATTTCATTAAAACAACTCTGTTCAGGTGATTTTAGTACAGTTGGTTTGAAACAATGTATTGGTTCTTCTTTGCTGTGGTTTAGGAACCTCAGGTCATGCGAAGATTCTGTTGAAATGTTACTGTACTTAATTTTTCTTTTTGGATTCATTTCGTTTGAAGACCCAGCTATGATATTATGTTGTGGAATCCTGTTAAATGTTGCTGGGTATACTTAAAATTTCTTCTGATTGGAATGCCTGCTGTGGGTAATTTACTTGAACGTGGCTTCTGTAAAGTCCTTTCTGTGTTTTCAATTTTGGTTAGACACCGATGAAGGTTTGCAAGGATTAGTTATGGTATGACTCTGTTGGAGTCCTTGAAACGTATCTTATGTTTTCGACTTCTGTAGAAGCTTTGTTGTGATTACATAATGGTATGACTCTGTTGGAGTCCTTGAAATGTATCTTATGTTTTCAACTTCTGTAGAAGCTTTGTTGTGATTACATAATGGTATGACTCTGTTGGAGTCCTTGAAACGTATCTTATGTTTTTGACTTCTGTAGAAGCTTTGTTGTGATTACATTTTGGTATTGACTCTGTTGGAGTACTTGAATTGTGGGCATATTGAATTCGACTTCAATCAAAACCCTGGTCGTGAGTACTGGTTGGATATGACTTTGTTGGAGTCCTTGCAGTATTCCCATTTGAACTCGACTCCTGATGAAGTCCTTGATGTGTTGCGTGTGACTCGATTTCTGATTTAAGTCCTCGCTGTGCATGCATATTGATTCGACTCTTTCTTAATGTTGTTGTGTTTATATTCAGTTTGATTCTGTGGAAATGTGTGCTGGGTTACATTACAAACTCGACTCTGTTTGAGTCCCTACTGTATTTTCGTATTAGCTCGACTTCGGATGAAACTTTGATGAAATTATGATATGGAGTCGACTTCTGATATAAGTCCTTGCTGTGGTTATTCCTTCTTGAATTCAGCTTCTGATATAAGTCCTTGCTTTGTATATTCATAGGGATTAGACTCAGTTGAATGTTGTTGTGTATGTATGTGTTTCGACTCAGTTGAATGTAGCTGAGTGTTTCGACTCAGTGGGAATGTCACTGTGTTTGCATATGGTTACGTCTTCTGTTTATAGTGTTATCTAGTCTCGTGTTTGACTGAGATAAAGAGTTCCTAGCTGTGCCGTGTCAGGCGATGGCGTTGGGTATTTTCATGTTTGATGAATGATATGGAAAGATTTGTTGAGTCTATTATGGTTGGATTATTTACTACTGCTTTGTCGCAAGAACTCTTGTAAGGCTTAAATAGCTACCGGTGATTTTATATTGGATTTTGATGAAACTGTAGCTTCTTCTTGTAATCTCGACTGATTTAGTCGCATGCGTAAATGTAATTGCGTTATTCTAGAGGAGTCGGTATAGTCCAGAACATGATTGATATGGGAATCTGATTGTCTCTGTTCCTTCTCCTAAGTTGAAAAGTACATGTTGATATATATATATATGTAGGAAAAGAAAATATTCTCTCCTTGTCTAAAAACCTTGAGTGCTTTCTTCTTTGTATCCTTACGTGAACTCGTGGTAAGAGCATAACAAAAATAGACTATTAAATTGTATGGAGAGACTGGTAAAAATTGTGTTGCAGTATAAGTAGGTATACTTGTCAATACCATTGAAATAATGTATGATTGAAAAGGAATTACGTCAGTTGAGCTTGCTGAATGTTATAAACTGCCTTTGTGTATTTGTTAAAAACATTCTTGTTGGAGTATTGCTGTCTTTAGGATGGTTGTAATCATTTGTCTTTAGTCTCTTACATATAAGATGAATTATCTGAAAGGTATTAAGGATTAATTGGTAACTATAATGTGGGTCATGCGTCAAAAGTCATGTTAGAATTACAGAATGATGATTAGTCTAATTTCATTTAAACAGGTTGTTTAATGAGAGCAATTGGTAGAATGTAATTGTTTTAAGAATTAGTGCTTATCATGCTCAGTTCACAGAACTGACCCGTGTTGGCAATTTTTGCAGATGGTTGTCGTAAGTGGTAAAGGCACGCAGATCTGATATGATGCTCAGATTATTTAATTTGGTTTTATGATGAATTCCAACTTGACTTCTCTAATTGTATTATATGAAGGAAGTTGTTCTTTTGCTGTTGAGTATTGTATCGAATATGCTGAATGCATAAATTGTAATTATTTGGCTTAGAAATAAATGAAATGAGGGAATTGTTACTATGTGGCTGTATTTGTATTGTGATGGATTGATCCTCTTTGGTTCGATTGTTTTTAAGTGATTTTTTTTTAGTATTGAATACCTTGGAGATATTTGGATTCTCTAAGTAGGCCTTGTAAAGATTATGTGACTGAACACTTGTGAATGATTAGTAGTTCTGCTATGTTCTATATAAGGCTAATTTGGAAATTAGTCCACTGTCTTCCAAGAAGCTAAGGTTTAAATAAATCTTAATAGGTAGCTGAACGGGAAGAGTAATCTATTACTCCCTAACTTCGATCTAAGCCAAGACAACGTACATAACAAATCTAAATCACTATATCTTAATACAAATAAGTAAGATATAATTCAGTTTGAAAACCGATTTAATCCTAAAAGGGTATATTTAGCATCCTTATGAGGAGACTTAGGCTACTGCCCATTTTCGTTGAATAAGATTATTGTTAATCATTGAACTCTATGACGAGATCTCAAATCTTATTAAATTTCTCTCTGAGGAATGGATCTTAAATAAGTAAGACAACTCAATGATGAGGAACCCAGGAGTTGGGAAAAGACTACCTAGAAAGGAGAGTCTTAAAGTGTAATTGCAACTCAACGTAAGTAACACCTTAAGTTTAATAGATCTTTCCGAGGTGGTTTTGTAGGATGTCGGCACATGAAAACTGTAGGGTTGTACCTTTGAGAAGATTAGGATCTTCTCGAGGATACAACAATGCAGGTGACTTATGGCGACACCCTTTGCATTGATCGTTAAGATTTACACCTTAAACTCGAACAAGTTTTTACTCGGGATCTGGTTAGGAACATGGTCATGTTATGAGGCTGCCCTTGGAGATTTGGGGTACCTTGACACACAGGGTTAACTAGGGTTGACCCAGTATGTCAACTTATCCCTAGTCCTCGAGAGCATCCTTATAACGTTGTCATGTTATTAATCCATTCCTGAGTGAATGACTTGGGAGAGGGATGGCTGACAGAAGTCAGTATAAGACATTCTATATAACATCGGAGTGGGGTGGAGGACGTATTCCAGATTGACGAGTATGCCGTCAAGGAATATGAGACATGAACAGTATGTTTCAAAACTTTGGCCAAAGTATCGCAAGCTGCTGATTGCGTTGTCCTATGACACCTAGTCTGAGGGACGTGATGCCGATGAATAATGGTAACAATTATTTAGATAGGTTCCTTGGACAGAGCATTCTAAAATCCCAGATTAGGGAAGAGAACCGCAAGAGTGAAGAGTTAAAGTAAAAACACCAACTCTGTGAAACTCATGAATAGATCGGTAGATCACCGAGTCATGGAATGAATAGATCGGTGGTGCACCGAGTCATTACAGCTACATATGGTTATCTGATTATAAGAATGGTTGTTTGATTTGTGAGTTCTAAATTATGTATTTAGAACTAGGAAGCATTTATCAAAAAAAAAAAAATTACTTGTTCTAATGTACTAAAATGGGAATGTTACGGATGGGATTTCCTTTATGTTCCTTTCTACTATCTTCTAGACAATCTCCTTCTCTCTCTCGTGTTCATTCACATCAAGATTTAAGGTTGTAGTCACCGATGGTCATTTTTCACACATGTGATATCCACTCTAATCCCATAAGTACTCCATCAAAGCTAGTGCATCTCTCGAGTACTATTATTTTTTAATATACTTTGTCATGGGTTTTTCCTTACCCTTATTATTTCCTTTTCCCTTAAAGGATGTGGTTACTTCCTTTCTAGGTGTCATTCTTGTGCACAAAATAAAACTTTGGACTTATTACCTTGACGTGTCTCAAAGTGTTTCAATCTTCTTGCTTTGAATTGACCACGCATAGTACACTACACAACTATCTCACTTTCTTCCAACTGGTGCCCTAATCCTACAAACCCTAACCAAAACCTTCAAAACTTCTATAAAAAAATTCCATGCTACCAAAAGTGTAAACCTTCTTCTAAAGTATCTCTTTCACTTGGTCATGTCCCAAATGTGATCTAGTTAAAAAATATCTTTGGCTCTACACTCGAGTTTGTAATTATTCACACAATATTCACTCATAAAAACATGCAAGTTCTTCAAAAGGCAAGTTAAAAACGAATTTACCCCGATGCCCATTTATAGATTTTCAAAACTTTTCCACATTAAATTCTCGCCACCTACCACCATACATCATCTTTAAATCTCCTTTTTCTTCTTTTCACACTTCTTCCACTACTTCCTTCTCGTGCACTATAATCGTAACCTTCCGATGACCTCACTGCTTGCTACCCAAGACACATACCTCCTCGCATGCGCTTCTCTCAGTGCCTTAATACATAAACCTTTGCACCTTCTACAAAGTAGTTCATCATGTTGCTACCTACCTCATGTTACACGATACGACCATTCTTCATACGTTTTTTTTCATTATGAGTAATTTCATTATTATCACCATCCTTCTTACTTCAATTGAATTCTTTTTCTTATTTCTTGCACATGAACCTTTTAACCAACACACCATTCTCCTGGTATTACATGCATATCTTCATCCACATTAACTTTCCTTTGAACATCATTTAGATCTCTTTCCAAAGAGCATTTCTTCATGTTTCACCCCATAATAAAAGTATACATTCTACTCTACGCATGAACTCAATAGATTAGCTTCCTACACGCAAGCATGCTTATTACAAAAACAAGGAAATACAAAATAACAAAGCATAACAACAATTGAAAATAAACACATATAAGGGAAATATAAACTAAATGGAAATACAACCTTATTATAAACAACAAGAAGATTTATTTATAGTAGGTAATCAACATAATCCCATTGAAGTGAACGTGTAACATAGTGTCATCCATCACCTATAACCGACATGCGCCTAATTCGAGTATATTGGTTACTAGAAAAGGTCCCAAATAATGCACCTTCAATTTCCCTGGGTGTTATGCAAACTTGGATTCACATAAAAGGACCATCTTACCAACCTCAAATGTCTTGTTCTTAATGTTCCTATCATGCCATGCTTTCTGTCTCACCTTCTCAGTCTTCTAGCTTAAATGTGTAATTACGCGTCGCTCATATAATTGTATTAGTTTGTTAATGCACTCTTTGAAAAAGTATTCAACATGAATTATACCTACATGCACAATACACAAGGATGATAACATGAAATCAACTTGTAGTACTTCCTCCATGCCAAACACCAATTGGAAGGGTGTGGCCTTATTCAAAATTTCATAGGTGGTCTTATATTGCTAAAGTATAGCTGACACTTTATCATCTCAATATTTCCTTCCAACATCACATATTTTTTCAAGTTCTATCCCAAAATCATGTTGAAAGATTCTATAGTTATTTTAGCTTGAGGGTGATAAGGGGTAGTTTTATGGTCTACCACCATAAACTCAGCCAATAGGATTATTATTGTCTTATTCAAAAATGAGTTCCTTTATCACTTGTCAAGATCAAAGGAAAACCATACCTGATAATAATGTTTTCCCATAAAATTTTGTTGTACAATCCTTTATAGGTGCTACCTTTTCCCACCTTTTCAGATAATTTTTGTAAGTGATAATGTAGCACATGCTATTCCTACAAGCAGGTGGTTAAATAGGATCTACAAATTCAATATCCCACTTTTCGAAAGGCTTCATGCTTGTTCTTTATTGAAGTGGCATATTATCTCTATGTATAGGTTTTCCAAGGTGTTAAAAATGATCACATGCTTTTACATACTCCTTGGTATCCTTTTAAACATCTCCCACCAAAGTGCATGCATTAGAATCTTTCATATGGTGACATCACCAATGTAATTCCATCCTCCTATTCCACCATGAGCCTCCTCCATAATAGCACCGCGCTCATGTTAGAGTATAAAATGACATAATATTTCATCACGACCCAATTTTTATAAATCTCTACCAATAATTTGATAAGGCGTCACACATATTTCAAGTTGCTTCTTCTCCAATGTGTTCATTCCTTCTGGCACCATACCAGGTGCTCAAGAATACTGTAATATCTTCCATTTTTGTGTGTACACAAGTGTAATCTAACAACTATGCATATGACATATTATCTTCAATGCTCTACATGTCCTCTCCTTAATTAATTCATGATAATTGGTCAGGCCTTGAATTAATCTTTCTTGGTTTCATACAATAGTAAAAATAAAAATCTTGAAATAAGAGTATCCATCTACATATGTGCTCTTGTAAAATAGGATTTTTGACCATGTCCTTGAGTGCCATATGATCTATATAGAAAATAAACGGGGTCACCAAAAAGTATTGTTTGAACCTATATAGCATGTAGATCATAAAAAATATTTGCGCTTGGTGGTTGTGTAATTCTTCTCTCGTAGGTGTCATCTTCATGCTTGCAAAAAATAGGATGATCCATAATTTCATCTTTTGGTTATGCCAACGTTGTGCTTATCTCCATGCCTCGAGGCATCAACATGAACATGAAAGGGCTTATCCTATGAAGGAAAATGCAAGATAGGTGTTTTAGTTATCCTCTCCTTCAATGTCTCAAATTCCTATTGTTGTACACAACCCAATATAATTTTACCTTAGCCTTTAAAAAATATTCTAAGGGCATGAAAATATTCACATAAACTTTTATAAATTTCTTGTATTATCTTGTATGTCCAAGAAACTTGCACACCTCACTTTTATTAGTAGGATCTTCTAAACCCAAGATTATAGCTATCTTGGTTGGGTCTACCAATAATCCTTCCTTACAAATGATGTGTCCAAGTAAAGTGCCAAAAGGTGTAGAAAATATGCACTTCTTGATGTTGAGAGGATGCTTAACTTCCCGCACCTCTCAAACATAATCCTCAAATTATCGAATGATCCTTGACTAGGCCATACAACATCCAATCATCTAGATATACTTGCAATAATTTATGAATAAAGTCTGGAAAGGCTTGCATAAAAATATGTGATAAAACTTCTACACATTTTTCAGCCCAAAGGGCATAACTATGTATGAAAAATTCCCCATTATGTAGTGAAAGTCATCTTCTCTTGGTATTCCTTCGTGATTCTCACCTGGTGATAGCTTGAAAAACCTAGCTGTAAAAGAATATATCTCGTGCCTAACAAATCCTTCAAGGATTTCCTCTGTGAAAGGAGTGGGAAAGGGATCTGTGACACATGAAGCATTGAGCTCTCTATAATCTACACAAATCCTTATCCTCCCATACTTCTTAATGCTTATGACCATGGGGCTGACCCATTTAGATTCTTCAATAGGTACAATAATTCAAGACTTAAGAATTTGATCAATTTCTTCCTTCACCTTCATGCATAGATTAGGGTTCATCCTACAAGGCCACTTCCTAACCAGGCATGTGCCTTCCTTCAAATTTATTTTCACACCTCCTAAAGAAGTATTCACACCTTTTAATTCATGATAACCTCATGGAAATATTTCTTGAAAGTCATGCAAGAGTTGAATGATCTTTGATACTTCTTGTTTTGACCAATAATCACATATAATGTCTTCCTTAGGATCATCCTCAACATAAAATATAACCTTCTTTGTCTTCATGGAATCATGGTACATGCATGTTGTCTCATATGAAAAATCCATTATCCCACATGTACTTTTAGTGTGGCTAACTTCCAAGTTGTTAACTTTCTCATCACTGATCATATAGACCAATTTACCCTTCTCTTTCTCTCTCCAGTGCAACCCATCTGTACTCTTCTTTCTTCTAAAAAACAAGGTGTGCCTCAAGGTTAGGTTCCCAAAAACTATAACATAAGATCTTTTCCTTTCACATTATCCCCTAATGTGATGCGCTTCATTATTTATAATGCTTCATGGACTAGAGGCTTAGTAGAAAAGTAATCAAAAGTTTGGATCATACCTACAGTCAATTATTGCCAATTCACAATTTCCCTTTTTAACTTAGGATAGACATAATATATGCACACACATCAACAAAATGCAGAGTAGAAGTTTTGTACCAAAAGTAATGGTAGTAATGCCTCCTTACGCTATGCCCATGATCTCTCACACTCATGGACGTGATGTGAGGAAGGAGACTTCCCATGAAATTCACATGTTTGTGTAGGTACATTACTCTGATAAAACTTGGTGGAAAAGGATATTATCGCTACTCGCCACTCCAAAGGGTTAACTCTCTCGTGTTTCCCATCAACGCGTTGTTGTCTGTGTGAGGTATAAACCAATATATTTCTTCTATCTCCTTCATTCCATCACCGAGTCTCCATATCGCAAAAGGTATAGACCAACATGTTTCTTCTATCTCCTTCATTCGAGACACTAAGTTTTGGTACACAGCTAAGCATAAATGCCTCACCATGCATGGCATATTCATCCTTATGAATCACCCTTTAAATTTGTGCCCAACCATTTCATACATGTCATGCGCCTAGTTATCACAAGCAACACTTGTAGCATCACGGAGATAGACTATGCATCTTCCCACTGAAGGATGCCTTCTTTTGATGGTTCTTAGGAAACCATTGATAAAAATGATGCATTATATTTTAATCATTCTCATTCCCTTTTCCTTCTTCTAATTCTTACACATGTGTTCATACAACTCTTGATATACCTCTAATTTGTGTGACTTTCCACACTATGAGCAAGCTGCATTCTAAGGTAAATTACGCTAATAATGATCGGGGATCCACGAGTATAACAAGTTCCTTATGTGAACCAGCTTAAACTACCACCGCGATCTCAACCTCTAAATTCTCCTTAGAATCCTCCATTCTTGTTGTCTCCATGGTTTTTCCCTTTATGATTATGGATGTTGGTGCAAATTAACTTACAAAAATTAATATCTTGTTCATTAATCTTGATCATTTAATTATTAGACGTAGGAATGTAAAATTTCAATATTACCAATGTTGTATGCACGATTACATATGTTTGAGGAGTGTACGGGTAAATTACTGTAATTATAATTAGGAAATAACATTACCTTTGAAATGAACTAAACTACAAATGGAGGTAAAAACTATGGCTATAACAAAGCATGTAAAAATAGAATACAAATAAAGAAGTAAACTGCTGCAATTCTAATCATGAAATGAATTAAAACAACAAACAAAAGGGGAGGATTAGAAAACTACAAGTGGGCCCTGCCTTGGGTGTTAATCCCTCCTAAGGCCTATGTATACAACAATTTAACATAACTCAGATTCTTATTTCATCATCATGAATATTACAAATGGAAGAACAAAAAAACTCTCTATCTATGGATTGATATACCTCTGCATCTATATATATTTTATAGAATTAATATTTCCTTTTTATATCCTTCATTATAACATTAGTCTGAAGAGATAGATTCATATTAGGATTCAAATTTGGCTTCATGAAAGATCCTAACCAAGAAATATGAAAATTTTCATACAACATAACTATTTAGGAGATGTTCTAATACAATCACATAACTTAACTAATTAGTTGATTATAAATTGAATCAGTTATTAAATTATAAATTTAATCAACTAGTTCTTTGTTTGAGTGGAATGCATGATTAGGTGATCACATTGAATCTTCTTATTGTTTGCATAACTACTTCTCTATCAATACGTGCAAGATTAGGAAAGATTCCCACATTTTTCAATATCCTCGAATCATGAATTTGCATATATGTGTGACCTCCTATGGCTACGAGCACTTGGAAACAGACGGGTCCCTTTGGCTGCATGCCGGTTTACAGAGATGACCTCTACGCTGTGAATGAGTTTCTTTGGATGCATGTTAGTGGATACATACAACAACTCTTTGGAAATCAAGGCTAATATTTATTCAAAACACTATTTATCATCAAATTACATCCGGAAGAATAAATGCATACGATAATCCACAAAATAAAGTAGACTTAGTAATAATTATATTAACTAATATATGTGTCATAAGTTTAATAAATGGTAGAAATGTTCAACAAGTATAACCAAGAAATACAAATTCGGGGTACATATGGATTAAAGAAATTACTAGAGATGATTTTTTTAAAAGGAAATAAAATGACTCATCACACCCCGAAATTAATTTATGGAATGTCCTCATTTAATATTTATAGGGTTCCTCAACCATCTTAGGATTTTCCTAAATGATGCTACATAAGCACCTAAAGTCGGTAGATATAGATGTTCCTTTTGGCTCGTTGAATAAGTACCCTAAATTATTTCGTATCTCTCCATTATCCTTTCCTATATGTCATCATCCATTTCCCTATTTCCAAACCAATGTGGTATAGGATAATGGAAAATTATTGGTTAATAACCAATAGAAACCAAGTTTTTCCACATCCTTTAGAGACTTCAATATATGCATTTATCCTCCTGAAAGTGGGTATGATATTATGATAAGAATGAATTTACTTCCTCTACATCTCTTGTGACATTTACTCCCATCTTGCGCTACTGAGACATGTACTATTTCTATGCCATTATATTTAATATATTCTCTAGCTTCATCATGAGTTTCATATCTCATCCGATAAACCCCTTTTTTAATTTCCTAAACTTTTATATACTTTACATATTCTTTAATCATGGCTTTGGTATTTCCTACTTCTTGCCCTTATCATCAATGATTGCACTTTATAGAATTTCCTATAGTCAACCATTTTATTCTTTCTATACAACTCATTGTTAAAATAGGAACACAGTGCCCTAATTTGTACATCCCCAATGTAGAGTATAGGGATCCATTCTCTATCATACTCAAAAGCATAATTATACATATATAGCTCACATAGAAGTAGTTGAATCTCATGGGGAATTTTCATATATACCATGAAGAAAGGTCTGGATCTACTAATGTCAAATTGGATATCATTTTTGATACAAGTATAATTCAATTGTAACATATTTTCTTTTAAGAAGATAACATAAATTTTATATGGTGGTCTACATTTAAATATTACATTTGTCACCCGAATCTGTATCTTCTTGGTTCTTTTTCATTATTATAATTTCATTATATTTGCCCCGAGTTGTCTTTATTTTTCTTCAAGATCTTGATGATGTTGGAAGAGTAACTCTTCCTTCTCCCTATTCCATCTACCCTACACCTAGCAACATAGTCTTCAAATTTTTGCACCTAGTAATCTAACAAATTTGTTTGAGTGTATATGCTTCTGCAAACTGGTTTGGCGGGTTCCTTGAAAACTTATCTGTTAATAAATTGTGTCTACAAGCTATCTAGTGGCAATGTTGGGGAAACAAGCTCTGAAACTTCATGAACTATATCTTGAATAACTACAGGACTATCCACTTGTATGGTCTCAATATTCTCATATTGGGGTTCTATCTCAAGTTCATTAACAATATTTTCTATTGTTTCCTCAACATCTACTAGAAAATCATCCACAATATCTATGTCAACAATATGTTGTTAAAACACCGTATGATCTATTTCTTCTTCTCTGTGTTCTTCATTAGTTATAGAAAAATGTGGTGTAATGTTAACTTTATCTATCAATAATTTACCTTCATGATGTTTATAGGTCTCCTTAGCATGAAAGACCTCTACCCGATCCCTAATTGGTTCAACAGGCTCTCATGAATAATTTTCCCATCATATTTCTCCTCCTTTGTTTCTTGTTTCCTTACCGGTGTCTCCCATATCATAATTTTCATGTGCACTTTTAGGACTTCCTTTCTCAATATCAATTTGTGTAGGTTCTTTAGTATTTTCAACCTCCTCTACATCAATGTCCAGTGAGATTGTAGCATCTCTCCTAGACTTTGAGGTTTTAGGATTTTTAGTTTGAAGTCTATGGGATCTCTGAGATGGTTTAGGGATTTTCTTGAGGACTTTCATTTTCCCTTAGAGGAAGAGGACTTTGGTGTTGATATATTTAGCAAATTTTTAGCAATAAGAATCTTGTCATGAGAGATAGGCCTAGGGGTTTTCTCTGGAGACAAAGGTTTTTCATGAACATGTGTTTCTGCAGGTATGGAAGTTTCTGTAGGAATAGGGGTTTCTTTAGGAATAAGGGTTTATGTAGGAATATAGGTAGAAGCTATGGTTTTAGGTGGAGGTGTAGAAGAACTAACCATGCTTCTCCTCTTTTTCTTCTTTTTCCCAACAAATCATCAATGTGTTTTGCCCTAAAAAAATCTCCCCATTTTATTACAAGGTTCTCTCTCTCTAATACATGTTCAACAATCGGGGTAATAAGATAGTAATCGGATAATGCGGACATACCCCTTTGAGACTCCTTACTCATTTTATTTAAGCTTTCATGTAAGAAATTAGGGACATTAACGTATCTTCCATTACTCAAATGATTAAGTAATTTAAAATGCACAATATTCAATCTTGAGTACTTACCTTCACAGTGAAGTATTTTATAATATACTTTACAACATCAGCCCAAAAAGGTTTCAGGGAAGTGGGAAATGTACCTTATCTGTCACTTACAAATTATCATCATCGTCACCAAATTCTTTTCGAGCTTCATCTAGATTTTCCTTTGCAGGTGTAGATACCTATAGTTTGATCAAAGAACTATTACTCTTAATATTGCACTAACTATTTTCCTCCTCGCAAATTAACAACACCTCATCAATTAGGCATATCTAATTCTCCTTTCACGACATCCTTTTAGTCGTATTCCTCTTATAAATGAATAACTATGCTAATATAGCCTTTTATTAGCTGAATCCTCTTCTTATCTCCTTCTAAACCACTTCTACTAGCTTACTAGATTATCAATCCATTTCATTGGATTGAGTAGTCCTCTCACAACTCTCTTAGGCTCCTAATTCCTCACTAATCAGGATTAATTAGCCTAAACCTATATTAACTATCTTAAGGCATGTTTAACCTCTTCTAAACCTAAAAAGTGATTTTTGGCTTATTCATTTGTCCCACATGCACCAAAAGTCTTCCATTTTGGAATTAGAAACCTATAAATAGAACTAGACCCCCCTCACTTTTCCAAGAACACTTCCTCCTTTCTAGCATAAACTATAGTATTTTGTTTAGGATTAAGAGATTTCCTCATTGTTTATTGAGCTATTTTCTTTGCTATTGCATCTTTCACTCAAGATTTTGGGTAAATGAGGGAAGCCATTAATGGTGAGCTCTCATTCTCAAATACCTTGGAGATCAAATGATCATAACTGATTGTTAAGAGTCTTAATAGGTTCATTTCATACTTTTCAAAGAGTAGAGAATATCTAGACATGTTAGGTTTTATTGTTTATTTTAAGTTAATGCATGCAAAGTAATGGTTTCTTTCTTATCTCTTATCATGATGGTCCATTGATATGTTGTTTAAATCTTTAGGGATTCTTAAGTGTTCTTTCCTCATTTCATAGATTTTGTAACTTTTCCTTGTTCACATTAGGAAACAACTCAAGTTTTGTTGAAATTCCTGTTACTATAGCAAAAAAAAATTCATCCACCTTAACTATCAAACCCTTAAAAGTGGCCTTTCCATCCTTGATTTTGGAAACAAAATCTATCATCATGGACTCATTAAATATATGAAACTTATTAATATAGTCCATCCATCCATTGTCATGGAAATACTATAATATTTGTAGATGACTACGCAAAGATGTGAGTGGTCTATAGGATCATTTTGAATTTGGAAAACTTCTTGAGCTCGAGAGTAAAAATCTTATAGTTTTTGGTGATTATGCAAAAATTTGAATAAGTGTAAAGCTTTTGAGTACTTGATGATTTCAAATTTTTCAACTGACTCGAGATCTGCAACATGAAAGGCATGCATTAATTGAATTTGAGGGGTGCAAGCATGTGAGGTGAGGTTGTGTGATGAAGTGGAATGACGTGGGTGAAAACTCATATAATGAAATGTGACGACATATTATGGCTTATAAAGTCACTTATGACATGGCAATAATATTAATCACATATAATTATTCTATCACTACTTTATTAAAGTGAATTAAGTGCACTTATCTTGATATGTACATTAGATGATCGTGACATATGCTTATTCATAATTTGCACCTTTGGTTGCATGTAGAGTCATCATTATGTAGAATATTTAGGTACCATGATGCTAAGAGCATAGGTAGAGGCATGCTAAAGGATCCTTGGAAAAATTAGTTAATTCCCAAAAAGAGAAAAAGAGAATTTTTTCTCTGGTGTCGATCGTTTCTATAAGTACTCACAATTGCATTTGTTCCTCATTTTCTTCATGCAATCATAAGTTCTACAAATAGGAAAAAAAAGGGATTTGATGCATGCTTTTGTAAGTAGACATTTAGTATTTACACCATCTCCTTTTGTCGAGAGACCATGCACTTCTTATAAAAAATACTCCAAATCCTGTAAAATAGAAATTCTAAGAAACAAAAACATGTTAATTGAGTGGTGTTGATCACCAAGAGGTTTGATCACATCACTTTTATTCAGCCTTGGAGTATTTAACAAGTTGAATATACTAAGGCCATTGAAATTCACATTCTTGAGAAAGTTCAAAAGGTGAATTAACAGGTTCAACTTATGACCTTAACTCTAATGTTCTAATCTCCATCCTTCTTTGACCTCCTCTGAATTTTTGTATAAAGGTGCTCTTATAAGCTAGATTTTTGTACAACCTAAACCTATTACCATTCACCAGGTAGTTTTAATATCACAAGATATTGGTAGTAGTTTCACAGCTCCATTGGGATAGATCTTCTCAATCTCAATAGGGCCTAGCCAACTTGTTCAAATTTTTCCCATGTGGTCCTTATACTCTGAGTCAAACAAGAGATCCCAATAACCTTCTTGAAATTGTATGGTCTTAATGAATCACACATACAATTTGACCCTTTGATTTTGTACCTCCTCCGTATTATGCACAACCTATCTCCTCATTTCATCTAACTCATTGAGTTAGATAATCCTCTACCTTTGAGATTTAGACAATTATATGCCTAGTTCAAGTGTAGTCCTTAATGTCTTATGCTCAAATTCAATAGGGAGAACAAAATTCTTACCATATAAAAGGTCAAATGGTGTAAAACTTGTTGTTGTCTTCCATGCTTTGTATTGAACACCTAAAATGCCTCTGCGGAAGTTTTCTACCCAATCGCTCATGTGGAGTGCAATAGTTTTTGTCAAAATAGATTCTATTTCCTATTTGTTAACTCAACATGACCATTAGATTGAGGGTGATAAGGTGTAGAATTAATGTGTATGATTTCATATTACGTAGCTAGATCATAAATAACTTTAGTCGTGAAGTATGTACATTGATCTATAAAAATTTCTCTTACTACTACATACCTCCTAAAAATTTGGTCATATAAGAATTTAGCAAATTTCTCACTCTTTTGATTTGGCGGTTGTTATCGCCAAATCACCTGCACTTACTGAAATGGAAATAATGTGAGTAGGAATTTTGGTGTGATTGGGTAACATTGGATCACATCTCAATATGTGGGACTTGGGATCGAGATCAACCTCCGGAGAAGGCTAGATTCCTCTTCCTAAACTAAGTGTTATACTACTCCTAGTGCAATAAAATGGTTATCTAGACCTATGCTAACATTTTCATGGGCTTTAGGGAAATATATTTGCAAGAAATGAAAATATACTAGGGATGGTGATGCACCAAATAAAGGGTGTTTCCAAACTCAGGAAGGGTTAATTTGAAGAGGGTGTTGTGCACCACAAGACAACTTTACCTACTACAACTTTGAAAGGGTAAACATAATACCACAAACTCAATCAAAAAAACAATATATCAATCTTCCAGTGAAGAAGGATGAAATTAAGAAGGGGGAATAAACACCACAACTCAACTACATGCATAACTCCACCACTTGATAAGCACAAAAATCTAAGAACCTGCAATAAAAACTTAAACTTGCACAATGTATCTGTAAGCATGAGAAAGCCATAAAGAAGTATGTGGAATGATGAAAAGGACTAATAGTAGTAAAAAAACATACACTTCTATTACTTCAAAAACATGCACAATGCATAATTACATTCAGAAGAGGTAATGTTTTCCATTACAATCTTGGAAAAGAGGCTTGAAAGTTCCCCAATCCACAAAGCTAACGTGTAGAATAGATAGGATTCTTGAAAAACATACACTTATCTAAGATGTATAACTTGTACAACCTGTGTCATACATCTACGTTCTACAACCAATGTGTAACCCTTTGAAATGAGACTCCAATTTACATGTATAGAAGAATTTTGTGAGAGAGAAGACGAAAAGTCATAAATTCCTTCCTAAAATGAAGGTACATGATGGTCAACATTTATTACAAAGTTATTTAAACCACTTAACCCTCCATCATGGGCCATTAATGAAAGTTCTAAAACTTATCCATCTCATATAATTAAAATAATATTTAAATAAAATATTTTAATAATAATAAAAAAATTAATTTTATTACTATTTTAAAATAATATCAATATAATGAAAATTCCAAGTGGGACCCCCTTAGGGTTGGTTTGAATTGAAGGGGGCCTTTAGGTTTGAATGTGTCGGGTTCATCCTAGTCTCCACCAACACTTCTCGGTCCGGAGTGGCTCGATTCGAGCTCTTCGTGCTGACTTGGTGACCCATGCATGCTCACCATCCCGGAAGCCAAGGTGCATCACTGAAAACTATTCCTTCATGAGATTTACACACAAACTCACCATTGAGTAATTCGTATGAGTCTTCCTAGCTTGATTCCACACTCTCTACTTCATTTTCTCAGCTCAACTTGTGAGCTTGTTTCGCTAATCCATTCAAATTAGATCCCTCTTAGTTGAATAATCCCATCATGTGTCAATATCATGTTGAAGCTAGAACAAATCCTCAACCTAAGAAGTATCTTCCATTCACCGAGTTAGTCATCTTCTCTGTGTAGCTCACCGTATGATGTTGAGCTCCCTCTCGAGATTTCATTACCAACTATCACCTCGACATCCTTGCTTTATGAGCTCAAACCTATGATCGTGATTCCTTTTTGGGGTGTGGAGATTGTTTTGGTCTTCTCAAATTAGTATTGAATTGTGGAGTTTGAATTGGGAAGATGAAAGGCCATGACCGTTTCTTTGCCAGCCATGAGAAGATGAAAGGTCATGTCGGTTTATTTTCCATCCATGGGAAGAAGAAAGGTCATGACTTTCAAACTTCTATGGTCAGATTTTGGAATTCTTAAAGGATTGTAATCCTATAAATAGAGGTGTTAGGGTATCTTTAAGATATCTTGAGTGTTCAAGAGGTATTGAGTCTTATTGATCAAGAGGTGATCAAGGTTAAGAAATTAAGTGTAATTTGTGGTTTAGAATCCTTGGAATTTTATTGTGAGTTCATAATCGAGAGAAGACTATGAGAGTTTTTATTACTCTTGTTGATAATAAAATATGAGTAAGTTCTTGGTGGATGTATCCCACACTTTGGGTGAACCACATTAAATATTTTCTTTTCTTCTTTTGTGCATTATTTATTTATGATGTTATATTTCGCATGTATACTTCTGCTATATAGTTTCCTACTACTGTGATTTGAGGAATTGTTTCTACATATTTGTTCTCTAATTCCTAATAACTAGTATCAGAGATTTGGTGGTTTTTTTCTAAAGTGGTAAATCACAGGGAAAGTTTAGCTTGAGTGGGAGCTATGGCGGATGAGGGTAGATCAAGGGTTGAGAAGTTCAATGGGTACAAAATTTGGTTTGTGGAAGATGTAAATGGAGGATTACTTATATCAAAAGGACCTCCATGTTCCTTTGGCTGGAAAAGAAAAGAAACCTACAACCATGTCGGATGAGGATTGGGAGTTGTTGGATAGAAAGGCACTCGGGGAAATTTGGTTATGCCTTGCATCTTCGGTTGCTTTCAACATATCATAGGAGAAGACCATAGAAGGTATCATGAGTGCGTTGGGGAAGTTATATGAAAAAACCTCTACCTCTAATAAAATATTTTTGATGAAAAATTTATTTAATATGAAGATGTATGAGAATGGTTCTATTTATATTCATTTGAATGAATTTAATACAATTGTGAGTATGTTAAACTCTGTAAAATTTACCGATAAGTGGGATAACTTGGTTATGGATGTAAGTAATTCAATCTCTAATAATTCAAAGTTGAAGTTTGAGGATGTAATAGGTGTGATCCTAAGCGAGGAAATGTGAAGGAAGAGCACTTTGGAGATTCTTTTACTTCTGGAAACGCTTTGATGGTGGAGAGAAGAGGGAGACAAAAGAAGAAAGGGAAAGGTAACCGTGGGAAGTCGAATGATCACGGAAGGTCAAAGTCCAAGAGTAAGTTAGAATTTTGGCACTGTTGGAAGGTTGGTCATGCTAAGAAAGATTGTTGGGCTCTTCGGGATAAGAAGAACAAGAAGGAGGAAACTAAAGAGGTAAATGTGATAGTAGGTGATGTTTGTTAGGATGCCTTAATTATTTCTTTAGATAATATTATTGAGTCTTGGGTGTTAGATTCAGGGGATTCTTTCCATGCCACCCCACATAGACATTACTTTATTGATTTTGTTTAAAGAGATTTTGGACATGTATATCTTGGTGATGATGAACCATGCGACATAGTAGGGAAAGGTTTTGTTTGGGTGAAAATGTAGAATGGGAACACATGGCTACTTAAGGATGTCGGGAATGTTCCCAAGTTGAGGTGGAAATTGATATCAATGGGTCGGTTAGGTAGTGATGGTTGTGCGATTAGTTTTATAGTAGATTCTTGGAAGGTTACCAAAGGAGATCTTGTGGTTGAGATAGGTAATAAAACTTGTACTTTGTATTTAACTAGTGGTGATAATTATTGTAACTTAGTTGCTTGAAGATGGAGATGCAACTTTGTGGCACCGAGACTCGATCATATTATTCAAAAGGGCATGCATATTATAAAAAGACGGGTTTCTGGATTAAAGGAGTTAGATTTAGACTTCTATGAGGACTTGTGTTTATAGAAAACAGAAGTGGGTGAGATTCCTCAAGGTTGGACCTACCAGGAGGAGGGAAAGTTGGATTTAGTGCATACAAATGTATGGGGGCCAGCTATGGTAAATTCTATTGGTGGTTCATGTTATTATGTCACTTTCATTGATGATACAACTAGAAAAGTTTGGGTATATAACATTAGAAAGAAATATGATGTGTTTGAAACCTTCAAAAGACGGAAAGCCTTGGTTGAGAATGAAACAGTCTCAAGTTGAAATATCTCGGAGTCGAGATAATGGAGGGAGTATTATAGCAATGAATTTCTTGATTACTGTTTGGTAAATGGGATCCATAGGCAAAGAACGGTTCCAAATACTCCATAGGAAAATGGAGTGTTAGAGAGAATGAACATGACAATCATGGAGCATGCTAGGTGCATGAGGTTACATGTGGGGCTGCCACTCATGTTTTGGGTAGAAGCGGTGAGCACAATTGTTTATCTGATTAACAGAGGACCCTTTATGGCTTTGGATGGAGGTACACCTGAGGAGGCTTGGTCTGGTAAGAAAATTGATTACTCATTTCTTAGAGTATTTAGATGTGAGGTATTTTTCACATTGATAAAGATGATAGGAACAAGTTAGAGGTTAAGTCTAAGAAATGCACCTTTGTTGGATATGGTGAGGATGACTTTGGTTTCCGTGTTTGGAGTCTTAAGGATAAGAAAATATTTCGGTCTAGAGATATTATCTTTAATGAAAAATTCATATATTAAAATCAGTTGCAGGAACAAAAAGAGGAATCAAAGAAAGAATACACAGTGTTAGAGGACATTTGAGGACAACAAGGTGTCCAAGGGGTCGGTTCGGGTGCAACATGTTTTGGCATAGCTTGTTCAGAACCTACTCATCAAGAACCCCAAACTCCTGAGGTGAGAATGTCTTCTAGGGTAAGAAGGGAACCTAAATGTTTTACTCCATATTTGAATTATTTATTGCTCACTGATAGTGGAGAGCCAGAGTGATTTGAGGAAGTAGTGCAGGTGGATGCCAGGAAGAAGTGGGAGTAGGCCATGGATGAAGAGCATAGATATCTTATGGAAAAATAGACTTAGGATCTAGTGGAGCTACCTGAGGGAAAGAGAGCATTGCAGAACAAGTGGGTGTATAGAATCAAAGAGGAAGATGGAGGTAGGAAAAGATACAAGGCTTGGTTGGTGGTCAAGGGATTTACACAGAAGAAAGGTATAGAATTTGATGAAATTTTTTCTCCTATTGTTAAAATGACTTCTATTAGAATTGTTCTTGGTTTAATAACAGTAGAAGACCCGCACTTTGAAGACCGCATTTATTCATGGTGAGTTGGATGGGGAATTGTATATGTAGTAGCCACATGGATATGAGGTCAAAGGGAAGGAGAGGTTAGTGTGAAAATTGAAGAAGAGCTTATATGGCCTAAAACAAGCTCCACGGTGGTACAAGAAGTTTGGCATTTTTATGCAGGATCAGGGTTACTCCAGGTGTCACTCAAACCATTGCATGTACATCAAGAAGTTTATTGATGGTAGTTATATTATTATGTGCCTATATGTGGATGATATGCTTATTTATAGGGAAGAACATGCAGAAAATAAAGGTACTCAAGAAGCAACTAGGTGACTCCTTTGCTATGAAGGATTTGGGGGTAGAAAAAAAAATCCTTGGTATGAGAATAACTTGGAACAGGAAAGAGAGGAATCTAGTATTATCTCAAGAAGATTACATAAAGAAGGTCTTGGAGAGGTTTAGTATGCGGGATATTAAGCCGCTAGTACCCCTTTGGCATGTCACTTTAAATTATCAAAGGAGCAGTCCCAAGACTGAGGAGGATAAAATCCAAATGTCCAGTGGTGCCATACTCATCATGCGGTTGGTAGCTTGATGTATGCTATGGTATACACTAGGACTGACATTACCCATGTAGTGGGAACAATGACTATGTTTATGAGTGATCCAAATAGAGAGCACTGAAAGGCAGTGAAGTGGATCCTTCGGTATTTGAGAGGGACCGTGGGAGAAACATTTTGTTTCGGTGGATCAGACACTACATTGCATGGTTATGTAGATTCGGACATGACAAGAGATTTGGAGAGTAGGAGGAGCACAACAGGTTATGTATTTATGGTTGGTGATACAACGATGAGTTGGATTTCATAGTTACAAAAAGTTATTGCTTTGTCAACCATAGAGGCTAAGTATATTACTGCCACAGAGGAAAGAAAGGAGATGATTTTGCTACAACAGTTGCTTAATGAGTTGGGTCATAAGCAGGAAGTTGGGAGACTACACAATGATAGTTAGAGTGTTATTCATTTAGTGAAGAACTCCGCTTTTCACTCTAGGACAAAGCACATTCAGCTGAGATATCATTTCATCAGGGAAGCTTTGGAAGAAGATAAGTTGAAGTTGGAAAAGATTCATATCAGTTAGAATCTTGTAGATATGATGACCAAGGTGGTCACAAGGGAGAAGTTGAAGTTTTGTTCAACGTTGATTGACCTTCATGGTTGATAATGAAGGGTTGAGAACTTTTCTTAGTAGGAACAGTCTCCAAGTGGGAGATTGTTGGGGTGTGGAGCCTGTTTTTGGTCTTCTCAAATCAGTATTGAAGTATGGAGTTCAAATTAGGAAGATGAAAGGTCATGACCATTTATTTTCTAGTTATGGGAAAATGAAAGGTCATGATAGTTTCTTTTCTAGTTGTAGAAAGATGAAAGGTCACGACTTTCAAACTTCTAGGTCGGCTTTTAGACTTCTTAAAGGATTATAATCATATAAAAAGAGGTTTTAGGGTATCTTGAGGATATCTTGAGTGTTCAAGAGGTCTTGATTGTTAGTGATTAAGAGGTGATCAAGAGTGATCAAGGTTAAGCAATTGGGTGTTAGTTGTGGTTTAGATGTGGTTTAGCATCTTTGGAATTTTTTTGTGAGTTCATAACGAGAGAATACTTGTGAGATTTTTTTTACTCTTGTTGATAATAAAATTTGAGAAAGTTCTTGGTAGAAATAGCCCACATTGGGTGAACCACGTTAAATCTTGTCTTTTCTTCTTTTGTTCACTATTTATTTATGTTATTATATTTCTGCATGTATACTTATGTTATATAGTTTATGTATATTTGTTCTCTGATTCCTAAAAGGTTTGCATTGAAGGGGAGTCCTTTAGATTTGAACATGTCGGGCTCATTCCAGTCTCCACCAACACTTCTTAGTCCTAAGTCACTTGGTTCAAGCTCTTCACACCGACTTGGTGACCCATGCAAGATCACCATCCTAGAAGCCAATGTGCATCACTGAAAATGAGTCCTTCGTGAGCTTTACACACAAACTCATCATCAAGCAACTCGTCCCGAGTTTTCCTAGCTTGCTTGCATGGGATATACTTCATTGTCTCATCTCAACTGTGAGCTTGTTTCTATTGATCCTTTCAAATGCACTCCCTCTTAGTTGACTAATCCCATCATGTGTAAATATCGTGTTAAATCTAGAACAAATCCTCAACCTCTGAAGTACCTTCCATTCATTGTGTTAGTCATCTTCTTTATGTACCTCACCGCATGATCTTTGAGCTCCCTCTTGATATTTCATTACCAACTATCACTTCAACATCCTCGTTATGAGCCGAAACCTATGACCGTGATTCGACACCATACGTATATTTGAGTGAGATAATATACAAGCTCATCAAAAATGGACCGATGCATATTGAGCTCATCACGAGCTATTCTTCTATGTATGCTTACCACCAAAATACTTGGGCATCATTCTACAACATCGAAAAAACTCCCTTCCATAATCTCACCCCGCATTGGACTATTGCTTACCATAAAATGACTTGGCCATTATTCTACAACATCAACAAAACTCCCTTCCACAAGCTCATCATGCATTGGACTATCCATCCTATGTATTAAGCTCCTTTATTTGACTCGGCCTCAACCCGTGCTTGGTTGGCTCATCTCCAACGAGCTCTCTCTCATTACATGGCTTAACTCGAGAGAACCAGAGCTCCTTCACATGGATATTCTGATCTCGACATCTCTCCATAACAAAATTATCAAGGAATCCCTTTGATCCACAATTCTATGTATCTTCCTTGCTATGGGCATGAGCCTAAACGAGCCATTTTATGCCTCGAATTCACCTCAAGCTATTCCTCATGTGCCATCAAATATTCTCTCGAGTTAGAGTCCTTCGTGAGCTTGTCCTAACAATTTTTTTCCATAATGATTACCTACTAAGTTCATTTGATTGATGCATCCAAATCATCAACTGATCTTGACATGAGGCTGCTGTGCAACAATCCTTCGAGATCTCTCCACGGGTCTTTGAACTCTACATGTGAATGATGAAAATTAATAGCCCTCTTTACTTCCTTTCTAGACTCACGAGTGTCATTGAATCCTACAAGAATTGGCTCAAATATCTCAAATGATCTCATCATTTTCATGAAATGGCTCACTTCCTTGAACTATGTTTTGCATGCTTTGACCCACGAACCTAATTGACTCAACTCGTCCTCTCACATGTCTGCATACCGAGCTTGTTTTTACCTTGAATGGTTGAGTTTCTTCCTTTATCTACAATAATGGACTCATTCTCATTGGTTCTAAGCTCAACCTTTATCTCGAACATCGAGATATTATTTTATTTGGTGGCTCTCTCGAGCTAATC
The DNA here is from genome assembly GCA_018340775.1 of Taxus wallichiana var. yunnanensis. NCBI lineage: Eukaryota > Viridiplantae > Streptophyta > Pinopsida > Cupressales > Taxaceae > Taxus > Taxus wallichiana. The sequence goes on along the minus strand of CM031237.1, from coordinate 449,860,300 downwards.
TTTGCTCCGTATCTAGGAGTAATATGTATACTTTCTTAGTCGGGTTCACATTTACATGCCTCTTCAGCTCACTTAGCTCAACGATACTAATTCCCGAGATAACCCCGAGAAACTTATTTGGTCTTTCAAAGGGCTTATCTTTGAATACATTCTTAATCCATTTATATCATGTTGAGCTCTAAACCTCAAAGATGTCTTTTTGCCTCATTGTTTGATCATGTACGAGATCCTTCCATGCATCAGTTTGAAACATTTCCCCATGATCTTTGACATGACCAATTTGAGCTTCAAGCTTCCACAGACATGGATCTTGTAGGTAACAATCCATCCAAGAAATTATAAGTATTGAGTTATAGCTTACTTTAGTATTTCCTCAATCTTGACTCGAAAATACCTTCATCGAACAAGATCTAACCTAGAAAGTACAACTCGGCTATCTCGATATATTTTCATGAACTCATTTCCTTAATACTATCACATGCCTATGTATCTACAAAAACACTCATCTCACCATCATGGCATGGCTTATTCGTCACAAAAATCTACATTCTTGGAAATTCCATCCTTAAAACCTAAATACCCACAAATCATTTTTTACCTCATGACTCGCAAGAATTAAGCTCTAGACCGAGTTATGTCTCAACTCCAAGACTTGTCGAGTTCCCCAACTCAGCTTCATGCTAACGATTTCCCCATATTTGCACGACACTTGAAATCAATCAAGCTCTGTTTAATGGGCTCACTAAGCCATCTATGTATTTTCCTAAGCTACTATCGACTCATGGTCTTCATTCAATGCATGGCTTTGAAACTATGAGATTAACATGTTCCTTTCCTTTAATGTATTCCTCGACCGATATGTCCATTGATGAGCTTGTTAATAATTATCCTTGTGGATGGACCATCGAGTTGTAGGAAACCTTAGGTTAGTGGGACGTGCACCCTAAGGTGACCTCCGGTTTTAAAGAAGCTAGTTCTTCTCTGTTTACGATGTAAAGTTAGGAGAAATCTAGTAAGAAACATAAAACTTGATGGGAGTGATGCTCCAAGATAAATTATACGAAAGGAGAAATCTCCAGAGAGTTTGATCAAAATATTTTGAAGAGAGTTATAGCATGATCAACCTATTTATAGATACTTTAGATTTAAATCAAAGATATGAAAGGGGGATGAAAAACATAATAGACACGAGATAAAATATAATTCAAAATCTAAGGGCATATAGCATGATAGATTGCATAACTTCCTAACATAAGTTAACAAAAACAAAGATTGAGAGTATGAAGAGATTGAGTACACGATCAAGAAATTAATATCTAATGAAAATCATACATAAGGCTAAAATGGCACAGATTACAATCTCCTTATAATGAAATATCTCACTAAGGCTAGCTATTACAAAACTAAATCTTCTCATGTCTTCCTTCGCTTCTACCTATTTTTCTCTTCAGAAAATATCTCTCTCTTGTTCTACGATGATATCGCTTATTATAAATGGTTGGGGTTCTATCCTCGATGTCTGGAACCAGAGCCTTAACTTCTAGCATTCAATTCTCTTACATGATCTTTCCTTTCTAAGCCAAAATCTCAACTACACATTACGGATATCTACAACTTGTCTTTAATGTATATAGCTAGTGCTTCCTAATTCGGTGAAGCTTCTTCCTTGTTACGTGGTGAGATGATGCCTCTTGAGGATTTTACCAAAGACTCTACTTTTAAAAATGTTCCCGATAGACACATGGAGAGTGCATGTTTGTTTATGGCCCCTTTCCTTTCCTTTTTTTGAATCGTGCTGGATGACATGTGGAAAGCCTTTCGAGCATCCCTAATATATTTTTGAATTTTCCCTTGATAAGAAAATCCTCCGGGGTATGTGAAAGGTGTACATCATGACACAAGTTTAAGATCCCTTCCTTCTTTGTTCCCATCCCAATTGCGCTAATGAGACATGTGGATACCCTCCAAAATCATCTTTATACTTAGTTTATTTTTCAAGTGAGCAAACAAAAGAAGCCGTGAAGGGGCAAAAAAAAGGGAGGCTATCTATCGAAATAAATTTATAAAAAATAGCTCTACATTTATGGTGACTCATACGGGGACTCTGTGCCGGTCATGGAAGAATCCTATAATATCCCATTCTCAAAATATCAAAATTGTGGATTTAACAAATGCCACTCGGAGCTTCGCAACACATCTTGATACCCGAGCCATTCCTCTTATTTTGGGTAGGGTCTCTTACGTAATGCTTAAAAAGCTCAGTCTAGCTCAATTATCTCCTTATTCGAGAAATTTTGAAGGTTACTCCGCACTACCGCATGTAGGAATAAATATAATTAGACAATGCGGTTTATGATTGTCTCCACCTTGGCTACACTAGAGATCTCCTTTAAAGACTGAAAGATAGTCTTGTTTTGGTGATTAGCAATCGGGAACTACTAAATTTGGTCCTTTGTTTGGACTATAGAATCATCGGGGAAAGGAGAAGGGAAGCCTAAGCCAACTAGCTCATTAATGCTTTGCTTCCTCTCCCTGATCCCATGGTGTAGCTGTGCCAAGAGATTCTAGAATTTGGTAGAAGCCTTGTCATAACTCAGAATATCATTAATTTTTGTAGCAATGAGCTGTGCATGTCTCTATGATCCCTACCCTTGAAGGTCGAGTCCAAGCATCATAAAGCTTCGAATGAAGAGTCTAGGTTCGGGAACTTGGCAGGACAACTGCGTTGATGATGGTGGAGGTAGAAAATTCTACATTTGAGCACAATCCTTAAGCATTGGATATGAATCTGAGTGTGGGGGACAAGGCCATCACCATAGTAGTAATTTGATCATAGTATGAGGCGTACAACCCCTGCACTAACATTATAATTCCTCCCTTCTAGGATTATTGCCCTAATGTATGGGTCAAATGTTTGACCACATCATTAGATGATCTAAGCTTGGTTTGGAGGCCGCCATTTTCCACCTCAACTGTAAGTAATTGGGCCTATATTTCCACCACTTCTACTTGTAAAGCTATGAGGGTCTCTTGGGATGGGGCTCCCTTCAACTCTTTACAAAGATGGTCATTTTCTTTCCCTTTGGCCTTTATATCGGCTTGATGAGTAGTGAATGTGGCTTCTATTTTTGAAGGTTGGAATATACCTTCTTTAGTTGATTACTAAGCTTCAAATAGTCTATAGTGACTATCGCCATGGTTTCATTCATTAATTCAACCTTATCCTGAGGCTAGAACTCTAAAAGATCAACCACGACAACGCTAATGGAATAATCCTTTGGCTGTATTTGCCCCGTGGGTTTGGATACCTGAGGGACAAGATGGGCGATTGTTAAGGAAATTTTTGATGGTCATATAATGACCACATGTGCTTGGTAGCTCCATCCACCATCTCTTTTTATTTTAATTTTCCCTTCTACTATCTTGGGAAGCCTTGGTAGACTCGGCTTGAATCAAAACTTAGAGGAAGAAGGGACCATCCCTCCCGCGAATGGGAAATTGGGTGGCAAGCCATAAGGGATTGTAATCTATGGTTGGGGCATCAAAGCCAGGTAGGGCTATTGAGGATCCTATCATCAAGCGGGAGAAGGCTGGTATGTTTGAGGGAAGTTGTGGAAACAAAGTGGTGGGGGTGGGGAGAGAGTCTACGACAGAGCAAGAGATAAAGGAAAACCTTCAGAAAGGGAAAAAGGAGGTGGAGGGGGAGATTGAAATGAAGCTCCTGGGAGGAGGAGAGAGGCCGAGGAGAAATAAAAACCGCTCTTGATTTCAACCTCTTACTTGTTGGGTGGAGGCCGGTTCTTCCATAGGTCCTTCCCCCAAGGGGATAACTGGAGGTTGTGGCATGGAAGATGGAACTGGAAGATTATGTTAAGGGGTGGAAGATAGAGACAAGACAGGTGATTGTTTTCATTGGGGGTCGAGGAATCTTAGGTTGATTTCACAGGCCATCCCGATGTGATTGTGATTGTATCCTCGCTCTCTATTTTAGATGCATGATCCATGTCCCAAAATTATTCACAGTGCTCATCACTGGAGACACCCTCAAAATTTGGGGTGGTCTAACCAATTTCCTACTTATATTTACGAAAGGCTTCTATTTTTTTGTGCTCTAGTCCTTCTCTTTTAGGGCCACTCGAGTCCCTTAGCCATAATAAGAGTGGGATCATACTTGTATTTGACTTGATGGAATGACTCCCAGCTTGGGGTTGGTATGTATGAGAGCTTGATAAATGTGTTGAGTGACTCCTCCTGGGGACTTTTCCTTATGTCAAAAAACTCCCTAGAATCATGTTTGCAGGAGTCTAATATTTTGTTATGAACAAAAATATAAGCCATCTTTCCATCTGGGTCATACCTCCATGAATCCTGAATTAGGAAAAACCCATAGGAGGCAAAAAAATTTGTAAGGTAATGTTCTACCTTTATTTTCAGTATGGTAATTCCTTCCTTGGTTAAGGGAAGTTCAAAAAGTGCCTTCTTCTTTTGGGTTGAGTCAAACTCGTATCTAGGATTACTAGCTACCAAGTAATTTTGAGGCCAACCACTCAAGCCATGAGGACCCTAGGGATAATGAAGGATGCCCCATGTAGACACCAAATTTGGGTCTTACGACACCCTGTACCCCATATCTCGTCCCACAACCTAACCCTACCTCACCACCTAAACCTTACACACTTAATTATTTATTAATTACCTTATAATTAATAAATCCACATCTCCAACCCTACCACCTCACCTTGCCACCTCACTATGACCTAGCCCTAACCCTAAACTAACCTAATTAAGACCTATGACTTGGTCCAAACCCACACCCATGACTCATCACCCCTCACCCGCATCAAAATGAACCTAATAATGACTTGACCAAGCCCACAACTGACCCCTCGAGAGAAAGGAGGGAAAGTTGGCTATTTTTAGTAAAAATAGCCAACTTTGACTTGACCGACGCCGGTCCCTACTCGACCACCGTCGGTTATGCAACCGCCATCAGTTCCCTATAAATGACCTACCCCAACCAAAATGCAAGGATCTAAATCCATTTTGCAAGGAAAGAGACAAGTGAGAGAGAGAGAGGAGGTTGCAGAGAAGAGCATTGAGTCCAAGACTGTAACTGATCAACGAGATCACTGTCACACTCATCCAAGCATTGGGAGAGTCAGAGGATAGCTTCATCAGCTCACTTTCGATTTTCGGATCATCCCACCTGAGCTTTTCCTTCGTCACCACATTCCTCGGACCTGTATCCTCATCAAAAAGTAGTAAGTAGTATCTTGTATGCTTCTAGACTCTACTTCGTGAACTTTTGATTCATAGTAATTATAAGCTCACCCCTGGATCTAACACCCGGTAGCACCCTGCACTTAACCTTCATTCATCCATCCCTATATTGCCCAGAAGATAGCTTTCTCACTCTCTGAGTCTTCTCCGTCACCTTACTATTCCCCCCAACCATCTACCAACCTTAAAAACCCCATAACCACCCTACAATCAACCTCTACCCAGAAGCCCCTAAATCATTGCCCCTACCGATATCGGTTATCCCCTACCGGTAGTGGTTTTATAACCATGGTCGGTTATCCAGTGACCGGCATCGGTCACTGTGACTTATACCAAAACCAACCTTTCACCTATTTATTTCCTAACAACCTCAGATCCAACCTGGTCTATCCCTGTAACTTGATCTGAACGTATCAATAACCAGTGACCAAACAAACAGAATGATGTTTTATTATTGGTAGTTTAGTCTCTATTGCTTTTAGTAATGAGGTGCCTAATTCACGATTTCGCAATAGCTTCTTTATTATCATTTGCAATAATTTATATTAAAAGGGAACTGACCACCTTTGAAAGGAAGTTTAGTATTTCTGGGCCCAAGGTAGTTCCCTTACTTATTGTCTAACTAAAATCTAGTGGTCTTGCATTCTTATTTATAGGTAGTCCTTCCCAGGACAAAAAGGGTTCTTCACAATCGGTCTAATCTCTCTACGGTATGCACACACCTCCCAACACTCAACGCAGTATTCCTCCTAGCCCTAACCCTTATCTGCTTTCTCGAGAGAATGAAAGGATAGAAGTAACTCTATTCTGGGAACGAAATTTTGTGCAAAAATTTTTTGGCACGCACTGTGGGACCCTATTCGAGTTTCTTTCTTTCTTGCTTGTTTTCATATAGGAGCACACTTGGCTGTTCCTTTCTTCTAAATATTCACAAAATATTTTTGTCATTTTGGTAAAATAACTTGTCTTTCTTTCACATCTTTGCATTAGTGAAAGTCATCTTCTTGACCTCTTCTCTTTCTTTGCTTCATCGAATATCATTTTTGATTTGGGTTTAAAACACGTGCATCACATTCTTGCTTGTTTTTAATTCTAGTGAACGTAGATTAAGTAACAGGTCGTACACGTGGGGGTGATATCCACATGGTATTGACAAGAAATTAATCTTAGTCTCACTGCACAACACATACCAAATCACATCATAATCTACACAACATCTCAAACATCTCCCTTTCTGTGGTATTCCTCCGCCCGATTGAGGTAGCTTTACAAGCCAAAACAAACTTGACATCTACCTTAGGTCTTTTGTTTAGGATTGACATCATCTTATCTAAGGCATAAGCCTAAAAGTGATTAAAACTAATCCTAGGGTTAGTCTCTTGATTTGCTTGTGCATCTTGTTTGTTTTCTATTTTTCTTTCAATTCTGTTTCTCTATTATACCTTGTCTCAGTTATCACTTCAGATAGTTTGGTGGGTATACTAAGCCTTGTTATCCCCAAACCAGCAGCCTCTTACATTCTCTCTTTGCCTTCACAGTGACCAGCACCGGTCCTATTCTACCAACAATGGTTACCCGACCGACCTCGACATTTGGCGATCGACCGACATTGGTTACTTAGACCGATATCGATTCTGTGTTTCTGACGCTTCCCGACAAACCAACAACCTACCAATTCCAACATTTTGTTACGTTTTCTATTCCTAATTGACTAATTCTCTATTGTATCCTCTTGTCCATGGTTGTTATCACCCGAAGAACAAGCCACAGCCATGGTTTCCATGCTTGTTCCATGTCTTTGCCTGAGTCACCCCCTTCGCATCCTATGGGGATCCTACGGACACCAGTTCTTTTCCCAAGATCCCTATAGGAGATAAGGACTTTTCCAAATTTTTGGATGCTAATCCTAGCACTGTATAGTATTATTTGTCTCATACCCCTAACTGTACACCCAACGATCAGCTCCTCTTTGGTATGCCTATTAGTATAGCCGCTCACTTAGCCCCTTCTCCACCTAATAACTCGCCTCACCATCTTCATCCTTAGCCCCGTCTCCCAGCTTAGTGGCTTCATGGTTCATACTGCACCAATTGGCTTTCCTCTAGTTAATCTAGGGCCCCACATATCACTACCATCCACTACCCCTACCTCATCTCTCTCATAGGTTGCCTCTTTCATAACTTGTTCTCTACCACCTATTCACACGAGCTTTCCCTCTCAGGCTCTGCCCACCTTTTCATTTCTGCAACCTCATCCGGTGGCCTCAACATCTTATATAGGACATCCTTATTCAGTCACCCCAACACATTCATCATCGATACCTTATCAACATTTAATCCCACCATTGTCTAGTAGTGGCTCTTGGCCTAATCCTCCTCCGTTTACAACAACAGCACCATCATCTAACCTAACCAATGATTTAATTAAATAGATGATGGACAAGATGCAAACTCTTGAGGCTTCTTGTTTCAGAAGCCGTAACACCCCGCCATACGAGAAAGTTTGTCGGAGCCTATTCATTCTTCTCCCCCTTCATACATATCCTCCTCAATGGGAATTACTGAAATTTACTCTCTTTAATAGTAAGGAGGACCCTCAACAACACTTGTGATCATTTAGACATGCCTGCTATCTGATTACTCATGACGATGCCTTACTACTCCGTACCTTCCCCATGTCCTTATCAGACTTGCCTTGAGTAGTACTCTGAGTGCTTTAGCCCAACACTCAATCTTCTCCTTTAACCAGTTAGCCCAATATTTCTTGGATCACTTCTCCATCAATATTGCCAAGAAAGTATCCATTACTGACCTCTATGCCATCCAACAATTTGAAGATGAGTCTATCGCAGATTTCATTGGACGATGGCGGGGCCTCATCAACCAACTTACTTATGCCTTACCTCAGGCCGAGCTCATCGAACTCTTTACACGGGCCTACGCTAAACACATTTCTCCCACCCTCCAAATTCAAACTTTTTGCACCTTTGATGAGGCCTTTACTATGGCTCGAAACTAGAGATTCGAGCCTTAGAGGAGGAGAAATTGAAGTTGTGCAACAAAAACTCAAATTTCTGAACCCAGACTCCACGAACAAACCCAACACCGCTAACTCTCACACATCGCTGCTTCAAAATCAAAAGGATCTGTACACGCGGTGATTGTCAAATCTCAAGCACCGTCTTATACCCATCTGAAATCCACCTATAAGTATAAAGCCGAGCCCATCAAGTACACTCCCTTAGGAGAAACTTATGATGTGATCTTGGAAAAATTGCTTAAAGCAGGAGCTATCACCTTACCTCCTATTAAACCTCACTCCGGGTTTGATTCCACCCACGCTATACCTTCTTGGTATAAAGAAAATGACTTCTGTAACTTCCATCGCGTGAAGGGACACAGCCATGAAAACTACAAGATGTTGAAAAACATAGTGCAGGAAATGGTTGATGCAGGGGATATAACCCTCGATAATCCTAATGCCCCTACTAATCGAAATTTAAAAATCTTCAACAAACCATTTCCAAACCATTCCTCTAACAGTAACACAAACCAAGAAACCTTAGCCGAGGAGAAGAGTGTGCATGAGATCCATGTGGTTTTCAACTCCCAACCAAGGGCTTCCATCGAGAAATTCTGAATCGAGCCTCTTCACCGACGCAAGAGTCCTCACCCCCTTCTCCTTCATCAGGACAAGAGGACAGCCCTGCTATTCCTTTACCCATAAAGGAACCAACCACCCAGAGTTCTCTTCTCACAGAAGAGCCTTCTTACACCACATCCCTGCAAGATTGTGAGTGGATGTTATCCAACTTATCTATTTCCCAAACATCTCCTTCCACCACTCTTGCTGCAAATGAAGAAGGATCGCCACTTTTTCTGTCATCCTTAGAAGAGAAACCCCTTGAGCCTACATCACCAAACTCCTTAACCAAGATGGATCCTTTATAACATGCCCTCTTCCTATCAGTTCTTCATCACCTAAATATTTCCAGCGACCGGTTGACCTCTTAACACCCATTGATACAGCGCCTCATTCGCCCCCTGTATCACACCCCCAGTGGACCAGAATCACAACCCACTTCTCTTCCATATCAAAATGCCCATCCATATGTGAATATTTTCATCCCTAGAAGATAGACAACTCTTATGGGCACGTTTGAGAACACCATGCTCTACTCAAATGCAAATGACTAATCTAGACACCTCTACCATATACCCGAAGTTTTTACAAAAGCTCAAAATGCCTATGTCCTCACCTTCACCCCCTCATCTTTACCGAATACCTCATCCACCTATATCAACCTAACCAAACCTTCCCTACGATTGGGACTTCACCAATACCTATCCCGACACACCCACCTAAATGGTTAGATTTATCCAAAAATAAAGTTGTCAATCCACCTAGAGACAGGACTCCAATCTCCTTGAATCCAATCTATGCCTCTACCACAACTAAAACCCTTGCCCCGATCACACCAGTACAGTAGGCACGGTTTCAACCCTTTCCGTCACACCTACCTTTATATTAGGGCCTCACCCTCCACCTTTCCTTAATACACCATGCCTCTCATGTCTTCTTTAACACGACCGCACATTCTACACCCATACAAAATCCACGGGCGTCTCAACACCGTCGCCCCAAGTATCTTACCTACCTACCAACCCTAAGTAAACTCAATCATCAAAGGACTTGTTTGCTGTTGCTCCTCTTTCCCCGTGGTTTTTTCCTGCCACCACGTCATCTGTGGCCTCATCATCTAACCAGCTAAACATGACTTCTGTGCGGAAGAAGCCACGCCTAGTTAAACCCAATCATCAAAATCCCTTGCCTAAACCACCACCCGTACGAACCACTCATACCCAACCATTACCAAAAAAATCAATAATCTCACCCACTCAATCAATAGCCTCATCTTCATTTGACCCGCTCAAAGGATCTTACGCCAAGATCCTTGATATGCTGGATAGGGGATGCGACCATTTCCCTACCCCCACTCAGACCCTATGATCCATCTAAACCTCGACCTATAGGTTATGATGAATCTAAAATTTGTGCCTACCACCACACACCAGGACACAATGTAGAAGGATGTAAAGCTTTGAAAGCCATCCTTCGCCAGTTGCCTATCTCGGATAGACAATCTCAGAAAGACAACTTACGGAGAGAGAAGCCCCTAGCTTTGATCCCTTCTCCTATACCACCTGTCCCCGCCTCGCCAAAATCTATCATCATTACAACCCCACCTCTCGAGAACAATGACTTATCCCTGCCATCTTCCTCCTCTCGTATTCACGAGATCAACATGATTAGCATTGCTACTCAAGGTCGAAAAAAAATGAAAAAGCTAAAGAAAGCACACTGCAGCCTCTCTCTTCTTCTTCTTCCGCTATCCCGATCGCACCACCACATAAAGTGGTTATTCGTGGACCTGCCTATCTAGTCTTTGATGGAGTTTCCCATCATACCATGATCAAACAACTTCACCAATCTCCTATAAAAATGACACTTTATGATCTCATTCAAACATCTGAATCTCATCGACAAGCTCTAATTGAGATCCTCCAAGGGATAGAGGTCCTACCTAACGAAACCTTACCCGTTGCCTCCATCTTCACACCCAACCACGTTGCTTCTCTCACCAAACAACCTACCTCCACAACCACCTCTCAGCCGCTATACAACAAGTCGCTGCTTATCAATTTTTCCAAAGAAGAAATTGTCGTCTTTGGTGCAGAAGATCCTGACCCCACTCTTTTCATCTCGGCTTACATCCGGGACATCTGGGTATGTCGTGTTATGATCGATGGGGCACTAGCCTAAACATCATCTCTTCCAAAGCCTTCCAATGATGAATATCCTCCTAGTTGCATGTGTGCCAACCCCACTATGTTGCGTTCATTCAACGATGTTATTACTTCTACCCTAGGCACCGTGATCCTTAACATTCATGTAGGGCCATGTACCTTACTTGAACTCTTCTATGTCCTTGAGGGAGAATTCCAATACAACATGTTGTTAGGTCACCCTTGGATCCAAGCTATGGGATGCGTTCCTCCACCTTACATAGATGCATAAAATTTGAGTATGAGGGGAATTCATACACCGTCATAGATGACGCTTCCCCTTCAAAACCTACAATATGTTATATGGCCCTAATGATGTGCTTGTACTACCAAGACACCCATTGATCTAACCCAACCATCTACTTCAACCATGCCTCAACCATCCACCTTAGCCGCACCCACACCTTCGACCAATGAAACCACCAACACGAATACCACTTCCTTCCCCACTGGACAACATCCAAACCTCGGATCCCTTGGTAGGTGTTTTTTAATGCCTTACGCTGGGGAGTACCTCCTATACAACGTTAGCATCTTCCATACCCCACAAGAGTATGGAAAGTTACATGTGCATCCTACCTATGACTGTCAGGTGGGGGAGGTGATCTTCTACTTGACCACCTAATTGTCACACTAACCTAACATATGGGGTGTCGACGTATCCTCTGTCACCCCTAAACATTCCCTTGGTGTGATTCCCTTCCAATCAGATTTTCAATATCTAATCAACCATCGTTTCACCCTCACCTTCCTGACATGGTGTTCTTGGAAAGGTTTTGGTTTTGGTCTTTATGAACAAGGCCGACATACGATCATTCCCATGACTACATGCAAACACAAAGATCGTAGTGGTCTTGGATTTTCTAAACCACCTACACTGAAGAAACCTCATGTCAATTGTATCCAGGAAGACGACAAAGTCACCCCTTCCAAACCATCATCGCCCATTTTTCCATCTTCACCCACGGAGTCGATAGACCCGGAATCTATCCCTCCTAACTTTTCTAAAACGAGCTTTTCTTACAGCTCTTGACCACCTTCAAATTTATCAAAAGCACATCAAGTGTGCTTATGATAAGCGAATTCATGAGCGTACCTTTAAGATTGGTGATCTTATCCTCAAATAGAATCAACATGTAACCAAACTAGAAAAGAGAAAACGTGGAAAATTTTCTCCTAATTGGATTGGGCCTTACATTATCACTCACACTTACGGATCAGGTACTTATCATTTAGCTTCACTTAATGGAAAACCTAAGCCTGAACCCCTTAATGCCTTACATCTCCGACCATTCTACTATTGAATTTAGTGTTACATCACTTCTTATCTACCTTGTGCTCATCCCTTGAGCTCATTTACCACCTCATACACCTTGTTTTGTGCATCTCAAAGTAGAATCAAAGCTCACATGGTTTGATCATCATCTCCTCTTAAAGATACTTTCTCCTTTTTAGTCTCGTCAATGACTTAAAAGTATCAAAATAACAAGTTCTCACTTATACAATTATGGGATATTCTTGAGTCAAACTTCATGCAAAACTAGATGCTTTATGCCAAACAAACATCTAGACCTCTCGGCCTATAAACTAGACTACTCCTCGAAGGACAGCTATGTGCAAAGCCTCATCTCGCTACTATAAGTAGATTGTTCCCTTAAAGGACAGCTATACAAAGTCATCTTCGTAAGACCTCAAGAAAAAAAAAGCATATCCCCTATAGACTTCCCGCATCGATCACCTATATCAATATATATATATATATATATATATATATATATATATATATCAAATAAAATAAAATAAATAAAAGCCGTATTCAAAAGCACTTTTGAGTCATGGACTTTTCTATTTAGGTTTGGTTCTCTTTCCTCGTAATAATCACCTTATAACAAGTTCTATGGGCCCCAGCTATACCATCCACCTCACCTCACCATTCTTCAAAACAACAATACTCAAGGGACATGACATATATCCGATATATTGTGATTATACAACTCTTTTCACCTATCAAATTCTTGCCTATGCAAGGTACCTAGGATTCAAGCCCATCCTATGATAATATGTGGTTTGTTTAGCTCTTTCCAACTATGGGACACTTTTGCCTCTTTTACCCGAATCTAAGATTGTGTGTTGACCTTAATTAGGACATAATTTCCTATGCTTGGGTAAGCTAACCCTCACTTCACTTATACCCGCACCAACACCAACAACATTACCCTACTAATATCAAAATTTTTACCAACCAAAAATTTCCTAACCACAACCAAATTGCGTGAATTCACTTCTCCCTGGTCCTAAGGGAGAACTACATCAGGCTGAGGCCCCTCCTTGCTTTGTGCAATGGGCTATGTAGGAAGCACTTAGGAGACATGGGGTCTCCCAAGGTTAGCTCGACCATCCCCTACCATCACCTATCATGTGTTGTGTTTTACTTAAAAATATAAATATTTTCACATATTTATATTGATAACATTCGCTTTTGTCCTTTTTTAATTCAAACATTCAAAACACAAAAATTCTTATTATTATCATAAACTCAAATCAACACACATATCCAAAGTGTTATTTAGATGTTAAACAAATACATCTTCTCTATCATCAACACACAAGTCAGCATCCTTATTTATTCTTCTACCCCTATGAAATTCACTTAGGCCCCCGTGCCTCATCCCAAACCAGGTAGCAATGGTGATCGTCGATGCCGCTCACCTAGCCTCTCCATCCTCAAAGGTGCCACTGCTATTGGTTCCTCCCACTGATCTCACCAATCTCTCCTGTAACATACGAATACGCCCTCTCGCGTGGAGGAATCTTGCCTCTAGTCTCCCCACTCGTGACTACGAAGCCTCTAACAATCCCATAGTCTCGCCACCCGCATTTAAAGCCGGTGAACTAAACCTCAGTAGCGGTCTCTCTCCACTGTAACCACAGCTATGTCAGGATGATCGGCCCTCTCATGTATATCTCACAGCTCTACTGCCCACCATAATCTATAAGACTCTATCACTCCTACATCCATTACCCTGCGATCGGCTGATGTCTCTTCTGGTCCTTCTGGAAGTGTCAGCCATGGAGGTGAGAATGGTGCCTCAACATCAATCCTCCTGTATGGTCTATGAGCCATGGGTATATCCTAAAAAATCCAAATTGTCACTGCATGTGATCTAGAGGAATCCTCTCGTACTCACCTGACCTATGTCCCGCGATCCACCTCAATCGCTCTACACCCCTCAAATCCTCAACTATGTTCACCATCACCATATAGTTCCCGTAAGGCCTCCAACCGATATCCGCAATCATCACCATTTCCCACATCTTCCTATAATACTTGGTGTCATCTGTCCCGGTCTCGTATCTCGCCTCTTGCTCTGTCTAGACCCATCACCTGAATCCTAACCTTTGCACTCATGTCTCTCCCCGCTGGATGGGTGCGCCTATTGGTCACACACACATAATGTGCTCATAGGCCCAACAATGTAATAAGTATGCACAATCCAGTGTAGTCCTATGATTTCACCTACATGCCCATAAACCCCTATATAGCTCCGCCAGATATGCGGGTGCCCACGCGAAAGTAACACTCCCTTCTATCATTTCCCAAATAATACACATCAATGACTTTGGAAATCTTCCCCCATCCACTCTAGGTAATGCATAATACCCCACTGCTATCATTAATACCACGACCAACCTTGTTGCCTCGTGGTGTGAAGAAAACATTATACCATAAGTGAATGTCAAACCTCGCTGTGTCAAATCTCATGCGGCTGGACCAAATACTTATCGTTATCACTACACATGTAGCATTAGGCCCCGCTGATACACTGGTCTTCCTATAATTGGAAGTCTCAAAATTTGAAACACATCTTCTAACGTCACTATCATCTCCTTGTTAGCAGATAGAAGGTATTCTTTTCAGGATTCCATCTCTCAATCAGCGCCTGTAACATAGCATGATTACATGCGATTCGTGAATAATAGTAGATTATGCTTAACCCCATATGGTTTATTAATGCCCACTCAGCGTTGGTGTTATATCCACTGGACTCGTGACAACAAAGCTGACACCCTATCATTCATCCTCAACCCTTCGCCGTGCCTGCACACATCAAACCAACAAACAACAAATCAACAAATAAATTCCCACGTGTTTTTTTATCACAATCGTGACTTTACACAGTAACCGATATCGGTTATAGATAACCGATACCGGTTACCTAACCGATACCGGTTATTCCTAAACGATATCGGTCACTGTCAATTCCATCTACCCTGCTCAAAAACACCACCTATGATAACTTATTCGCTTGTTTGCGCCTCTCTATACCTAAAAACATATCTGAAACCCCTGATTACCTACCCCATAACACTCACCCCATCCCAAACCTTTTCCTATCACCTTTCTTTTTCATCTCTACCCACTTACCTTCCCACATCCTATTCATACGCATGCAAAAATTTAATTCCAACCAAAAATTATACCTCCTGGGATGCAACAGTTTGAGGTGGAACCTGTCTTCCCTCTCCTCTCTGCCCACTGGATGCTTCTCCTTGTTCAGCCATGTTCACCACCCTCTTCACTATTACTTTCCTTTACGCCTTCTTAATCCAAGCCCATGATCACTTTACCTATCTCTTTCCTCCTTATCACTCAATTCTCCCATGCAATTACCTGTATCGATGTCAACAACCTCACATCCTCGTATTTAACATGTTGCATGACTCTAAAAATAAGATTTCAGTTGCCTCCCAAGCTTTTCTATTTTTAGAAAAGCTCATTTAAGAGTAACCGATATCGGTTAGCTAACCGGTATCGGTCAGGTTGTGACCGACATCGGTTATCTAACCGATATCGGTCATCTGTCTCCTCTTGCTTAAACCTAATCCTTTTCTTTGTTTTTTTTTTTGGCAGAGCCCACCTCTTTTCCCTGCATAACGACATCACTATCAACATCCATCATCATAATAAACATCAACATTTCAAAACATATGCATATCATCAAAACATCATCAACATCATCTATATATACATCAAATTCCAATACCATCGACAAAACACATACAACATTATAATATATGCATCAAATCAAACATTATACACACCATGTGGATCAAACTCATCATCTATATATATCCTCAAATCAATGTCAACATATACAAATTGCCCTGCATGGGGCCTCTATAATCCAAAACATACAAATTCGCACGCAGTGCTTTGTCTCTATCAAAATCTCGACTCGGCTCGCAGGCCGGTCTCTCATGTCAAAAATATACTCAGCTCGTAGGCCGGTATCAACTATACAAAAAGTACTCAGCTTGCAGGCCGGTATATACAACAAAAATGCATACATAAATCCTATGAGGGCACGCAGGCCTCTATATACACACTTGGTTTGCAAACCAGTGTCTCTATCAACAAATCCTCTATCAAATCAACAAAACCCATCTCGCTCCTCGGGGTGACTCAGCTCTCTCCCCCTCCCTCGGCCCATCCCTCGGTGCCCTGCCTCGGATCTTGCCTCCTACCACATCGACCTTTGACCACCGTGGGTGCAACCCCATGTGACTGTGACTCTAGGAAGTCTCGGCTCTGTGAGCCGCATATGGCTGATACTCGGCACCGGTACCATCTAGTACGTCCTGATAATAACGGGCCTCTGCTCTCACCTCCATGTATCGGGCCCGTGCCACCATGGCTGGTGGGGCTGGTCCCTCGGCTCCTAATATAAGTGGGCCTTGCCCTACCTGTACACCCTAACCCTAAGCCTATACCTATGGTGGTGGTGGAGCTGCCATCGAGCCTAAACAAGGACCTGTGCATGTGCTTGAATAAGGATCTAGACTGAGGTTGCATGCCTATCACTCGTGCCTATCCCTATACTCGCCTCGTGCTCGGGCCAAGCACCCCTCTCGTAACACTCGATTCAGGCCTCGCTCGTAGCAAGCTGCCCCTGTAATAACTGCACCTAACCTAAGAGACGGTCCTCTCTCATTATAACAGCCATCAAATCGCTATGTGGGTTGTGCTCTCTCTCACGCTGCCCTCTACCTTGCCCACTAAACCAAAAATGCTGTGCTCCCCGACGCCGTTCCTTTACCGCTCATATGTCGGTCTCTCTGCTACCTAGACTGGGTCCAATGGCTGCGGTAGAGGTAGTGGTGCCTCTACATCCTCCCTCCGATACTGTGGGAAGGGAGGTGGCTCATCTGCCGTAGGCCTAACTATCATCGTACCCTCTAGGGAATCCGCTCATACTCCCCGGGTCTCCGTCTAGATATCCAGAAGATGTACTAGATCCAACGCAGCTGTGCTCGGGCTCCTCCACGGGGCTGATGGCCTCTGTATGGCCTCCATATAATATCTAAGGTAGTCAGGCCCTCTAGCATATGTCTATAATAAGTGACATCCGCCGTGCGATAATCGCCATGCTTGGCTGGTCCATGACCCCTCTAACCCATATCTATGGCCCTAGCTCACTTGTTGGGCAACCCTACTAGTCATATACACACGATATGCTCATAGGCCCAGTAGTGTAACAGAATGTCGAACATATACCGAATCACCTCATACGGCGATAGCCCCAGAGCTCTCTGTATAGCTATAGCAGATACACCGGTGCCCATGCATAGCAGGTGTTCTCCTCCATCATCTCATGCAACACTCCCATCGAGCCGTGGGAAAGCGGCCTCCCTCTGAGTCAGGGAGGGCAAGTAGGTGATACCGATCATCATTAGCATGGCAAGCCGTGTCTCTTGTCGATGCGCGTGATACATATCGCCATAGCAGATGCTCGCACTATGATACGTAATCAATGGGGCTGCATCCCGAATACTGCGCAGGATGCTATCCATCACTTGTCTCAGCATCCTCCTAGAACACCACCTCACCTATGATCGACAGTGTCAGGATGGGATACACATCCTCTAGCGTGACTGTCATCTCTCCAGTAGGGAGATGGAAGACATTGATTTCTAGATCCCATCTCTCAATGAGGGAAATCCTCGCTATGGTCCCGCATAACTACCCACCGCATCAGTCCAACCTCCCGTAGTCACATGTGGCTGCATCCGCCCCATGAGAGGCGGCATCCACGAACTCGCATCATCAATCTTGGCATGGCATGCTGCAAAACAACCCACTCCATCAAGCCTACCCTTTACAAAACAACTACCTTAACCCTCTATACTCACTCACCCACCCAATCACAACCCGACTCTATAAACACATCTACACCCACCTACCTTACCCTATACATCTATAAATTCCTCTCACTCTTATGGTCCTTCTCTAAATATCCTACCCACTCCAATCAAACCTAAACCACCTCATCTCCCTCAACATCAATAACCCCACCCAACAAACATCTACAATATCCCCTTTACCTATCCCACACCCTACCAACCACCCCACTCATACTCCACCCGCTCTACTCTTGCCCTCTAACCATACCTCAAC
Source organism: Taxus wallichiana var. yunnanensis (assembly GCA_018340775.1). Taxonomy (NCBI): domain Eukaryota; kingdom Viridiplantae; phylum Streptophyta; class Pinopsida; order Cupressales; family Taxaceae; genus Taxus; species Taxus wallichiana. The sequence goes on along the minus strand of CM031237.1, from coordinate 449,841,718 downwards.
CAATTTAACCCCTCCTAATTCATACACAACCCATAACCTATCCTACCCGAACCGGCCCCCAACCACCCGATTACCCCCACCCCAATAACCTTTCCTAGAAACTCTACCTTCTCCCCCTTCACCCCAAAAATCTATCCTACCGCCATCGGCCCCCAACAGTCTATGTCCGATTTTTGCACCGACGTCGGTCGACACATGACCAATGCCGGTCTCTATAACAACTAATCTACACATCTTTCATCGTGATGATGTTATCGCCTAGTGACCGACATCGGTCACTATGGGATTTCGGGGCTGGACCAAAATGGCCCCCAAATCCCCTTTTTTCCTATTTTTACCCATCTACCCAACACAATTGCCTAAAAACTTACCCACCCTACCATTTTGGCCTACCTAACATATCTACCCACTCCATTTTATGATTTACCTTCATTTATTCATTATTTTATCAAATTTTGGATTCCTACCCCAAAACCCACATCCTAGCTAAATTCATCAACTTCACACAAATAGGGATTTAGAGCCTACCGGTATGACTACACGTCATTGTGGTGGGATAGGTGGTGGTGGTCCAGCTCCTCCAGCACCTCCTGCTCCTCCAGCTATGCCATAGCTCCAAATCTCCTCAGTAGGGTCCTCAACCAATCAAACTCGCCTCTTGATCTCTGGGGCCTACCAATAATTCACTCCCCACTCAACTAGTGCCAACTCAGCCCAAACACTTAACCCAATCAATTCAAAACTCAAACAAGAAAAATTTGGCACTCAAATTATCAATGTGAAAATGACATGCCGTATTTTTTTCTTTTTATAGGTTTTGACCTCTAACCGATATCGGTTAGGGCATGCCTGCATAATCGATATTGGTCTCCTAACTGATACCGGTCACCACTAACCGATATCGGTTACCTGCCTAGTTTACCCTAACTCCTGCCCTTATCCACCGAACTCTATTTTTCACCACATCGCCTACCCCCGACCTTTGCTAAATAGCCTTATTTTGAATTCATCGGCCTGACCCAAGGCCGTAACCAACCAATCGGCCCGACCCAAGGCCGTAACCACCCAATCGGCCCGACCCAAGGCCATAACCAACCAATCGGCCCAACCCGGCCCAACCCAAGGCCGGGAACCAACTCGACCCAAGGCCGCACCCAACCAATCGGCCCGACCCAAGGCCGCAACCAACCAATCGGCTGACCCAAGGCCGCAACCAACCAATCGGCCCGACCCACGGCCGCACCCAACCAATCGGCCCGACCCAAGGCTGCACCAATTAAGTACCTTGACCGAGGCCCACAAATTATGATTCTATCCACCCATCATGTAGCTGTTTGTTCAATTGAGCTCACCTATTCATGTTTTAGCATGACTAGGATACTTGAATTGATCAGCCGACTAGCTTTTCCTAGACCGAGACCGTGATGTTTATCTCAATCAAACCAACCATTTGCATCTTTGTTGAACATGCCTAAATGTTCGAGTACCTTACCCGTTATATCCTGAGCTACTTCCTATGCCTTGGATACTAGGATTATATCAACCTTGTTTGGATAAACTATCGACCTTTGCCTATGAATTGCTTATTTTCTCTTCAAATCATGTACCCTGGTCACACTACTGCATTTCAACGTGCGTCTACTTCCTTGAACTTACCCCACCATCTTACCATCATCTCATCATCATTCACCCTTTATCAACCCTATCCCTGATTTCACGTCACCTCAATCTGTGATAGATTTGAGGGGGATTACCTATACCCTTAACTGGGGTAACCACTTCTTATTATTGTCAGTGCAGCTTTATAAGACAAGCTACATGACAACAAGGGGCAAATGTAGACACCAAATTTGGGTCTTACGATGCCCTGTACCCCATATCTCATCCCGCAACCTAACCCTACCTCACCACCTAAACCTTACACACTTAATTATTTATTAATTACCTTATAATTAATAAATCCACATCTCCAACCCTGCCACCTCACCTTGCCACCTCACTATGACCTAGCCCTAACCCTAAAATAACCTAATTAAGACCTATGACTTGGTCCAGACCCACACCCATGACTCATCACCCCTCACCCGCATCAAAACGAGCCTAATAATGACTTGACCAAGCCCACAACTGACCCCTCGGGAGAAAAGGAGGGAAAGTTGGCTATTTTTAGTAAAAATAGCCAACTTTGACTTGACCGACGCCGGTCCCTACTCGACCACCATCGGTTCCCTGTAAATGACCTACCCCAACCAAAATGCAAGGATCCAAATTCATTTGCGGGAAAGAGACAAGTGAGAGAGAGAGAGGAGGTTGCAGAGAAGAGCATTGAGTCCAAGATCAGTAACTGATCAACGAGATCACTGTCACACTCATCCAAGCATTGGGAGAGTCAGAGGATAGCTTCATCAGCTCACTTTCGATTGTTAGATCATCCCACCTGAGCTTTTCCTTCGTCACCACATTCCTCGGACCTATATCCTCATCAGAAAGTAGTAAGTAGTATCTTGTATGCTTCTAGACTCCACTTCGTGAACTTTTGATTCATATTAATTATAAGTTCACCCCTGGATCTAACACCGCAGCATCCTACACTTAACCTTCATTCATCCATCCCTATATTGCCCAGAAGATAACTTTCTCACTCTCTGAGTCTTCTCTGTCACTTTACTATTCCCCCCAACCATCTACCAACCTTAAAAACCCCATAACCACCCTACAATCAACCTCTATCTAGAAGCCCCTAAATCACCCCTTCTACCGGTAGTGCAGGTTTTATAACCGTGGTCGATTATCCGGTGATTGGCATCGATCACTGTGATTTATACCAAAACCAACCTTTGACCTATTTATTTCCTAACAACCTCGGATCCACTGGGCTATCCTCAGAACTTGATCAACGTATCAATAACCGGTGACCAAACAAACAGTAATGATGTTTTATTATTGGTAGTTTAGTCTCTATTGCTTTTAGTAATGAGGTACCTAAATCATGATTTCGCAATAGCTTCTTTATTATCATTTGCAATAATTTATATTAAAAGGGAACTCACCACCTTCAAAAGGAAGTTTAGTATTTATTGGGCCCAAGGCATTTACCTTATTATCTAACTAAAATCGGTGGTCTTACATTCTTATTTACAGTAGTCCTTCCCAAACAAAAAGGAGTTCTTCACAATTGGTCTAATCTCTCTATAGGTACGTGCACACCCTCCCAATACTCAATGTATTCCTCCTAGCCCTAACCCTTATTTGTTTCTCAAGAGAATGAAAAGATAAAAGTAACTCTATTCGGAATGAAATTTTATGTGAAACACCCCTTAAAACCATGAAGGAAAATCATGTAATGTCCTCTGGAAAAGAAGTAATCACAGGTGCGGGGATTTGTGAATATATAACACACTAAGTCGTTCATCCTGTTTTCAATCATTTCTTGATCAATTTTGAGTAAGAAGGGATCTATGAAAGAATTGTGGAATTAATATACATCCAATGAGAAGGAAAATACATGGGTCCATGTGGACACTAGTATGAACTTATAAGAGTCTACTTCCACATCCCATATATTCAGGGTCATAAATTGACTAAAATTTTCAGCATTTTGATAAAGAATGAGGTGAAACAAGTTGGAAGAATACCTAAAGGTTAAGGACACTGAGAATCGGTCGAGATGTTCACTATGGATACCACGATGAATTCTACGAAGTCGAAATGATATGCATGTTCTTTGGTAATAGAGATCATTCGAACGAGGCTCCCATCGCCCAATATTTGATGCCTCTCTCGAATGCTACCCAAAAATGAAGGCCATCATGAAGGTAACATCCTGAGAGTCTGCTAAAAGTGATTTTAGTGGTATGGGAAATTTGATGGTTCCCAAAATGACCGTATCTTCTTGTCTTAGTTCCCTATTAAGGAACAAAACATTGTTTTGACATTGTGGCCAGAAAGTTTGGAGTTTGGCCATGTCATAGAAACTGGCTGCTGGGTCTTTTGTCAAGGCCAACATGTCCCTTGATAGTTTGTGGTGTAATTACCACCTTTAAGTGCCTACCCTAAATGGTGTGGGTTCTGGAATTGAAAGAGTCCACACAAATCTGAATGAGTTCTGGGCATGGGTGTGTGATGGGCACCATATACTTTGGGAAATCATGGTGCTCCGGGGTCCTAGAGCTGAAAGATTCTAAATCTCCTGACTTGAGGAAGCTAGCAAAGGTTTCCTCCATTAAATATTTAGGATTCCTATTGAGGGATGGGTATAAAAATTATCGGAAGGGTCGAGATATCACGATGGGGTTGTTGAACTGGGGCCCTTCATGTGGAAACTTTAATCTTGGTTGTAGAGTCTCGAGGAGGGAATGGTAGACCTGTGTAATACTTTCTTTTGTTGGGGCGGAGATAGAGGCTACCAAGGTGCTCCTCTAAATTTAGAAATAGTTAGAATCTCCTTAGCTTTAGAATTTGATAACTAATTTGGGGAACCTTGACATTTGGAGTTAACACATTGAATGCTCTTTGATACTTAAAGATTCACCCTCACTTTAGGCATAATGGTTCACACATAAACATGGTCACTTTGCAAAACGGTCCCTTTCCAATTAATGACTCAAGTTGGCGCTCTGCATCTTTCAATGGACTTTGCATCATGTTGAAATATTTTCTCCCCTCGAGTGCTGAGGAAATCGCTAGATCATTAATTCAAAAATAAAATAGGGTGGTACAGTTCCCTCAAAATTTCAAAAGGGGAAAAAATGCATCCGAAAGGGGCATATGTCCATGACACTTATTAAAATAAAAAATAGATAAGAAGATAAAAGAAACTATACATATAATACAATATGGCAAAGAACCTACGGGAAGATTTAGGTGGATCTCATTCATTGGAATGGCTAAGGGATCACCCTCCATATTTTTGAGTTCAAATGAGTTGTGATGCTTGCACCCATAGATTCTAAAGGGACCTGTCCATAGGAGATTGAATTTTCCATGATTCTTGGGCTTGGAAGCTATTACATCCCATTTTAGGACTATGGTTATACCTAAAAATTGGTTTTGATTTCTTTTGGTCGTACCAAGTCTTAACTATTTACCGGCAGCTAATCATGGCCTTGTGAGCTGATTCTCATTTCTCCTAGAGCTCTACTAGCTCGGTGAGTCTCGATTACATTTCCCCATTCGCACCTATCTTGACTTACTTTAATATTTGTAATGCGGGGATTTCTAGGAAACCGATCACATCTCTTTTCTCGTAAACTATCTCATACGGTGAAGATCTTAGGATCTACTTTGGGATGATTTGATCAGCCCATAAGGCTATCTTGACATGTTCATGCCATAATTTATCATATGACCCATTAACTTTATAAGTCTCGATTAATTTTTATTGGTAGATTCTCGCCAACCATTTCCTGTGGATAATAGTTGGAAGATGTCTTTAGGTAAATCCCATGTTTTATCACAAAATTAGATACATTGGCTCCCATAAAAGCTTTAGCATTGTTTGATATAAAAATGCGTGGTGGCCCAAAGCATGTGGTTATATCTTGTAAGAGTCCCAAGATTACATTTTTGTGGCCTCCTTAAGGGGCACTACTTCCACCCACCAAGTGAAGTAGTAATTTGTTGTGAGGATCCATTTGTGGTTGGTGCTAGAAACTGAATTTACCATTCCAATGAAATCCAGACCCCATTGGGTGAAGGGTTCCTCTAACAATATAGGATTGAGGGTTAATGCCACGTTCTGTGGAAACCGGTATAAACTTGGCACACCCTACATCTATTTACCTCTGTTTGATGTCGGCGAACAAACTTGGCCCAAAATATCCTGCTGCAAGATTTTTATGGTACATGTAGAATCCTGGTAGAAAAATGGCCTCCGATCTCCCGTGGTGTAATTCATAAAAATTATTTTTCTCCCCTTCATCTAGGAATCTCGGTAGGATTCCATTAAAATTCCTCCTAAATAGGAAGCCATTAACTATGATGAAATTACTCCCCACGTTGCTATAATATCTCCTCTTTTTTAAGGGGAGATGATAGGGGTACTTTCTAGTTTGCATAAAGTGAATTCTATTAGAGACCCATCCTTCAGACCTATCTTCCTGAAGGTACATTACTTCTCCCCGTTTGTTATTGACATCTAGAATAGATACCTATGTCAAATATTGACACAAGCCCCTGCCTCTCACAAGTTTCGTGGGTTTCACTTCTATGTCATACTCCATGATCTTGGTGATCTAGTTGGCCCCTTTTTAAGTTATCTCAACCTGCATTATGTATTCCTTGATGCCGGAGTGAGCCACTATGAACAATATTTTGTTATGCGTGACAAGGTGTCTAAAATTCTTCAGACCTTTAACTATGGCGTAAGCTTGTCTTTCAACAAAATTGTATCTTTTTTCATAGTCATGGAGATTCTTTGAAAAAAAAGCAACTAGGTGTTCCTCCCCTTATATTTCTCCTTTCAAGGTTAGCACAAATGATATGTTATGCTTTCCCTTGTATACATACGTAATAAAATATTTTGAGAAGTCAGGGTTGTGGAGCACCGGGGCCTATGCAATAGCCCTTTTTATTAATTTGAAGGACATACTACCTTCATCAGTCCATTTAAAGCCACGGTATTTTATTAGCATGAGAGTGATTTAGGTTGATTGTCCCCGCAAAATCTGATATAAACTTGCCGACAAAGTTGATCTTTCCTAGGAAGGATTGAAAACCTTCTTATTAATTAGTAGGGGAGCTCCAAAATGGCCCTAACTCTTTCGGGTCAATAGAGACTCCTTCCTTTGACACAATATGTCCCAAGAGCTTTCCTTGGGGTATTCTAAAGATACATTTCTTCGGGTTCAGAGAGATTCCAAACTCTTGACATTTTTTGAATACAACTTCCAAGGCATCAAAATGTTCCTCTGTTGTTTTAGTGAACACTGTAAGGTCATCAAGGTATATGAGGATTACCTTGTTTATTAATGCCCCAAACGTGGTATCCATGGCCCTTTGAAAAGTAGCCCTTGCATTGGTGAGCCCAAAAGGCATTTTCACATAAGAAAAGGTTCCCATTTGGTTGTGAAGGTAGTCTTATATTGATCTCTTTCTACAAGCCATATTTGGTTATAGCCTGAAAATCCATCCAATAGAGAAAACATCTCGAGCTTGTGACAGTCTGTAATATTTGTTCCATAGAGGGCAAGGGGTAATGGTCTTTTAGGGAGGCCCTATTCAGATCTCTAAAATCTACATAGAGTTATATTTCACCATTCTTATTTCTTATTGGGACCAGGTTGGAGACCCACGTCATGTGTTTGATCAAAAAAATTATACGAGCCTCCAATAACTTTCTCAATTCTTCAGCCATGAGGGCTTCTACCTTAGGGTTCACAGGTGTTTGTTTTTGACGTATAGATTAGTCCCCTCTTCCAGGTTTGATGGTGTTTTAGATAAATTCTTTGTCATATCCATGTAGATCATCATATGTCCAAGCCATTACCTTATCATATTTGTGACATAAGGCCACGGTTCTATCTCTTTCCTTTTGAATCACCGATTTTCTCGACTTTCAAGAAATTTTTCCTTAGTTATTTCTGGTTCTACATAGTCTTATTTCATTGTCTCAAAATTTCTTTGGTAAGAACTTGTGTCATTTGAGTTGAAAATAATTTCAAGGGTAATTAACCTCCTTAGGAGCTTGTTTTTCTTTAGCTGAATTATCTCGATCCCCATATGCTTCCTCGGTTTAGGGCTGGAGTTTATTTGTGAATTCATTTGACTCTTTGGAGGAAGTGTATGACTTGTTGGTCATCATCAAACACCCAAATGATCAAATTTGTTAGGGATAGATGGGAAGATGATCACTTTTATGGTGTTTTTATTTGGAATCAAATCTTGAGTTGGGTCGAATTGAGACCCTATCATGGCCATCTTGTTGGTCTCTCGTATTTTGATCACGGGAATTACCTTAATATTGAAGGCCTCAAAATAATCTACCATATCCCATACCGGTATCAATAGGATCTCATCCTTTAGTTCTTGGTGGTAGAAATATTCCTTACTTGCATCACCACCAACTCTAAGTCATGAAATACTCTCAATTGCTTGATACCCTCCTTTCGGGCGGTGGACAAATTATACACCAAGGCATCATACTCTTCCTTCTTACTAGTACAGAGAACTTGAAACAAACTCGACGGAGTATTGTCTTACCAAACAGGATATTAGAACACTCCGTCTCCCGATCCATTCTTAATTTTTTCCCCATCAAAATGTAGGGTCCATTTTGGAGGATTCCCGAGAGAGTTTCCTTCCCATTCATCATGCCCCTTCTCCACCTTTGGAAATGTGGGATTTTTATCAAAAATGATGTAAGCTCCTAAGCCGGTGGAATCAAAGTTCCCAAATGGATATCTCATGGGAGAATAGATATATGATCATTGTTCTAAGGCTCCCCATCTTCTACGTATAATTATTCTTCCTTGGTGATCATAGCATGAGAGGCCTCAAAGCTGAAAGGAACTTGGTCCATTATATGATCCTTGGAGAGGGTTTTTGACAAGACCTTCATTTTTGACCCGTACTTGGTTTGTAGGATTAAATGGGACCAATCCAAAGACATATAGCCTCCAATCTTAGATGTGAAATCATGGGAGAGGTAAAGTCCGAAGACTGGTGGGATGTTAATCACCATGATATCTTGCCAGACAGTTATATTCGGGTAGGAATAGAGTTGTAATGGGAGTCCCTTGATAATCCCAATGGTTTGAATAGACTTCCCATCTAATTGCATAACTCATTTCTTCAAGGGTTCATACTAAATTCCTAAAGCATCTATAATTTCTTGGGGCATGACAATAGTGCTTGCACCAGAGTCTATCATGGAGTTATGTAATAATTTATTGCCTATAATAAGAGTAAAAAGAAGGGGTTGGGCCTTGGTTTACTAACCTCTCACTTTTGATTCAACAATATGGCCTCTCGTAGGTACTCGGTGACTTTGACCCATCCCTTCTCCATGGTTGCGATGGTCGATCATCATCTATGTTTAGCTCCTCTTGGAGAAACTCCTTTTGCTTAGGGATACTTAGAAGGTCCCACAAGGATGCATTAGCTGGCACTTTTTAAGCTATTGGACTACATTGATGGGTCCAAGTGGCAATGATTTAGGAGATGGCTAATACTTCATCCTTTCTTTATCAAGGTGATGGGTATCTTGATTTTGGATAGTTTTCTTTGGATCTTCCCTCATTAGTGATGGTGCGTTCATGATGATTGGAGGTTCTTTGCGCATCTTGTTAGTTGAACTTAGAGTTGGGGCATCTACTTCAATGATTCTCTTTTTGAAGTGAGTGTTATAGTTAAACTGAATAGGTTTCAAAACAGATACTTCATTTGTAAATACAGATTCCTCCCCTTCTACCCATGAGAAAAGGGCATGTTCTGGTGTGATCTTTGCTTCTTGTTCTAGGAACATCCCTTGAATATGGGATTTGAAGGTGGCACTTTGGGCTCTTGTGGACTAGTGGGATCTAGATGTACATGCATCATAACCTTATCTTGATCATTATTCGACCACCCTCTGTTGTAAGTTCCCTTAGGGAAATCCCTAGGAATATGAGAATTATTGCACCAAGTGTTGGAGTCTTCAGCCAAATGGTTCTGTTTGGGGACCATTTCTCTCCCGCTATTGGGAGGAATAGTCCAAAGTGGAGTTGGTATAGGAACTAATTGATTTGATGGATGGCGGTTGGCAATCTCCTTGTATTTTAGTATTGAGTGGAATAAGTAGGTCTGATACCTTGGAAATTTTGATAATTTTTCCTTGGATAGGTCGCCTGGTTCCTTTTAAGGTTCACTATCTCATTAGAAATGTTTCTTAGAATATTTCTCATCTCATCCATCTCGGGAGAAGAAGATGAGTTCTTTGTAGTAGAAGTTGGAACCGTATGAGCTGGTGGTAGTTATATAAGGATGTAGGGGCTTGAGCAGGGTTCAGTATTTGTGCTTTTGGAAGGGGGATATCTCAAGATTCATTAGAAAAAGAGTTCTGGGAGGGATTTTCCTGGCATCTATTAAATTATTCTCATCTTGACTGAAATGTTATAGGCCTACGGCAAGGAGTCCCCTCCCAATGATTGAATCATTACCGAAATATTTGAATTTAGATATTTTAAATAAAAGACAATATTCATACCTATGGGTGGCCTTGCTAGAGCCAAAATCCTCTACTCTTTTTATGGAACCTAGTGCTAAAATATGTCATTAAATCTTGTAGGCCCTTTTTGATACAAATCAGTTGTTGTAGGAGTGATGACCTATCCCCTTTCTCACTTTGAACCTTGTCACCAATGCCCCCTAATTGGTCCCAAGTACCAATAATATTAGGGGTTAAGGATCGGTACCACTCTAAGGCCTTTCCCTTAAAGGAGGCAACCAACAAATGTAAGGTGCTGTCTTTCTCCATTTTATAATACATTACACATATCTCTACTATGTCTTGGTGGTTTTCCTCAAGGGGTTTGAAGTCCTCTACGCTAAATTTGGGTAGTTCTTTTAACGCGTTATCCGAAAAGGGTTCCACACCATTGGGGGCATGGGTAGAATGAGTGGGCTTCCTTGATCCCAATAGACAAACTGCATTGGAAGTGGGGGTTGAAGATGAGCCATGGAAATGGGTCTGAGAGTTCTAGTTGACTGTGTAAAATGCCTACCTAGCGAAGACGTTGAGAGAACTAGATTCGGAGGAGACAGGGGATCTATGGATTTTTGACCTCTTCTATTACATGATGGAGATAGCTATAAATAGTAAAGAGTAACTTCCTCCCTTTCTCTCGCCCTTGTTTGCATTTAGATTATAACTTGAGAAGATCACTTGAATACTGCTAGGATTAGTAGATATTTGGTAATGGAAATCTAAGTCTATAGGTGTTCCTCTCACCGGCATGCTAGGAAAATGTTGATGATTATCCTTGCAGATGGACTATTAGAGTTATAGGAAACCTTAGGTTAGTGGGATGTGTGCCCTAAGGTGACCTCTAGGTTTTAAAGAATTTATTTCTTCTCTATTGTATGAGGTAAAGTTACGAGAAATATGGAAAGAAACATAAAAATTAACAGGGGTGATGTGCCAAGATAAATTTAATAGAAGGAGAAATGTCCAGAGAGTTTGACCAAAATAGTTTGAAGAGCGTTAAAGCATGTTCTAACTATTTAGTGATACTTTAGATTTAAATTAGAGTTGTGAAAGGAGGGTGAAAACATAATGATACGTATAAAAGATAAGTCAAAATCTAAGGGTGTATAGCATGATAGATTGTATAACTTCCTAAAATCATTTAATAGAAATGAAGATTCGTAGTATGAAGAGCTTGAGTACATAGAGTAATAACTTAATATATAAAGAAAATCATACATAAGGCCAAAATGGAACTGATTACAATCTCCTTATAATGAAAGATCTCACTAAGGCTAACTATTACAAAACTGAATCTTCTCATGTCTTCCTTCAATTCTACCTATTTTTCTCTCCACAAAATAACTCTCTCTTGTTTTGGGATGTTATTCCTTATTATAGATGTTTGGGGCTCTATCCCCGATGTATAAAACTAGAGCCTTAACTTCTAGCATTCAATTATCTTATATGATCTTTCATTTCCGAGCCAAAATCTCAACCGCTATTAGGGATATTTGTAAATCGTTTTTAATTTATATGGTGACACTTCCTAAGTCGGTGAATCTTCTTCCTCATTATGAGGCAGGTGAAGCCTCTTCAGATTTTACTCTAGACTCTACTTTTTAAGATGCTCTGATAGACACATGGAGAGTGCATGTTTGTTCGTGGCCCCTTTCCTTTCCTTTATTTGAATCTAGCACCTGGGTGACACGTGGAGAGCCTTTCGAGCATCCCTAATATATTTTTCAATTTTCCCTTACAAATAAAATCCTTCTGGTCTCATGATGTGTATAATGTGATGTAATTTTAAGATCCCTTCTTTCTTTGTTCCTATCCCAATTACGCCAAATGGAGATATGTGGATACCCTTTGTGTTCATATTTATACTTATCCAATTTTTGAGTCGAGCAAACAAAAGAATCCAGGAAGGGGCAACAAAAGGGGGGAATATCTATTAAAAGAGATTTATATAAAATATCTCTACTGAGCCAAAACCTAGCTCTTAATGCAATTTGACATTGATCAACTTGGCCATGAACGTGGGCTCGAGCCACTATTCCAAGACTCGCCAAGCTCCCCCTTGAATGACTTGAGTGATCCCTAGAAATTTTTCTCCATCGAGCCCATTTTTGAGTCATGATCTGAGCTTTTCTATTGAGCATTTCATCTCATATCTCTTTAACCGAGATCTACATGACTCAAGTCAAATAATCGAGATCCTTACTAAGTGAGCTCAACTTAGTTCAATTCAATGTTAGGTGAGCTCTCTTTATGCAACATTGGGTGAGCTTTTAGTAATTATTTTGAATGAGTTAATACAACCCAACCCTTCAACCTTATATATGATATTAACTCACCGAGTAGCTCACCAAGCTACTCGGCGAGTTGATAAAGCTCAAAGACCCTTTTGGGGCATTCCCATACTTGATATTAAAAACCTTGGATTTCCTAGTTCCTCCTTGAAAACTGAGGATCATAGAGATATACAATAATATCCTCAACATGATTAATTAATTACTTTAATTACTTCATCTCCATGATGACTGGAAGTGGGTCCCTGGGACCAGTGTTTCATTTCAAACATAATAGGACCCCATTTTCTAATTTTTCCATGTGTTAAAAATTGATAACATTTTTGTAACCTCTTGGGATGATTTCCTATTAAGCATGATTCCAAAGTAGCCTTAAATCATCCATTGGGCATGGAGTCTATATTGGAATCTTGAAGATGATTTGATACATCCCAAAGTCTCCTTGGTATTATTGATCTTGAACTCTGTAGTAACACTAGGTAGGAAAAGTATTGAATTTAAAAAACATGTTTGACACCTATAAAGATCACTATAGAATTATAATAAAACATTTTGAGGAATTATAAAATTTTAAACTCTTTTGAAACTTTGAACCTTATTTCTCCTTGAAACTTCCAATGATGATACAATGTGCAAGAACAACAAAACACATGACAACAAGGAAAGCAAAAACAACAACCACACATAACAATGTGCAAAAGCACTTGGAGGAAAAACCTAACTAAAATTTACAGGGGGTGGAATGATCTCAAACGAAATATTTGAGATGTATCCCATTCACATGAATGGGTAGTTCTTCTCCATTGATCCTAGAAAGATGAAATGAATTCACCTCTTTCCAACTCATGATAATGTATGGACCGCTCCAGAGAGGTCAAACTTGGCATGCTTTCCTGGTTTGGCTCTATCTTCATCCCATTTGAGAACTAAATCTCCCTCTTAAAATTCTGTTGATGCCTTCTTGTCAAAATATTTCTTAACCTAAGCCTGATGTTGCTCCAAAGTCTTCATATCCTTGTTTCCATACTTCTTCTAACTCCATGAGCTTAGAAAACCTAACTGTCAGAGGATCACTTTCCATAACCTCAAGTTGATGAGCTAACTCCAAAGAAGGTAACTCCAAGGAGAGAAAATTTTTCTTCTCTTCCATATACAAGCATGAAAGGAGAATTTTTAATGGCCCTTTTAGGTGTGATCCGATCTACCCATAAAGTATTCTTAAGCTATGTGTGTCAAGTCCTCCTATTAGTCTCCATTGTGCTTGATAATCCTTATGAGGTTCTTTGTTGCTAGACTCAGCCAATCCATTTCCTTGAGGATAGTAATTGGATGAAGTCTTGAGGTAGACCCCATTTTTAATAACCCATTCACTTAGCTTCAGACCAAGAAAATTCATTATCGCAAATGACTATGAATGGAACACCGAACCTCATCATTATACCTTCTAGGAAATCAAGAATTACCTTCTCATTGCTCTCCTTCAATGCTACTGCCTTTTTCCATTAAGTAAAATAGTTTGTTGCAATAAGGACCCATTTATGTCCATCACTAGATGGAGGATTAATCATTCTAATGAAATCCAACCCCATTGAATGAAGGGTTGATCCACTTGAATTAGATGCAGTGGAAGAGCTTCCAACTTCTAATTTTGATGAAAAAGGCACATTCCTTACATTTCCTTACCCAGAGATGGGCATCTTTGAACAAATATGACCAATAGTAACCGACTCACATGATCTTGGTAGTAGTTGTTATGTAGAATAATTTCCTCTAGATAGGCCATTGTGAAACTCTTCTAGTATCTTACTTACCTATTCTGGTCCCACGCACCAAAGGAGAACATCGTTCAAATCCCTTTGAAAGAGAACATTATCTACCAGAACATATGGGATAGAATGAAGATGGAAATTCCACCTTTGAGTTTTATCCATGTCAACATAGGATATGTTCATGAGAAAATAAAACTCTTCATTTTGATAATCACCTAATTATCACCTTCATCATTGTTTATCACTCTAATTATCACCTTCATCATTGTTTAGGAGCATCATGTCCTCATCACCTTTTGATTCCAGATCTGACAGAAAGTTTTTGACACAAACCTTTACCTCTAACAAGTTTGGTAACTTTGATATGTATGTCATACTCCATCACCTTTGTGATCCATCCAACATGCTTTTTCATTCATCTCTTTATTCAACAAAAGTCCTTGACACCTAGATGAGACACCATCAGATGAATTTTGTTGTTGGACAACATGTGCTTGAATTTCTTCAAATCTCAAATAACCACAAAGACTTGTTTTTCAATGAATGAATATTTGAGCTCATAGTATTTGAGGGATTGAATGAAGAAAGCAATTGGTTGCTCCATCAAATCATCATTTTGTTGGGTGAGGATACCTAAAATGCTCTCTTGACCTACAAAAGCATAAAGAATAAAATATTTATCAAACCTAGGGTTCACCAACATGGGAGCTTGAGAAATGGCCATTTTGATGGATTCAAATCTCTCCCTTCCTTCCTTTTCCATGAGAATGGAATATTCTTCTTCAAAATGGTTGTCATTGGTTTATCCAATGCTTTTGAATTGAGGGATGAATCTCCGCATGAAGTTTATGGTTCCCAAAAACTCTGGAGACCCTTCTTGTGACTTGGGAGAGATAAAGACATAATCGAATGGATCTTGGATGGATCAATTGAAATTCCTTCGCTGAAACAACATCCCAAAAAATTTCCTTCATGCACTGCAAAAATACATTTCTTAGGGTTAAGTGAAACTCCAAACTCTCTACATCTTTGGAAAACCTTCCTTAGATGTGTGATGTGGTCTTCTTGCTAAGATGCTTAGAGTATACAACTATATCATTAAGGTATACCAGGATAATATCATTGATTAGTCCCTTAAATTCTATGTCCATGGATCTTTGGAAAGTATCCCCGATATTAGACAATCCGAATGGAATTTTTTTGTAAGCATAAATTCCCCACTTGGTAGTGAAATTCATTTTGAATTGATCGGATTCTTGACTAGAATTTGATTGTAACCTAAATATCCATCAAGAAAAGAAAATATTTGAGCTCCTACCATTTTGAAGGATTTTCTCCATCAATGGAAGAGGATAATGATCTTTCAATGAGGCATAGTTCAAATCCTTAAAATCCACACATAACCAATTTCTCCATTCTTCTTCCTTATAGGGACTAGATTGGCTACCCAAGAGGAATGCTTGATAGGAAAAATTATATAGGCCTTGATGAGTTTGGTTAGATCCTTTCTCATTAGTGGCTCAATTTTTAGGATTAATTGGCCTCTATTTTTGACAAACTGGCTTGGCATTAGGATCCAGTTCGATGGTATGTTGTGCTGTAAGACCTGGATCAAAACCACACAAGTCTTTATAACTCCATGCAAAAATGTCATTATACTCTTGAAAAAGTTTGATGAAAATCATTTTTTTCTTCTGGGAGTGCATACTTTTCCGATCTTTAGAAATTTTTCATTTACTACCTCGACTTCCTCAAAATATTCTTCTTTGACCACCATGTTAGAGCTTTGTCTTTTGGCTTGATCATCTAATTAAAATGGATTCCAGAGTAACTAAAACTTTTGGTAGCTTGTTTATTTTCAATTGTATGATTTGATCACCATATGATTCTTGCAACTTTCTTGATTTTTTGTAGAAAACTCCGCCTCTTCTTGTAGAAATAGAACAATTTTTTTATCACTATCAAACACTTTCCAACTACTCACATTATCAAGAACTACAAGTCAAACCACCATTTTGATAGATTCTTTCCCCTTCTTTCATGATATCAATAGGTATGTTGTATTGTGAGCCAACTGTAGCAAGCCTATCAACATCTTGATTTTGATTTCTAGAACCATGTGATCCCAAAAGCTTTGAAATATTCAATCAAATCCCAGACTTGGTTCTTGTATGATCTTAAAAGATAATTTTTGGATGCACTACGTGCCATCACTTGATGAACAACTAACTCACTATCTCTCAAAAATAGTCAAGGATTTGATTCCCTTCTTTTGGCTAGTTGAATTCCTTGCACAAGGGCCTCATATTCAACAAAACATTATTAGTGCAACTGAATTGCAACCAAAAAGATGAGAAGTACTTATCTCCTTCTAGAGAAATTAACATGACACCAACTAAACACTATCCATTCTTACTCCTCGAGCCATCGAAGAAAAATTTCCACAATCCTTCAGAATTGCTTTGTGTTTTGACAAGTTGTGGTATGATCATACCTTCTTCATGAATGTAGTATGTACCCAATCCTGTCTCTTCCAAAAACAACAAACCAACTTCTTCCTCTACCAACACATCAACATAGGGATCATATTGATGATCTCCACTCACTTCATCCAACATAGTATCAAGGAATTCTTCCACAAGAGTGGTTGGTTCATGATCAACATCTTCTTCTTCTGGATCATCGATGGTATAATTCCCATTTATAGGACTAGCAGTGTAGGGTTCTACATGATTATGAAAGATTGGTTCCACCCTTATAGTCACTTTGGTTTCATATCGAGTCCTAAGAATCATATGTGACCAATCAGCTGATAGATAACCACCCATCTTGGTAGTGAAATCTCATGATAGGAAGATGGCAAAGAGAGGAGGAGATCAATGACTGATATGTCTTGGTGAATGAAAAATTGGGCATGCATGGATGGTAAGTTGAAGTCCTTTGATAACTCCAATAATTTTAATGGTTATGCCATCCAGCTAAACAAATCCTCTTGTAACTGGCACATATTGTATGCCTAGTACATCTACAATTTGTTTGGGCATGACCAAGCTACTGACACCAAAATCGATCATGCAATTATGTACCAAATGATCACCAATGATCAAGGAAATATAGAATGGTGGTGGTTTTTTCACTTTAGGAATAATTTTCCTTCTGGTTGACACAAAATTTATAGTAGTTGCTTCCCCATGACCCGATGATCCATTGGTTGTACCAAAACTTTCAAAGCCTCTTATAACAAGTTTCTTTGAGAAGGAATTGAGAGTGTGTCCCACATAATAACACTTAGGTTGGTCTTCTTCATTTGTTATACAATACTTGAAGGAATTAAACCCTACTTTTTGAAATTTCTTTGGCATTAGAATCCTCTTTTGGAAAGTGCTTATTGGGTACCATGATGCCTAAAAACCTTCTTTCCTTATGGCTTGGCTAGCATACTTTCATTTATGATGGTTTTCTTTCCCACATCTTTATCAACTACTACTTGTGGCTAAGGTTTTGAAGTGGATGCTTGATTAGATTTGGAAGGTTGAGATTCCATTTCTCTCTTTTTGGAATGAGTGTTTTCCACCACTGATGAGGAATCTGTATTTAACCCAAAAATCTTCTACTTTCCAATTTAGCAAAGTGGTTTCTTCAAGGTGCTATGGTTGATCTACTATTTCCTATGTAGATGAATTTTTTTTGGCTCTAGAGGGGCAGATATTCTTTGAACCATAAGGGCTGACTAAGAACTCCATTAGGGAAAATTTTGGTTGTGGGGTTGAGAACAAGGATAACACCATTCATAGTCTTGAACTAGATTATTCTAGATATGTATAAGGGCTCTAGATGAGCTAGAAAGAGAGGGTTCTAAATTTTAAAGGCTTAACATTCATAGCTTGATTTGTAGCTTGATTTTGTGGTTGATTATTCCCTTGAAAAGGAGGATGGTTAGCCTATACTACTGATTTTTGGGCTAGTATGGATGGTTATATTGAAATTTTTCCTCTTGAGTGCAATAAGCTCATTCCAAAAGTTTGTAGTAATGACTTGACTTCAAATAGGTCATTTGAAGAGGTGGGGGTAGACTGAGCTAGTTTCTTGGAGGCTTGTTGGAATAGGAGCAATGGTAGGCTGATTGTTTGTAAGATCTAGAGACAATGGCATTGGTGGTCGTGGAGCTATCTTTCCATCCTAGATTAAGGAATTCTCCACTCTTATGGAAACTTCATAGGCATCAGGTAGTGTAGTCCCTCCCATGGACTAGATCATGATACTACATCACTATTCAAGGCTTGCAAATAGTACAAGAATGCATTATTTGAGAAGGCTTTATGAGTGCTGGAATCCTATTCCAAGTCCTTTGGAATCGGAAGTTGAAATCACTCATGTATTCTTGGGAGATCTCTTTATGGTAGTGAGTTGTTCCAAGAGTGATAGGTGATCACTCTTGTCTTCAAATTGTTTACAAGATTTTCTCCTAACTCATCCCAAGTGGTTATAGTACTAACACTTAACCCTCAAAACCATTGAAGTGTTTTCCCTTGAAAGAAGTAGCAAGAAGTCTAACCACAACATTGTCCTCTATGATATTATGTACTGCACAAATGTTGGCTACATCAAGAATATGTTCCACTAGAGTAACATGAGTTTCCCAGTGTAGAAGGGTAAACATTTTGAGTGTTACAATAGGTATAGGGTCACGTTGAGCCAACAAAAGAGGAATGATTGCATTGAAATGGGGAAAACTTGGTTCCTTGCCATAACAACAAGAGGTTGATTGTTCTGGGTGGAGGAAACCTTCCATAAGGAGGATTTGAATGACCCCTACAAGGTGATGCTATAACGGTGATGTTGAGATGCCTCTTCTCCTTCTCCTTGGAGGAGACAAGGATAGTTTGATATGCTGATAATTTCCTTTCTTTAAAGAAGCTCTTGTATGAATTCTTCATAAGTTAACACACTTGAGATTTGAAATCTAGAGATATAGAGTCACCAGTACTTTGATTTGTGCAAGTGAGAAGAGAAGTACCAACTCTTGGTCCCACCGGGCATGCCAAAAATTATTATCGCCAAATCACTTGCACCCTCGAATGGCCAAAATGTGAACAGGATGTTCGTGTGATTGGGTAACATGGATCACCTCTCAAGCTATGGGACTTGGGCTCAAGGTGAACCTCCAGAGAAGGCCGACTTCCTCTTCCTAAACTAAGTGTTATACTACTCCTAGTGTGATAAAATGGTTATCTAGACCTATGATAACATTTTCATGGGATTTAGGAAAGATATTTGCAAGAAATAAAACTATACTAGGGATGGTGATGCACCAAATAAAGGGTGTTTCTAGAATCAAGAAGGGTTAATTTGAAGAGGGTGTTGTGCACCACAAGACAAATTCACCTACTACAACTTGGAAAGGGTAAACATAATACCACAAACTAAAGAGCATGCATTCCCTTTGTTAAAACTCAATCAAAAAAACAATATATCAATCTTCCAGTGAAGAAGGATGAAATTAAGAAGGGGAATAAACACCACAACTCAACTGCATGCAAAACTCCACCACTTGATAAGCACATAACTCCAAGAACCTGCAATAGAAACTTAAACTTGCATAATGTATCTATAAGCATGAGAAAGGCACAAAGAAGTATGTGGAATGATGAAAAGGACTAATAGTAGTCACAAAACATACACTTTTATTACTTCAACAATGTGCACAATGCATCATTACATTTAGAAGAGGAAATGGTTTCCATTATAGTCTTGGAAAGGAGGCTTGAAAGTTCCCCAATCCACAAAGCTAACTTGTAGAAGAGAGAGGATTCTTGAAAAATATACACTTGTCTAAGATGTCTAACTTGTCCAACTTGTGTCACACATCTAAGTTCTGCAACCAATGTGTAACCCCTTGAAATGAACTTCCAATTTACATTTATAGAATAATTCTGTGAGAGAGAAGAGGAGAAGTCATAAATTCCTTCCTAAAATGAAGGTACATGATGGTCAACATTTATTACAAAGTTAGTTGAACCACTTAACCCTCCATCATGTGCCATTAATGAAAGGTATAGAACTTATCCATCTCATCTAATTAAAATAATATTTAAATAAAATATTTTATAAAAAAATATTATTAATTAAAATATTTTAATAAAAATATTAATTTAATTAAAAATAATATCAATTTAATGAAAATTTCAAGTAATTAATTAGGACCCCTTAAGGGGCCTCTTTACATTTGAACATGTTGGGATCATCCCAAGTTCCACTAACTTCTCCCCAACTCGATTGTTCAAGCTCTTCGTCCAACTTGGTGACCCATGTAAGCTTTCTATCCTAGAACTCAACGCTCATCACCAAAATGAGTCAACTCTTCCACGATATTTACACACAAACTCACCATTAAGAAACTCATCCGAGCTTTCCTGGATTGCTTTCATGGGATCTAATTCATTGTCTTAGCTCTTTTAAATTTCACCATGAGATTTTTTCATCTGAGACATTCAAATGAGATCCCTTTTAGTTTACTGAGCCCATCATGTAATGATATTTTGTTCAAGCTCGGATAACTCCTCAACCTCTACCTTCCATTTCAATTATCAGTTGGCTTATCCATGTATCTCACTACATGATGTTGAGCTCCCTCCAATATTTCCTCACCAAATCACCTTGGTTTCTTCATATGAGCCCTTCCATGACCATGATTCAACACCATACGTATCTCTAAGCGAGTCTATCCACAAGCTCATCACAACCAGACCAATGGATTAGGCTTGATGAGATCCTCATGTCAACTGTTCTATTTTGTATGCTTACCACAGAGTGACTTCGCCATCATTCTACAACATCAATGAAACCCCCTTCCATGAGCTCACCATGCATTGGCTAATCCATACTATTCATTGAGCTCCTTCAATCACTCGAGACTCAACCCGTGTTTAGCCAACTTGTCTCCAACGAGATCATCTCAGGACATGGCTTAAGTGCTGGAGATCCTTGAGATCCTTCACATCTCTTTTCACAAGCTTGATGTCTCTCCATAATAATATTATCATGGACTCCTTTGATTCACCATTTCACGTTCTCCTTCCTAATGGGCTCGACCTGAATGAGCCATTCTATGCCTCAAACTCACCCGAGCTATTCCCCATGCACCATCGAATATTCTCTATGTTCATTCCTTCAGAGCTTATCCTGGAAAATTGTTTCCACAATGATTACTTGCCAAGTTATTCTATCTTGATGTGTCCAAACTCATCAATTGAGCTCAGCATGAGCCCACCAAACAATCCTCCAAGCTCTCTCCATGGGTGTCAAGCTCTACACATGAATGATGAAAATTAACAACCCTCTCTACTTCCTTTCTTGAACTCATGAGCTCCATTGAATCCTATGAGCATTGGCTCGACTATCCCGACTGAGCTCATCATTTTCGTGACTTGGCTCACTTCCACGAACTATGTTTCACATGCCAACCCACTTTGAATCCAAATCACCTCAACTCGACCTCTCAATGTTTGTGTATCGAGCTCATATTTACCTTGAATGGCCAAGTTCCTTCCTTCCTCGGAAACAATGGACCCATGCTCATGGTTATGAGCTCAAGCTCTATCTCGAGCATCAAGCTCTTCTTTGATTTGGTGGCTCTCTCGAGCTAATTTCTACTTATATATGAGAGAGGAATATGTAGAATTTATCATCCGAGTTTGCATTTGCATGCCTCTTCACCTCACTTAGATTGATGATATTGATTCTTGTGAGCACCCTGAGAAACTCATTTGGTCTTTCAAAGGGCTTCTCTTCGAATACATGCTTAATCCATTTATATCATGTTGAGCTCTAAACCTTGACACGTCTTATCGCCTTCATATTTGATCATCTCCAAGCTCCTTTCCATGCATCACCTGCAACATTTTTTCCCCAAAATTTAACATGACCAACTCTTCAGATTTCCAGATTTTGAAGACATGGATCTTCACAAGCTAGAATCCATCTGAGTGATTCTAAGTATTGAGTTATAGCTTACTTCAGTATTTCCTCAACCTTGACTCAAAAATACCTTCATCGAATAAGCTCCAACCTGGAAAATACGACTCGGTCGTCCGAGATATTTTCATGAACTCATTTCCTTAACACGATCACATGCCTGTGTATCCACCAAAAAAACTCATCCATCCACTTGTCACTTACTCCAACCATATTCTGAGCTACATTAGAGGAATTGTGGTCTCTCACATTCATCAGATGACTGGTCTTATGCCTATGTTTACGTAGAGATTTTAGGTCTCTACCAACCTCCCACTATTCAATCCACTAGGCATCCTAGATTTTAACAAGCCTACAATACAAATTCATTCCATGTATTCGAGGATTATGCCAAATGACTAGGATTTCAATGACAACAACAAACTCCTCATTTTCCCACCAATGCAAAATTTTGACTCTAGCTTTCCTACACAACGTCCCCACCTAGAAATGCTTCCTATGATCCCTCGCGTAGTGGAAATATTGAGTCTTATAATTTATGAGGATCATCTCACCATCATAACATGGCTTATTTTCATAAAATATGTATTCTTGCAATTCAAACCTCGAAACTCGTAGACCCCTGAAATCAGTTTTTATCTCATGACTTGGTGACTAAGCTCTAGACCAAGCTATGTCTCAACTCCAAGACTCACTAGCTCCCCAACTCAACTTCATGCTCACGAGCTCCCCATATTTACAATGACACTCAAACTCAATCAATCAAGCTCTATCTAATGGGTTGTTGAGCCATCCATGTATTCACCTTAGCTCAATGCCCCGAGCTACTCTCTTACTTTGTTTATTTGTTCAATGCATGGATTCAAAACTATGAGATTAACACGTTCCTTTCCTTTAATGCATGCCTCGTGGCTAACATGTCCATCGATGAGCCCAAACCTAGCTCTTAATGTAATTCGACATCGATCAACTCGGCCACGAACTCGGGCTTGAGCCACTCTTCCAAGACTCACCAAAAATCAAGTGATCCCTTGAAATGTTTCTCTGTCGAGCCCATTTTCGAGTCATGATCTGAGCTTGTCTATTAAGCATTTCATCTCATAGTTCTTTAACCGAGCTCTGTAGGACTCGACTCAAATGACTGAGCTCCTCACTGAGTGAGCTCAACTCAGTTCAATTCAATGTTAGGTGAGCTCTCTTTATGCAACATTGGGTGAGCTTTCAAGAATTATTTTGAATGAGTTAATACAACCCAGCCCTTTGACCTTATATATGATATCAACTCTTCGAGTAGCTAATCGAGCTACTTGGTGATTTTATATAGTCAAGACCTTTTGGGGCATTCTCACACTTGATATTAAAAACCTTGGATTTCCTAGATCCTCCTTGAAAACTAAGGATCGTAGAGATATAGTAGAATCTCCTCAACATGATTAATTAATTACTTTAATTAATTCATCTCCATGATGACTAGAAGTGGGTCCCTGGGACCAATGTTTCATTTTGAACATAAAAGGACCATGTTGTCTAATTTTTTCATGTGTGAAAAATTGGATAACGTAATTTTTTTCAGTTCTGTCCATTTAGTGGGGTAATCTATACACACTAAAATGTACTCTTTTTGCTGATATTTAGGATCTATTGGACTAGTGAAGTCCAAAACCCATTTTTCAAATGGTTGTAATACTAACCGAGGTTACAATGGAATCTCATCCGAGTTGGTAGGGTTACCCATTCTTTGGAATTTATCACATCTTGTATACAACGTTGCATCCTTATGTTGTGTAGGCCATTAATATCC
Organism: Taxus wallichiana var. yunnanensis; assembly: GCA_018340775.1. Classification (NCBI taxonomy): domain Eukaryota; kingdom Viridiplantae; phylum Streptophyta; class Pinopsida; order Cupressales; family Taxaceae; genus Taxus; species Taxus wallichiana. The sequence continues at coordinate 449,817,700 of CM031237.1, read as the reverse complement.
CGTTGTTAACACTTTTTCTCTGCTATTATTTTGGTAGCAAAATTTCCTCCACATGGTTCACTATGACAGATTTGAGGACATCATAAATTTCTTCATCATCTATACTTCTCCTCATAACATTATCTTTCCCCATGTGAAATAGAAAACCGATATCTAAGAGAAATTCACACTTTTATCAACAATTTATTTCTTTTTAGAGTATAAATAGTGTGGAGGTCTTTTACCCGAGACCAAATAATTTTCTATATCAACATACCTGGTGTTCTAGTGGAAATGGAAAATAGGTGCTCATCCGGGAAATAGTCATCCACTACTTGTTCCCCATTATTGTTCTCCATTCTTTAAATAAATTAAGCTACAACTTTGTCCTTACCATTCTTATCCATGATGGTGATATCAAAATCTTACAAGAGTAATAACCATATGATTACTTGGTTGCTTACAATTGGTTTGTTGATCAAATATTTAATTACCGTATAATTAGTATGAATGAACATTGGATAACCTTTGTGGTGTAGTTCCCGAATTTATTGATAGTATAAATCATTGCTAAGAATTATTTGTATGTGAATGTATAGTTGAGTTCAACATGTACAGGTTCTTACTGACATAGTAAATTGCATAGTTTAGACTTCCATATTTTTGTTCTAAAACAACTCTAATGACATGAGCTAAAACATCAGTATGAATGTGAAATGGAAAACTCCAATATGGTCTTCTTAACACAGTGTTGAAGTCAACATTTTCTTCAAAGTATGGAATAAAACCTCACATTTCTCAGTCCACTCAAAGGCAACATATGTTCCCTTCAGGATAAATAATGGTGTTTTAATGTTACTAAAGTCCTGTATAAATATTTGATAATACCAAACATATCCTAAAAATCTCCTTGCATATTTTTTCTTCTTTGGTGTTGATAGATTTACAATCAAAAATAGTTTTACCGGATCCACCTCGAATTTCAACAGCTTTATGGATAATTTCCCGACACTATTCCTTCGACATCATCTTGTAGTATTTTTCATTTTTTAAGGACAGGCTATGATTTTTGCATCTCTTGAGAAATTTATCAATATTCTCCATTTCTTCATAAAAATTACTATCATTTACTATAAAATCATCCATATTTACCTCCATGTAATCATTGGTTGGATCTAAAAAAATTCTCAAAATTTCTCTCTAAAATGTAGTGGGTGCGATTGCACAAACCAAAAGGAAGAACAAAATATGCAAACGTTCCCCATGGGCATGTGAATTTGGTCTTTTCCTAGTCCTCTAGTGTAATCTAAATTTAGTTGTAGCCACTATAGCCATCCAGAAAAGAAAAATATTTCTTTCCACCAAGAGTGTTAAGTACTTGATCAATGAGAGGAAGTGGAAATGTTCCTTCTTTCTTGGTGCATTCAACTATTTATAATCCACATGTGATTCTCTATTTTCCATTCTACAAGGATAAGGGGTGAAACCCATTGATTGTCCGAAATTGGATATATGAATCTAACATGCAATAGATTTTTTAATTCTTCTTTCACTATATCCTCACTACTAGATTCATTCTCCTTTTTGCTATCTTATTGGTTTGCAGCTATAATTGATGTATATCTTATGTTTACAGAGCTTAGGGTGTATCCTAGGCATATCTCCATAGTCCCATGTAAATGTTGTATTGTTTTTATCTAGAAGATTAATTAATAAATTCTCTTGTTGTATGCTCAATGTTTTTTTCACATTAAGTGGATTTCCTGGAGCAATTTTCACTTTCTTAGAGAGATCACCATGGAATATAAACTACTACTTAAAGAATTTAATATACAATCATGTGGAAGAAGTTGGTGGAGTATGTAATTATTACCTAAAACGTTCATAGTGCTTTGATGTGGTAGGATTTTATTTTTAGGACAACTTATATGCCATAATTTAACATCTACCGATTCATTCTTCTAATAATTATTTTGCAGGATGTTAGAAAGAACAACATCTTCTTCTTGACCTTTAATTGTGCATGAATTCTCCAACATCATGAGCTGCTAAACTTTTGATCTTCTTTTGGTTCCCAAACCTAAATTTTTTTGAATTCTTCATTGAATGATTGTACAGGGGTAAAGCATGATATTTTGGTATCACTTCCATTAGAGATAATCATATTACCAAATCTCGCATCCTATGAATGTGTAAGCATTTGCATAACCATGGTCTTCCCAAGATTATGGGAGATCCTCCTAAGATTGCTTTTGACTGAAGAGAAATAAAATCAGCAGGGTACTCCCAAGAGTCTACCACTACTACTACATCCTCTAGGACTCCTTTAGGCTTAACTATTGATCTATCTGCAAGATACAAGACTATGGTTGTTGGTATTAGTCCCTCTAACTTCAAGTCATCCATAATTTATTTTGTCATTACATTTATTGTTGCCCCTAAGTCAATTAGTGTATTCTTAATCATTGTGTCTTTTATTGTTACATTTACCAAAGGACTTCCTAGATCTATGTATTTGGGCATAATTCAATTCCCAAGTATAACATTAGGTAGTTATCTAATGACTTGCACAATAGCTAGATTTTTTCTTTTTGCCTAGTTTCTTTATGCATACATCTTTAACCAATTTTTTATAGATGAACACATCCTTAATAACTTGAATCAATGGAATTTTGACATAAATTTATTTTAGCTGGTTGAAAAAATTAGAATGAGATTCTCGATTTGTGGTCAACCTTCAATTCTTGTAACCTTTCAGGAAATGGTGGCTCATTACCCTACGTTTTACCTTTGTTGATTTTTTTCTCAGGTTGATGCGGATTAGCATGCATCGTCTTCTGCTATTGTTGTGGATTTGATAGTAGTGTTGTATTTATTTTCTTCAAATCATCCTACAACATATGTGGTTCCTTAACAATCTCAGTAATGGTGGGTTCATCTAGAGGAGAAAGTGCTCTTCCTGAGTGAAGATGGATATTGTTAATATAGACATAATAGGTAGGGTATTGAGTTGGTAGAGTAGAATAGGTTAGATGAGACAGTTTATTGTTAGGGTTAGGCATTGGTTGAGTTAGAGGTTGGATTTTGGTAGAGATCCTATTTGGCGGTTCGTAATTAGAGTCATGCTCAAGACAATGAGGTTAATGATAAGATTGTTGGTATTTTAGAGGTCGGTTATATCATTGTTGCACTCTTCTCTAAGGTTGTTTCCATTGTTATTGTGGTTAACCTTGGAATTGAGGTTTTCACTTTTGTTGATATTGGTTAGGATATGGATCCCAACCTTGAGGTTTAGCCCAAGGTGGGATTTGTATATATGAATTATTAGACCAATTTTAAAATGAATGCATAGGGTCTTATGTCCTACCTCCTTGCCTTGGTGGCTATGGTTTTCTTTGAGTAACATATAAAACTTTCCCCGTCCTCTGTCTCCAACATCTTGAAATTAGGTGAAGCCTCTCTTTTTGAGAAATGTTGGGAAATTATCTACATCTATAGTGATATTTCCTCCTTCTACATGTATGAAAATACTTTGTGAGTGTTTTTGTGCATATCCCTTTTAATTTTTGGTGTGGAGAGTAACTAATTGATTAGCCATGTAATTGAAAATCTCATGCTTCATGTTTTTAGTAATGTTGACAATATCTAACTTGGAGATGTCCTCAATTGTTTTGGTAGCTAATCTACCTCATGATCTTACACTTCTTACTTTCTTCATAGTAGCTCTTGAGCAATTTTTATAGGCATAACATATGTCTACAAAATTATCTTTTGAAATGTCTCCTACTCCTATCGATCTAGACCACCCATGTCCTCTTCACCGGGTCTCTTCAAAAGAGTAATTTGAGAGAATCAGTGGTAGTTCGTGTTCCTTGGCTTCAGAAAGTAGAACAAGAAGCTTTCAAAATAGTCTTCTAATGGTTCATCCTCTTTTTGTGCCATTCTAGATCTCATCAACTCCTCTGCACGCTTGGTCTCGAAATAGTCTTGGTTTTTATGGAGGAATTTCTCCTTCATTTGTTTCCATGTGGTTATAAATTTTATTCCCAATCCCATGAACTATCTCAAGGTTGCATCCTTGAGAGTAGCAGGGAATAGATTTAATCTATGTGCATTAATAGTTTAATCATAAATCTCGCACAAAACAACAAACTAAAACATAAAGGTGTTTGGGTCTTCTGACATAGATCCATGAAAGTTGGGAAAAGATGAGGGAGAAATATTATTCATGCCAAAGAGCTACATTGTTTTCATTGATGGGGAACTCAAAGGTGGCTGCCCCATTTTGAGCATTCTAATTTACTTCTTCTTCCATCTTTAGCTACTTAGGAGCAACTACAAAGCCTTCGCTTAGAGGATTGCCTTCGAATAAAAAATCAAGTAGAAAGGTTTCTTCTTCATAATTCTTTGAGGTATATGAAGAGATCTATGCTACCTGTGGATTAGGAAATAATCTAAAATGGGCATCCCTTGGATGGTGCATATATCAACTACTCAACTCTATCAATAGAAAATTAGTTGGGGGTTGGAGGTGAATTTCCTAAAACCTAAACTACTCTAAGAAAGAAAAGCCTCTTAAAAACCCTTATAACTTGGTAGTATCCCCAAAAATGGTGCCAAAAATGGTGGTGAAAATTAACTTACAACAAATAATATGTTATTCATTAATCTACAGTCATTTAATTATCGACCTAGTGACGTAAACTTTTAATATTTCCAGTGGTCTATGCACGTATAGAGAAGTTTAAGGAGTGTAAAGCTAAATTGTTGTCAATATAATTAGGAAATAACATTACCGTAAATTAACTCAAATAAAAATGGAAGTAAATACTATGTCTATAGAAAAATATGTAAAAACATAATATAGATAAAGAAGTAAATCTGCTATAATTATAATCATGAAATGAATTAAAAAGAACAAGAGGGGAGGATTATCAAACCTCAAGTGGGCCCTCGCCTTGGGTGGTAATCCTCATAAGGGTTGTGTCTAAAAAAATTTAACATAACTCAATTATTATTTCATCATCACAAATATTACAAATGGAAGAACATAAAAAAATCTCTATCTATGGATTGATCTACCTATGCATATGTATATCTTTTATAGCATTAATATTTTCTTTTTATATCCTTCATTATAGGATTGAAATGAAGAAATAGATTCATACTAGGAGTTACAATTGGCTTCAGTAAAAGATCCTAACCAAGGAAATTTGCATGCATCAAAACTATTTAGAAGATGTTCTAATAACATCACATAACTTAACTAATTGGTCAATTAAACAATCGCTTATTAAATTATAAATTGAATCAACTAGTTCTTTGTTTGAGTCAACACATGATCTAGTGATGGTGTTAAATCTTATTCTTGTTCTCATTAATTATTCTCTATCAACATGTGTAAGCTTAGGAAAAGTGCCCACATTGTTTAAGCTCCTTAGAATCACAACTTTACATATGTGTATGACCTCTATGTTGTGAATGAGTTTTTTAGATACATGTTAGTGGATACACATAGGAAATCTTTGGAAATCAAGGATAACATGTATTCAAAGAACTATTTATCATCACATTGCATCCAAAATAATAAATGCATACCCATAATCCATAAAATAAATTAAAATTATTAATAATTATATTAACTAATATATGTGCCATAAGTTTAAGATATAGTGGAAATGTTTAGCAAGCAAGATAACCGGAAAGATACATTTATGGGTACATATGGATTAAAAAAATAGGAGATGAGGTGTTAAAATAGGAAATAAAACGACTCATAAATGGCCTTCTTGTTCCTTCAATCCACTTGCCACACTAGTTTGACACACTCGATATCAATGGATTTATGGATGTGATCAATCAACCTCAGCTAATGGTGTTTTGAGTGTGGGATTTGAAAATCTTATAGTACATGGAAAGCTTCTTCTCTAATCACATGCCGCAAAAGAGGAAAATCTTGAACATCATGGTTTAGGTGATAGAATTCACAATCTAATAATAACATGCCCACCGAATTGTGTGGAAAATTATCCTTATTATTTCCTCTAATTCACAATATTTACACCATATTACATTATGCATTTTATGCTTTAGGTTGGTAGAAATATTCTTTTACTATTTTTTAATATTTACAATCTATGCTTATAGGAATGGACTCACTCTATTATTAACAATTCCAACAGCCTCAACATGTAGAGAATTTTCTAAGGCCTCACTGGATCCACATATGTGTTATGAGAGAGTTCTCTTTGGAATGGCTTTCAAAATCCTCCAATGAACCATCAAGCGCATGATGAATCGGATGAATTTTATAAGATAACTTAGATAACAAAGTCTTAAAACATGGGTCATACTCCCACATGCTTTCAAATAAAACTCGCTTAATATACTTGAGTGTGTAGATGCTATGCTTGCTCAAATTATGGAATGTGAAAATCTTCCAAAATACGTGAATACAAATCATCGTAATCCACCACATTCTCGATGTGATCATACTTCTAATATCAATTGTATGCGCACCCTTGTAATTTTGTAGAAACCTAACTCGACCTTCCTATTTGAAGATGTAATTTTCTTAACACACCATAGGATTTTACACTTATGCACATGCTCTAATGCATCTTCAATCCCCATATACTCTGGTAAATAGAGAGACATCTCATAGTACACCTAAGGTATTGGCTGGAATGGTTGCTAATGTGGTGGTTTATTTGGTGGTGGTTATGGTCCCTTCTAACCAGATATAGAACAAGAACCTCCACCATTATTTCCTCATGATCCACCTGATCCTATGTGAGCCCCCTACTATGGGTTGTGGTCCAATTGACATGCTTCCTTATGTCCCAGTGGTGGTACTAGACTAGAAACCAATGGTCTGCACTGGTAATAGATGATATTGTAGTACTTCCAAAATCCATGTGCCTACACTCTATCCAGATGACACACTTGAAAATAATCCTAAAATTGAAATCCCAAACAATGGTGTTGAATATGACGCCTTGGGTGTGCTACTAAATTTATCTCTTGAATTCAACACAAAGTGATATCTACTCATCTCCACTTATTCACCTACACTATCCTTCTTCTTAATGACTATTTCTAGATATGAAACACCATGAAAAAGGGAAAGGTGGCTAGGTGGGTTCATATGCATGCCTGCGGTCCTCAGTCTTTCCTCTGACATGCTCTCATCCAAAGCTGAAGGGGATTATCTACCTGCACTTAAAAATGTCGAGAGAACAAGATGCTTTGTTTCCTTGTCTTCTATAAGAGCTTAAAATTCTTCACGAGCCATCTCTCTCCTCAAATCCATTGACTCCTCAATCTCCCTTTGTTTCACCATTTCCTCTCTCATGGTTCATTAAACTTGAGTTGTGTTTCCTCTCTCTAGATTTTTGCCTCCGTGTTTGTCATCTTTCTCCATCTTTTTTCCCCTCCACGTGGTAGGGAGTTTAACTATCTATGGGTAAGTGCTCTATATACGCTTCTATTATAAAAATATTGATTGATAATGGTATAGTGCATAGTTATGGTCCTCTAGGATCATACAAGAATATGAACTCATCTTCCTTTAGATAGAAATAAGTAGAAATAACATTCTCTAATGTATAATTGCATAATACTACAAGACACCAATTATTTACAACTCTTATCCACTCCACATTAGCATCAATAATATTTTGAAATCCATTTGCATCCAAAGTCTTTCCCTCTATCCCCAAAACTTTCCTAATGCATATGCTACTAGCCACTCATACAATTCTATTGGAATAAAAGCTGAATAGTGTCTTATAGAGCTCATGATAAAGATTATCTTCCACCCACCATCGTGCATTGAAATCAGGTCCATTGTTGTATCTCTAAGAAAAATTATCTTGATCGTCCTCTACACAAATTTCAATACTCTTTAGAGTCAATTGGTATGCCACCTACAAGTAACATCCTAGAAAACAACTTGAAAAGAGGTCCTGAAAATGAAAAAAAAATGTAGTCTCTTATTTCACCTCACTATTATGCACATTGACACCTCATTCAGATAGATCTGAATGCTCACCCAAAGGGTGTACAACTACCGTAACCCTCCTTTGTATTTTCTTGTCAAGATGCTAGTATGTGGATACATGATGATACATAACCAACTACTCATTCAATCATACTCAACCATTACATGCATCTAATTGGAAAATCACATAATAAGGAAACATACAAATTAGATAGCAATCAAGATCAACTATAAGAATACATATCCATATTCAGACACATCAATGACCATAATCCAACCGTAGTTATCCATTAATTCATAAGTAACATTTACATAATTAGAAGTTGATACATAACATCCAAAACATGTGTTTATAGAGCCATGCACGCGTCAATATAACTGCATAACATAATACTACCATATCACGGGTGTCTCATACAATGAAGTAAAAAAGTATATATAAGGGTGGGTAATTTCCCTTCACTTCCCATGCATCCCTAAAATAGACTCGCATGCTCAAAAATAGCCACGAGTCATCACCGCATGATTTTACAATGGAGCTAACAATGGATTATCCTAAAAATAGAAATTTTTCTAATCCTAATAATAGCCTCCATAAATATGTTCAAACTACATGTCCATTCTCCAAAAATATCCAATGCTTGATTTCCAAGGCACCCTTTGCATGAGCCGCACTCTAATACTATTTTTAGCTCGTATTAGAAAAATGGCCAAGTCCTTAACCTATTTGTCTCCTTGTGCGGTAAGATCGCGTGCAACCCCGATAATCCTTACACATGTTCATCTTGATCCTGCATGTTTTTCCTTCCCATTATGACAATTAGTCATTTTCTCACTCCAACTATAAGGTATGTATAGGATAAAGTAGGTATATTGATGGAAACTAGATGTCTACATTTGCCCCTTTTTTTGAGTAGTTCGTGAAAAATGAACTGTTAGACAAAAATAGTGTTAGGTAAAGTTTTCTTTGTGTTTGAGTAGGTGATTCCCCATTAAAATGGAGGCAATTGTGACATATTGCAAGGATCACCAATTCAATTGAGTTGATTAGATAGGTTTGACATGTATGTTTTGTTTGAAGTTTCCCCAAGACGAGGTATCAAAACAAGGTGAATCCAACATGGAATCAAGTGATATGGGAACCAAATGGTTCGTGTCCTATATTTTTATTATTTTTAGGGATAGCTAAGATCTCTTGGATCTAAGTGATATGAGAACCGAATTGTTCATGACCTATATATGTATGACTTACTAGTGTCGTGGTCATAAAATGATTCCTTTGAAGGATGACCAATTTTGGGGTTCTCAAAATGAGGCACATTGTTGAAAAGTGTGGTTGAAAATAATATCTAACATTGAAAAATGATGGTTTTGATAGAAAATATGGGATCACAAGCGATTTGGATCAATCATAGGAGATTAAAGGGAATTTTCGATGATTAGGGTGAATCGTCGATGATTATAGGAATCACCGATGATTTCTACGTGAAATAGTTGGGGGCTATAAATAGTCGATTTCTTTAAGAAATATTTTAATTTGTGATTTGTGATTTTTAGAGAGCTAATTAAGTAATTAACGAGTGATAAGTGAACAAGGGTAGATGCAAGACCATCTGGATGATAGAGGAGGCCCACCTAGGTAGAGGTATGTATTTCTTTTTGTTGTTTATGTGTTTTAATTTTTTATGTTTTTGTTGTTTTTAATGTTAGTACGAGGGAATTTATTGAAATCACTTAGATCACCGATGATTTTGATGGATCATCGGTGACTCGATGGATTGCTAGCGACTTAGGATGAATCGCTAATGATTAATGTTTTAATAGAAAGTTGATAAAATATTAATGGAGATCTATTCTAATCCATGTTTTATGTTTTTTTATACAGGTGAAGGCTAAGTTGACTATCAAAGATAGGATTCCAGTGATTTTAGTGGAGGTGAGGGAGGATATGTTAGATGAGGATCGGGCACATATAGATGAGGTGGGTTTTGTGGGGATGCGTGACTATAGACGCATCCATAGACATCAACCATTATTTTTATCATTGATGGAGAGGTGGGATCCTGCCACTTGTACTTTCTGGTTACCGATGGGTGAGATGACCATCACCCTAGAGGATGTTCACAGGATCACTAGATTGCTAGTGCATAGAGAGGATATCTATTGTATTGATGATACTTGAGAGAGAGGATTGTATGAGGAGATTATACAAGGAGGATGATGATGATGTGAGGTATAAAATGGGTGGATTTAATTATTAGTGTTTATACTCTATAGAGAGAGGGTTGCATTCAAATGACTATGATGATGATGGGGATTACATGTTTTTCTTTTCCTAACTCTGGTGGTGGTTGGTTTACCTAGATGATGATGGGGGTAGTAGCAGAGATGATGGAGCATTAGATAATCTTTTCATGGGCCCTTTATTTACTAGCAAAGACTTATAGAGAGCTATGGGCTTGGAGGATTCATAGGAGGTTTGGGATCATTATTTCGTTCTTATTATAGTGTTCGGCCTTTGACAATATTATTGTGGCTCATCCCCATGGTTTACCATTGGGAGATGTAGATATGGTAGGGATATCATATGGTTTGGTGTGATGGAATGTGATTATATGGTAGTCGTAGGGGTAAAAGTGAGGAACACTATAGAGAGATCCTTTTAGGGTTACAAGTGGGGGATGTGTTATGGAGGCCCTACATTAGATTTTCTAATATTGGAAAGACATGAGAGTGAGTTGAATGCCACTCAACATGAGTTATGGGTTTAAGGACGAAGGGGAGGAGAGTGGTATCTCATTATATTTAATCGTGTTAGGTGATAGTTTGGTTTGATACACAGGATGTGTCGAGGCTTTGGTTTTATATAGAAAAGATGACGGGATATGAATACACCCAAGTCAACAGCTAGGTTGCATTATGATATGCATGATGAGGAGGGATCCATGTGTATTGATGAGCATGGAGATGTGGTTCCTATAGATGATGTTGGTGTGATCTGTGGCCCATACAACATGGTGGAATAAGGCATATGCCACTGGGATAGAGATCATTTGGATTGAGGGGATAGGAGGGTGTGGGACTCGAGTGGACCGGGCACACCAAGAGGGTGACGATGGTGATGGTGAGGAGGAGGGAGATGGATATAAAACATCTATAGAGGATACGATTACACGATTTACAATTGAGAAGGTTGCAATAGAGGTAGAGTCAGAAACAGTGGCCATAGAGAGAGATAGCTTGAGGATGGATCAGGATAGTTTAGTAGTAGAGAGGGACATGCTACGAGGTGAGTGAGACATCCCTAGTCAACAACTAAAACTAGATACAACTGATCATGATAGATACCAAAAACAATGAGAGACCCTAAAAATCACTCTTGACATTACGGGGACATCGGTGTCGGTGTTGATTTGGCATCTCGGGCTCAAGTCAGTAGTTAGATGGGACCACCTAGCATGGTTATCTTAGCTCACTACTAGTAGGTACAAGATGAGTTTACTTATTATGAGGACATAGTGGTGTGGAAATTTACTACCACACTTCATTACACTGGAGCATCTAGCAAAGTGAGGAGCTATTCATAATATTAGTGTAGCGAGTGTGGGTCGACCACCTTTGGGTCTAGATGGATGGGGACAAAATAGAGGGACATATGGGGGAGATAGTGGTGCATAAGGTATATAAGGTATTGGTGGTCGCCGCTTAGTGGAGCATTGTTCATGGTAATGAGTTCTTAGGTGGTGTCTAGTTTACTTGATAGATATGTTGTATTGTATTCTCGTATATAAAAATATTTTAATGAATCCTATATTTGATGTATAGATTTTGATATATGGATTTTTCAAGACTCCAGATGATGTACATAGATATTTTGACATGATTATATATATATATATATATATATATATATATATATTATATGAAGATTTTTATTTATGATTCATGTGTTGAATATTGTGTCTTTTTGATGTGATTTATTTTATGATTATGTTTAATTATTGATGGTTGTTTAGATAGGTATTGATATTATGTGGATGTATAGATATTGATTTTTGATGAGTGATGGTGTTTATATGTGATGTGTTAGGAATATTGTGACTTTAATGTGATCAAATGTGTAGCGAAATTTTCTCTAACTTTTGGATAAGAATAAAAAGAATGATTACTTTTATACTTTTATTTGATGCATACGTGATGGGAAAGAATATGGTAAAGGCACTTGCACTTTTTTCCTTTATAACAAAAGTTAACATATGACTAACAATGGGTAGTCACATGTAGGATCTTAGATAGAGATGTGAATTAAATGTATACCTTGTTAGGACATGGGAAGGGTTAACACATGTAGGTTGCACAGGGAGAGTATGTTCTCCTATTAATGGTTTCATAGAGAGATGCCCTAGCTATTTGTTTTATTTTTGACAAAAACTAATTGATGTGGGAAGTTTTATTATATGGGAAATATTATTGATGTGGGAAGATTTCCTAGGATGATTTTTATATTTGAATTTTTTGAAGGTTGATCGATGCGGGATAACATTTTACATACGTATTCATCCTTAAAGGGAGTGTTCTACAATTATGACTTTTTAACTTTTGATTTTGGATATCCTTCATTTAAGGGATAGGTCTATGATTTAATAGATAGATGTCCTTCGGGGATCAATCTACTTTTCTTTTTTATAATAGGAATTTTCATTTATGATATTTTTCCTTCAAGGGATCAGTCTATGAATTTTTATATTATGCATCCATATATATTTTTTAATTTCTTTAAGCTAAGGGAAAACCATAATATACCATTTCAAGGAGGGGAACATGATGTGTGCATAAAATACACATATATGCCCCATGACATGTCTTCGCTTGATATACAAGGTGGATGGATATAATTATTATGAGGTTTTTGATATGGAGGAAATTTTCCATGTGAAATACCCGATGAAAAAATCCGTGATGCTCAAATTTAAGGTTTTGAGGATAGTGATGGAAAACCACATACTTTCAAATCGTTACGATGATAAGATGACCGGTTGATGATGAAGAAAGATATTTGATGTGACCAATGTCATGATGGTTTACATATTAATAGTAGAAAGGCTATAAGTGGAAGGAATTCAGAGGTTCCTTTTCAGAGCTACCATCAAGGGAAGCTAAACGATAAGCTCCCAAACCATACTTGTGAATGATAACATATGGAGCGATCCAGTTAGGGGAAAAATTTCCACATTTTACTCATTTTCATAAGTACTTTGACATTTTAATTTTCTTTGAGAAGGAGATCACCTATATTAAAGTTTCATTCTTTTACATGTTTCTCATACACACGTTTGATGCACTCTTGATAGAAATGATGATGTTCTAGAGTTGTTAAATATTTTTCATCTAACAAATCTAATTGTGTTAGTTGGTCTTTTTGATCATATTCATCAAGGATGAAATCTTTGAGAGATACACGAATGATGGTATTTGAACTTCAAGGGGTAAGAATTCCTTAGAGTCATAGGTGAGGGAAAAGGTGTAGCACTTGTAGGGGTACAGATGCTAGTCCGATAGGCCTAGACAAAAATCGAGATTTTGAGATGCCAAATCATGCCCGCTTTGTCAATGGTTTTCATGAGGATTTTATTAAGTGTTTTGGTAGAAGCTTCGACTTGTCTCTGTTTTCTTGAGGATAAAATGGTGACAAAAATGTTATTGTTAAGTTGAACATTTCACAAATTTTGTTAATGTCCTTATTTTTGAATGATTTTCCATTTTCAGTAATGAGTTTGTGAGGGATACCAAAGTGACATATGATGTGTTGATAAATGAAGTCGATGGTTTTATTTTCTTTAGTAGAATTTAAGGGAATGGATTCTACCCATTTAGTAAAGTATTCAGTGGTTGTGATGATAGAATGATGTTGTTGTGATGAATGAGGATTAATTGTACCAATGAGATCTAATCCCCATTGCGAGAAAGGTCATAAGTCTTGAGTAGGTTGTAAGGCTTGACTAGGGATGTGAGTGAGATTTGAATGTTGTTGACATTTGACACATTTCTTAACATACGCACAACAATCTTGATTGACCATAGGCCAATAATAGCCTAGTCAGAGGACACACTTTGTGACATTGGTATCGTTGAAATTTCCACCACATATACCATCATGGACTTCCTGAATGAATTTAATATATTCATGATATTTAAGGCATATTGATAAGAGTCTCAGTAAAATCTGTGTTTATAAAATACACCACCTATAACGATGTATTAGGTAGCAAGTTCAATAAAATATCATTTAGTGTTTCTAGATAGATTAGGAGGAATTCTATATTCCAAGAGATATTCAAATTTTTGAGTGTACTAAAGGTTAGTTGGCTTTTTTAATGATATTGATAGAGGGGAGATCATTTTTGTGGGATGGTTGATCAAGTTTGTTGATGATGATAAATTTTTTAGAATTATCATTTCAATATTCAATTGAAAAAGGGATGAAGGATGCTAAGTAAGCCATGGTGTTCACAAACTTGTTAGAAGATCATGGAACTATTTAGATGGTGTAATGATCGAAGGCTTCTAGGAGTAATTCAAAAATGGATTTATATTTTTTTAATAATTTTGTTTTTACATTGATAGATTCCTTTGATTTGATTGATGAAAAGTTGTGAGTATCCATAGATGTCTAAGATTTGTACACTAAGCATGATGGCGGTTTAAAGACATATGATTAAAGCTTCATACTCGAACATGTTGTTAATGCATTCAAAATTAAGTTTGAATGATAGAGGGATGAGAGTCCCCAAAGAGGTATAATGATGATGTTGGCACCTCCCCTTGTTGGAATTAGACCCATCAAAGAAGAGATTCATTATGATAGGAGTGAATTCTTGATTGGTGATGGTGTTGTAGATTCGTTAGGGAATTATTTGTGAGTTGATTGATTTCCTGGAAGAGGAACCTCTCGATGAGATGATTGGCGATGGTTTGTCCTTTTTTATATTTCTATGTGATGAATTCAAGATCAAACTCAGTCATGATCATAAGCCACCAAGTGATGTAGTCACTATGATATGGTTTAGAGTGCATGGTATTAAGCGGGTTAAACCTAATAACAACATAAGTCTTTTGGTTGAGTAGATAATGGCGTAGTTTCGAAGTTGTGAAGTATAAGGCACAACAAAACTTTTTAGATTTGATGTAACAAGTTTCATATTTGTGGACAGTGTGACTTATATAATAAAAATTACTTGTTCATGACCCTACACATCTTGATGAGTGAGCATGACACCTAAGGCATGATCTGTAGTGGATATGTAAAGGTAGAATGAATCCCCTAACGTGGAGCTATGAGCATGCGCGGTGATAAAAGTTACTATTTGAGGTAGCCGGAGGCTTTTTGACAATGGTGGTTCTATCAAAAGTATACATATTTTCAAAGAATATGATGAAAGAGCTAGAAGTGATTTAAAATTTGTGATATAAAGCAATGGATAGACTAAAGCTTACCCTAAACAAAGTGAAGTTATTTTAGGTTTGATGAAGGAGGTATTTGGATGATAGCTTTGATATTAGTGAGGTCTACTTCAAATCATTGGATGGATGTAATGAACCCTAGAAGTTTACTTGATGAGCACACCAAGATACATTTGATAGGGTTGAGATGAAGGAAATATTAAATTATATCAGTGAAGATAGCGTCAAGGATGGTGAAATGATCCCTACATTATCTTGATTTCCCTAAAAGAGCATCAACACGCTCTTCTATGGTTTTGTGGATAAGGTCATGGAAGATGTATTTCATAGCATGTTGATAAGTGGCCCCACATTTAAGTCCAAAGGACACAACATGGTAATATAAATTCCCACAAGGAGTAATGAAGGATGTCTTGTGTTGATTTTCGGTAGAGATGAGGATTTGATTATAACCAGAGAAACCATCCATAAGAGAGAACATCTCATGGCCAATTGTTACAATGAAAAGTTGGTTGATTTTTGAAAGAGGGAAGCCATCTTTAGGACAATCAAGATTGAGATCTCAAAATTTGGTAGAGATGCATTAATTTGCTGAATATTTAGTTACGAGAATGATATTAAAGATCCATTGTGGATAGTCAATGATTATGATAAAATTGGTAGAGAGAAAGCAATGTAACTCTTCTTTGATGAGAAGATCTATGTGAGAGATAATCCTACATAGAATTTATTTTATGGGTTTGGAGTTAATATAAGTGACAATATTTTGGATGACTATGTTGGGATCAATGCATGTCATATCACTATATGACCAAGTTTAAGCTTGACTATATTTAGACGGAAAGGCGGTGAAGTCATTTAACTCATGTGGGTCTAACAATTAACTGAATTTAACTATGTGAGGTTATTGAGGAGTCCCTATATTAATTTCAGTATCGGTTTCATTAAGGAGTGTTCAAGTGTTATGTGGTAAGGATTTCTAAAGGAAATGGAATTCTTCCCCCATATGAGAGAGGATAGCTTGGTTGTCTTGACAGTGAGAGATGTTAATGGTGGGTGAATCTTCTTCTATCATTTCAGGCCAGATGAGAGGAAGTGTTTTAGTTTCATGATTTTTCTGATAAGTCAATGGTCCTAATATAATAGTATTGACTAAAAAAGGTTAGGTGGGATAGAGACAAGTGTCATCTATGTCCATAGGGTCATCTTGTGTGGATGAGAGAGATGGTTCTGACTCCATGATGGATTTTTATATAGCATGTGTTGAATATTTAGAAAGGGGTCTCTCATAACCCAACCCATACTTCTCATGTTCTCGGAAGGAATGTTGGATGATTAGATCATGGATTCCCTACTCACAACGTCCAAAGATGAAGCATTTATAGGCATAATAATGAAGATACATTTACACAAAGACTTGATTATATAATAATTTAGAGTGTGATATGAATGACATAGTGTGATGTTGATAAGTAGGCTGCGTAGAAGGGTGATCAATCCTCCATAGATAATATTTTCTTTAGATGAGGTGGACCATAGGAGAAGACATATCCGATGTTGGGTTTGTACATGGGTTGTTTATCCGGTCTACCATATGTTTGAGGTGGGGGAAGTGAATTGAGTATAAGGAGATGATACTCCCCTAGCAAAAGGTGTTTCATAATTTTGTCAAAGGAATAATCATCTCGTAGTTTGGATGACAAGACAAATGAAATGGTGGAGGATTTATTAGATGATCTTGAGTTTGATTTATGAACAAGTACGTCATTAGGAAAGTATGTCATGTTTTAAGATTTAAAAGGATTAGTATCTCTGGAAACAAAAAGGTTTTACCTTTAAGTTCGTACTTCATACATAAATGGATTATTGATGGGATATAATACATAGTGTGTATCTAGGGTCTGCCTAAAAATATGTTATATTTGATCTCTCCTTGTATAAGAGAGAAGATTAGAGGTAGGATGACTATCCCCAATGTAGGAGAGATGGTTTGTTGGAGGTACGAATAATAGTTAGTGTTTGGGTAATAATTATATTAGGTAGACAAAGTTGATTGAAGGTGTATGATGATAGTATATTGATATTAGCACCGTATCGATCATGAATCTTTTCATGAGGACATCATTTATTTGGGAGGTGATGAAGAGAGGGAGATCATGGTCTTCTAGCTGTAATGATGGTATTTCAGAATTGTCAAAGGATACGGACATCAATGTTTGAAGTGTGCTTACTAGGTTTGTAAAAGTTTACGGGGTCATATGAAGGCACCGATATGGATAGGAGAGCTTGATCATGGATTGTCGATGTGAAGACAAGGTTTTCACCATATCATAAAGGGACATCTTGACTAGAGCCTAGTTGTAGTCATTTGTACACCCACCAAAGAACAAGGGAATCCCATGTGCATTGGCCTATCACCCAGTGGGTGTTGGGCGCTCACCCGAGGCACGCGTGGCCGCTGAGTCTCTCTTTTATGTGAGTTAAGTGGGAAAACATCATCGGTGTTCCAAACTTAAAGGAAGTGAGTGGAAATGAGATATGCAAGAATCATAGAGCTCAGAACGTGCTTCTAGATCAATGTAGTCATTCATGATAGAAAAGTACTTAACGGATTAGGAACCGAATCAAAACATAAAGGAAATGTGCAAGGATTCATATTTATTCCATAAACATATATAAAATAGAACTGTGAAGATATGTAAATGAACCGTAATCATTACTTGATCATATTCATATAAAATAGTAACCTCATTACATTCATTAGATTCATTACGGGCATCGCAGAAAGGCACACCAAGTCATGCATCATAACTGGATCCATATCATTTAGCTCTCAAAAATAAATTTAAATCCCAAGTCCTTGATACATCCTTCTCCTATATTCCATCTACCCAACCCAAACAGAGTTCCTTACAAAGATTTCTACAGAGCTCGCTCTCTATTGTATATCCAATCTATATCTCTTTCTCCTATGAGTACTTGTATATATAGGCATCCTGAAGTGCCAACTTATCCTTATGTAGCCTCAGATCTAGCGCCAAGTGTCTGAATGTGGTCCTCCATGGGAGCATGTTCCTCTAGGCCTGAGATCTCCACTTTTCTCCATGATGTCTTCTAGAAGCTTCTATCGCAGGGCATATTGCTTCCTAGACCAACTCCGTCACCAAAGTGTTGGCACCTTATCCACTCTGCATGCACATTCGGGTCATGCTTTTCTTATGTCTTACCCGATACACCAAATATGGCTAAGTCCCAAGACTTTTCTTCCAACGTACAACACGGCCCTTCTAAAACCATCATATAACCTTTCCTTGCATGCCTTCTCCTTGTGTGCCCATCTTCAACCTAGGCCTTGCATGCCCATGCACCTTTGTGTACTTAACCAATATTTTAGGGGCCCAACATCACCCCACACTACACATGTTCTTTTTCCGTGGGTATACTTCACCAATGAATAGAGAATCACAAATAGACTTATGTCTTGGAAAAATAATAAGGAGATGAAGAATTTGGAAAAGAAGAAAGAATGGGGAAGTGATGGTATTATTGCAACAAGCTAGGAAAATATTTTTGCAAGTCGGCCTCCAACTTGTTCTAGGCATCGACTTCATTTTGTGCTCTTTAACAGAGGTCACCAACTAGGGTGCTTACCTCCCCAAAACTCAGTCCATCTCCTTGAGTGTTCATAGTGTCAAAATTTTTCTCCAACTCCTTTCCCATGTCCTCAAGCACATCCATCCTTCTAGTAATCTATGGGTATAGCTCCTTTAGCCGGTTCTTGATTGTACCCCTTAGGGCCTCAATAGCTTTTGACTTCTTTTCAACCTCAACCAAGATTCTATCCCACTCTTCTCTATTCCCTTTGTTCTTTTCTTGGAACTCTTTAAGCTTTGCTTCATAGTTGTGACTAGAATACTCACCACTTTATCTCTGTTTTGCAGTTTTCATATGCGGCCTCAGCGGTATGGGCAACAATCTTTACATCAGCAAGGACTTTTTGTATTCATCCATGATTTCTACTACCTTTAATTTATCCTCCTTTTCTAGGTGCATTGTTACTTCTTCTATGGATTCTAAGGCTAGAGGTTGCCTCTCCATGGTGAGGATGCATGTTAAGTCTTCAAGGCACTCAAGGGAAGATCCATACTTTTATGTGCGGGTGAAACATCAGTCTAGATGCTTTCAAGCAATCACATCTATGATGGATTATACCTTCTTATGTACTTTGTGCACACCCCTTTTTTTTCTTCCTTAGCTCACGCTTTAGCTGAGTGCTAATCAACTCCTCCTACTTTAAATCCTTGGCCTTCTCTTCTAGCTCTTCTCCTTATTTTCTAGCTCTTCTCCTTCTTTTCTAGTCTCTTCTTCTAGAAATATTATCCTATCATTCCATCCAAAGAGCCTATCTTCAACCTCATCTAAGACCTTATTTGGCACATTGCATAACTTGTTCATATGAGAACACTAAGAATTTACCAAGGGGTTGTCTCCTTTTGACTCCATTTTCATTAGTGCCCCCTAGCTTACCTCAACTCTAGCTCATCAATGTGGGACTCAATTTCCCAAGAGAGCATCTTCCTCATCTGAGGGTATGCACCTTCTTCATCAAATGACTTCATTTCCATGAGTTGATCTGTTGGGATAGTGCTTTGGAAGCACACGTGCAACACCTTGCTGGGATCATCAATGTAGCTCATTTCTTGCCTTTGTATCTCCATGTGCTTCCCCCTAAACATGTGCCTTTACGAATAGTTACTAATAGACTGGGGCCTCCCATGCTGCCATGATATTTTCCTACACTTTCTTCCTTATCTTCTTCCATCACTATATCAGCGCTACGCTCTAATTCTTGTTCTACTAAGGCCTCGATGATTTTCATTGCTTCTTTTTCTGCCACCTCATTTACTTTCTCCTTTGTGAGGCTTGGATTTTTCTACTCATGTGCACCAACCTCTTCACTTCTTCCCATGTCTTGGGTGCCTTCCTCCTCCTAGCTACCCTTGTGCCACATGAAAAGGAACTCATGTTCTTCTTCTCTGCCCTCTTCTTCTGAATCATGCACACTGAAAACAAGTGGCTCTTGACCCCTTCAAGATCATCTTCTTCATCATCATCCCTCTCACCTATGTATTTCTCCAAGCTCTTTGTCTCCTCCGAGTCAGCTTCCTCCATCACCTTCTGTTTCTTCCTAACTAGGGATTCCAGTATAGGAGATTCTGCTTTCTCTTCCTCTTCCTCTAGTGATTTCTCCTCTGTGATAATATTTTCCTGGCTAGTGCCTCCTCCTCTTTGATTGGAGACCTCTTCTATATGTGTATAGTACTTTTCTAGCACTTGTTCCTAGGGTGCCTAATTCGCATGTATCTTGGGAACTTTGTGCCTTCTTCTTTTTATCTCCTCCATTTCCTTCTTCTTGGGCATGGTCTTCTTCCTACCTGTTAGGTCCTCAAGTATAGCTATCTCAGTTTTCAAGATAAGTTCCCTTCTCAAACTTGGGCCTTATCCAAAGGTATATATACACCACATACCTTCCTACAATAGTTAGAGTTAGGGGTTTTACCATTTGGACTTCATGCGACACATACTTTTCCACATATGCATGCTTGTTGGGGTAGACCAATGTCCTGCGCATCTCCCTGTGGTCCCGAGTCCAAACTTCCAAGGTCAAGCTTTAACTTTTTGGACTCCTTGAATCTGTTAACTCCACCTAGAAGTATTGAGATGTGAAGGTGAATGGGAGCTTGCACCATGGGCTCATGTTTTCATCCTCCAACTTAAATCTACTAATGCAAAAGTGTTGGTATACTATGAACTCAACTTCTCCTTCTATAAGCATTGGCAGTTGTTCCGGTATTCTCCATTCTACCCAAACACATTACTTAAGTGTGTATACCATTTTTCAAGATGCACCTTGTGAACGGGAATCATTCTATCACGGGTGTATTTCTCAAATATTTTTGCAGGCAAGGGTATTCCTCTGGGTACTCCCACATGAACTTATCTACTACATCTGGTACTCCAATTTCTGAGAACACAATGGTTAAGAGGACATTACCAAAGAGAATATTGTCTCCTTCCTATGCACTATTAATTTCATCTGTAATGTATGTAGACAAATTATAGATGGTGCCCGTTGATATTTTTCTACAAAAATTTAACCAAGAATTGTTTACCATCCATCTTTCTTACATGTTGAGTTTTTTTACTGAGGCATGTGGACCATTCTCATCACTAGTCTTGGATATCCCTATATCAAAATACATTGACCCCTTTTTATACACATATATGTGGCCACTATATCCTTGATTTCTTCCTTGTCACACAAGGTCATCCTCTAAACTATCTCCTTCACAGATAAGGCATGTGAATCTTGAAATTAGCTGAGGGGTTATGTGCATCTTACACCCCATGAAGTGAAAGTGGTCTTCATGTATGCATGACATTAGCCACTGATAGAGGTGCTCTGGCTTTCCAAGTAGGGCAACTCATAGAGTTACAATAACCCACCTTCTCTAACTTCACCTTGACTTCATCACTATAAATTGGTAACCCCTCAGGTGTTCTCTAGTTAGTCGGGCACACTAACTCCAACTCCATTTCCTTTTCAATCATTTTTCATGTGATGATTGTAGTCACTTACTATCATTTTTCTCAAGTGGGATTCCCATTCCATCCCAAGCAAAACCCCATCTGGGTACTGCATTTATGCATACCATTCCTCGTTGGTACTTATAGTAGTCTCTTGTTGTTTTCCCTTTCCCTTTCCCTTCTTAGGTGTTACTGCTATTTTTCTTGGGTGCCATTGTGTAGGTTTTCACTTCAACTTCTCTTCCTAGCTCTCTCTTTTCTACTTTTCAAGTTCAAATCTCTAACTCTGTGAAGAATACTCTTTTCCAACCCATGCCCTAGCTATTAAACCCTAACTAGAATATCTTTTCACAAGATGGTGCTTCTCCACAACTCTCCCCACACTCATGAATTACTTCCCCCTAGTTTGCAGATCAAACTAGTCACTCACTGTTAAAATATTCCAATTTTTCTTCACATGGATCAACTCTAGAAACCCTAGTTTGTAAAATCTCTTCCTTCTTTATATTCACAAAGTAAATAATGAAGTTCCCAACCTTCTATTTATATTTTTCCTTCTTTTTAACATTAAATGTTACCTTACCTACCACCGTACTTTAACACTTAATGCAGATTTTTCCAAAAAAGTCCAACTTTAGCGCTTTAACTCACGCACCCAACCTTGCACGCAATAATTCCCCAACCTTCTATGTAACCAATCCATCTTGATAGGAGACTCTTGCATGTGCATAACCAATGCACCAAAGGCACTTCTTTTGTCATGATTTTTCTTTCACCTACCTTGTGTTACTTTTGCGCTTCTTCCTCTCTTGTACGTGGATCCCTAATGTAGCCTTACCCTGACACCAACCATCCTTTTCACCTTTCCTTGCATGTACTTCCTTCATAGGGCCATTCAACCGGGCTTTCCAATGCAATCCTTCCTAGTGCTTCATACTTCAATTTCTTCCACCTTACTCCACCCCACACTAAAATGATGTGTGGTCCTTTGCATAGTTACAACCTTCAAAAAGTAATGAGATTACCGGCACCCAAGGCACAACAAAAACAACAACGAGAAAGGGAAACAAAGAAAATAAAATGCATTAAGGGAAATCCTAAACTAACTGCAATACTTGCCTTATTTACAAACACCAAGAAGACTTATTTATAGTAGGGCTTTAGCCTACTCCCATTGAAGTGTCTAGAAATCTCATCCCATCTAGCGCTTGTAACTAGAATGTTCCTAAATCAAGGATGTATGAGATGATGTAGGGACCCAACCAATGCACTTTTAACTTCCCATGATGGCACATAAACTTTGAATCATACAATAAGAACATCTTCCCAACCTCAAACTTCTTGTTCTTAATGTGATGATCATACCATGCCTTTTTTTGTTTTTTTGCATCTTCCTGACTCCACCTAGGTGAGTGATCATCTTTTGTCCAATTACATTAACTTGTAAATTCTTTCTTCCAGTGCTTGTTCATCATCTAGCCCTCCTAAACAATCACATCTAGCATATTCTGATAATATGGTCATCCTCCCCAAATCAATCCTAGGGTAGATTCAAAATTACTTTTCATGTTTGTTACCACCGTGAACTCAAAGTTATTAGAACAATAGTACCCACCAACATATGTTCTCTATTGAATTTGTTCACCAAGTATCTCAATGCCATATGGTAGTAAAATATTAAATGGGTTTCCAAATAATATTGTCTGAATTTATGAAGCGCGTAGATCATTGAAAATGCCTCACGCTTATTCATAGTGTAATTCAGCTCTATGGTGTCAATTTCTTACTTGTAAAGAATAAGGATGATCAACAATCCCTTCACCAGGTTGTGTAAGTAAAGCTCTCAATGGTGGTTCATGAGGCATCCATATGATCATGAAAATGCTTATCCTAAGAAGGAAACATAGGATGGGTGTGGTGACTAGCCTATCCTTCAAAGTGCAAATGCCTTCTGTTGCGCCTCTCCCCAATGAAAGGCACTTTTATGTCTAAGCAACTCTTCTAAAGGCATGGTGATCTTGGCATATCCCTTGATGAACTTCTTGTAGTACCCCATATGCCCAAGAAATATGTGCACTGCGCTTTGACTAGTAGGCTCCCTCAATCCCACAATTACTACAACTTTTGGGATCTACTAGTAGGCCCTCTTTACATATGATGTGCCCCAATAATGTTCCAAATGGGATAACAAAGACACATTTCTTAATATTGAGTGATATCCTCAATTTCCAACATCTTTCAAACATCAGCCTTAAGTTGTCACAATGGTCCTTCACTAACCCATATATTATCCAATCATCCAGTAGACTTGAAGGAATTTATGGATAAAGTCCTAGAAAGATTGTACCATAATGCGTGAGAACATATCAAGCAGATTCTTCAATCCAAATGGCATGACCATATAGGCAAAAATTCCCCACTCAATGTGAAATTTGTCTTCCTTTGGTCCTCCTTCACGATCCTTACCTGGTGATAGCCTCGAGAATCCATCTGTGAAAGAATAGACCTCGCGCCCTGCCACTCCTATAAGATTTCTTCAGTAAATGGGGTTGGGAAAGGATCAATGATACATACTACATTCAGGTCCCTATAATCAACACAGATCCTTATCCTTCCATCCTTCTTGATGCTAATTACCATTGAATTATCCATTCTGACTCTTCAATAGCTTCAATAATGCCCGACGCTATCATCTTATCTATTTCTTCCTTGACCTTCACACGTAGGTTAGGATTCATTCGGTATGGTCTCTTCCTAACAGGCACACACCTTCCTTCAACTTAATTCTCATTTCCCCCAAGGAATGGTGAATGCCTTTAAGCTCATGATACCCACATGGGAATAAATCCTCAAACTCACATAAAAGATCAATGATCTTAGAGACTTCTTTCTCGACCAATAGTCTTCGATGATAGCCTCCTTAGGCTCTTTCATCTGAGCCGATGTTAACCTTCTTTATCTTTAAAGGCTCATGATAGGTGCACACCTATTCATCAGCACTATCTACCACCTCATGCATCCCTACAAGAATGGTCAACATCCAATTTTTCCACTTCTTCACCATCAATAACATACACCATCTTCCCTTTTCTTTTTCCAAACACACGTGCTCAAGTTATATCTCTTATGTTTCTTCTTCCTCAAAGTGTGCCTCCAAGAAAGTTCACCTAGAAAATCCAGTAGCTTATCTTCTGCCATGGCACTATCCCCAATGGTAAGGTGTTTGACAACCAATAATGCCTTATCCACCAAGGGTTTTGTACTCCGATACTTGAATGTTTGAATGAGATCAACCACTAACTCTTGCCAATTCCTTGTATGGCGGCATGTCTCAGAATGAATGTACCATGCACACACAACCTTATAGGGTGGAATACAACTTTTGAACCCATAATGAAGGTGGAAATGCTTACGCTTCCCATCTAGGCTGTCTCACATGCTTGGATATGGAAGGAAGTGATATCTTTACCATGGTAATCATTTTATAGCCATGGGTATGTTGCTCCTACAAAACCTTACAGAGAAGGAAATTCTCACCTCGCGCCATTCCAAGAGATTATCCCAATGCATTGCCCACTAGTGCATAGTAGTTCTGAGTAGGATGTAACTTAACATCCCCTTCATTCATTTTCCTCCTTCCACTAAGCTTCCATCTCCTGCAAAAAGACCTATCTCGGGAAGGATCCTCCTGAGTACTTAGGTAGCTCCTTTCCTCCTAGGCACCGGACTATACGTGCCTTTGTCACCTTTGTCACCTTTTCACTGATCCTCTCAAATGCCATCCGATTAACTCATAGGTTCCATGCGCCCAATTATCACATGCTATACTTGGTGGTGTCACTTAGGACTAAGCATCCTCAAATTAGATAACTCTTTTTATGGGATGAATTGTCTCTAGATCCCTGATTGAGTGCACATATATTCTATCTAGGACCTCTTCTCCCAAAGTTTCAGTATAGGGTGTTGATTTCCCATCAGCCAGGGGTATGATGACCCATTCCTCCTCATTTTCAAAGCTTATGTATCCCTTGTTGAACCAAGATCCACATTGTTCTTATAGCACCATGGGCACCCAAGTAGTGCTAGGAAATTGTCTTCCTCATGAGTGCCAAGACTTCAAAGTCCCCAGTAAACTTAGCTCCCTGAATGGTGATAGTTACATCCTTTAAGACACCAATGGGCATTGCCTTCATTTTGTTTTCCATATATAACACATTCGAAGATGGTTGTAATGCAGCCTTCCCATCTGATGCCATGCATCCAAGGTGAGAACATTGACCTCTGCACCTATGTCAATGAGGATATTACTAAGGAGCCATCCATCCATGACCGCATTTAATGTGATCTCCTATCATAGTCAAGGCTATGAGGGGGAAGGTTTACATGCAAGACCTTCCTCTCACACTCTTCCCCAGCACATGGTACCTTCTCTCTCAACCATGCTCCTAGCAAGGGAATAATATTCTCTTACCTTAGCATTTTACATACTTCCTTGACCTCATCCAGGTCATCTTTTGCACCTCGACCTTCCTTCTTTTCTCCTCCCTCCTAGACTACTCCTTTAGACACTAGATTTCTCCTTGTAAAATCTAATGACATGTCCATGGTTTCTTGATATACCTCCTTTTGATGTGCAAGGTCTGGGTACTTCCCATGTACCACTTCTTCCCTTGAAACCAGGTTCTTCTGCCTTGGTATTTCCTTTGTGCGTGTGGCCTCTGCTCTTGTTGTTACCATAATAGGTTCCAAGCCTACATCACATGTCACCCATGGCATCCATTGTGTGTCATCCTTCTTAATGCTTACCATTGCAAGCACCCTTTTCTTTCTGGTGTTTTTGATTCATGTGCTCAAACAACTCAGGGCACTCCTCATACTTGTGTTTCTTCCCGCACCATGAGCACTGCAATAAGTCTAGGCACTCACTGCTTGTAGTGGTCTATAGACCCATAATTAAAATAGGTTCCACATGGGAATTCACTTCTTCCTCCTCCATGTAGTTACCATGACCACAAAATCCTCCATGAAATCCCCTTCCGCACGTGTCCTCCATCTGCACTCCTCATAATGGTGGTCATCATTCTTAGAACTACTGGCAAGGCTAGTTTGGTGCACACCAAGATCAATGGCCTCATGGATCTAATCAATAAGCCTACAATCCTTAGTATCATGGGTTGTAGAGGTGTAGATCTTATAGTAGCAAGACACATTCTTCTAATTGTGCATTATAACAAGGGACATCTACTTGCATCATGGTCCCCATGAAAAATTTCATAGTCTACTGTTACGGTGCGTACTATCCTCTGGGAAACTATCCTTGGCATGCCCCTCTACTTCACAATCTGTACACCACATACCACTGTGAGTCTCATGAGCTGAGTTCGCAAATAACTTCTCCAGTTGCTTAGCCATAATAGTGATTTGAGCCTCTAGAAATGGGCTAACACTAGTATCAACACTTCCAATAGCTTTGGTGCATACAGTGGCTTCTAACACCTCACATGGGTTTGTGAAAGTATTATGAGATAAATCTCTTCTAAAAGGTGTTATCAACCCCCCAACAAACCATTGAGCATGTTGTGAAGGGTGAATGTCATATGACAATTTTGACAAGAGGGTTTTAAACCACATCATACTCTCACACACTCTCTGCCATTCCTTGTTGAATCTCCTTCAGGTGTTGATGCTCTTCTGTATTCAAACTTAGGGATGTGGAATTTTCCAAGAAGGCATTCTTTAAAGTAGTATAATCCACCACCATTTAATGAGGGTCATATTTCCTATACCAGCTATGCGCGTGCCCTTGCAATGTCATTACAAATTGGCTTGCTTTTCACTCCGGGCTAGTGATCCCTTTTGCACACCATAGCAGCTCACACTTGTGAATATGTTCTGTAGCATCTTCAATACCTCTTTAATCTAGAAAATGTAAAGACATCTCAAAGAAAACTTGAGGAGGTGGTTGGGGCCCTTTCCTCTCCGAGTTAGCCAGCCTTGGTTTCCTCCAAGTGTTTCCCCCACCGCCGGATCCACCGTGATCCACCCACCGTGCCTCCTAAACCACCGCCTCCACTAGATCCACCCTCCTCCCGACCCACTAGACCCACTAGGTCCACTTTAGTCCTTGAATCCTCTTTTTGACCGATCCACCGTGTCAAGTCTGTAGTGGTCATGTCAAGGGTCCCAAAGTTCCACTAAACTTTTCACCGATACGTCGATTGTATGATAATGCCCCACTACCAATAGTGTACCCCACACCACTCCCAGATGTGAGACCAAAGGCTTGTGTACTTTCTCCTTGTCCAAAAATTCCTTCAAATAATGGAATAGTATGTAGCCATAGAAGTGGGAAATGAGAAATTATATCTCCTGGGCACAGATCTGTCACTTCCACTGATACCAACTAGGTCAGCGATACTCCTTCCTTGATCTGGAAAACCAAGTGCCATAGGGTTTGGTCACTAGGTGGGTTTAGATGCATGCAAATGACTCTTCTCTCTCCATGTGAAAACTCTCATCAAGCTAAAGGGTCTCTCTTACGCTTTCCAAGATGGGGTAGCACAGACTGCTCAGGTTCCATGTCCTTTACGTGAACCTCAACTCCTTCCCGTAACATCTACCTCCATAGATCCATCACACCTACAACCTTATGTTGTCTAGCAATCTCCCTTTCACGCACTTCACTATACTTGAGTCATCTCTCCTCCCTTTCTTTCTCCATCGTAATATCTTCCATCTTCCTCCACCCTAGCTTCCTCGCCCAACGACTTAGAATGGTTTAGTCGGCCATTGAAATGCCTCTAAACTCAAGGTAACAATCAATATCTTCATTACCAGAGGGATACCACATAGAAATGATCCTCTGGGCTCCTGTAGAAACTCAAACTCGAAACTTCTATACCAGAATATGTAGAAATAGCATACTCCATAGTGTAGCTAGCTAGTAATCCTTTCCACCAATGATCCACAACATGAGTCCACATCAGATCTACATCTTGCAGCCTTTGTACACTTTTCTTGGGTCCACATGTGATCTATAATACCATCTTGATCTAGATGCATATGCCGAGAGCCATTCATACAGTTCTACTAGGGAAGAACATAGAAAAAGTTTCATACAAATCATGGTAGAGGTTCTCTTCTACCCATCTACATGCATCAAACTTAGGTCCAGTGTTGAATCTCTGAGTAAATTCATCCTCCGTGCTCTTGAACCATGATTCAACACTTTCCAAGTTAAATGCTCTATCATCACTCATCACATAGATCATGATGTATGCCATTTCCCACTACAACTTTGAAAAGAGGTCCCGACAATGGAACTAAGATGTAGTCATTTTTACACCCACCAAAGAACAAGGGAATCCCATGTGTGTCATCCTATCACTCAAGAGTGTTGGGCACTCACCCGAGGCACGCGTGGGTGCTGATTCTCTCTTTTATGTGAGTTGAGTGGGAAAACATCATCTATGATCCAAAATTAAAGGAAGTGAGTGTAAATGAGACATGCAAGCATCATAGAGCTTAGAACGGATTCTAGATCAGTGCAGTCATTAGAAAAAATACTTAATAGATTAAATAATCAATCAAAATAGAAAGGAAATGCATATGATTCATATTCATCTTATAAAATATATAAAAAGAACCATGAAGAATATGTAAATGCACCAACCATTAAGGATCATATTCATATAAACTTGTAACCTCATTACATTCATTAGATTCATTACAACATCGCAAAAATGGTAGACCAAAGTCATGCATCATAATTGGATTCATATCATTTAGCTCTCAAAAATAAATTTAAACCCCAAGCCCTTGATACATCCTTCTCCTATATTTCATCTACCCAACCCAAAAAGAGTCCTTGCAGCATTTCTACAGAGCTCCGCTCTCTCTCTCTGTATATCCAATCTATATCTCTTTCTCTTCTTTTTTGTGCGTAGATATAGGCATCCTAAAGTATATATCCTTCTGATCATCTTGTGTCTGAATGTGGTCCTCCATGGGAGCATGCTCCTTCAGTCATGAGCTCTCCACTTTTTTCCATGATGTCTTCTAGAAGCTTCTAAAGCAAGACATATTCCTTCCTAGGCCAACCTATCACTAGGCTAGCACCTTATCCACTTTACATACATAGTTGGGTCATGCTTTTCTTGTGTCCTTCCCGATACGCCAAATATGGCTAAGTCTCGAGACTTTGTCTTCTGGTTTGCAACATGACCCTTCTAAAACCCTCCTATAATGTTTCTTTGTGTGCCTTCTCCTTGCGTGTCCATCTTCAACCTAGGCCTTACTCGCCCATGCACCTTTGTGTACTTAGCCAATATTTGAGGGCCCCAACACCGGTGAAGATATTTTATGATGATGCTTTGAACTATGGTGGTGGATTGTGTAGGAGGAGCAACAAGGATGAAAACCTTGGATTTGGAGGGTCATGTTTGGTTAGATGGTTCAGAGCAATTGGGATACTAACCTTGGACGTTTTTGGTTTGAAGAGTTAGGTTCATGAGTACATGCTTGTGTGGTGATGCATACTATGTCGATTTGATGAGGAGGAACCTTCTTATAAGACCCCTTAGTTTTAGTGATCATAGGTGTATATAAGGATTTAGATGTAATGGTTATGGACGTTTTATAAGTTTTTTTAATTTTTGTAGATTGAAGGGAAGAAGGCCCTTATTTTCAATATTTTTGATGGCAGCATGGAGAGCTTTATAATCTTCTCAGTAGAGTGTCCTAGTGTGTTATGGTAATCAAAAAGGACTTGAAGTTATACCACGAAGGCTTCTATCCTCAAGAGCCAAATGGCTTAAGAGGCAATAGAGTTATGATGGATCATTGAAGAAGCCTTTCAAGGGTTGATTTGTAATAATATTTTGAGGCGTATGTCAAAGGAGACGATGATTATTTTGATTAAACAATAAGGAAGACACTACCATTGACATGGTTTATTTGGATGTGTGTTGGGAACTATATTTGATTGTGTAATAGTGATCAATAATTTTGATGAAGCATGCGGCCCTAGAATGGAGGGCGGGGTTTAGATTCTTATGTAAAAGGGGTAATAGTTTTATGTGTTATCATTGTTGGCTTTTTATATATAAGGGCATATAGTTGTATGACATGTTTTTGAAGTGTTCCTAGGTGACATAGAGAAACATGACAATCTTATAAGTTTTACATAATTTATATAATGGGTTTCTTTTATAGGGTTTGTGAAGAACGAGTGGATGAAATTTCCATGGAAGGGGTACATGTGGATATGACAGACTAGTGGATGTGCTTGCTTCATTGATGCTTTTTTGTTTTAGTAGTAGAGCTACTTGGTAGATGACCGAGATTTTGATTATGTGACTGTGTTGGTAGTATGATGAGCCATAATGTTATTGACCGTGGTTGACTAGTAGATGGGGAGTGATTAGGGAAAGGTTGTTTGAAAACATCCAAATTTTGATTTTGAGGTGCATTAGGATTGTCTAGTTGTAAATCACCTTTTCAATAATATCTTGAAGATTGTTTTGGAATGAGTGACATATTTCGATGTCATGGTCCTTGACCCTATGGTATTTACAATAATCATTTTCTCTATACCAAGAGGGTTTTGAGACAGATGTATTGATGGGGTGGATGGGAGGAAGATTGATCATGTTGGAAGTTATTAGTTTATCAAAGACTCGCACTATACGATTCATCAACAGGGGTATAGTTACATTGAGGATGAGAGCACTTGATGGTTTAACGTTCTTTGGGAGAAAATTTGACGAATACTACATTGGCTAATGATTTGGATTTTTCTTGACTAGAGGATGGTTTAGATGAAAAATCAGGTTTTGGTTTCTTTGACCTAAGTTTAACTCTACCTTCTTCAAGAGCACGAAGCTCAAGTTTACGAGCCATTATGAAGGCTTCATCAAAAGTCTGTAAGGATTGCATTTATAATTTAGACAAGATGTGCTTGGAATAAGAATGAGAGAATAATTCTATTAGCTTATTTTACGGGAGATAAATTGACAGTTGATTGATAATACCCCTCCAATGGGTGACAAAGTCTGCAATGGACTCATCTTTGAATTGTTTGATTGCATATAGGTCAGTGATAGTGATTTTACGAGTGATATTAATTGAGAAATGTTCTAGGAATAAGCCCGAGCAAGCTAGGCAAACGAGAAGAGGGAATTTTGTGGGATGTTGTTATACCAATCTAAAGTAGGGCCAACTAAGGACATAGGAAATGTCCTCAAAGATAAGATCTTGACTGTGTGTTATAAGGTAACAAGAATTTCTAAGGCCCGAATGTGTTGTTGATGGTTTTATTTATCTTGTGAAACTTGAGGAACTTAGGAATTTCCCACTGTGGAGGATAATATTTATAAGGCATTGATGGGTGGATGAGTTCATTGTATATTTGTTCATATGATAATGTGTTTTTGGGACCCATAGAAGCAGCTTCAAGACTATATATTTTGTTCATTAAATCTTGGAGTGGGTCATATTGTGGTTCTTGTGTACTTGGATGAGGAAAAACAAGGTTTATTATACGATAATTGATTTGGTTGTTGATATGGTTGATATTTCAAAGGAATATTATGTTGTAATGGGATATGTTTCGATGATGGGTACCTAGAGGAAGGTTATAAAGAGGTTGTGAAACTAACAAATGTGATGGTTAAATGTATTAGTATTGAAAGGGCATAAAATTATTATGTAGGGGATGTGATTGCTAGGGTATATTTTGAAAGGGAATCGATGTGTGAATAAGGGGTTGTGATTGTTGTGGAATGTGTTGAAAAGGGGTGGAAGAATGAATAAATTGTTGGGACTATTGAGGTATGTTCTAAAAGGGGATGGATGTATGAATGAGAGGTTAGGATTGCTGAGGTATAGATTGATAAGAAGTAGGGATAGTGGATGATTGTTGTGATGATGGGAAAATAGTAGAAATAGAGCTAGTATTAATAAGTGGAGGCAATGAAGGGATGGACATAACTAAATTGTTAATGATAGAGGTAGGTTGATAGGACGGGGAGGTTTAGCTACACTTGATGGGATGGATACAAAACTCATATGAGGAGTTTGGATGGTAGAAGAGACTAAAGGATTTGTTGTGAATGAAGATATATTGGTAATATTTTAAGATGATGTAGAGACAAAGGATGAAAGGTCTCGATGAAGATGTGGATTGTTAATTGGTCATGTCTTGTGAGGATACCACATTAAGGTTGAAGGAAATGATAGGGCAAAAGACATGACACTAGATGTTTGTGATTGACTTCTACTGGGATAAAGGTGTATTTGTTGGATGACCGATTCATGATTAGGGTCACGAAGTTGGGAAAAGTCATATGACATGTTTAACACATGGGGTTATTATTTAAGTGTGAATGGTTGAAGGTGAACACACTGGGTAGTGAGATATACATTAAGAGAAACATGGTTTGAATCCAATATTTTAGAAAAGATAGGATCCCCGCCATTGAATAAATGTGGGCTAGGTGTGTTAGGTATTTCAGATTATTTGGATTGGCTATTGGGAGAATGTGGAGGTTCTTGATCTTCTGGTCAGGGTGATGAAGATGCTCATCATTGTTATATTAGATGTGAGGCATCCTTAATGCGTGTTTGAATATTTCAAATTGATCGTTTGAATTTTTCTATCATATTAGTGGAGTTTTGGAGACAAGATTGTTTTCTTGTAGTAACCATGAAAAAACAATCATCTAAAATGGAAAATAAATCTAAATAGTTACTTAGAGACAACAAACAAATCAAACATAAGATATTTTTAATTATCTTGATTATTTAAGAAAGAAAGTATGAAATATGTAAAATGGCTAATAGGGTCATAGGAAATGGCAATATATGGATGGTGTAAAGTGATGTTCAAGGCTAGAGTCCTTGATATAAATGAAGTTATGTGAGGCCCAACTATGTGATGGTGTTGGTATGGGACTGGTATTGGGGCCTAACCCCTCACTTCATAGTCTCGCATCGATAATGGAGTTGGGTGCTTAGCCAATATACCAGAAACCAATTATTTATACTCGGAAAAACACTCTTGAATCAACTTCTCCTCTTGGTGATGAAATCCAAGTAGGTCCACCTAGGTAGGAATGTTTTGATGCAAGTTATGTTTAAATTGGTTTAGTTGTGTGTGGGGAGATTAATTTAACGAAATCTATTAACCTCCTAATTAAACTATGTGATCATGTAGGATGACATGTTTGTTTTAAACCCAAAAGAAAAAAAAATTGATGAGGAAAACA
Organism: Taxus wallichiana var. yunnanensis; assembly: GCA_018340775.1. Lineage (NCBI taxonomy): Eukaryota > Viridiplantae > Streptophyta > Pinopsida > Cupressales > Taxaceae > Taxus > Taxus wallichiana. Next base: position 449,783,404 of record CM031237.1, on the reverse strand, counting down.
TATAAGAATGCAATTCTTTGAAAGAAAAAGAAGGGAATGAAACATACCCGTAAACTCTTCATTTTTAATTTTTTAATTTTTTAACACGTGATAAAGACAACAAAAGCTCCCAAGGAAGAAAATTGTAAGGGTTAGATGAAAATAGAGAACATAAAAGAGAAATGACTGTTAGAGGCTAACTAACTAAGCAATATAAAATAATCTATAGAGATCATCGACAATTTATAGGAATCATGGGCAATTTATTAAAATCACTAGTGATATTTCCGAATCATTTCAAAGCGAGAAACCTAAAGGAGAAAATTAATTAATTTGAAATTAAAGAAAATGTATGATGTCCCACCGGCATGCCGAATTTACTAGAAAGGTTTTCTTTCCAACTTTAACTTAATAAAATGAAATAATAAAAATAAACTAACCTCGGAAGATGACAAGGTTTACTAATACCCGCGATGATGGAAATTTATGCTAATGTGATAAATCTCCTTCTTCTCCCATCGATAAAGAAACTTATAGATTAGAGATAACTAAAAAAAATAGATTAGATAGATGGATAAATGAGCTGCTCGACAAGGGCCGATTCTAGGAATCCAAAGGGACTTCCTTGGAGGATGTCATCTCACTTTGATACAATTAAGTAGATTGATAAAGATAATGATAAAGATATGTAAATGAAAAAGATTGATAGATAATGGATAAGAATCTCTAGAACTCAAGGTTGAATGGAAAGTCTTGTGTAGCTTCAAAGGTGGCCCAAGCAAGGGTGGATGCAATCTGAATGGACTCAAAGTAATCATACTAAAATTCCTCTCTCTCTTGTTGAATATTAAGGAGGAACTCAATTTGATCATAAATTTCTTCTATGTCGATTCAAATTGTATTGCACCTAATGTCAAGTCATGAAGGATATTGTATTATTCGCAAAAGAAGGGTTCCTGAACTATATGAAGGTCATAAATACTTGTGATAGAATGGGACCAGCTAGGCACCACCATTTAAAGTAAAGCCATGCTTACAGAGAACAAGTTAAATGCATAAGATTGATAAAAATTATAGTAAATTGGTAAATTAGTAAAGAGGTATGATTTGGCAGGGATCATCAGTGATCGATTGAATCACTAGCGATTCTGGTAATCGTTGGCGATTACTATAAAAATGATGAATTTTTATAAAAATGATAAACAAATTTCTAAACAATGATTTTTTGTTATGTTGATGTATAAGTGGAATGTAAATGATGAGAAAAGATATATTAACACCATTTGCTTTGTAGAATTGAGCTGAAAAATGTCTCCAAATGTTAGATGGACTTGATTGAAGTTGATGGCCAATTGTTGAGCTATGTGAGAGATGATTGACTAAAAATATTAGCAAAATGATGTATTGGCAATAAATTGAGGTTAATACAGGTCCTTGATCATATATGGAATGACTTAAATTCAATTTGGATTCGAAAATAAAGTGCAAACATGAGAAAATGTTTTAGATGATCCCTAAGAAAGTAGAAAAAAACTCCTATTTATAATCGCTAGTGATCGGTTAGGATCACCGATAATCCATGATTTTTAGAGAAATATTTAGGAAATGGTTGAAACCACTTCCTAAATAGGTTTTTTGGGTAAAAATGAGGTTAAATGGTGGGGAGGAGGTTTTGGATGTGTTGGAGAGGTTAAGATGTTGGAATAAAGTAGGTTTGAAGAGGTTTATAAGTTTTTAAGATTTCTTAAGATGGTTAAGGTAATTTTAAATTTGTTGGGGTGGTTTAGAATGTGTAAATGGTAAATTATGAGAGTGTAAAACTGTTTTTACTAGATTAATAGAGGATAAATTGGGATAGTGACATAATTATGGGGTTTGGATTAATTAATGTATGTATAGGATAAAGTAGGGGGTTGACTTAAACCTATTGTTTACACCAAGCATACTCAAAATTGTCCCAAAACTATCCCAAAAACTATTCATGATAAATTCACTTGGTATGAGCTATAAATGACTGAAACTTATATATAAATCATCATATACATGTACTATAGGTCCATGACATCATGAAACATCTGTTTGTTTAACTAGTTCTTTGCAAAAATTGAATGTTATAGCTAAATCTTCTAAAGTAGACTCAGTACATTCACTTTATGTCACTCACTTGACAAAAAAACCATAGAGAGAAATATAAGAGAGTCTAATACATGATCCAATTATCACAAAAGTAAAAAAATCACTTCGATCCTATTTTAGTAAGATCTTCCATATCAACTTGAAACTAGGGTTTTAGAAGGGTTTCATACATGTTTGGGCGTTAACGATTGTTCATAAATCGGTGACATTAAAACAAAAAAATTCCCTAAGATATTATATAGGACAAAAATCTACATCTCCTAAATATATTAGGTTCCAATACAAAGGATTAACATACCAACGAGAAACAAAAAGTTGATCTCGAGCTAGGAAACACAAATTCAAGAACTCAATTTGACCAAAAATGAAATATATTGCTTATTCTTGCAAACTATGACCTAAAACTTGGTCCAAACATCTGAAACAAAATTCCAAAACTCCTCCCATGCTCAAATTTTCATACTAGCACTAAAAATGATCAACCTACCTCATTAGGCCATGCTTTCTTCACCTTGTTTGGTCTTCATGCTAGGAACTGACCTTCATACCTTTGTTCATGCACTCTAAACCACATTATCATGCTCAAACAACCTATAAATACCTATATCTACTCATTTCACCCAGCTATGATGCACATACCTTCTCACAATATCTCTTCATGTGATGAATAGATTGTAACTAGCCTTCTCAAATACATGAACACTCTTCAAGATTGACTTCAAGATAACCTAAGTTGTCTTCAAATTATCTCTCTTTGTCCTTGAGAACTTCTTACATCAATGAATCATCATGCTTGAGCTACAAAAATAGTAAAACAATCTCCACATCATCCTTTGGCATTAACAAGGCACAATATTGATTTTGGAGTCAATGAAAATAATGACAATAACATGCTTTGAAAAACAATCCATGACACTAATCATGTACAACATCACCTTGACATTAATGACAACATATAAAAAAATGTAGACTAGTGTTCAATCTCGAAAGTAATGTAGTTGTTGACTTACATTATATGTTCATCATTCCCTAAATAAATAGTTTCGGATACCGAGATGGAAGTTGTATAAATATATTCTACGTAGGAACTAAAGAGATGTACATGATTTTATAACCTATAAAAGGTTTAACCAAGTATACAAAGTATATACACTCTTTTAGAGTTACTTATGGGAGATCGAGGTGATCCGAGTAGACCCTTACAACTTGCACATGGTTATTATATATTATCGATGAATTATGAACAATTTAATAATGCTAGATTATTTACTAGAAAGATAATTAATAATGTTTAAAAGTAAAATAATTAAATGTACTCCAGGGGGTTTGTTTAAAAAATTCCTTGGTTTGGATGAATCATAACATGGGTGTTACAATTTGGTATTATCTTGTTACATTTTTATCATATCTTAGAACCATAGGGTTTATAACACTAACATAAATCTTATTATTTCATTAAAAAGATACGATGGTTAGAATACGGGTGAACAAAGTGATGATGGAATTGGATCAGCTAATGCTAAAGGTTCAATGGTTGAGAAGTTAGATAAAATTCTAACAGATTCTTTAGGACACTCAAAATAGGATAACTACCTTAGAGCAGCAAGTAAGTAGGGGAAAAATGAAGAGTATGAGGAAGAACAACCTAAACAACAAGATGATAATAATGAGCAAGGGGATATTAGAGGTCAATTGACTATTAAACTGTCTAATGATATAAAAATAATCATCCCACCCAAACTTGAAGGAATAACCTTGGGGAATGGTGTTGAAAATTGATTAAGTGAAATGGAGTACTTTGAAATAAGGTAATTTTCTCGAGGAACTAAAGTAGTATGGGGTGGTTTCCAACTTGTTGACGAAGCATCTTCATGGAGGGATAATTATAAGATGGAATTGAGAATAGATAATTCCTCTATCACTTGGGATGAGGTCAAGGTATATTTTTATCAATGCTAGTTTCCTAAACTCTATTTTGACCGAGAAAATGTCTAAATTTTAGAAATTAACAAATGGTAAACCGAGTGTTGTAGATTATAGGGAACAATTTACTAAGATGTTAAAAAATATACCATAATACCAAAAGGAAGAATTTTTTTGGATCCGTAAGTTTATCATGTGATTAACCCAAACATAGGAGGTGAAGTAGATGTTCATAGACCATCTACAATGTAAGCGGTGTTCAAAAAGGCCATTATGAAAGAAGATAAATTCAAGAAATGTTAACAATTGAGGATGAGAAAAACAAGAATACCATTAGCTCTCATGTACCACTTTATCCTAGGAAATATTGGTGGAAGAAATAGGGTGGAAAAATGAAGACAACCAAGAAACAATAAAGTAGCTAAACATGTTGTAAATGTAAGAAAGAATGAGAAGAACAATGTTGCTCATGGTAAAAATAAATTTGAGAGGAAAGGGCCTTCTAGGGTATGTTTTACATGCGGAGGTGAGACATGAAAAAATGTACCTAAAATAATTAGGGGAATAACCAAAAATAATAATTCATATTACATGGGTAATCGTCAAGATGAGAAACATGCTACCCCAATAGAAGTTCTAGATAAGCTTTATGGTTTTCCAGCTTACTCCTTTATTTGATATCGGTCTACTTGAGTGATTTATTTCAATAAATTTAGATGGTAAATTTTCTAACAAAGATGGATTTATGGAAAAATCTTGGACTGTTCAATACATGAATGATGTTATTCATACGGTAGACCAATGTCTGTTTGAATCAAGTATTAGAATTATCTAGTTTTACTAATGAACTTGACCTTTACGTGACTCCCTTCAAGTCTTATGACAACATTTTAGGAGTAAAATGGCTATCCAAACACAAGGAAACAATGGAATATTTTGAGAAATGAATATAATGTATTGATGACACATAGAAAATAACCATCATTCAAGGCATTAAGAGACATTAAAAAGTTAGATGTATCTCTCGCAATGTATCTTTAAAAATCCGACATAAAGGCTACATGTTGTACGCTATAAAAATTGAGATTTTTGTGAGGGAGGTAAGACTTCCTTGGAATATATTCCATTTTTACATGAGATTATGGATGCCTTTCCTGAGAATAATTTCCTAGACTTCCTCCTAAAAGAGAGTTTGATTTCACAATTAACATAAAATCAGTGAAATGGAACAATATTAAAATAATCTTGTAGAATGAAAACAACATAGTTAGTAGAACTGAAAGCATGGTTATGTGAAATTTTTCAAAAGGTTTGATCTGACCTAGTGTGTCTCCTTAGGGAGCACTAGTCATTTTTGTTAAAAATAAAGATGGAACGTTAAGGCTATGCATTTATTATCACATGCTTAACAAAGCAACAATAAAGAATAGATATCCTTTTCTAAGGATTGATGACCTTTTTGATCAGATGAGAGATGCATTTGTTTATTCATATATTTGTTTCCAATTTAGTTACCATCGAGTTAAGGATAAAAGATGAATATATTCATAAAACAACATTCAGAACATGATATGGGAATTATGAGTTTACTATTTTTCCATTTGGACTCACTAATGCACTTGTTGTATTAATGAACCTTATGGATGATATATTTAAAAATAATTAGATAAGTTCTATTTTTTCTTGATGATATTCTAATTTACTCTAAGAACATTGAGGAACACAATGAACACGTAAAATATCATTAGAAATGTTGAGAAAAAGAGAAACTTTATGGTAATATTTTGAAATGTTATTTTTATTATAATGAAGTATAATATCTTTGTCACATCATTAATAAGGATGGAATTTCAATTAACCCATCGAAAATCAAGGTTATCACTGAGTGGTCAACACCTAAAAATGTACATGAGTTAAGAATTTTTATGAGACTGGATGGTTATTATCAAAAATTTGTAAAAGGTTTTTCAAGAGTGGTTAGACCGATTACTTCAGTAGAAAAAGGATAAGAAGTTTGTATGGAATAATAAATGTGAAAATTCATTTAACTTGCTAAAAGAAAAAATTACAACACCTACATTAAAGGTTTCAGATCCCAGTAAAAATTTATTGTGGTAACTAATGCCTCATGTGAAGGTTTGGGAGGAATAATTATTTGAAATGATTACGTAATTACTTATGAGACTAGAAAACTGAAGGTACATGAGAAGAACTATGCTCCCCACGACTTAGATTTTTCTACAATAGTTCATGCCTTATAAATTTAGAGGAATAATTTTTTAGGAAATCCATTTGAACTAAAAACAAATCATTTAGGGCTGAAATACATTTTTACACAACCCAATTTAAATGCAAGACAACGTATGTAGATGGATTTTTACCCCAATATGAGGTTAATATTAGTTACATTAAAGGAAATTAAAATAGAGTGGGTGATACACTGAGATGCAGAACAAATTTATGCAATTGTAACGCTCATGACTCAATTTAAGGAATAATTTAGGGAAACAATTCAAAATTACCCATACTATCAACATGTGAAAAATGTGTTAGAATTATATCCGAATGATAAAAGATATAAGGGATTTAAGTTCGAAAACAAAGGAGTCTTACGATATGACAAATAGAATATATGTGCCCTTAGGTAGTAATCTTAGAATGAAAGTATTACAAGGATTTCATGATGCACCGTATATTGGGCATCTAGAGGTAACAAATTTGTTGGCAGATGATATGAAAGAGAAATTTAAGATCATTTGTGATCGGTTGAAAGAAGGCTCGATGATAGGAAAAAACGTTACACCGATTTGAAAATAATTGACAAAAATTTGAGTAAGGAGACAAGGTATTTTTGAGGGTAAAACCCAAAAAGAGATCTATTTCATTTAGAAAAGTGACAAATTATCACCTAGATATGTGGGACCCTTTAAAGTCCTAGAAGTTATAAGTTTGGTGGCTTATAGATTAGCATTACCTCCCGCACTATCCAAAATATGTAATGATTTTCACATTTCTTTTCTTAAAAAGTATGTTTTTGATATATCACATGTTTTAAATTGGAACTCATTATAGGTTTAGGACCTGGAAATCATTGTAGTTGAACCAATAAGAGTGCTTTGAAACTCGCATGATTGTATCTAAAAATCATGAAATTGTACAATGTAAGGTCCAATAGAGAACATGGATGAAATAAAAACTATTTTTCCTTTCTTGTTTTAGTGATCGAATAGTTAATTTGATGATCTCATTTATGAATTTATTTTATAATATTTGATACTTAGTATAATTAAATGGCAATTTAAGCTATATTGTTGATTTTTTAGAAATAACTTGGTGTTATAAGGTTGATTATAGTTGAGTTATAGAACTATTATTGGTTGAAATTCTGGAAATTTCCAATGTATGAGAAAATGAACTGTTTTCTTTTGTGTTGATTTTGAGTTTTCTTACGATTGACATGATTTACAATGTTAAAGTTAAATCATCATCATGATGATGATTCTTTTAAGAGGGGAAGTATGTAACATACTAACTTAATACTATGTTGAATTAGTGATATTGTTATCACTTGCCTAAGTTATTGGATGTTGTTTTGTTTTCCTTATGACTTATCATAATTTGAAGTGTTTGCAATGATATATTAAGTTAGTAATAGATATATATGTGGATATATAGGTTTGATAATGATTAAGTAACTAATAATAATAATATTATATAAATATAATTATTTATATATGTATGTAAGTATATATATGTATGTATGTATGTATGTATGTATGTATATACATACATACATACATACATACATATATATTGTAAAGTTTATAAAGCTATATTATTATCAATACTTTGTTTAAAAAAAAGTTAATATGACCACCGATTGGTTGGTAATGTTTAGCATGGTCATAGACCACCTAGCATAAACTTTGTTTATGGTTTAAATTTGGAATTCTTGGAAATTGGGTAAGGTGTTTCATTGACCCATTATGTAATTTTATTAAGTTTTTAAATAAAATTATTTTAGTCAAGACGAAAAATTTGGAAGGAAGTTTTGGCGGTAGTTTGGGAGGCCATGATGTGGCATGAGCATTGCATGAGGCATTAAATGCAGAAAAGATCCTTTGGAACCATTAGCTTCTCCAGAAGCTAAACATACAAGGTATATTCATTGTTGGTATTTTTATTTTGGTTGCTTGGTTTGAGATTTGCATGTAGTTGGGCATGGAGATTTTCATGGAATTCTGTTTTTGGATTGTGCATGGAAAAGTTATTGTTGTTCCTTGAATTACTATGGAATTTTTAATATTTAAAACATTGTGGAAGGATTCACTTGTGTTTTTGGAGAATTTTCTTTTGAAATATTGTAAATACTATTTGAGAAAACTGAGGAATGTGTTTTTTTCTCACTTTCCTTGTTGTTATTATAGTGATCTTATTGAATACATTTGGTTTTGTATATTGATTAAAAAATATGGAAAAATGAATGCTTTTGGCTTTTTGATTTTTGGTTTAGAATCTAGTAAATGCTTGCGTTGTTTTTAAGTAATTTGGTAAAAATGAAAGGAAAACAAAATGTGTGAATACGTTATAGTGTTGTGAGATCTTGAGTAGAACATATTTGATTTTTTTTGTTTGATATTGGAGACCAGTAAATACATGCATTGTGGGTTTTGATCTTAATACGAACCTTGAAATAAAAACAAGGAATGGATGTATACATTTTGGGAAGTCCTTTGCATAGATCATGAACTGAATACATATCAGTTTGAGATGGAATATTTGGGTCCATGTAAATTTTGAAATTTTTACACGTCTCATTTTGAGCTCATCATTTTTGGTTTCTTTCAACTCGTATAGAAGCCTTGTTGATTTTGTTATTTTATAATCTCTTATGGAGCTATGTCGTTATTATTGTTGGTTACAGCTTTTTTTGGTTTTGTGAATAACATTTATTACACAACACTTAAAGATATTGGATATATTGTGGAGTTTTCGTGATCGCTCAAGATTTCTGTTATCATTGTATACTAAGATCTTATAGAGCATGATTATTATGAATCTATGTTTCTATTAACAATTTTTTTGTTCATGGGTTATCATTATGAAATATAGGAATATTTTTCTCGTGATTTATTCATTGAATGAGATTTGGAATTGATACATGGGGATCAGCAAATATAAACAAAAAAATTAAAAGTTATGAATATTTTTCTCTTAGAAATTTATTTATATTAATTGAATACTATTGGGAGATACTTTTATTAGAAATATGGATATATTTTAAAGGATGTTTATAGCTCAAATAGAGATTTGCTATTTTTTTTAGATTCAACTCATCTCTCGGCTTGAATGTTATCATTAATTTTATCTCTTAATGAGTGTGATTATTATGATTTGTCTATGAACTGGTTTTTTTGGTTCGTTGAATGAAATCTAGATAAGGTATTAGGAATGGTATAGTTTTCTTATTAAGCTATAATGTAATTCTTCCCCCTCGCATGTACATAATCGGATTTTAAATATTAAGTGGGAATCAAATATATTGAATAGTTTGGGTCATTTGATATTACTGGTAATAAATCCATTTGGTTGTGGTCATTTGTGAATATAAAAAATGGGAAATGAGTTAGAAGAAACTCATTCATTAGAAATGTTGTTAATACCTTCTTGAATCTTGATTTGGTACTGAGTTTTGTGATTTAGGAAACTAATGAATGAGATATAATTATGGATATTTTATGCGAAGCATATTGATAGAGTATGAAGGCCATGAATCAATTGCAAAACAACCTACTTATAACATTAAAGAATATACCAAGAGATAGTATAGTTTTTCCTCTCATATTCAAAATGTGAATATTTGAATGAAATTATTTTTACTATAGTTTAAAAGTGAAAATGTGAAGTTGTTAGTTGTTATGTGGATATGAGTTATTATTCCTACATATGAAAAGGCTGAAATCTTCCTCAATTAGTTTGTAATAGTTGTCAATAGGTCAAAATAGGGAATTGGTTCCTATTCTCAAGCATATGAGAGAATATCTCACAAATCATGGAGATTAGACCAAAATAAGGGGACAAAAATAAAAATTCCAATCTATTTCATAAGATAATAGGGTCAAATATCATTAGAAGAGAGTAGATTAAGAAACTACCAGATGGAGGAATGGTGTTCTACTTGAAAGATGAAGAAATGTAAGAAGAACATGATGTATAACATGGATTTGACCAAGTATGCAAGATGTATGTGAGTCCTTTGGAATTTTTATGATTTTAATTCTTAGACAAATATATGTATTTTCAATGATAATCTTGTGTACAATGATATTATGGTGAAATTATGCCTCGAATAGTGTTATTCTACATGTACTTGTAGATTATGCATGACAATAAGATAGGACAGTGGCTTGAAAATCTTCCATATATTAAAATTGCATAAAACTCTTGAATCTTATAATGAAAAGTAATATGTTGTGATGGATAATTGAATTCAATTTATTAGAAATCTTGAATCCATGTTTTTAGAGTTTTATAAGCATTTTTATACTTGTTGCCCTGAACTAGGGAAATCAATATCTCCTATTCTAACCAGCGAAAGTTTCTATAAATTTGAGGAAAACTTTGTATTGATAAATAGAATAAGTTCCCAAATTTTCATACCAAACCGTTAAGTTTATTATTATCACCGAATGATAGATATTTTATGATACGTGAGAGTAAAAGAACTAGCTTGCAAAAGTGAAATTTGATGCAATCTTGATCATTTTTCATGTGTTAAAGATTATAAATGATGACAATGCTGTAATAAGGCATATGGAAGGAGTTTATAAGGTACTTATGGTGTTTTCTAAGGTTTGATAACTTAGTTTCTAGTCAACGGTAAAGTACGCTTTGAATCAAGTTTATAAGAAGACCGAATAATCATTTTTTCCTCACTTCATTGATAAAGGATTATTGTAAGGGTTATATAAGTCTCTAAAAAGGGGTATTAATACATTTATTATATTCTTATGATCATATTCATAAATAATCAAAGGATGTAAGATCTAAATATAAGGCATGTTTGACTAAGGAGAATCACTAAAAGAAATCTCATAAAGAAATAGTCAAGAGGATGGGATTTCTCACTACTAGATCATGATAAAACCATCATTTACAGGTTGTAAACACCATATCAATTCCCTATTCCAATTATTTTTGTATCTATCTAAGAGAGGGAAGAGTATAAAAGTTCAAGAAGAAGATATTTCTTCTATGATCATTTGACTGTCCTTTCATGTTTGGTGAACCTATAATACCCCTATCAATATCCTCAAGTCACTTTCTTGGGTAACATAGAACAAGGTTGGTTATTATTATATAAAGAGATTAGATACATTGGTGACTAAGACAATGATATAAGAGAACCTTGTTGAAAAATTTGGTTACCTCAAGCCCTATGAAGATGGCCAATGTAATTGAAATCGGTATGGTGAAATCTTATTGTCTTTACTATGAATATGACTACTTATTTCTAATAAGAATAGAGTTCAAGGCATGTGAATGGAGAAAATTGTTTTAGTGTATGAAAAATTAGATGAATTCAAGAATTTGGATGCATTATAACAGTGAATTAAGTAATGTATGAAAGGTCTTGGGTTAACCAATCAGGGGTAAGCACTAGATCTTATAAATGGTCTAGGTTGTATACATTATTTGAAGCATGGATGCATTAAGTAATTTCATGGACAATCATGATTATAAGCACATATAGTCTAATTAGGCTTACAAGACTATTATACATCCTTAGGGATGTTAAATGTAATATTATGGTCTTAATGGTTAGATTCCAACATTGAATAAATGAATTTATACATTAGAACATGCTAGATTGGGGATTTATAGCATCAATGTAAGAGAAGTAACATTTGTGTAGGATATTATAGAATGAGAATGAACAACTAATGCCTATGGACCACCTAATCAATGTTAAAAGAAGCTTCCTAGTGAAACTTTAGGTATGGATATAGTATGATGAGGAGTACAAAGAGATAGAGTGACATTTTCATTTTAAGTAAGTGAATAGACATAAAGATATAAAAATATTAGGATTGTGGGTTTTAGTAGAGAAACATTGCATGATAAGTATGGACTGAGCTAAAAGTGGCACTAATTTGTGGTATCGTGAGCAATGGTACCTCTTTATTTTCTTATTTTTTCTAATAAGTACCTATGATTCATTATTGAGAAGGAGATTTAATGAATGTTGTTTCTAATGAGATGATGATTGCTGATATACAGAACATTGTAGGGGTTATGAGAAAGGACAGCCAAGCCATTAAGGATAAGAAAGAAGAAGAAAATCTAGTGAAGCTCAAGGGAGGTGAAAGGAGATATTCATATCCATATAAGATCTAAGAATTTGTTGTGTAACTTGAGGTGAAAAGACTTAAGAAATAGAGATAATGGAGATAGAGACAATGTGAGAGTGATGAAAAAACTCTCTAGAGAGAAAGTGAAAAACAAGAAACCTAGAGAAGAGAAACACCCAAGAGAGGTGGAATAAATCTAGTAGATAAGAGAGAGAATTGAAGAAATAAACTCAATGATGGACACCATGATAAAATGGCCAAAGAAACTAATTATGAAAAGGAGAAGGAAAGGGATGATTTCCATGAAGAGAGAGATAAAGGAAGGTGTTCATAAGGAGATGAAGAGGTGATAAAGAAAGTTCTCATTGTGGAGAACAAGAAAAAAGAAGAAATGAAAAGAGAAGGTGAAGTGCCAAGAGGAGCACTTGACAAGATGAGAATGTCCATGAAAGAGGCATTCATGGGGATCTTGTGGTATCTTTTTTATATTTCTAATGTTTTCTTTGAATAGGTAAATGCAGTTGTAAGAAGTCTTGTGAAGAAGGTCAAGAGAAAGGCCTTGAAAAATGAGAATATTGGTGCAGGGAAGAAACCAAGCACACAAGTGAATGTTCAAAAAAAAAGGATGAGATTGTTGTTGTCTACCTAAAGGAAGAGATGCATTGCTCAATGCATGATAGAGGTATTAAAGATCTTGTACCAATGTAAATGATGAAAAGGAGAATGAAGATGAGTTCTATGATGTCATGGGACACTTAGAGGAAGCAAATTAACAACCATGCATGAAATAAGAAGATGGAGAAAACAAAAAAGAAGAAAAAAACCAAGGAATCCATGGAGTAGCCTGTCAAGAAGGTAAAGGTGAATGAAAATGTGGATTTTTATATTGAACATATAGCTGTTGATGTACAAGTTAGAGAAGAAATGAGGATGATGAAGACATCAAGTGAAAAAATTGATCATGGATGCATAATGCCTAAGTGGAGAGTGAAGCACACACCTAAGAAATAGGTGATTAAGAAGGAAGGTTTGATTGCTAAGTCTGATTTTTCTCATATTTTTGATAAGCATGCAAATGTACAAGATGATAAAAGGACAAATAGAGTTGATCTCTCAGTGTTGGCACAAAAGCATGGTTATATAGTACCTAAATGGATCAAGAAGTCAGATGGTAAGATGAAAACACAAGTATGGATGCCTAAGAGCATGAAAAGTGGTGGTGAAACATCTCAAGAAGATGCAGATGGTGAAAGGATGATGATTACACCTAGAAGCTTGTGGAGAAAAATTGAAGTAGGTTCAAGCAAGCAAGAGCATGAGGATGAAGTGATGAGCATGGAAGAGGTATTCCATGAAGACAAAGAGCATAAGAGGTATACCAGGGAGATGAAAGGTAAATGGATTTTTGTGATGATTTGAATGACAATGATTGTGAAAATGTTTTTATTTATCTTCTCAAATCAGTTTGAATGATGATATGTGGAAGGAATTGACTATAATGGCTAACATGCAACATAGAAAAGACCATAGATTGACTAGTGAAAGTCATAGTCATGATGAAGAAATGATGGAAAATGAAAACATGTTGAATGAAGGTGATGATAGCTTCTTGAAACAAGAGGAAATGGAAGATTATGCTGATATGAAACATGGTATAGAGGATGAAAAAAACTATAGTACCTATATATATATAATGAAATCTATGATGAAGCTTTGAATGAAGAGTTAAAAAGGATTGAGGAGTTGTTAAATCCTCCTAAGGGGATTTGTTTAAGCTCGATCACACCGAGAATTTTATTTATCAGCTAGAAAAAAGAAAAATCAAGAGGAGAATAGAATGAAAAAGACCAATTTGAACATGGTAAATGAAAAAACAAAAGGAAATGAAGAAGATCAACACCTTGAAGTCACTCAAGAGTCTGTATGGCCCAACTTTTTTGCATCTAACATTTATTTTGTTGTTGTGAGTACAGGTTTGGAGGACATTGAAACAAGTCAAACACCTAATCCACTAAGGAAGTTCATGAGTGATGAAGAACAAGAAGACATGGAAGACATATATGAAGTTGAGGCATGGACTTGTGAAGGTGAAAAAGAGATGAGGAGAAGAACATACAAGAAGAGGAAGAAAAGCAAGAAAATGAGAGACAAATACTATTTCAAACAAACACAAGCATTGGCATTGGAAACAAGAACTTGAGACCCAAGTATATAGTAATGACCAAGGAATGAATAAATCACTTCATTTGAATGGATTTAAAATCCTTTCTATTGGGAGAGTATGATGTGAGAGCATCTTGATAGAGCATGGAGGCCATGAACCAATTGTAAAATAACCTAATTCTATGATGCAAGAATATACCAAGAGATATTCTAGTTTTTCTATCCATATTAAAAATTTGAATATTTAAATGAAATGGTTTTTACTATAGTGTAAAAGTGAAAAGGTGAATTTATTAGTTGTTATGTGGATATGAGTTGTTATTCCTACGTATGAGAATGTTGAAATCTTCCTTAACTAGTTTGTAAGAGTTGTCAACAAGTAAAAATAGGGAATTGGTTCCTATTCTCAAGAATATGAGATAATGTCTCACAAATCATGAAGATTAGACCAGAGTAAGGGGAATAAAATAACAATTCCAATATACTTCTAGATTATTTAGTAGCAAGATAATTAATAATGTTTAACATTAAAATCATTAATCATACTTAAGGGTTTGTTTACAAAAAATCCCTTAGTTTGGATGAATAATAACATGGGTGTTACATACAAAAAGACAATCCTTATTCAAACATCCAACCCCCTCAAAATGATCCAATGAAAGCCTTGATGAGTAGAATTTTGAGCCTAAGATGCTACCATGGGATTAAAAATGCATTTTCTTACAAATAGATTTGTAATGAACCCATCAATCCATTATTACCTCTCAAAGAAAACCCATCACATTGGGATATTCTGAAATCCACTCAATTATATAGCAAGGAATATCCACAATAACATCTCATGATCAATATCTCATGTTAAGGAAACTCCCGATGCCATTAGTTGGGCCCGATCTTGATTAGTATAACATCATTCCTAAACACTTTCTCTATTCATTCATGAAAATAAAACAAATTTTATTAGAACATTTCTCCATCAATATCACACATAAGATATCCATCACTGACTTATATTATATCAAATATTTCAAGGAAGAATCTATTGCTGACTTCATCTGCAAACGGTTAGGAATCATAAATCAATTATCCTTCTCTCTACTCCAGACTCAAATGATCATGTTATTCTCTCAATCGTGCACAAAGTATATGTCATCCACCCTCTAAATCTAATTATTTAAAAAATTTGATTAAGCCATTTCCATGGCTAGGAAATTAGAACTTTAAGCCCTCAAAGATGGTAAAGTTAAACTACAATATAAAAATCCCAAACTAGACTCTTCTAAGAATTTTTCTAACAATGAAAAATCCAAAGGTTCAATGAATGCACTTTTCCTAAAAGTTGTATCTAAGAGTCACTTTGACCCAAAATAGTCTCGACCTCCTTGAAAATACACACTCCTCGGGAGTCCTATAACTATATCTTTGACAAGCTCATGGCTTCTCATTTGATAAAAATCCCTCCAATCGACTTCGACTGTGGCCGATGAATCTAGTCCCAATCCATCCTAGTATAGAGAAGATGATTATTGTAAATATCACCAAATTCATGGCCATAACATAAAATAGATGTCATTCCTTCATAAATATCCTCCAAGACCTCATTAAAAGCATTGATCTGTAATGAATTTTCATGTACCCTTAGTAACAATTTCTAATCCCATGTGCATCACCTATCACCCAACAGGTATTACGCACTCACCTGAGGCACATGTGGGCACCGAGCCCCTCCTTTATGTGAGCATTGTGAGAAGATATCTCCATTGATGGAGGATGATTTGTATAATGATAATACTTTTACTTAGTTTAGATAAGGAAGAAGAAACATATAACAGATCCACATCTTAAATGCATTATAGATATACAAGACTAAGGATGCTAAACATATCCAAAATATGATAACCATTTAACAAGATAGTTAATACCCTTAAGCATGATATAAAAAAACAAACCATTATATATATATATATATATATATATATATATATATATATATATATTTAGAGTGATCTTGGTAGCCACATTATAATCAAAAGAGGACATCATAGACCATACATATCAAAATACTAGGACTCATCCTTTAGAGATATTCTTTGGTATGGTGTTCTAGCTATACCCTCCTAGTTCATCCCTTATTACAGACCCTAATGTTATGCAAATGCTTGTTACATCATTTAAAACCCTAAACACTAAGTACTCAAAACCCTAACATGACTGCAGTATCATATTCTTGATGCATCCCCTTCTATCTATCTCCAATATCCTTTAGGTTCCCTCTTCCTTGCTCCCAAGAATCTCTATATATAGGTTCAGTACCCACCACCATACCTTCTCTTTTGAACAAATCACATGCCAAGTGTCAATGTGGTCCTCCAATGGTGCATGATTATCTCCTTGTGAACCCTCCTTCTGTAATGATGTATTTTAATAATATTCCATGTGTGGAATATTCTTTTCTTGAAATATATCATTCCAGTTGGCACCTTATCCACTTAGCATGCCTATTCGGGTCACACTTTTCCTCAAGTGCCTCCAAAATTCTGAATATGGCTAAGTCCTTTGAACCTAATGTCCTACCTTCCGTTCGTGCCCTAGTTTCTTCAAAACCATTCTTAAACCTCTCTATCTTGTGCACTTCACCCCACGTACCCTTATTATTATTGGTCCCATGTGAGAATGTGCCCTTTGGTACTCAATCAATATTTTGAGGCCCAATATCACCCCACACTAAGTGTGTTATCCTTCCTCGGAAACATCCTGCTTCCCCAAAGAATAAAGAATGGTGGAACTTGTATAATTTGAATGTTGAATGAAATAATGGAAGAATGGAAGAATAGAGGAATTAAGAATGGAATAATGGAAAAAAATTGTTATTAATGTAAGAAGAGTGGGAAATCCTTCCTCAGTTTTGCCTCAATCTTCTCCCAAGCATCCACTTTACCCTGTACCTACTAGAATAGGTCATCCACTAGAGTGATCACCTCTTCAAATCTCAATTCATCTCCCTTAGCATTCAGCATATCTACAATCCCTTCTAACTACTTGCTAAGGTTGTCCAACGCATCCATTCTATGAGTGACTTGGGGGTATAGTTCCTTAAGCCGATTTTTAAGAAAACCTCGTAAGGTTTTGATTGCTTCCATTTTCTTCTCAACTTTGGCTAGGATTTTATCCCGCTTCACCCTATTTCCTTTGTTCTTTTCTTGGAATTCTTTCAGATCCACCTCATGTGTAGCAACTAGTATACTTGCTACCCTATCTCTGTCAACACAATTATCATATACATCCTCAGCCATTTGCGTGGTGGTCTTCACTACAGAAGGAGCTCTGAATAATGAGTGATAGTATCCTTGGTCCTTATTATTTCTTCCTTCTTCTAACATGCCAATGCCTCTTCTTATGATTATAGTGTGAGCGGTCATCTTTCCATGGTAAGGATGAAGGTTAAGTCTTCCAATAATTGAAAGGTTGACTTATATTTCTACTCAAGTTTGATGCTTCTAGATAATGGAATATGTAATCATCTCTATCTTCTTGTAGACCTCACGCACCTTCACCTTTTCCTCCCTTAGTTTACACCTTAACTATGCATTGATCAACTCCTCTTGCTTTAGATCCTTTCTCTTCTCAATGATCTCTTCATTCTTCTTCTCCAGATCTTCCTCCAGAACCTTGCCTGTCATTTTTTTTTTTTGAAGAGTCTCGCTCAACCTCCAATGATACATTATTGAGTGTGTTTCAAAATTTCTCATCAAATAACTGTTGAACATTTATCAAGGGGTTTCACTCCCTTGGTCTCTAGTATCTTCATCAGCACCCCTTTGTTGACCTCAAACTCGGGCTCATCAACATGAGACTCAAAATCCCAAGATAGTATCTTCCTCGTATGTGGGTACATGCCTTCTTCTTTAAATAAAGACAATTCAAGAAGTTGGTATGTAGGAACGGTACTTTGGAAGTGCATGCACAATACCTTACTTGGATCATTGATGTAACCCATTCCTTCCTCTTGCGCTACTCTTCCCTCATGTGTATGTTGCCTTTAGAAAGATTACCGCTAATTTGGGATCTCCACCCATGCTCCCATACTACTTCCCTACACTCTCCTTCTCTATCTCTTTGAGTACTTCATCAATGTTGCAATCCACCTCCTACTCCACTAAGTCCTTTATTATGCCCACTACTTCCCTTTCCGTGGCCTCTTCTACCTACTCCTTGGTGAGGCTTGGGGTCCTTTGATCCTTAGTGTTTACCTCCTCACTTCCCCCCTTGCCATGAGCATATCCTTCCTCCTCTTAAGTCATGTACATCATACACAAGATGGTCTTGAGCCTCTTCATGCTCATCATCATCCTTTTCACCTTTGTAGGCTTACAGGCTCTTCGTTCCTTCTGAGTTCACTTCCTCTACTACCTTTCGCTTCTTCCTAACTGGTGACTCCAGTATAGGGGATTCTTCCTTCTCATATTTTTCAGCAGGTGACTCCTTCCTTGGTGACTCTTCTTTTGTAGGGGCTCTTCTTGCTCTAGCACCTCTTCCCGCCTTTTCATTTTCCTTAACAATGGACTCCTTCCTTCGATCATATGTGCTCGACTTTACGTCCGACTCCTGCGTGCCTTCCGATTGTGTTATTTCTGCAATTGGTGGATTTTTCTCAAGGGTCTCCCCTCTCTCCCTCTTCCTCGGTGCAAAATTCTTCCTTGTGGTGGGGTCTTCTAGGATGGAGGAATCATTCTTCATGTAGGTGCCTTTCTCATACTTGGTCCTAATGCATAGGTATACCCTTGTTGTGGTCCTTCCAACAATTGGCAGTGTCACATGTTTTATCATATGTACCTCATGGGAGACATACTTCTCCACATAAGCACACTTCTTGGGGTATACTAGCTTTCTGTGTAACTCGTGGTGGTCTTGGTCCACCTAGCTTTCTATTCAGGTGGTGTAATCCACCACTGTCGATGGGGTCATACTTTTGGTACCAACTATGTGCATGTCCTTGCAACATCGTTACAAACTTACTTATAGTGTTCTCGACATGTCATTTGGCCTCCTTGAAGTGATTGACCCTGGCTTGGAAATTTTGTGCAGTGAAGGAGAATGATAGTTTACACCATGGGCTCTTGGTCCCTTATGATAAAGTTAACTCACAATGTAAAAGTGCTGGTATATAACAAACTCAGCTTCCCCTTACACAAGTCTTTGGCAATTTTTGGGTATCCTCCACTCATCCCTGAATGCATTGTGCATTCTCTTGGACCATTTTTCTAGGAACGCCTTGTGGGTGGCTATTATGGTATCACAAATGTATTTCTCAAATCTATTGGCTGGGGAGGGGTTATCATCTAAGTAATCCCATACAAATTTTTCTATCTTGTCAAACACTCCA
Organism: Taxus wallichiana var. yunnanensis; assembly: GCA_018340775.1. Taxonomy (NCBI): domain Eukaryota; kingdom Viridiplantae; phylum Streptophyta; class Pinopsida; order Cupressales; family Taxaceae; genus Taxus; species Taxus wallichiana. Next base: position 449,763,469 of record CM031237.1, on the reverse strand, counting down.
TTTTTTGAAAACACGATGGTAAGGAGGAAATTACCAAACATGATCTTCTCCCCATCGCATGTGACACTGATGATATCCTCTACTATGAATGCTAAGAGGTTGTAGATGGTTCCTTCGAGATATTCTAGAAAAAAGCAACTAGGACTTTTGATTTGTGTCCACCTCTCCTATCCATTCAACTTGGTCACTAAGTGCATGGCCATCCTCATCATAGGGTCGGAAATTGCTGATATGTCAAAGTATCATGACCCCTTCTTATAGTCATAGGCCTCCACAATTTTATTTATGGCCTCCTTTTCCTCTAAGTCATCATCAAATGAATCTCCTTCATAGGTAAGACCAGTAAATTTGGAGATCATCTGGGGAGTTATTCTCATCCTTCATCCCATGAAGTAGAAATGGTCTTCATGTATGCATGACATCAGCCATTGGTATAACCGCTTGGGTTTACCAAAATAGGGCAACTCATACAGTTGCAATAATCCAGCCTTCTCCATTTTTACCTTCACTTCATCGTCATAGATGGGAATTCCATCTGTGTTTTTGCTTGTTTGTAGGTCTCACCATTTCCAACACCATTTATTTCTCTATGGTGCTCGTTCGATGGTTGTAGTCACTTACATCCATTTTCCTCATGTGAGACACCCACTCTTTTCCCAAAAATATGCCATCTGGGTATTATATTTCTGCGTACCATTCCTCATTGAAGCTAGTGGAAACAACTTATTTCCCTTTTCCCTTTCCCTTCTTCGGTGAAATGGTGGTTACCTTCCTTGGTGCCATTGTTCTTATTAGGTTATCGATAAATTTTCTTCTCACTTCTAATCCTAGCTTTTCTCAACTCTACGTCTTTACTCTTATGTGAAAATCCCTATACACTCGTGCCCTAACTTTGGAACCCTAACCCTAGAAAAATCCTTCCTTCCATAAGACGGCATACTTATGGATTTCAAAACTCTAAAAACCCTCTCCTTTACACCCGTGTACTTGTATTTTCACCCTAATTGACTTGTAAACCTAGCTATGCACTCGATCTTCACAATATCCTTTAGTGCAAATTCTCAAAGATGCCCTAGTTCACAAGAGCTCTTCTATATCACAAATACAAGGTGAATAAAATGCATCCCGAACTTCTAATTATAGTTTTTCCTTATGTTTTCTATAATAAATGCGATGCCACCTACCAACGTAATTTTGTAATAAAGGCATATTTTTCTTCTAAAGCAAGCCTTCAATGCCTATACTCACATGGCTAATCCTACGTAAAAATCCTTATTAGCCAAATATCCTCACGTGTGCACTTGCAGCACCAAAAGCACTTTTTCTGTCCTTACCCTAATTTTTGACATCACCTACATCATGTTGTTCCCGCAATTTTCCTCCTAAGTGTGGACTAGTGTGATTTGCGAACCAAAGTGGAGGAAGTACATGGGTACATGCAAGAAGGTTTTAGGAGAGTACGTCATCTTTTGGAAGGTTTTCCAGTGTTAGGGTTCTGCAGCTAGGGCATGAGAGTAAAGGGATTTAACCATGCTCTACCCTATTTCCTTTGTTATTTTCTTGGAATTCTTTCATATCTCGCTCTCATGTGTAAAAACTAGTATACTTTCTACCTTGTCTCTATAAGTGCAAATCATAGATGGCCTTAGCCATTTGAGAAGTGGTATTCACAGCGGTAAGGAGATAAAAATACCGAGTTATTATCTTCCATCCTTAACCTTTATTCCTTCTTTTGGTGCACCAATGCCTCTTCTACCGATTCTAGAGTGAGTGGCTATCTTTTCATGGTAAGGATGCAGGTTAAGTCTTCCAAGCATTGTAAGGTTGAATTGTATTTCTACTCAGAGGGGCCAAGTCTAGATGCTTCAAGATAATGACATCTGTAATCATCTCTATATTTTTGTAGACCTCACACACCTTCACCTTTTCCTCCCTTAGTTCGCGCCTTAACTATGTGTTGATCAACTCCTCCTACTTTAGATCCTTGCTCTTCTCAATGATCTCTTCATTCTTCTTCTCCAATTCTTCCTCTAGGAACCTTACCCTGTCATTCCTTCCAAAGAGTCTCACCTCAACCTCCACTGATACCTTGTTGAGTGCATTGTAGACTTGTTCATCAAATAAATGTTGAACGTTTATCAAGGGGTTCACTCCTTGGTCTCTAGTATCTTCATCAGCACCCTTTGTTGACCTCAAACTTGGGCTCATCAACATGGGACTCAAAATCCCAAGATAGCATCTTCCTCGTACATGGGTACAAGTGTTATTCTTTAAATTTAAAAACATGCAAGGAGTTACTGTGTAGGCACGGTACTTTGGAAGTGCATGCATAATGCCTTACTTGGATCATTGATGTAACCCATTCCTTTCTCTTGTACCACTACCACACTCTTCCCTCCTATGTGCACTTCCTTTGGAAATCTTACCACTAAGCTGGGATCTTTGCCCATGCTCCCATAATCCTTCCCTACACTCTCATTTATCTCTTTGAACACTTCGTCCACGCTGTACTCAATGTCCTACTCCACCAAGTCCTTTACTATGCCCACTACTTCCCTTTACATGGCTTCTTCTACCTACTCCTTAGTGAGGCTTGGGGTCTTTTGATCCTTACTGTTTACCACCTCACTTCCCCCCTTGCCATGAGCATCCCCTTCTTCCTCCGAGTTGTTTACATCGTACACAGGATGGTCCTGAACCTCTTCATGCTCGTCATCATCCTTTTCTCTTGTGTAGGCTTTCAGGATCTCTGTCCTTTTGAGTCCACCTCTCCTCCACTACCTTTCACTTCTTCCTAACTGGTGACTCCATTATAGGGGATTATTCCTTCTCATCTTTTTAGTAGGGGAATCCTTCCTCGAAACTCTTCTTTTATAGGGGGATCTTCTTGCTCTAGCGCCTCTTCCTCTGGTGCCTTTTATTTTCCTTAATGGGGAATTTTTCCTTCTAGCATATTGCTTGGCTTCATGCTTGACTCTTGCACACCTACCAATTGTGTTGTTTGTGCACTCAGTGCCTTTTTCTCAAGGGTCTCCTCTCTCTCCCTCTTCCTTGGTGTAACCTTCTTCCTTATGGTGGGGTCTTCTGGGATGGAGACATCATTCTCCACATAGGCACCTTTCTCATACTTGGGCCTAATACACAGTGCATACCCTCACTGTGATCCTTCTAGAAATTGGTAGCATCATATGTTTTATCATATGCACCTCATGGGAGACATAATTCTCCACATAAGTGTGCTTCTTGGGGTATACTAGCTTTCTGCGTAGCTCGTGGTGGTCTTGGTCCACCTTGCTGAGGTTGAACCTTAGTATTTTGGCCTCCTTGAAGTGATTGACCCCACTTGGAAATATTGTGTAGTGAAGGAGAATGGTAGTTTACACCATGGGATCTTGGTCCCTTATGACAGAGTGAACTTGTTAATACAAAAGCGTTGGTATACAAAAACTCATCTTCTCCTTACACTAGCATTGTAAATTGTTTTGGTATCCTCCACTCATCCCCGAATGCATTGCACATTTTTCTAGGCGCGTCTTGTGGGAAGCTATCATGATATCACAAGTATACTTCTCAAATATTTTTACAGGGGAAGGGTCTTCATTTGGGTACTCCTATACAAATTTTTCTTTCTCATCGTGCACTCCAATCTCCGAGAAGATGATTGTGAGGAGGATATTTCTAAACATGATCTTCTCTCCTTCGTGTGTGGAACTAATGATTTCCTCTTCTATGAATGTTGAGAGGTTGTAGATGGTTCCTTTTGAGATCTTCCAAAAACATTCAATCAGGACTTTTGAATCATGCTTTCCACCTCTCCTACCCATTCAGCTTGGATACCAAGCATGCGTTCATCTCTCACTTATAGGGTCATAGATATCTAAGTATCGCTAGCCATTTTTATAATCATAATCCTAAAGTGTATCCTTAATAGCTTCCTTGTCCTCCAAGTTATCTTCTAATAGATCCCGTTTACAAATAAGATATGTAAACTTAGAGATCGAGTAGGAGTTATTCACATTCTCTGGCTTGCGAAGTAGAAATGATCCTTGTATATGCGTGACATCAGCCATTGGTACAGTCACTCAGGCTTGCCAAAATAGGGAAACTCATAGAGTTGTAGTAACCTAACCTTCCCCATCTTCACCTTCACTTCATCATTATAGATTGGCATTCCTTCTAGTGTCCTTTTATCTATCAAGAAAACTAGTTCTAATGCCATCTCCTTCTCTGTGGCATTTGTGCGATGGTTGTAATCACTTACCACCATCTTCCTTACATGGGATACCCACTCCTTTCCAAGAAACACACCATCTGGGTATTGCATCTCCGCATACCACTCCTCATTGAAACTAGTGGAAACAACATGTTTCCCTTTTCCCTTTCCCTTATTTGGTGAAACAGTTGCCTTCTTTGGTGCCATCTTCTTATCAGGTTACTAAAAACAAACTCTTCCTTTCTCCTCTTCCTCACTCTACTCAAATATGTGGCTTACCTTCATGAAAAATACCTTTACCCCAGGCCCTAGCTATAAAACCCTAACCTAGACAACCCTTCCACAAGATGACATACTCTCCTGAAACCTTCTTCCCTATGCCCATGTACTTCTTCCACTCTAGTTCATAAATCACACTAGTCACGCACTCATATTTTCACAATTTTTCCTTCACACAAATATTCTTCATAGATGCCCTAGTTTACAAGATCTCTTCGATATCATAATTTCAAGGTAACCAATAATGTGTCTGACCTTTTACTTATATATTTTTGCTCATTTCCCACAATAAATGCTATGCCACCTACCACAGTACTCCACATTAAAGGTGACTTCTTCTTATGCCAATTTTTCCTTATGTGTGCCCACTCTTGCATGAAGAATATCACAATCTTCCTCGAATTCAAAACCCCTTATTGGACATGATCCTTACGTCTTCCTATAGTGTCGAAAGTGTTTCTACTATCTATAGTTTTTGACCACTTACCTCAAGTTGTTCATGTGCTTCTCATCCTTTGTACGTGGTCTTTGTAAAGTTATCCCGATACCAAAATTCCTTATGTATACCTCGCTCTACGTGTACTCTTCTACACTACATGCTTTTTATCCTTCAATCTGGGCCATCAAAACACAACTTCCACTACCATCTTCTATTTTACTTCGCATTACTCCACCCCACACAAAAACAAATGCGTGGTCCTCTATGCATACACAACCTTTTTAAGAAAAATAAGTGGCTAGAAACATATAATTCCCAAAAAAAAACAAAAATAAAGGGAAAAATCAATGAGAAGGGGAAAAACATGAAAGGAGAAGCATTAAGCAAAATCCTAGGCTAGTTAATGTAATACTACCTTATTTATAAAGGCAACGAAGACTTATTTATAATAGGGCTTGACCTACTCCCATTGAAATGGATTGGTAAGTGTGTTCCATCTAGTGTTTATAATCGACAAGTTCTGAATCAAGTATATGGGATACAATATATGGGCCCATCCAAAGGGAATTTGAACTTTCAAGGATGGTGCAAAAACTTGGAGTCATACAATAGAACCATCTACCTAACCTCAAATTAGTTATTTTTTCTTGATGTGTCTATCATGCCATGCCTTCTACCCGGCTATCTCTTTTTCTAACTCTAGTGAGTAATATCCCACCTTTCATCTGACTACATTAACTTATCAATCCTCTCCTCAAGCACTTGTTCATCAGATAATCCTCCCGTGTCTATAACATTCCCATTTTAAGACTTTAGAAACAAGGGGAATTTTTTTTTGGCATGAATAATGTTCTCTGTTCTAAATACATAATTTAGAACACACATTATTTAACAACCATTCTTATAATAGATAACCATATGCAGCTGTAATGACTCGGTGAGCTACCGATCTATTCATTTCATGACTCGGTGAACTACCGATCTATTCATGTTTAACATTAAGTATTGAATACTTTTCCATATACTATGTATACTTGGTTCTCTTTCCCTATTCTGGGTATTGAGTGATTTGTCTAAGGAACCTATCTGAATATTTGTTACCAATATTCATCTACATCACAAACCTTAGACTAGGTGACATAGGACAACACAACCAGCAGCTTGCGATACTTTGGCCAAAGATTTCTAACATACTGTTCATATTACTATTCCTTGACGGCATACTCGTCAATCTAGAATATGTCCTTCACCCCACTCTATTTTTATCTATAATTTCCTTTACTGACTTCTGTCAGTCCACTTGCCCAAGGTTTAACCCTAGTTCAAGTTAACAACATAAGTTATGATAGGAAGAGGCTCACGAAGACTTAGGGTAAATTGGCATACTAGGTCAACCTAAGTCAACCCCATGTGCCAAGGTACCTGAGTTTTAGAGGGCTACCGCTCATTATTTAAACATGCTACTAACTGCAGACCTAGAGAGAAACTAAGTTCAAGTCTAATGTGTGTAGATCTAGATGATCAATGCAGAAGGGTGTTGCACATGTCAACTACATCGTTGTATCCTCGAGAAGATCCTAATCTTCTCGAAGGTAAAACCTACAGTTGGCATGTGTCAAATCCTATAGAACATCCTCATCAAGATGTACATACCCTAGGAGCTTATTATAATTTAATTAATTTGGATTATTAAAAATATATTTCAGCAACCTTTTCAAGCCCTAATCCAACACTCCTTAAGTTCTTTTCTATACTAGATTCAATTGATCGTTAAAGAACTTCCTTGACTTAATATTTCCTTTAATGTTTGTTTAATGGGCTTAATAAGTCATTAACAAAAACAAGACAAAGAACATCATAAGTTACATTTATTATGGCTTAACCAACTTCAAGGAAGTGTAGTAACCACCTAGGTTGTAACAAAGTAGACTTTATTAAAATGAAGTCTAATGTTTAGGAATCATATCTTTCTTTTTGTTTGCATTCTTATGAGAGAGGAAGAGTATTCCTTTAAATGGTTAAGTGCTAGGGTTTAACACCCTTTATATCATTTACAAATTCTATAGTTTTTACTGAATGTTCATTCCACATCATATTACTATGTTGAATTTTTAGATATGACCATCAAATTCTGCAACTTAGCAAGCTGCATCTTATTTAGGGAGATTATTCTAAATCCCATTATCAAACTTATCCAATAATACCCAATTAAGCATAGAAATAATATGGAGAATATCAACAAGATAGGATTCCATCTCTATTATAAAAGTACAAGATAATTTACACATCCAATGCAAATAAATACTCAACTTTCAATTAATCTTTAAAACTTATATATTTACAAAACTTATGTATTTTAGGCATATTACATAACAACAGCCTTCATTCTAAAAATAATATAAATTTTTCTTTTTCAATACAACTCAAGAACGAATCAAAATTCTCTACAAGGAATTAGACTTAAATCAGCCAATGCATCATATAAGTTTTTGCCTTCTTTTATCACTTACGAAGTCCATCTGCAAAAATTGCAAGCATAGGTCAGTTCAATGAACTGAGTATGATAAACACTAAGCCTTAAAACGAAGTGCATTCCGCTAATTGTTCCATTAAAAACAACCATGCTTTAATGAAACAATTAGTATATCATACTATAAGCATAAGTAATAACAATCAAAGAAGGAGTACATTAATAAATCTGAATTCGCTTCTAAGAGAGAAGAGCAGAATATATAACATTTTCCTTACAAATTAAAGTTTAATTGATCCTAACAATTACCTTTATCAAACAACAAATCTTATCATCTCATTGTTCCCAATTCTACAATAATAGAATACAACACATATCTTTACTATAAGATAAAAGAAGATTTTACACCATGGTTCTTAGTAGGGTGATTCACCTAACTTTTAAGCAAAGGAAAATGAGAAACCATTTGAACTATGCCCAAAACACATAACATCTGCAAAGCAGAAATAGGTTCATGTCATGACTTAAATTGTTTCATTTAAAGGTCAACTTCCTTAAAATTCAACATTTTAGATATTCATCATAACAGAATCACATATTAATCCAAGAGGAAATAAAGGATTAACAGTCAACCAACAAGTTTACATTTTCTATTCAACAAACCAATCATCAATCTATTTCTACGTTATTTCAGTCAAATGTTATGTACAAGAAGACTAAACAACATAATAATCTTATTTTCCTATAAGAATAATTAACAGGTGGTTCCAATCAAATGAACTTAACCCAACAACCTTAGAAAAGGAATCTTAACAGATATGATTCAATCCTTAATTCATCTCATTATACTTAACAAAAATTCCCTTTTTCTAATACGATAAATAAGTTCATAAATTTATTCCCAAAGAGAGAGATAAGGATAAACTTTAGGATAAGAAGAAAAAGTATTGAAACCTTCCCTAAAATATTTACCATAAAAAGGCATGAGTTCCCTTTTTAGCTTGAATCAATATAACAGTGAAGTTTAAAACAACACTACATCCCTAAGAAATCACAATTTCCTTTATCCTTAAAGACTCAAGCATTCATTTATTGGACCCAACAAGAAGTGTAAAACCTGAATAGGAAACTAACAACTCCAAAATTACCCATGTGCTCAGTCAAGATAGAAACTAACTTGCAATAAATTTCAACATCTTAATACAAGAGCAAACTGATTGGGGTTCTAAGAAGAACGATTAACCAACAAGATATTCCAAACAAGATCTCGAAGAGGTTACCCAACAACCCATTTAAACCATGCCTCCATTTTTTCTCCTTGCGCATGTAGTTTGTTTCAAAAAGAGTTCTGAGTTTTTAAACCATTTAATCAAGTAATAAACCCAATTTCAAAGCCAAGACCCCATCGATCATATTTGTAATAACTCCATTTCAGGACTCGTAATATAATTTTGAGTACAATGTTGAACATAAGCTCCCACAAAGGTTCGTACCACTCGAGTGAATATACACAAGTTCAAGACAACAACATATTATCTTTTTAGTTTACATCTTAAACAAAGAAAACCCAAAATAATACCATAACAAAACCGACACTTGCTTTAGGTTACAATTTCCAAACACATTAGTAATTAAATTAATTGTATAGTGTCTCATCATGAGTTCTCATAAAACAGTTCGAATATACATCTCATCAAACCCTATTTTCCAATTCAAACGAAATATAAGTTTCCATACCGAAATATAAGTTTCTTACGGGGTAGACCTATACCAACAACAAAATACGAGTGTCGTGTACTTATTAAACTTTCAATAATAGTTCAAATGGTCATTATAAAATAAAACACAAGCTCCAAGCCATATATGGACTTCAACAACAGTCCAGGTCATCACAAGAATCAAAACACGATTCCTTATACAGAACCTCTATCAACACTTCAAATCGAACACAAAACCAAAACAAGATCCAAACAAAAATATGAGCTTGAACATAAGATACACTAAAATACGAGCTTAATACAAGCTCAAGATCAACAATCATTAATTCCCACAGTAACAGGCAAAGGTCAAGGTTCCCAAATAACTCAACACAATAATCATTAGCAACAAAGGTCATCAAAACATAACCCTTCAATTACCAGATATAAAAATGATAAGCAGAGTTACAAAATATGTTTTTACATGCATGTATCATGTTTTTAAACAAACAGAACGTAAGTTTCCAAAAAAACCATATTTACCATGGATTCATTATCAAGAACACAAGATTTATTAAACCCAACAAGTAAAAATAACTTGATAAAATATGCAATCCACAAATCTTAATAGATCGAGTTGTTTTTTATGAAAACATTTAGAGAAAGCAAGATATTTTAATGGTTAGAGCCTATCATGCCCGATAGTGTTTCTCCCAAATCGAAGGGGACCTCTATCGGAGCTCACAACTTCTCCTCTTCTCCACGAAAGATCAAAGAACCATATTCATTTTCCACGATGCCTCTTATACATCCCACGAACCGAAAATAGCTCTATGACTTCAAAAGTAGCCATTAAGTGCAGTTCAATTTGTTGGTTCAAAAAACAAGAGAGCATGCAGAGAAAAATATCGAAACATGCAAAGTGAAACAACCCCAGACAAACCAGCTTGCATGCCTTCCAAGATGGTTTTTGCATGAAAAATAAAAAAAATAAGGTTCATTAAATCAAATTTTCCCACCTATCCTTCCTTGCCACCGCCTTCCAGTTCTAGCGAATGTCAAATCAAAATTAACATGAAATTCCATTTTAGTGACACTTCCACATAAGCCTCCACCAAGTCAACTAGCCCCTACCAAAACTGGTAGTACCCTATGCATTCAAAACCTTATCAATAACATAAATGCCATAGGAACCATTTCCCTTAATACATGCAACCACCTAATTCCCCTTTCATACCCATTAGTTTAGGATAGATCAAATTTCTTAGGTTAGACCTTAGGTAGTTTATAATATATACCTTAGGATATAACCCTAACAACAAATTTCCACCATAGGTCTTAACACATAGCCTTAGGTAGTTTCCACATAGGTTAGATTAATTCACAACATAATAGTTTTAGGCATTAGGTTAGATCATCATAAAACCTTATAGTATTAGGTTCTAGGTTAATTTTAATAGCCTAGTAACCTTTCCATATCCTTAAGCACAAGGTTTAGGTTAGGATGCCAATCAACCAAAAAGTAGAATAGGAAGCTTTAGGTTAGAATAAGAATTCTATTAAGTGACATAGCTTAGGTAGTAAATATTCTTACCTAGCTTAGGATTCCGTAGGATAGTCCTTTTTAGGATCCGAATCCTTCCTATGCCATGAAAGGCTATATTTTCATGTTCGTCAGCAATGTCCTGCCATGATCGATCTCTAAGGACCCAAGTACAACATACATCTAATGGAAATACATTCACACAAAAATCAAAGAACTTGTAACAAAAAAGTTCAGTCAATATGTCTCTTAATTCATGGAATGTCAATTTACCATTCATTCAATAGAGCAGATTTAAAACATTCCTTGGATCACTAAATTTATCCAAGGATGAGTCAGATTAATAGATAAGTTTACAACTCTTAAACCAGATTGAAACTCACCTACAGAAGTGAAAAATGGATTCAAGGAAGCCATTCCAATTCAGTCAAAGGATCTTAAGAATAGAAATGATTTGTCCATATCAAGCATGATCTCCAACAATCAAAAGAACATATCTTTATAAGGAAAATCACATGTCAACACTTGAAATGCAAAGGAGGAAAATAACAACTGTCAAGGGTGTTACATGCTTCCCTCCTAAAAGAATCATCGTCCTAATGATTACCTCTTTTAAAAATTTACACCAAGGACAATCAATTCATTCACTTCTCTTATCCTAAGTCAAATATATCAAAACCTTATAGTTCCATAAATCAACATTAAATAGTTGTTTATTCAAATCAAATAAATATCTACCCAAAACTGGCATACTTATTGTCATATAAAGATAAAATCATAAATTTTTATCAATCAACAGAATCAATTCTATTCAAATAGATATGGAAAAGTAATTTCATATCCTCTAGATTTTCCCAAGTTGCACTCTCTTCGTTAAACTGGTCCCACTAGACCTTACATTGACTTATTTATCTATTTCTTAAATGCAACTAGTAAGTTTCCAGCACTCAAATGGGTTTAACCACGATTATTCCTGGGTCTTGACCTGCAAGGAATTCCAATTTAACACATGTGATAAATCTAAAACATATTTCTTAAGCAAAGAAATATGGAAAACATCATGCATTCGTGACAAAGCAGTGGTAATGCTAAACGATAAGCTACAGGGTTGATTACTTCAACTATTTCAAAAGGTCCCACATAATGAGGTGATAACTTGGCAGCCTTGCCAAAAGTTATAGAACTCTTTTTCAGTTTAACCCAAAGAAAACCTTCTCACCAAGTTCAAATTTCTGTCAACCCACTTTAAGTCAGCATAACTCTTTTGTCTATCTATTTCTTCTTTCAAGCATTCACGAATCATTTTAACTTGTTGTTCCATTTCCGTAAGGATTTCAGGTCCAATTACCTCTCTATCCTCAATGCTATCCCAACTAATAGGGGTTCTACATTTCCTTCCATAAAGTACCTCAAAGGTGCCATCTTAAGAGAAGCATGATATGTATTATTATATGCAAATTCAACTAATGGAAGATACTCTTCCCACTTATACTTTGTTGATCCATACAATACATATCCATAACATATCTTCTAAAACTTGATTTACTCTTTCAGTCTATCCATCCATTTCCGGATGATACACAAAACTAAAATTTAGCTTAGTTCCTAGAGCTACATTAAGCATTTTCCAAAATCTTGACGTCATTCTAGGATCTCTATCAGATATGATTAATTCAGGTACTCCATGTAATCTGAAAATTTCATGTACAAATCTTTTAGCCAAAACAGAGAATCATCCTTCAGATTTCCAGCAATAAAATGAGCTACTTTTGTTAGTTTATCAACAACTACCAAAATAACATCATGTTTATTTCTTGACATAGGCAACCCTTGTACAAAATCCATGCTTATTACTTGCCATTTATACTTTGTGGTATGCTATGAGGATACAATAACTAGCTGGGTGCATATGTTCCATTTTACGCGTTGACATTCAAGACAATGTGTCACAAAATCAATAACATCTTTTTTCATTCCTTTCCAGAAATATTGTTGTTTTATATTAGCAAGCATCTTTATAATGCCAGGGTGTCCAGAAAAAGGTGAATTGTGAAATTCAGCTAACAATTTCTTTCTCAAATCATTAAGCAAAGGTATGTATACTCTTTTTTTCATATCGTAAGATTCCTTCATTATCAAAGTGAAAACCTTTATATCTTTCATCTTTTGGATCAGCCAAGCAAGCACTGTTTTTACTTGTTGAAAGTAAGAATCAGATTCCATAACACTTTTTACTTCATCCTTAAACTGAGTTCTTAGTGTTATAAGAGTAGAAATGTGCTTCCTACGACTTAGAGCATCAACAACTCTATTTTCTTTTCCTTTAATGTAACTTATGTCAAAATCATATTGAGACAAAAACTCTAACCACCTTTGTTGTCTTGCATTCAGATTTGGCTGAGTGAAAATGTACTTCAGCCCAAGATGATCAGTTTTCAACTCAAATGGTTTACCAAGTAGATAATGCCTCCAAACTTGAAGTGCATGAACTATGGCAACAAGCTCTAAATCATGTGGAGCATAATTCAACTCATGTAACTTAAGTTTTCTACTTTCATAAGCTATGACATGATCATTTTGTAACAAAATACCTCCAAGACCTTCCCCGGATGCATCTCATTACAATAGTAAAGTCTCCATTGGGATCAAGTACAACTAAAATAGGTGCAGAAGTCAACTGACTTTTCAAAATTTTAAAATCAGATTCACATTTATCATTCCAAACAAATTTCTTATCCTTTTTCTGCAATGAAGTTATTGGTGCAGCTACCTTAGAAAAATCCTTTAAAAATTTTCTATAATAACCAGCAAGGCCCATGAAGCTTCTAACTTCATGTACATTCTTTGGTGCAAGCCACTCGGTTATAGCTATAATTTTAGAAGGATCTACAACAATCCCATCTTTACTTATAACATGACCCAAATAGTGAACTTTGGTGTCAAAGAAAGAACATTTGGACAACTTACCAAACAACCGTCTCTTTCTCAGAATTTCCAAAACTATTTTCAAGTGCTCATGATGCTCCTCAATACTTTTAGAATATATGAGAATGTCATCCAAGAATACAAGCACAAACTTGTCCAAGTATTCTTGAAAGATATTATTCATTAAGTTCATAAAAGCTACAGGTGCATTTGTTAATCCAAAGGGTAAAATCGTGAATTCATAATGTCCATACCTTGTCCTGAAAGTTGTTTTATGAATGTCCTCATCCTTAATCCGTAATTGATGATATCCAGATTGAAGATCTATCTTAGAATATACCGATGCTCCACGCATCTGATCAAATAGATCATCAATTCTAGGAAGTGGGTATCTATTCTTGATTGTTGCTTTGTTTAACATCCTATAATCAATGCACAATCTAAGTGTTCCATCTTTCTTTTTCACAAAGATCACTGGTGCTCCCCAAGGTGAAACACTTGGTCTAATCAAACCCTTAGAAAAAGTTCTTGCAACTGAGCCTTAAGCTCTACTAATTCTATAGTAGTCATTCGATAAGGTGCCTTAGAAATAGGTTCAGTACCTGGTTTGATTTCAATCGTGAAGTCAAACTCCCTTTTGGGTGGTAGACCGGTAATTCTTCGAAAACACATCACCGTAGTTCCATAACAGTGGATAACGTTCCATGAAATCATTGTTTTCCTCTATAGATTCTAAAATTTTTACTACATATAAGGTACAACCCTTATTTTTGGCCTTTTTAAGTTACATAGCTGACAATTTCCTAACTAAAATTTCTCGTTTTACACCCTGAATCTCTCTATTTTTTCTGCAGATCATCTAAACAACATATATGTTTTTCAAAATAGTCCACTTTTGCTTTATGCTCAGCTAACCAATTTACGCCTATGACTATGTCATAAGATCCCAAAGGTGCAACATAAAGATCAACTTCAGTGGAAAAGTTAGGTAAGTCAAGGACTGCCCAAAAAGACACATACTAACTGTATGAATAGAATTATTACCATAATGTATAGTCCATGATTTATCCATTTTTCCAGCTTTTCTTTTAAGTTTCGAAGCAAGTTTACTAGAAATAAAACATTCAGTAGCTCCCATATCAAAAATAATAGTTACAAGTATGCCAAATAACTTACTAGAACTTCTATGGGTGTAGCTTACTTTTCAGCTTACTTGTCAGCTACTGCAAGCATGTATCTTGTGCTACTAATTACGATCATCCTTCTTCAAAGGACATTGATTTGCGTAATGATCTTTGCCATAATTATAACAGCCTCCTACTAGTCCCTTTCTAGACTCAGAATTATTTCCAGCCTTAAAGTTATCATTCTGACCTCCATAGGACTTCTGTCCATTATTATTATTCTTGGTAAAATTGTTCTGTGCATTTCCAATAGTTATTCATTGTTGTTTTCTTATTATTATCAACTGAAAACTTACTTTTATTACCAAACTTCTTCCATGGTCCCTTCTTAGGTGTAAGAGAAGCTGAAGAGGGTTTGGAACTTTCTTCCTTACTTCCTCCTTATGAGCAAAAATAGCCTTTAATTTTTGTTCTTGCCTTATGGATTTTTCAACAACCCCTTCCATAGTGGTTGGGCTGTGAACATCAACTTCTCCCCCAATAATGGGATTCAATCCCATAATGAATTTTTGTATCCTGAACTTCTCATCAGTTTGATACTTGAGGTACATACTTGAGGAGTTTCAGTAAACCATTCCCAATACTCAGTTATAATTAACTTTCCTTGAGCTAAGTTCTAAAATTCAGTCATTTTCTTATCATAATAAAGTTGTGGCAGCCAACGTTGCCTAAAATAACTTTTAAATTGATCCCAAGTGATGTTAGTTTCATCAATATTTAACTCAACCTTACGGTTGTCCCACCATGAAGATGCTTCATGGGAAAGCTGATATGCTCCCCATATAGCCTTGTTTCCTCTAAGAAGTTCCTTATTGCAAAGTACTTCTCCATTTCACTGAGCCAATTCTTAGCTCCATCTCCTAATGTGGTGCCATCAAACTTAGGTGGACTTATCATTTTTATATCATTAGTGAGTTCAGTTGCTAGAAACAAGGGGAATTTTTTTTTGGCATGAATAATGTTCTCTGTTCTAAATACATAATTTAGAACACACATTCTTTAACAACCATTCTTATAACAGATAACCATATGTAGTTGTAATGACTTGGTGAGCTACCGATCTATTCATTTCATGACTCGGTGAACTACCGATCTATTCATGTTTAACATTAAGTATTGAATACTTTTCCATATACTACGTATACTTGGTTCTCTTTCCTATTTTAGGTATTGAGTGATCTGTCTAAGGAACCTATCTAAATATTTGTTACCAATATTCATCTGCATCACGAACCTTAGACTAGGTGACATAGGACAACACAACCAGTAACTTGCGATACTTTGGCCAAAGATTTCTAACATACTATTCAGTATTACTATTCCTTGATGGCATACTCATCAATCTAGAATACATCCTTCACCCCACTCTATTGTTATCTAGAATGTCCTTTACTGACTTTTCATCAGTCCACTTGCCCAAGGTTTAACCCTAGTTCGAGTTAACAACATATGTTATGATAGGAAGAGGCTCACGAAAACTTAGGGTAAGTTGGCATACTAGGTCAACCTAAGTCAACCCCATGTGCCAAGGTACCCTGAGTTTTAGAGGGCTACTCCTTATCTTAAACATGCTACTAACTAGACCTAGAGAGAAACTAAGTTCAAGTCCAATGTGTGTAGATCTAGATGATCAATGCAGAAGGGTGTTGCCACATGTCAACTACATCATGTATCCTCGAGAAGATCCTAATCTTCTCAAAGGTACAACCCTACAGTTGGCATGTGCCAACATCCTATAGAACAACCTCATCGAGATGTACATACCCCTAGGAGCTTATTATAATTTAATTAATTTGGATTATTAAAAATAGATTTCAGCAACCTTGCCAAGCCCTAATCCAACACTCCTTAAGTTCTTTTCTATACTAGATTCAATTGATCGTTAAAGAACTTCCTTGACTTAAGATTTCCTTTAATGTTCATTTAATGGGCTTAATAAGCCATTAACCAAAATAGAACAACAACATTATAAGTTCCATTTAATGTGACTTAACCATTCAAGGAAGTGTAACAACCACCTAGGTTGTAACTAAGTAGACTTTATTAAAATGAAGTCTAATGATTAGGAATCATATCTTCCTTTTCATTTGCATTCTTATGTTAGAGGAAGGGTCTTCCTTTACATGGTTAAGTGCTAGGGTTTAGCACCCCTTTATATCATTTACAAATTCTTTAGTTTTTACTGAATGTTCATTCCACATCATATTACTATGTTGAATTGTTTAGATATGATCATCAAATTCTGCAACTTAGCAAGCTACATCTTATTTAGGAGAATATTCTAAATCCCATTATCAAACTTATCCAAGAATACCCAATTAAGCATATAAATAATATGGAGAATATCAACAAGATAGGATTCCATCTCTATTATAAAAGTACAAGATAATTTACACATCCAATGCAAGTAAATTCTCAACTTTCAATTCATCTTTAAAACTTATACATTTACAAAACTTATGCATTTTAGGCATACTACATAACAACAACCTTCATTCTAAAAAGAATATAACTTTTCTTTTTCAATACAACTCAAGAACGAATCAAAATTCTCTACAAAGAATCAGACTTAAATCAGCCAATGCATCATATAAGTTTTTTCTTCTTTTATCACTTACGAAGTCCATCTACAAAAATTGCTAGCATGGGTCAGTTCAATGAACTGAGCATGATAAGCACTAAGCCTTAAAATGAAGTGCATTCCACTAATTGTTCCATTAAAAACAACCCTGCTTTAATGAAACAATTAGTATATCATACTATAAGCATAAGTAATAACAATCAGAGAAGGAATACATTAATAAATCTGAATTCACTTCTAAGAGAGAGAGAAGAATATATAACATTTTCCTTACAATTTAAAGTTTAATTGATCCTAACAATTACCTTTATCAAACAACAGATCTTATCATCTCATTGTTCCCAATTCTACAATAATAGAATACAACACTTATCTTTACTATAAGACAAAAGAAGTGTTTACAACATGGTTCTCAGTAGGGTGATTCACCTAACTTTTAAGCAAAGGAAGAAGAGAAACCATTTCAACTATGCCCAAAACACATAACATCCACAAAGCAGAAATAGGTTCATGTCATGACTTAAACTATTTCATTTAAAGGTCAACTACCTTAAAATTCAACATTTTAGATATTCATCATAAAATCACATATTAATCCAAGAGGAAAATAAAGGATCAACAGTCAACCAACAAGTTTACATTTTCTGTTCAACAAACCAATCATCAATCTCTTTCTACTTTATTTCAATCAAATGTTATGTACAAGAAGACTAAACAATGTAATAATCTTCTTTTCCTATAAGAATAATTAACAGGTGGTTCCAATCAAATGAACTTAACCCAACAGCCTTAGAAAAGGAATCTTAACAGGATATGATTCAATCCTTAATTCATCTCATTATACTTAACAACAATTCCCTTTTTCTAATACAGAAAAATAAGTTCATAAATTTATTCCCAAAGGAGAGATCAAGATCAACTTTAGAATAAGAAGAAAACGTATTGAAACCTTCCCTAAAATATTTACCATAAAAAGGCATGAGTTCCATTTTTAGCTCGAATCAGTATAACAGTGAAGTTTAAAACAACACTACATCCCTAAGAAATCACAATTTCCTTTATCCTTAAAGACTCAAGCATTCATTTATTGGACCCAACAAGAAGTGTAAAACCCGAATAGGAAACTAACAACTCTAAAATTACCCATATGCTCAGT
Organism: Taxus wallichiana var. yunnanensis; assembly: GCA_018340775.1. Classification (NCBI taxonomy): domain Eukaryota; kingdom Viridiplantae; phylum Streptophyta; class Pinopsida; order Cupressales; family Taxaceae; genus Taxus; species Taxus wallichiana. The sequence continues at coordinate 449,744,982 of CM031237.1, read as the reverse complement.
CAAGACAAAAACTAACTTGCAATAAATTTCAACTTCTTAATACAAGAGCAAACAGATTGGGGTTCCAAGAAGAATGGTTAACCAACAATATATTCCAAACAAGATCTCAAAGAGGTTACCCAACAACCCATTTAAACCATGCTTCCAGTTTTTCTCCTTGCATGTAGTTGGTCTCAAAAAGAGTTCTGAGTTATTAAACCATTTAATCAAGTAATAAACCCAATTTCAAAGCCAAGACCCAATCGATCATATTTGTAATACAACCAGTTCAGGACTCGTAATACAATTCCGAGCACAATGTTGAACATAAGCTCCCACAAAGGTTCGGTACCACTCAAGTGAATATACACAAGTTCAGGACAACAACATATTCTCTTTTTAGTTTACATCTTAAACAAAGAAAACCCAAAATAATACCATAATAGAACCGACACCTTGCTCAGGTTACAATTTCCAAACACATTAGTAACAATTAAATTGTACAGTGTCGCATCACGAATCTCATACATGAGTTCGAATATACACCAACATCTTAAAACAAGGTAGTATACAAATACCTATTAACAATTTAGAAAAGCAGAGAGCTTCCATTTCCTATTAACATCTCATCAAACCCTATTTTCCAATTCAAACAAAATATAAGTTTCTTACCGGGTTCGACCTATACCAACAACAAAATACGAGTGTCATGTACTTAATGAACTTTCAATAATAGTTCAAATGGTCACTAGAAAATAAACACAAGCTCTAAGCCATATACGGACTTCAACAATAGTCCAGGTCATCACAAGAATCAAAACATGATTCCTTAGTACAAGAACCTCTATCAACAAGTTCAAATCGAACACAAAACCAAAACAAGATCCAAACAAAAATACGAGCTTGAATACAAGTTACAAAAAATACGAGCTCAATACAAGCTCAAGATCAACAAACATGAATTCCCACAGTAACAGATGGAAGTCAAGGTTCCCAAATAACTCAACACAATAATCATTAGCAACGAAGGTCATCAAAATAGAACCCTTCAATTACCAGATATAAAAAATGTCAAGCAAGAGTTACAAAATATGTTTTTGCATGCATGTATCATGTTTTTAAACAAACACAACGTAAGTTTCCAAACAAACCATATTTACCATGGATTCATGATCAAGAACACAAGATTTATTAAACCCAACAAGAAAATAACCAGATAAAATATGCAATCCACAAATCTTAATAGAGCAGAGTTGTTTTTATGAAAACATTTAGAAGAAAGCAAGAGATTTTAATGGTTAGAGCCTATCATGCCTGATAGTGCTTCTACCAAATCGAAGGAGACCTCCAGCCAGAGCTCACAACTTCTCCTCTTCCCCACAAAGATCAAACAACCATATTCTTTTTCCACAATGCTTCTTATACATCCCACGAACTAAAAATAGGTCTAAGACTTCAAAAATAGCCATTAAGTGTAGTTCAATCTGCTGGTTTGAAAAACCAGAGAGCATGCAGAGAAAAAATTGTGAAACATGCAAAGTGAAACAACCCTAGACAAACCCGCTTGCATGCCTTCCAAGACGGTTTGTGCATGAAAAACGAAAATAATAAATTTCATTAATTCCAATTTTCCCACCTATCCTTCCTTGCCACCACCTTCCAAGTCTAGTGAATGCCAAATCAAAATTAACATGAAATTCCATTTTAGTGACACTTCCACATAAGCCTCCGCCAAGTCAACTAGCCCCTACCAAAACTAGTAGTACCCTATGCATTCAAAAACCTTATCAATAACATAAATGCCATAGGAACCATCACCCTTAATGCATGTGACCACCTAATTCCCCTTTCATACCCATTAGTTTAGGATAGATCAAATTGCTTAGGTTAGACCTTAGGTAGTTTATAATATATACCTTAGGATATAACCCTAACAACAAATTTCCACCATAGGTCTTAACACATAGCCTTAGGTAGTTTCCACATAGGTTAGATTAATTCACAACATAATAGTTTTAGGCATTAGGTTAGATCATCATAAAACCTTATAGTATTAGGTTCTAGGTTAATTTTAATAGCCTAGTAACCTTTCCATATCCTTTAGCACAAAGCTTAGGTTAGGATGCCAATCAACCAACAAAGTAGAATAGGAAGCTTTAGGTTAGAATAAGAATTCTATTAAGTGACATAGCTTAGGTAGAAAATATTCTTACCTAGCTTAGGATTCCATAGGATAGTCCTTTTTAGGATCCCAAATCCTTCCTATGCCATGAACAGGTTGTATTTTTGTGTTCATCAGCAATGTCCTGCCATGATCGATCTCCAAGGACCCAAGCACAACATACAACTGAATGGAAATACATTCACACAAAAATCAAAGAACTTGTAATAACAAAGTTCAGTCAATATGTCTCTTAATTCATGGAATGTCAATTTACCATTCGTTCAACAGAGATTTAAAACATTCCTTGGATCACTGAAATTGATCCAAGGATGAGTCAGATTAATAGATAAGTTTACAACTCTTAAACCAGATTGAAACTCACCTACAAAAGTGAAAAATGGATTCAAGGAAGCCATTCCAATTCAATCAAAGGATCTTAAGAACAAAAATGATTTATCCATATCAAGCATGATCTCCAACAATCAAAAGAACATATCTTTATAAGGAAAATCACATGTCAACACTTGAAATGCAAAGGAGGAAAATAACAACTATCAAGGGTGTTACATGCTTCCCTCCTAAAAGAATCATCATCCCGATGATTACCTCTTTTAATAATTTACATCAAGGACAATCAATTCATTCACTTCTCTTATCCTAAGTTAAATATATCAAACCTTATAGTTCCAAAATCAACATTAAATAGTTGTTTATTCAAATCAAATAAATATCTACCCAAAACTGGCATACTTATTGTCATATAAAGATAAAATCATAAATTTTTATCAATCAACAAAATCAATTCTGTTCAAATAGATATGGAAAAGTAGTTTTCATATCCTCTAGATTTTCCCAAGTTGCACTCTCTTCGTTAAACTGGTCCCACTAGACCTTACATTGACTTATTTCTCGATTTCTTAAATGCAACTGGCAAGTTTCCAACACTCGAATGGGTTTAACCATGATTATTCTTGGGTCTTGACCTGCAAGGAATTCCAATTTAACACATGTGATAAATCTGAAATGTATTTCTTAAGCAAAGAAATATGGAAAACATCATGCATTCATGACAAAGTAGGTGGTAATGCTAAACGATAAGCTACATGGGTTGATTACTTCAACTATTTCAAAAGGTCCCACATAACGAGGTGATAACTTGGCAGCCTTGCCAAAGTTATAGAACTCTTTTTCGGTTTAACCCAAGAAAAACCTTCTCACCAAGTTCAAATTTCCTGTCAACCACTTTAAGTCAACATAACTCTTTTTCCTATCTGCTGCTTCTTTCAAGCATTCACGAATCATTTTAACTTGTTGTTCCATTTCCATAAGGATTTCAGGTCCAATTACCTCTCTATCCTCAATGTTATCCCAACTAACAGGGTTCTACATTTCCTTCCATAAAGTGCCTCGAAAGGTGCCATCTTAAGAGAAGCATGATATGTATTATTGTATGCAAATTCAACTAATGGAAGATACTCTTCCCACTTATACTGTTGATCCATACAATACATCCATAACATATCTTCTAAAACTTGATTTACTCTTTCAGTTTGTCCATCCGTTTCTGGGTGATACGCAGAACTGAAATTTAGCTTAGTTCCTAGAGCTACATTAAGTGTTTGCCAAAATCTTGACGTCATTCTAGGATCTCTATCAGATATGATTAATTCAGGTACTCCATGTAATCTAAAAATTTTGTGTACAAATATTTTAGCCAAAACAGAGAATCATCCTTCATATTTCCAACAATAAAATGAGCTACTTTTGTTAGTTTATCAACAACTACCAAAATAACATCATGTTTATTTCTTGACATAGGCAACCCTTGTACAAAATCCATGCTTATTACCTACCATTTATACTGCGGTATGCTATGAGGATACAATAAACCGGTTGGGTGCATATGTTCCACTTTTACGCGTTGACATTCAAGACAATGTGTCACAAAATCAATAACATCTTTTTCATTCCTTTCCAAAAATATTGTTGTTTTATATCAGCAAGCATCTTTGTAATGCCAGGGTGTCCAAAAAAGGTGAATTGTGAAATTCAGCTAACAATTTCTTTCTCAAATCATTAAGCAAAGGTATGTATACTTGTTTTCATATCATAAGATTCCTTCATTATCAAAGTGAAAACCTTTATATCTTTCATCTTTTGGATCTGCAACAAGCGCTATTTTTACTTGCTGAAAAGTAAGAATCAGATTCCATAACACTTTTTACTTCATCCTTAAACTGAGTTCTTAGTGTTATAAGAGCATAAATGTGCTTCCTATGACTTAGAGCATCAACCACTCTATTTTCTTTTCCTTTAATGTAACTTATGTCAAAATCATATTGAGACAAAAACTCTAACCACCTTCGTTGTCTTGCATTCAGATTTGGCTGAGTGAAAATGTACTTCAGCCCAAGATGATCAGTTTTCAACTCAAATGGTTTACCAAGCAGATAATGCCTCCAAACTTGAAGTGCATGAACTATGGCAGCAAGCTCTAAATCATGTGGAGCATAATTCAACTCATGTAACTTAAGTTTTCTACTTTCATAAGCTATGACATGATCATTTTGTAACAAAATACCTCCAAGACCTTCCCCGGATGCATCATTACAACAATAAAGTCTCCATTAGGATCAGGTATAACTAAAATAGGTGTAAAGTCAACTAACTTTTCAAATTTTTAAAAGTAGATTCACATTTATCATTCCAAACAAATTTCTTATCCTTTTTCTAATGAAGTTATTGGTGTAACTACCTTAGAAAAATCCTTTACAAATTTTCTATAATAACCAACAAGGCCCATGAAGCTTCTAACTTCATGTACATTCTTTGGTGCAGGCCACTTGGTTATAGCTACAATTTTAGAAGGATCTACAACAATCCCATCTTTACTTATAACATGACCCAAATAGTGAACTTCGTGTCAAAGAAAGAACACTTGGACAACTTACCAAACAACCGTCTCTTTCTCAAATTTCCAAAACTATTTTCAAGTGCTCATGATGCTCCTCAATACTTTTAGAATATATGAGAATGTCATCCAAGAATACAAGCACAAACTTGTCCAAGTATTCTTGAAAGATATTATTCATTAAGTTCATAAAATTTGTAGGTGCATTTGTTAATCCAAAGGGTAAAACCGTGAATTCATAATGTCCATACCTTGTCTTGAAAGTTGTTTTATGAATGTCCTCATCCTTAATCCATAATTGATGATATCCAGATCAAAGATCTATCTTAGAATATACCGATGCTCCACGCATCTGATCAAATAGATCATCAATTCTAGGAAGTGGGTATCTATTCTTGATTGTTTCTTTGTTTAACATCCTGTAATCAATGCACAATCTAAGTGTTCCATCTTTCTTTTCACAAAGATCACTTGGTGCTCCCAAGGTGAAACACTTGGTCTAATCAAACCCTTAGAAAAAGTTCTTGCAATTGAGCCTTAAGCTCTACTAATTCTATAGTAGTCATTCGATAAGGTGCCTTAGAAATAGGTTTAGTACCTGGTTTGATTTCAATCGTGAAGTCAAACTCCCTTTTGGGTGGTAGACCTAGTAATTCTTCTAGAAACACATCACCGTAGTTCCATAACAACGGATAACGTTCCATGAAATCATTGTTTTCCTCTTGATTCAAAATTTTTACATATAAAGTACAACCCTTATTTTTGGCCTTTTTAAGTTACATAGCTGACAATTTCCTAACTAAAATTTCTCATTTTACACCTTAATCTCTGTTGTTTTCTACAGATCATCTAAACAACATATATGTTTTTCAAAATAGTCCACTTTTTGCTTTATGCTCAGCTAACCAATTTATGCCTATGACTATGTCATAAGATCCCAAAGGTGCAACATAAAGATCAACTTCAATGGAAAAGTTAGGTAAGTCAAGGACTGCCCCAAAAAGACACATACTAACTATATGAATAGAATTATTACCATAATGTACAATCCATGATTTATCCATTTTTCCATCTTTTCTTTTAAGTTTTGAAGCAATTTTACTAGAAATAAAACATTCAGTAGCTCTCGTATCAAAAATAATAGTTATAGGTATGCCAAATAACTTACTAGGAACTTCTATGGGTGTAGCTTGCTTTTCACTTGCTTGTCAGCTACTGCAACATGTATCTTGTGCTTTGTTGATTACGATCATCCTTCTTCAAAGGACATTGATTTGCGTAATGATCTTTGCCACAATTATAACAGCCTCCTACAGGTCCCTTTCTAGACTCAAATTATTTCCAGCCTTAAAGTTATCATTCTGACCTCCATAGGACTTCTGATCCATTATTATTATTCTTGGCAAAATTGTTCCATGCATTTCCAGTAGTCTTATTTGTTGTTGTTTTCTTATTATTATCAGCTGAAAACTTACTTTTATTACCAAAATTCTTCCATGGTCCCTTCTTAGGTGCAAGAGAAGTTGAAGAGGGGTTTGGAACTTTCTTCCTTACTTCCTCCTTATGAGCAGAAATAGCCTTTAATTTCTGTTCCTGCCTTATGGATTTTTCAACAACCCCTTCCATAGTGGTTGGGTTGTGAACGTCAACTTCTCCCCCAATAATGGGATTCAATCCCATAATGAATTTCCATATCCTAACTTCTCATCAGTTTGATACTGAGGTACATACTTGAGGAGTTTCATAAACCATTCCCAATACTCAGTTACTTGTTAACTTTCCTTGAGCTAAGTTCTAAAATTCAGTCATTTTCTTATCATAATAAAGTTGTGGCAGCCAACGTTGCCTAAAATAACTTTTAAATTGATCCCAAGTGATGTTAGTTTCATCAATATTTAACTCAACCTTATGGTTGTCCCACCATGAAGATGCTTCATGGGAAAGCTGATATGCTCCCCATATAGCCTTGGTTTCCTCTAAGAAGTTCCTTATTGCAAAGTACTTCTCCATTTCACTAAGCCAATTCTCAGCTCCATCTCCTAATGTGGTGCCATCAAACTTAGGTGGACTTATCCTTTTTATATCATTAGTGAGTTCAACTGCCAACCTTGCCTTTTTGTTTTCTAGATGGACTGGCACACATTGACATTGTTATTATCAACACCCAAATTGGGGTTGTCCTCAGGAGGTGGCTGATTGTTATTACTAGCTTCTTCTTCCTCCTCATTACCCATTACTTGTTGTTCAAGTACAACCAAATGATCTCTTGTGTCCAATAGGGCAAGCAAGGATCTCATCAAGTTTTTGGGTTGCTGCTCCTTCATCAGGTGGAGGTTATTCACAACGTTTCCTCTTGTCTAACCATTTTTTGTTACAAGAAAATTCAAGTTTTTATCAGATTATGGACACAATAGGTCCAAGAGCTGCAACCTTCAGCTCTAATACCAAGATGTAACATTCCCATTTTAAGACTTTAGAAACAAGGGAATTTTTTTTTTTTTTTTTTGCATGAATAATGTTCTCTGTTCTAAATACATAATTTAGAACACACATTCTTTAACAACCATTCTTATAATAGATAACCATATGCAGTTGTAATGACTCGGTGAGCTACCGATCTATTCATTTCATGACTCAATGAACTACCGATCTATTCATGTTTAACATTAAGTATTGAATACTTTTCCATATACTACATATACTTGGTTCTCTTTCCCTATTTTGGTATTGAGTGATCTATCTAAGGAACCTATCTGAATATTTTTACCAATATTCATCTACATCACGAACCTTAGACTAGGTGACATAGGACAACGCAACCAACAACTTGCGATACTTTGGCCAAATATTTCTAACATACTATTCGTATTACTATTCCTTGATGGCATACTCATCAATCTGAATACATCCTTCACCCCACTCTATTGTTATCTAGAATGTCCTTTACTGACTTCCATCAGTCCACTTGCCCAAGGTTTAACCCTAGTTCGAGTTAACAACATATGTTATGATAGGAAGAGGCTCACGAAAACTTAGGGTAAGTTGGCATACTAGGTCAACCTAAGTCAACCCCATGTGCCAAGGTACCCTGAGTTTTAGAGGGCTACTCCTTATCTTAAACATGCTACTAACTGACCTAGAGAGAAACTAAGTTCAAGTCCAATGTGTGTAGATCTAGATGATCAATGCAGAAGGGTGTTGCCACATGTCAACTACATCATTGTATCCTCGAGAAGATCCTAATCTTCTCAAAGGTACAGCCCTACAGTTGGCATGTGCCAACATCCTATAAAACAACCTCATCGAGATGTACATACCCCTAGGAGCTTATTATAATTTAATTAATTTGGATTATTAAAAATAGATTTCAGCAACCTTGCCAAGCCCTAATCCAACACTCCTTAAGTTCTTTTCTATACCAGATTCAATTGATCGTTAAAGAACTTCCTTGACTTAAGATTTCCTTTAATGTTCATTTAATGGGCTTAATAAGCCATTAACCAAAACAGGACAACAACATTATAAGTTCCATTTAATGTGACTTAACCATTCAAGGAAGTGTAGCAACCACCTAGGTTGTAACTAAGTAGACTTTATTAAAATGAAGTCTAATGATTAGGAATCATATCTTCCTTTTCATTTGCATTCTTATGAGAGAGGAAGAGTCTTCCTTTACATGGTTAAGTGCTAGGGTTTAGCACCCCTTTATATCATTTACAAATTCTATAGTTTTTACTTGAATGTTCATTCCACATCATATTACTATGTTGAATTGTTTAGATATGACCATCAAATTCTGCAACTTAGCAAGCTACATCTTATTTAGGGAGAATATTCTAAATCCCATTATCAAACTTATCCAAGAATACCCAATTAAGCATATAAATAATATGGAGAATATCAACAAGATAGGATTCCATCTCTGTTATAAAAGTACAAGATAATTTACACATCCAATGCAAGTAAATTCTCAACTTTCAATTCATCTTTAAAACTTATACATTTACAAAACTTATGCATTTTAGGCATACTACCTAACAACAACCTTCATTCTAAAAAGAATATAACTTTTCTTTTTCAATACAACTCAAGAATGAATCAGAATTCTCTACAAAGAATCAAACTTAAATCAGCCAATGCATCATATAAGTTTTTGCCTTCTTTTATCACTTACGAAGTCCATCTGCAAAAATTGCTAGCAGTCGGTTCATTAATGAACTATAGCATGATAAGCACTAAGCCTTAAAACAAGTGCATTCCACTAATTGTTCCATTAAAAACAACCTTGCTTTAATGAAACAATTAGTATATCATACTATAAGCATAAGTAATAACAATCAAAGAAAGGAATACATTAATAAATCTGAATTCACTTCTAAGAGAGAGAGAATATAATATATAACATTTTCCTTACAAATTAAAGTTTAATTGATCCTAACAATTACCTTTATCAAACAACAGATCTTATCATCTCATTGTTCCCAATTCTACAATAATAGAATACAACACTTATCTTTACTATAAGACAAAAGAAGTGTTTACAACATGGTTCTCAGTAGGGTGATTCACCTAACTTTTAAGCAAAGGAAGAAGAGAAACCATTTCAACTATGCCCAAAACACATAACATCCACAAAGCAGAAATAGGTTCATGTCATGACTTAAACTTGTTTCATTTAAAGGTCAACTACCTTAAAATTCAACATTTTAGATATTCATCAGAATAGAATCACATATTAATCCAAGAGGAAAATAAAGGATCAACAATCAATCAACAAGTTTACATTTTCTATTCAACAAACCAATCATCAATCTCTTTCTACTTTATTTCAGTCAAATGTTATGTACAAGAAGACTAAACAATGTAATAATCTTCTTTTCCTATAAGAATAATTAACAGGTGGTTCCAATCAAATGAACTTAACCCAACAACCTTAGAAAAGGAATCTTAACAGGATATGATTCAATCCTTAATTCATCTCATTATACTTAACAACAATTCCCTTTTTCTAATACGACAAATAAGTTCATAAATTTATTCCCAAAGGAGAGATCAAGATCAACTTTAGAATAAGAAGAAAACGTATTGAAACCTTCCCTAAAATCTTTACCATAAAAAGGCATGAGTTCCATTTTTAGCTCGAATCAGTATAACAATGAAGTTTAAAACAACACTACATCCCTAAGAAATCACAATTTCCTTTATCCTTAAAGACTCAAGCATTCATTTATTAGACCCAACAAGAAGTGTAAAACCTGAATAGGAAACTAACAACTCAAATTACCCATATGCTCAGTCAAGATAGAAACTAACTTGCAATAAATTTCAACATCTTAATACAAGAGCAAACAGATTGGGGTTCCAAGAAGAACAATTAACCAACAATATATTCCAAACAAGATCTCGAAGAGGTTACCCAACAACCCATTTAAACCATGCCTCTAGTTTTTCTCCTTGCATGTAGTTTGTTTCAAAAAGAGTTCTGAGTTATTAAACCATTTAATCAAGTAATAAACCCAATTTCAAAGCCAAGACCCAATCAATCATATTTGTAATACAACCAGTTCAGGACTCGTAATACAATTCCGAGCACAATGTTGAACATAAGCTCCCACAAAGGTTTGGTACCACTCAAGTGAATATACACAAGTTCAGGACAACAACATATTCTCTTTTTAGTTTACATCTTAAACAAAGAAAACCCAAAATAATACCATAACAGAACCAACACCTTGCTCAAGTTACAATTTCCAAACACATTAGTAACAATTAAATTGTACAGTGTCACATCATGGAATCTCATACATGAGTTCGAATATACACCATAGTATCTTAAAACAAGGTAGTATACAAATACCTATTAACAATTTAGAAAAGAAGAGAGCTTCCATTTCCTGTTAACATCTCATCAAACCCTATTTTCCAATTCAAATGAAATATAAGTTTCTTACGGGGTTCAGACCTATACCAACAACAAAATACGAGTGTCATGTACTTAATGAACTTTCAATAATAGTTCAAATGGTCACTAGAAAATAAACACAAGCTCTAAGCCATATACGGACTTCAACAATAGTCCAGGTCATCACAAGAATCAAAACATGATTCCTTAGTACAAGAACCTCTATCAACAGTTCAAATCGAACATGAAACCAAAACAAGATCCAAACAAAATACGAGCTTGAATACAAGTATACAAAAATACGAGCTCAATACAAGCTCAAGATCAACAAACATGAATTCCCATAGTAATAGCGGAAGTCAAGGTTCCCAAATAACTCAGCACAATAATCATTAGCAATGAAGGTCATCAAAACAGAACCCTTCAATTACCAGATACAAAAATGACAAGCAGAGTTACAAAATATGTTTTTGCATGCATGTATCATGTTTTTAAACAAACACAACGTAAGTTTCCAAACAAAACCATATTTACCATGGATTCATGATCAAGAACACAAGATTTATTAAACCCAGCAAGCAAATAACCAGATAAAATATGCAATCCACAAATCTTAATAGAGAAGAGTTGTTTTTATGAAAACATTTAGAAGAAAGCAAGAGATTTTAATGGTTAGAGCCTATCATGCCTGATAGTGCTTCTACCAAATCAAAGGAGACCTCCAGCCGAGCTCACAACTTCTCCTCTTCCCCACGAAAGATCAAACAACCATATTATTTTTCCACAATGCTCTTATACATCCCACGAACCGAAAATAGGTCTAAGACTTCAAAAATAGCCATTAAGTGTAGTTCAATCTGTTGGTTTGAAAACCAGAGAGCATGTAGAGAAAAAATCACGAAACATGCAAAGTGAAACAACCCCAAAAAAACCCGCTTGCATGCCTTCCAAGATGGTTTGTGCACAAAAACTAAAAATAATAAATTTCATTAATTCCAATTTTCCCACCTATCCTTCCTTGCCACCACCTTCCAAGTCTAGCGAATGCCAAATCAAAATTAACATGAAATTCCATTTTAGTGACACTTCCACATAAGCCTCCACCAAGTCAACTAGCCCCTACCAAAACTAGCAATACCCTATGCATTCAAAACCTTATCAATAACATAAATGCCATAGGAACCATCACCCTTAATGCATGCGACCACCTAATTCCCCTTTCATACCCATTAGTTTAGGATAGATCAAATTGCTTAGGTTAGACCTTAGGTAGTTTATAATATATACCTTAGGATATAACCCTAACAACAAATTTCCACCATAGGTCTTAACACATAGCCTTAGGTAGTTTCCACATAGGTTAGATTAATTCACAACATAATAGTTTTAGGCATTAGGTTAGATCATCATAAAACCTTATAGTATTAGGTTCTAGGTTAATTTTAATAGCCTAGTAACCTTTCCATATCCTTTAGCATAGAGCTTAGGTTAGGATGCCAATCAACCAACAAAGTAGAATAGGAAGCTTTAGGTTAGAATAAGAATTCTATTAAGTGACATAGCTTAGGTAGCAAATATTCTTACCTAGCTTAGGATTCCATAGGATAGTCCTTTTTAGGATCCCGAATCCTTCCTATGCCGTGAATAGGTTGTATTTTCATGTTCATCAACAATGTCCTACCATGATCGATCTCCAAGGACCCAAGCACAACATACAACTGAATGGAAATATGTTCACACAAAAATCAAAGAACTTGTAACAACAAAGTTCAGTCAATATGTCTCTTAATTCATGGAATGTCAATTTACCATTCATTCAACAAAGCAGATTTAAAACATTCCTTGGATCACTAAAATTGATCCAAGGATGAGTCAGATTAATAGATAAGTTTACAACTCTTAAACCAGATTGCAACTCACCTACAAGAAGTGAAAAATGGATTCAAGGAAGCCATTCCAATTCAGTCAAAGGATCTTAAGAACATAAAATGATTTATCCATATCAAGCATGATCTCCAACAATCAAAAGAACATATCTTTATAAGGAAATCCTTTGTAATTACTTCCTCTACCCAACTTGTCAAAAATTGGTACAAGTAATGATATAGCGTGAACTAGTCCTTCAGACGGCAGGTGAAATTGATCCTACAAAGTCAATGGATCATTTCTCAAATGGTTATGTTCTAGCTATAGGTTTCAAGGGAATCTTATCCCTTCTTCCTAGTTTTCCAAGGTGCTGACAATGGTCAAAAGCCTTGTAAAAGTCAATACAATCTTTGTAAACTATCTACCACAAAAACTCGATAGAAGGATCTTTCACATGGTTTCATTCCCCCATGTAGCTTCCTCCCAAAATCCCACCATGTGATTCCTCCATGATTGCAATGCGTTCATGTTATAACAAATACCAGATAAAACCTCATCACAACCTATCTTGTATAAGTCTCCACTAATTAACATGTAGGGTGCGACACGTATGGATAATTTATTTTGTTTTGAAGTATTCATTATTTCTGGTGTCACACTCCGCCTTGTGGAACATATAAATATATTCCAAGTTAGAGGGTGCACACTGCAACCTAAACAAATTGCGCATCCGGCATAGTATCTTCAATGCTCAGTGCTCTCCCGAATCAATCCTTGATAAATGATCGTGGTCCTAAGTTACTCTTTTTGATTTTCATAACAATTGTAAACTCAAATTCTTGAAACAACAGGACCTACCAACATATGTGCCATTGTAAAATAGGATTTTTCACCAAGTACTCCAATTCCATGTGGTTTGTGTAGAATATGAAGTGTGTTGCCAACATATATTGCCTAAATTTGTGCAGCGCATAGATCATTAATAGTTCCTCGGAATCGGTAGTAGTGTAGTTCTCTCATGTTGGTGTCAACTTCCTACTAGAAAAACACAAGGGGTGGTCAACAATTCCTTCTCTAGGTTGTGCTAAAATTACCCCAATCACCATCCCTAAAGTGTCAACATGTACATGGAATGGCTTATCCCAAGAAGGAAATCGTAATATGGATGCGGTGATGATGAGATTATCCTTCAATGTATGAAACTCACTCTATTGCACCTCTCCTAGTTAAATGCACTCTTGCATTTTAGTAACTCCTTTAAGGGTGTAGTTATTTTGGCATACCCATTAATAAATTTCCGGTAGTACCCTATATGCCTAAGGAACATGTGCACTATGATCTTGTTGGTAGGCTCCCCAATCCCACAATAATGGAAACTTTGGCAGGATCCACCAAAGAAGCCTTCCTTACATATGATATGCCTCTGAAAGGGTTCGAAATGGAGTAGAAAAACACATTTCTTAATGTTGAGTGATATCCTCCACTGCTGGCATCTTTCAAACATTAGCCTTAAAATGTCACAATGGTCTTTCACTAGTCCATACATCATCCACTCATCAAGGTAGACTTGAAGAAAATTATGCATGAAGTCTGAAATGCTTGCACTATACTTGCGCAAAAATACAACAGCATGTTCTTCAATCCAAAAGGCATGACCATGTAGGAAAATATTCCCCATTTAGTGGAAAATTTTTTCTTTTCCTAGTCTTCCTTTACAATTCTAACTTGGTGATACCCTGAGAATCCATCTGTGAAGGAATAGATCTCACACCCGGCTACTCCTTCTAGGATTTCTTCAGTAAAATGGGTTGGAAAAGGGTCAATGACACATACTAAATTCAAATCCCTATAATCAACATAGATCCTTATCCTCCCATCCTTCTTAATGCTTATGACCATGGAACTTATCCATTCTGATTCCTCCATGGCCTCAATGATTCCTGATGCAATCATTTTTTCAATTTCCTCCTTGACCTTGACACAAAGATTCAGATTCATTCGGTAAGGCATTTTTGAATTGGGCATGCACCCTCCTTTAACTTGATTTTAATTTCTCCCAAGTAGTGGTGAATGCCTTTAAGGTCATGGTATCTACATAGAAATAAGTTACTCTTTCCGGGTTTCACAACAACTATAAACTCAAACTATTAAAACAATAGGACCCACCAACATATGCGCCCTTGTAAAGAAATGATATTCTCCCACCTTAACATCTCTCATACTTCCCCGACCTCATCTAGATCCTTCGGCGAGCCTCATCACTCTTCCTTTGCTCTAACTACCTTGATTGCTCCTTTGGGAACTAGATCTCTCCATGTAGGCTTCTAATTACATCCATCATCTCTTGATACACCTCCTTCTAATGAGTAGGATCCAGGATAATTTACATGTACCACCTCTTCGTAATAACCAAAGGTGGTCTCTTCCTTGGTACTTTCCTTGCACACATAACCTCAACTTGCATTGTAACTAGTACATGCTCTAGTTCCAACTCGTGTGCTACCCTTGGCATCCACCGTGAATCGCCTACGCTTACCATTTCGAAACATTTATCCTTTTGGTCTTGTTGGCTCATATGTTCAAATATCTATGGGAACTCCTCTTACTTGTGCATTTTTCCACACCAAGAGAATAGTAATGATCTAGGCATTCATGTTTATAGTTCTCTGTAGACCCATAGTTATAACATGTTCCACACGGGAACTCACTTCTCCCTCCATGGTTACCGTGACCACGAAATCCTCCTTAAAAACCTCTTCCACACGCCCTTTCATCCGCATGCACTTCATAATGATGAAAATTTTCCTTGGAATTTTCCATGAGGTTGGTCGAGCATAAACCAATATCAATGGTATCATGTATCTAATCAATAAATCTACAAACCTTGGTGTCATGAGTAGTAGAGGTGTAGATCTTGCAATTACAAGACACATTTTTACGGATAACGTGCTGCAATAGTGGATACCTACTTGCATCATGAGCTCCATGGAAAATCTTAGACTCCACTATCATGGGGCATATCGATATTTGTGGGCAACTATCCTTTATATGCCCTCTACCTCACAATATGTGTACCATAAGACAACTGCGAGTCTCATGCGCCGAGTTCACATAAAATTTTCTATCTACTTGGCTATTTCAGTAATATGAACCTCAAGAAAAGGGTTGACACTTGTATCCATGCTTCTAATAGCCTCAACATGTAGGGTAGACTCCAAGGTCTCGCATGAGTCTGTGTGAAAGTCTTTGTGACAAAGTACTCTCCTAAAAGGTGTTATCAACCCTCCAAAAACCATTGAGCATGTTGAGAAGGATGAATATCATAATACATTTTTGATAAGAGAGTCTTAAAACCCCAATCATACTCCCACACACTCTCTACATGCCTTATTGAATCTCCTTTAGTATGCTAATGCTCTTCTGTTCAAACTTAGGGATATGAAATTCAGCTAGGAAGGCATGACGCAATGTGGTGTAATCCACCATTGTCTAATGGGGTCATACTTTCAGTACCAACTATGTGCACATCCTTGTACTTCCATTGCAAATTGACTCACCTTTCGTTCGGGGTAGTGATCCCTTTGCATGCCATAGGACCTCACACTTGTGTACATGATCTATAGCATCCTCAACACCTTTGTAGTTTGGTAGATGTAAATACATTTCAAAAAACACTTGTTGAGGTGGTTGAGGCCCTTGCCCGCCTGATCTAGAACCTTGATTTCCTCCAGTGTTACCTCCACCACTAGATCTACTAGATCTCCCGGTTCTATCCCTTTTGACCCACCGATCCCCCAAATATTCCAGGTCCACTAGTTCGTCTAGCTCCTCTACCACCAAATCCACCTCTTGTAGGCTGTAATGTGCTTGAAGTGGTTACACTGGTGTCCCCAACATCCCACTGAAATGCATGCCAATGGTTTGTGGTATTACATTACTAGATGTGTGTCCTATGGTGCTTCTAGATGTAATACCTAATATTTTTGTACCCTTATTTTTCCCACATATTGTTCCATAAAATATTCCTCCAAACACAGGAAATGATTGTGCAGCCATGGATGTGCGAAATGAAAAGTTATACCTCCTTCATGTTGATCTCACTTCTATCAATTCCAACTAGGTTAGTAATACTTATCTCTAGATTTGGAAAACTAAGCACAAGTGATTGGTCAAGAGGTGAATTTAGATGTGTGCTAAGGGCTATCTTTTCTCCAAGAAACAAACTCTCATCAGAAGCTAAAGGGGTCTCTCTCTCGCATTTTCCAATATGGGGTAGCATATAATGCTCAGGCTCCATGTCCTCTGTGTGAACCTTAATTCCTTCCTGCAACATGTTCCTCCATAGATCCATCACTCCTACAACCTTGCATTGTGTAGATAACTCCCTTTACCAAGCTCTACTATAATTGATTCATCTCTCTTTCCTCTCCTTTTCCGCCACAAGGTGTTCCATCTTCCTCCACCCTAGCTTCCTCGCCCAATGCTCAGAGAATATTATCTGGTCATAAGGAATGCTTCCAAACTTAGCGTAATGATCAAGATATTCATAGCTAAAGGGATAGCACACAAAAATGATCCTCTAGGTTCCCTTAAGAACTCAAACTTAACAACCTCTGGACAAGAATACATAGAAATAACATATTCCAGGGTATAATTGGTCAACACTCTTCTCCACCAATGATCAAAAACACGTGTCCAAGTCAAAAATTATCCTATAGCCTCTGATACTCATCTTGGGTCCACATGTAAGATCTATAGTACCATCTTGATCTAGATGCATACATGGAAATCCATTCATAAAACTCTACTAGAAAGTAGAAAAAGAAGGTCTCATATAGCTCATGATACAAGTTTTCTTCTACCCATTTACATACATAAAACTTAGGTCCAATACTAAATCTCTAAGAAAATTCATCCTCCATGCTCTTAAACCATGCTTCGACACTATCCAAGGTCAAGTGCTCTATCATCATGCATCATTCTCACAACATCTTAAAAAGAGGTCATGACAACGGAACCAAGATGTAGTCATTTTTTATGTACCCTTCATAGACACTAAAATTGGGTCACACTCCCTTGGTCCCACATCAAATAAACACCTTGAACACATTCACCTAACCATGGCCCCTTCATCCCACTCTAATATTAATTTAATTTAATTAATTCATTATCCTCACAATATTTATTTAAACATCCTAATTGAGATAATGCCCACATATCCACCTCACCCTAAGACCTATTCTTAGTATGTTGCTATAACTAGCTAAGACCTACCTAAACCCTAAAAATCAAAATCCTACACTCCCTTTAACCACATTCCCACCCATTAGAAGGGAAGCTTCCATTCTAATCAGGAGCCAACAAACAAGATCCAAGAAAATCAAAGGTATCTACTGAGTTTAGTAAACCTAGAAAATCCCACCCTAACCGATGCCATATACCCTAAACCACCGCCGGTCAACCCAGAACCACTGTCAGTTACTATTTAACTCCCAAAACAACCTTATTTCGAGGTTGGCACATTTCTGAGAGGTTGGCACATCTTCTGAGAGCAAGAGACGAAACCAGAGCTGCATACAAGCAGAACCAACATTCATACATGCATCAGAGCACCCACAGCCAACACCAAAAGCAATCACAAAGAATTTTCCTTCACAGGAGCATCCGGGAAGTGCCAGCACCACACCAAGTTCCTTCCATTTAATCACCAACCATTGCCACAACCGGACATCAAGCCCATGTAACTGTAAGTGTTTTGTTAACCACCACTTATCCATTGTCATTTAGGTACTCTCTTTTACTTTTTTATTAGTCTCTACTCCCATTCTCATTCCTCACCATTTTACCTCCATGCAAACTCGACCATTCCTTCACCCACACCTTTGAACTACTCATACCCAAATTTTAATCATCCCTGTGCATATCTAAGACCCACACAAACCTTTCCATTGCCTTTTCAATTTCAACTAGCCTTAGATCTATCATCATGCCAAGTTTTTATTGAGTTTCCTATACCCCAACCATACCATCATCGGTTACCCTAAATTGTTTCCGAGTTCACCTAAACCGACATCGGTCATACTAGACCAATGTCGGTCTATGTGTTTTTGACCAGAAACCAAGAACAGAGCTTAAAACCTCCACCAAATACCCAAAACATCCCAGAACCTTACCCTAACCAATACCATGCACTCGACAGAGACCTTGACCTTCAAATTTAATCATAGCTTAGCCTGTTGTGAATGAATTTGCTTATTGTAGATGAATGAGATACCTAAATCATTTTAACTACAGTAGGATTTCCTTTATTATTAGCATTAAGTTGTTTTAAACAGTGGATTGACAACCATCTAGGGAGTATCACACTTCCTAGATCTAGCATACGCTAGGCAAACAGCTCTACCGCATATCACTTTTATTTGGTAGTCTTGTTTTCCATTTTAGGTAGTTCCTCTAAGAAAAAGGAAGTTCTCTTGATCGGGTTGTTGATCCGTAATTCATATGCGCACAACAACCCACAACCAACATTTCAACATGTATTCCCCCTAGCCCTTTACCCTTATCTCTGCTTTTGTCAACATTCAAGAAATTATCTAGAATTAGGTGAAACATTTTGGCACGCTGGTGGGACCCATTTGGGGTTCCTTGCATTTCTTCATTTCTAGGTGAAAATTTGCATGTTTTTTTCCTTTCTGAAATGTTCTCACATTAAATTTCTCTCTTGGAATCTTCTTTTCTTTCTATTGTCTCAAAGCAATTGTGTTTTGGTGATATAAAAAGAACTCTTCTTCTCTTTCATTTTTACTACATTAGTGAAAGATCATATTCTCTCATGTTCATCTTTTTGTGTCATCGAATTCAATATTTTGATTTAGGTTTAAAAATCAACTTAATTTCATTCTACTTTTCTGCATTAGTTCATATTAATTGAGGTCAACCTATACGTTGGAAGTCATTCCCAGATGATGGTTGACAAATGAATCGTAGAAAGCAAACTTTCTCTCTCTCTCTCTCCGAGTCTTACTAAACTACACAAATTCAAAAATATACACATTCTTAAATGACATCTTTCCTAGGAATGCCTTTCAATAATCACAATGATAAGAGGATTGGTAGGTACTCCCTAGCTCGTTGTTTCTGTCAAGTCATACTTAAGAGGAAGGCCCACCCCCACTATAACATACCTGAAACCTCTCCTTTTTCATAGGAAGCCATCGTCACTTTGAACATTCTATTCTAAAGTTCATGAGTCAGTCCTTAAATAGCATAAGTTGAACAAAAATAATAGAAAAGGCACTCTTGGGATCATATTTTTCTTAGTGTTTCTATTTGGCTTGTGTTTTGAGGTGAGAGGACATGTTCTTCATTTTCTTATTTCCCCTTGCACGCTCTTCATCATAGTTGGTGTATTACACTTCATCTCGAGTGTGTCTGACCATATTTTCATCATTCTCGAGTCGGGTTTGATTCCACATCTAATTTTAACTCACAACCACATTTTCTTCATCGTTGTTTCAATTTCATAGTAACCGGTGTTGGTCCAAATGACTTTCGCGATTATGATCGACCATCAATGGTTTCACCCAACTAGCATTATTTTACTTGATATTTTGGTTAACCTACCCAAAAGGACACCTACTTCACCTTCTTTGCTATTCAGAGTCTCTATCACTCTCATCATATTCAATGACCTGGTGAATTTCATCAGAATCTTATCTACTTGGTAGATCATCAGTTTTTTGCCTTGTTTTGACAAACTGTCCATTTTCACAGTGACCGACCACCATTATCTGTGATCGGCATCGATTTACCATAGCCGACACATCGCTTAGCTTTGTGTAATTTTCTAGCTAACATTTTGTATCTAATTCACCTACCATCACCTATTTCTCCTATCTCTACTATATCTCTATATCGTTTCTGTAAAATAGTCCTACCACATTAGTACTTGTTCACATGGTGCTGACGCGTAGCCAAGAAAATGCCCTCATATTCCATGCTAGTTGTTAACCACTCCCACCTAGTCCTTCACCACCTTCCATCCTATCACCACCCATGGAGCCTATCCAACCTATCTCTATCACTACTGGAGATGAGGATTTCACACGACTCCTTGACTAAAACCCCCGCCACCTTGCAGTTTTATCTTTCCCACTCATCCACTCGAGATGCCTCGAGTAAGTTGATATATGAAATGCTTGTATCTATCACACCGAATCTCATTCCTACTCTTGCGCCAGCCCCCTCCAGTTCCGCACTACCCTCACCTACCTAACCCCTAGTCGTTTCACGCCTAGACCCTATACCTGCTACGACCACTACATCTCGCCACATCTATTACACCTGCCACATCCACTATACCCTCGCCAACACCTAGAGCATAACCTCATCGATGCCTATTGGCTCATATATACCCATAGCTACACAACCACCCCCAGATCGGTGACCCCTACCCCTTTTCAAAATGTTGTCCTTTTTATTCCACAGTCCTTAGCCCCCATTGCTACCAAGGTCACCACGACCCTTCCACCTCCATATACATATTATCGCACCTCTTGTTTTATCCATCATTCATTCTGGGTATTTAACCCCTATTTCATTCCCTCCTTCTCAATCTACCTATACAACAGCACCATTTACTTTGAATGCCACCTCCATCACATGCCCAACACCAATCCTCTTAGGCTACAGGAGGCACCCATCCATCGCAACCTACTAATGACTTAATCAAGCTAATGATGAACAAGATGTAGACATTAGAGGCATCGCTTCTTGATCCCATAACACTCTCACCTACAACGATATTTGTAATGAGTCTATCCACCCATCCATTCCTATCCATCCATATCCCATGCATTGGGAAATGCCTAAATTTAACCGTTTCAATAGTAAAGAGGACCCGGAACAGAACTTGCGGTCTTTCAAACATGGGTGTTATCTAGATTTCCCATGATGACACTTTACTCTAAGGAACTTTCCCATGTCTTTGACCGGGCCCGCATTAGATTGGTATAGTGGGTTTCCTAGACTTTCTATCTTCTCATTTAATCAGGTAGCCCAAGCCTTCTTGGATCACTTCTCCATTAATGTTGTTAAGAAGGTTACCACGACCGACCTCTACTCTATGCATCAGTATGATGATGAATCTATTATAGATTTTGTCGTTCATTGGCATAGCCTGATCAATCAACTCACATTCCAACTACCACAAACCAAACTCATCAAGCTCTTCCCACGGGTTTGTGCTAAAAATATCTCTCTCGACCCTACAATTCCGGACTTTCTAAACCTTTGATGAGGCATTCACCATGGCACGAAAGCTAGAGATTCGAGCCATCAAAGAAAAGAAAATCCAATGGCGCAATAAGAACTCGGCATTCAAGTCGAATGATACCTCTTCTTCTTCTTCAAAACCACATAACAATTATTCAAAATCCAAGGGCGCTAACGCAATGTACTCAAATTCATCCACTCATCCATAAAATTAGGCTAACCCCACATCTAATCTCTCACCCATTTAGACCTTTCAATTCAGATGGGAATAATGGAAATACACCCCAATCATGGAGCCTTATTCTTCGGCTTAGAAAATATCATTAAAGCTAGGGCCATCACCCTTCCTCCCATAAAGCCACAAACTAGTTTTGACCCTACTCGCCCCACACCCGCGTGGTATAAAGAACACTACCTGTAACTATCATCGAGTAAAGGGTCATAGTGACGACAATTGCATCACTTTCAAAAACATTGTCCAAGAAATGCTCGAGAAAGGTGAGTTAACCTTGGATAATCCTAACGCACCTGCCAATCAAAACCTACACATCTTCAAGAAACCATTTCCTAATCATGCCCCTTCTTCTGATCAAATCGGAGAGACCTCAATTCATGATAGCCATACCCATGAGGTCCATGCTATTTTCAATGATACACCTGTTGCTTCCTAATTACCTCATATTCCTTCCATAGAGGAAATCCTAGCCCAAAGTCCTCCACCTACACTTGAACCCACTTCACCTACTCCTCCACCCATAGAGGAACACCCTTTGTCTCCTCCCTCACCCATGAAGGAGACTCCTATTAACATTAAGACCATTTCACCTTTGGCTTCTCCACCTAGAGATCTATCACCCACGCACCTCCTCGACCCATGAGGAGCACCCATAATCTCCGCCACCCACAAAGGAGCACACATCATCTCCTCCACCCATGAGAAAAACCCATCATCTCCTCCACCTATCAAATATCTCATAGAAATGTTGTTTCCTCTAGGGGACCATTCTCCATCAGTTACCCAAGATCCTACAGGCTAAAGCTAGCAAATTCCCCATTTCTAAGACACATTTTATGAGAATTACCATTGGATCCTCATCAACCTCACCCACTAAATTTCCGTTCTCACGCTTGGCCGATCGCCTAGATTATGTGCATAGAACTTTACTTTGGGGGTGTCTTATGCTTCCTATCTCAATGCAAATGTAAATATCACTCATTGAAACTTCCAATATCTCCCCAAAAATATTTGACCAATTGAACCAAACACAACCACAACTATCACAAATTCTTCCATGATACCACTCATGGCTCAACTCACACCCTTACCCATAACCCAACATGCATCTAAATCCAAACCCACACCTACATCATCTTCCTTACCTAAACCTATTACTACCTTAGGAGTCATCCCAAATGCCATCCTTACTCATCCACCCATCAAATTAGATTTAGCTACATCCCCAAAGCTGAAACCAAGTTTAATCCGGCACCCAAACAGAAGAACCAATCCCATAGATCTCATACCGCAGCCTCACCTTCATCACCTTCACCCCTTCCGTCCATCTTAAGACCTAGCCCCCAAGCATGGATAAGAAACCTCCACCTCTTTGGTAAACTAAAACATAGTAACCCATTCCACCCTCGTAAACCCCTAATATACCCAAGTGCCCGACACAACTTCGCCCACACCTACAACATCTTTACCGCCCATACCTCCAATACCATCGATCACTTTTTCACTACCCATGACACTTCAGTCTCTTTCCCTCACACCTCCTACATGATTAATTCCTTCTACCTTCACTGTACATCGATTATCCCTATGGTTAACTCACCCTCTTCCACCATCTTCCTTTCCCTCCGCCTCGTGTGCCCATATCACCTTTACCCAAGAAGGTGC
Source organism: Taxus wallichiana var. yunnanensis (assembly GCA_018340775.1). Lineage (NCBI taxonomy): Eukaryota > Viridiplantae > Streptophyta > Pinopsida > Cupressales > Taxaceae > Taxus > Taxus wallichiana. The sequence goes on along the minus strand of CM031237.1, from coordinate 449,720,987 downwards.
AACCTAAAGACAAAAATCTTCTACCCTCCAATAAGGTATTCAAACCAACCACACACTCTCTTGCCAGTTCATCTACCATACCCCTACCCAAGAAAACATGAACAACACCTAAGACCACACCAACACCTAAAACCATGGCTTAACCTACTCCCCCTCATGCAAAGACCCTTCCTCTATAGTCAGTTGCACCTACACCCAAACCCACTTTCACTTCCCATTGTGATCCACTAGCAGGATCCTATGCCAAAATCTTAACCAACCTCCTTGAAACTTCTATCATCACATTACCACCGCTCAGACCTTATGAACCTCTCAAACCCAAACCAAAGGAGTTTGAAAAAACCAAAATTTGTGCCTACCATCGTCTCTGTGGAACGATGTAGAGAAGCTCGCAAGGTCATGAAAACCGTTCTTTGCTTGTTATGTCCTCCTGAAGAAAACTTTGACGATGATGACCTTCTCGATGAGGACCCCATTTCACCAGCACCCATTCCCATAGTTCTTCCCTCATTACCTACTCAGCGACCAAGACCTCCACCTCCACAACTCCTAGAACCACCCCCAAGATTTGAAATTAACATGGTTCACATCAGAGAACTCACCAAACCTCCACCCAAATGTTGGTGTGCTCAATACATCTCACAAGGTTCCTTCCTACCACTTGGATTTTTCCCCTTGTGCCACTATACTTTTCATGGCTCACCTACCTCCCTGCCTCAAATCAACATGATCCACATTGCTACCCATGCTCAGAAGGACAAAGGCAAGGAAAAGGCAACCAACCCACCAACCAATCCTATACCCAACATACCATCTGCACCTACACCTAAAATCACTATCCATGGCCCCACATATCCTATTTCCAATGGATTTACACACCATGCGATGCTCAAATAACTACACCAACCTCCCCTCAAAATATCCCTATATGACCTTATCCAAACCTCGAAATCCCATCATCAAGCTCTCATGGAGGTTCTTCAATCTATTGAGGTTTTACTTGATGACCCTACACCAGTAGCGTCCATTATTACACTTCATTATGTAGCCTCTCTCACCAAATTACCACCTTTATCTACACCTCCACCTACTCACTAGGTAGCCTCCTTAGCTTTTCGATGAAGAGATCGCACCGCACTAAAATGATGACCCAAATACGACTCTCTTCATATTTATCCACATCAATGATATACATGTATGATGTGTTATGATGGATGGGGGTGATAGCATTAATATCATCTCCTCCCATGCATTCACCCAAATGCGCATACTTGACAATTACATGCATAAACATCTTATCATGTTGCATTCATTCAATGACGCTATCAACTCTACACTTGGCACCATCATCCTCCATGTTTGCGTGGGCCTCCGCACTGCTTCGAGAGATATTTTACATCTTGGAGGGAAATTTCAATATAACTTTCTTCTTAGTAGACCACGGATTCGTGTCATGGGTTGTGTTCCTTCCACTTTGCATCGTTGTGTAAAGTTTGAGCATGAAGGACACACTGTACCATTTTGGTTGACCCATCACCTTTCAAACTTGCAACATGCTTTACCAACCCAATGACGTGCTTATACAAATTAAGGAATCTACCTCACAATCATCGCCTCTTCACCTACACCTCCATGTAGCGGTGCCACTACTACCATAGTCATACCTACCTCCTCCATTCCTACAGCTTCCACAACCTCCACATGCCAAACCGTCGACCTCCCAATCAATTGGCTCCACCTCCGATCTAATCTTCAACATGTTGTTTATCCCAGACTACCCACATACCAACCATCGATCCTTGGAAGTTATTTTTCAATGCCTCACTCTGGGGAGTACCACCTATATAGTTTCAATACATTCCTTCTTTGCACAAGAGTTATGGGAGTCTTCACCAACACCCTCACTATGATCACCATATAGGAGAGCACCTCCTTTATGGTCCTCCCCACCTTCATACCAATCTCACCTATGGGGGACTTAATACTACCACTTATATACCTGAACCACCATCGCAAACCCACCCTTTTTCTGCCAACCTCCAGTCACTCACAAATCACCATTTCACTCACACCTTCCTGCACTGATGTGCGTGGAAGGGTTTTGGTTTTGGATTTTACGAGAAAGGCTGTCATACTGTTATTCCATGTACTACCTACAAACATAACGACCATAGTGGTATCGGCTTTGCTAAACCACCTACCAAGAAGGCCCACATTGAACTCATTGAGGACATCAGCCCTTCTCCACCTTCTTCGCCCATTCCACCTTCTTCACCACCATCACCACCTTCGCCGACAGAGTCGATGGATCCAGAATCCATTCCTCCTAGATTTTCTTTTCATAAACATTATTTCCTTGGGGCCTCTGACTTATCAATGCAAGGAGAGGCTCCCTCTTCTCTGCCCTTCCTGTATCCTGAAATGATCGATGATGATACACCTTCGATTAACGTCATTCAATGTCAAGATGATGAGTCTATACTCACCTACCTTAGTGCTAGAAGACTCATATATTCATTGGTCGTTACCATCTGAGACACAAACCATGTTGAATGAATCAACTATTGAAATCAACATTCATACTTAGGATGACCCGCACATCCTAAAGATTGGCCAATCTTTAGATGTTGTTGAATAGGAAGCCATCACTTCTTTTCTCAAAAACCATAACCATGATTTCTCTTGGTCTTACGCAGACATGTTCGGTATTGACCCCACCATAGTGGTCCACAATATCATAACCATTCCCGATGCCAAACCCGTAAAATAAAAGATGAGAAAATGCATCCTCACATTGCTCTTCTTGTCAAAGAATAAATTCAATGCTTCCTTTCAGTTTCCTTCATCTTAGCCATTGATTATCCTTGTTGGATTTCTAACATTGTTCCTATCACTAAGGCAACAAGGGGACTCGCATTTACAAGGATTTCGTGACATCAACCTAGCTTTCTGAAAGATGAGTTTCTAATACACCGTATTGACCCACCGGTTGACCTTACCACTGGAATTGAGATGCTATCACTCATGGATGGCTTCTCGGGTTATAAAAAAATCTTACTTTCCCCAAATGATCAACACAAAACCGCATTCATCACCCCTTGGGGGACCTTCTATTATTGAGTCATGCCCTTTGGCCTTAAAAATGTTGGTGCCACATATCAGCAGGCTATGACTTACATCTTCCATGACATCATGCATCATATATTAGAAGATTATGTGGATGAACTCCTTGCCAAATCCAAACACCGCTCCGAGCACCTCACCATCCTAAAAACCATCTTTGACCACCTCATTAAATATTGCATTCACCTTTAGTGAAGAAGTGCTCCTTTGGAGTTCTTTCAAGAAAGCTCCTGGGATTTATCATTTCCTATGTGGTATAGAAGTTGAACTTACTAAATTCAAGGCCATTATTGAAATTCCTCTACCCACTAACCTTAGGAAACTTCATAGCCTGCAAGGTAAGTTGTAGTCTATTCACCATTTCATCATCTTCTCAAGAAGGATGTCTCCTTTAAATGGGATGATGACTACCATAAATATTTTGAGGCCTTAAAACAATACCTTCTCCAACCACCTGTACTCATTCCACCTAAAGATGATCAACCCTTCTACCTATACATCTTAGCTACCGATCACTCCTTGGGGGCCATGCTCACTCACCACGATGAACAACACAGGACCAGGTGATTTATTACATAAGTTGTACTCTTTTGGACTATGAAACCTGATATACCCATGCCAAAAACTTTTCTTAGCCTTAGTTTTTGTTGCCACCAAACTCTGTCATTACCTACTTAACCAAAAAACCTATGTTGTGACCAACACTCGACCCCTTACACTTCATGTATGCCAAACCTTACCAAAATCAACATGCCACATGCTAGCTTATGCTTTTGGCTGACCTCAACCTCAAATTTATCCATCAAGGGGCAAGCCATCACCAAAAGATTGGTTGACACACCTATTTTTGGGAATTAAACGCTCTAACTTTGACTTTCCAGATGAGTCAATTGTTACCCTTTCCCTGGACAAACCCGCTTACCAAATGACACTCTTCTTCGATGGTTCTAAGTGTTAGCGTGGGGGTGGGGCTAGTGTTATCCTCATTCCACTTGATGGTGAACCCATGCCTTTGTCTTTCAAACTTGATTTTGATTGTACAAACAATATTGTCCTATACAAAGCACTTGTCTTAGGTCTCCAAGCTGCCTATTCCTTGGATGTCAAGTCAATAAACATCTTTGGTGATTCTCAATTGGTCACAAACCAAGTCAATGGTATATACCAATGTTGTAATGAGACACTTCAAAAGTATAAACATCAGGTGGACATACTTTTGACAACCTTTTACTGTTATGACCTTCAAACTGTTCCCCATTCTACTAACAAATTTGTAGATACCATGGCCTGCTTGGCCTCTCAAACACCCACTTTACCTATTGATTCTAAAATCTTTACACCGTATAAATACTCCAATCACCCTCTTATCTACCTCACAAATTTACTCTATCGGAACCATCACCACGAACCCGAGTGACCTTTGGTATAAACAATATTCAGACTACCTTTCCCTCTCCATCTTGCCTCTTGACCTCACTCATAATGGACAATGTGCCTTTCTTAAAAAGGTCTCTTGTTATGTCATCATGGGTGCCTTTCTTAAAAAGGTCTCTCATTACCTCTTCTCTTACGATTCCTTACGAGTTCGAAAATTCCATATACCATTAAGGAAGCTCATGATGGAATATGTGGAGGTCACTTCAGTGGCCTTGCTGTTGCTAAGCGTATTCTTTGCCTAGGCTATTACTGGCTGACCCTCAACCATGATTATTGTGACTACGTTAAGCATTGTGTAAAATGACAACAACATGCCAACCTTCATCATACATCTAGTCATGCCTTACAGGTCACGCGTGACCTTTGGCCCTTCTCTCAATGGGGTGTGGATCTTGGAGAAATTAATCCCCATTCTTCTCAGTGACATCAATGGATCATCACTACTACCGAATACTAGAGAAAATGGGTTGAATTCATACCTCTCATCTCCATGAAAGCTGAGAAAATATGTGAGTTCATCAATCATCACATCATTTTTCACTTTGGTGTTCCTCATTGCCTCATCACTGATAACGGAAAACAATTCAAAAATAAAACCTTGCGAAAACTTTGTGACACCTTTGGCATTCAACTAAGTTTCTCATCACCTTATTACCCACAAACCAATGGCCAAGCTGAATCCACTAACAAAACTTTGAACAAAATTCTCATGAAAGTGGTTAACGATATCAAAGGACCGCGTATGCACATTCCTTTTTCCTGTGGGCATACTTGCATTAGTATCGGCACTTCCACTACTACCACGCCTTTTTCTTTGGTCTACGATATAGAGGTTGTTCTACATCTCAAAGTCCAGATTCCCTCACTCTACATTTCTCTCCATGACAGGCTCAATGATGATGAATTTCATCAAGACCGTTTAACGAACTTGAGTTATTAGATGAACGTCATCTTAAAACTCTTGGCCATCTTTAAGTTTACCAAAAATGTATCAAACATGCCTATGAAAAACGTGTCCATGAATGAACCTTCAAAGTTAGTGAAATTGTCCTAAAAGAAAATCAACATATAACCAAAGCGAAAAAAAATTAAAAGTGGCGATTTGCTCCTAATTGGCTTGGACCATACATCGTGACTCATACTTATGTATCAGTGCTTATCGTTTATCTTCACTATATGGTAAACCAAAACTGAACCCCTCAATGCCTTGCATCTTCGACCATTCTATTGTTGAATTTTGATCCTACCTCACATTCTCGCCTCTTTCCATGCTTGTCCCTTGAGCGCTATCCACTTCCTATACCACCCCAATGATTAAACAAGAATCATATGCATACCCATCATTATTTTATCTTCCCTTAAATATGTGTACCACGGCACCGCACATGGCATGATTCTCATGGATACTTTTCATCTGCTTTTAGATGAGATCCAATAGTCATTTTACCCTACTTTATGAACAAGAATCCTATTCTTCGCCTTAGTCTCATCCATGACTTAAAATCCCTCACATGGGATTCAACTCCTTGAGTCAAACTTCCAATAAAAAGATGACTCCCTCAAAAGGACATCTTTCTCTCTACATCATCTTGTTATAAATAGATCGCTCCTTGAAGGAAAACTATGTAGAACTCTTTCAAAAAAAAAAAAAAAAAAGAGAAGAGAGCATCTCAAGCTTCCCGCATCGCTCAACTTCATGAATACCTCAAGGAGTTAATTTTATCATCCCATATAGACTTCTCGCATCGACTGGTCTATTTAAAATATCAAGTCAAAATTAAAAAAATTCATCATGGACTTGCCCATTGTGACCTTAGATCTCTTACCAAAAGCATGCTACCTAATACCATATAAACTACCACTATTCACCCTCTCACCATTCAAATTTTCATTTACTACCACCTCAAGGGACCTATTGGAACCATGAGATTTGGTGATCATGTGACTACTCTTCACCTGTGGAATAACTAATAATCATGCAATGTCTTTAGGGTCTTACGTTCATCATCCTCTCTAAGGTATGACCTACTCATTATGATCCTCACTAATTAGGTGGATTTCTTTCCTCCTGTTATCCTTTAACCTTCTTCATAGATATTGATTACCTTATACAGGATTAGATTCTCGACGCTTATCTTTGGGTAATTTTCCTGCTTCACCATAATCAACTCAAAATCACCTATACCAATGTGCCCACACTTCACCCATACCTAATAGACCTAAACTCAATCATGCCTAAAACCTACCAACTCATTCTCATACCTCCTCACATTCTTCCCTAGCTTATGGGAGAACTACATCAGCTGAGGTCCCTTTTCACCGGGACTATGTAGGCAGCACTCCAAGGGCATGGGGCCCTTGGAGGTTAGCTCAGCCACTCTCTACCCTAACCAATTCACCTTTCATTTTCCTAAATCACAATCTACCCTTGTTAGATTTCTTTTTATATCAATAATTGGAAATTAAACCCAACAAACAAAAATTTCTTTACCTTTATCATCATCAAACATACATTCATTATGTCTACCATTTATTTACCACTATCATACATGTTACTATAGAAACATCTCAAACATGACCCATATCATCATAAATTACATAAATTAATGAATTACAAACTCAACCAATTTCGACTCAATCCATGCCTAAACCACAACCTAACTCAACCATGCCTATGACCTGACTCACTCCACGCCTATGATGTAACTCAATCCATGCCTAAACCACAACCTAACTCAACCATGCCTATGACCTGACTCGATCCATGCCTATGACCTGACTTGATCCATGCCTATGACCTGACTCTATCATGCTTACACTACTTGGTTTCCATCACATATACAAAACAAAATAGCAAGATAACCACAACCATATACACACATAATGCTCATAATCATCATCATCTCTATAAATAAAAATATCCAAACATGTGTCTCCATATACATAACTCTCAACTATCTTCGCACGCAGCCGGTCTATATAACTAAATCTCTCAAAACTCTCCAATACAAACCTCACCATCTTGGCTGACAGGTTGGTATATGATCAAAACTATACAAAAATCTCGTGAATCCTCACTCTCTTCAAAGACAAAGGCTAGTATATATAAAAAATGACTAAAATACATCAATATGGAGGGATGTGCATCATGCATCATCCTGCCGGATATCCTCCATATCGTTTCTCATGTCTCCTCGGCTCCTATCTCGGTGGTGATAACATCTCATCGCCCACCTTGGGTCATGGCCAGTCCTTGCTGGTACATCACTTGGAGCTGGTCTTTATGAGGTGGTGGCCTCACCTTGATCCTGTCTCGAGGCTTGATGGCCCCTTGTGCTCTCCACACTATGATTACGGGATCTAGTCCTTTCACTGGAAGCTTGTTGTGCCCTGTACTCTCCATAGGATAGAAATTCTATCCCGGTTGCCATCAACTGATCCTAGTAGTATCAGCCTCACCTAAGGCATCCTGTAACCTAGATAAGGGTATTGTCTACGGTGGCCCCATCGGCCTTTGTCCCTATACCTATTTTGTGGGACCCTATCCGGTGCCTGTGGAGGTTCCATTGGCCTCGCACCTGTGCCTAAACCTACACCTATAATTCATTAATCTACACTGTGAAATGGCCAATTGGCCTGCTGACCTCGTAACTCCGCACATGTAGGGGGGACATCTACTCATCATCACCCTCTCCATCTCTCGCCTTCTGGGCCATCTGGGCTGTAAACTAGCCACTGCACATGCAATGCGGTCACCTCCACCTCCGAAGCTGCTAACGCCCATGTACCATCCTCAACTATGTAATCAGGGTCACCACCTATCCCTGTAGGGCATCTCTCTGCATAGTGATGGTGGATAAATCTAATTACCCCGACCTAGGAGGTACTTCTCGTAGATGGGCTCCACCCACCACTATCTATACATGTCCTTAAATCGACATCATCAATCCACTAGTCTATAACCTTCTCTTCCTACCCGGTAGAGTGTACTTGGCTTTACCGTGGAAGCGATAGTGGTCTCTCCACATCATCTCTCTAGTACTATGGAAAATGTGGTGGTATATCTTGCAGTAGTCCAAACTACCTTCGATCCTATCTACTAGAATAATCTCCCATGCATGATGCCCCTTAATCCACCTGAGTATCTACAGGCCATCTAGCTCATCATCCATCTATTCCTATGAGGGATAGCTCACATACGGTCTCTAAATATGTCCACGCCTGATAATCCCTCCATGAATCGCCTATATTAGGACACATCATGTCTAACCCTACTTACTCGGTGCTCTCCTATCATAGGCACCCATCGCCTATACCCCACCTAAATAAAACTAGGCTCAAATGCATCTTCTTGGGGCATACCAATCGGATGAACACAAATAATGTGCTCGTAGGCCCAATAGTGAAGAATAAAAGTACAGACAAAGGCTGAACTCATGGAGTCACCCATACGCCCATAGCTCTCTATATAGCTATACCATGAATGCTGGCACCTAGGAAAAGACTATCCTATCCATCATCATGTCATGTAATACACCCATCAGGGATTGTGGGAATCTCCCACCCTCTACATCCAGCAATGCAAAACAATGAAGACGCCTCCATCAGTAATACTACTAGCCTCATATCCTCTGATGGGATAGGTACATCTCTCCATAACTCAAACTGGCACTATGGAATGTCATCTCTGCTAGTCCCTCACCAAATACCATCAGCATCAACTCCTTAGACACCTCTGAGGAGATCGAATATACCTACGTCCCCAATATGGGTAACCGCAAGATCCTGTACACGTCCTCTAGGGTGATTGTCATCTCCCCGTCGATAGGTGGAATGTGTTGGTCGTAGAATCCCATCTATCAATGAGAGTGACCATCGACTTGGCTACTAGACTACATGTCGGTAGTGCTTGACCCCACTCAGGCCAACATCTGTGACATGCCTCCACTCCTCAACTATCGATGCCCCGTGAATCGTCACGAGTAGGGTGGCACCTGTCTCACATCCTCAACTGATCTCTTGCCTACATCCAACAAAACAATCACATTATTAAAACAAGACCATATCTACATTCACCCATACCCATACCCATTACCCTACCTATTTTACTTCACTACTTACCCGTTTATCCCATGGGTGCTTACCCAACCCAACCCTAACCAACTAACATACCTATGCTAAACCTACCTACCCAACCCAATATCACCTTACCTATTTACACACACCTTGACCCCTCACCTACTTCCATTTTGACCCACTCCCCGACCTTACCTACTTTCCCACACATCTATACATTTTTCCCTAACATCTCCTGTTTTTACCCCTCATGTTATGATTTTCACCAAAACCACTTCTCTTACCCCTACTTACCTCACCCACCCAACCTCGGACACCTTTTGGTCCCCTTTTCCCCAAACCATGACCAAGATCTGCAGGTTACCCCTAACCGACCCTAGTCCCCCTTAAACCAACATCGGTCACTTTCTTCTCATGACTAATAGCAACGCACTACCACCGACGTCGGCTAACCTTCAATCGACACCAATCATTTGTCCCCATAAAAACCGTGACACCCAAACCCCATTTTTCCTTCAAATCCCCTTTTTCTCCCTTCTACCCACCTAATCCTACCCAAATCCCCCCTACCCTTCCCCACCCCTTCTTCACCCAATCACCTCCCTCCCCATTCCTATTTTCATTAATTTTCCCTCCCACAAATTCAAAATTCATTTTCCCCCAAAAACTCGTTTTTACCCACCTAACCACTAATTCAATTTATTAAACAAAACAACAAGTTAGATTAAATCCTACCTCATCATGTTACCGTCTCTGTGGTGTCACCTCTAACCACCGTAATGGTGGTCCCCCTGATCCCTCTCCTACCTCTAGCCATCACCAAATGACCTCTCACTCTCCAACCAATCAATCAAATCAAATCAATCTCACCCAGCTCATGGATCCACCTATCGACCAACTATCACTAGCCACGTGGCTCGCCAACTTAGTCCTTAGTCTCACTTTGTCACTTTCCACCTTTTTCTCTCTCTCTTGTCATTTTCCCCAATTCAATAAAAGACAAATGATTTGAAAAATACGGCACTTTTTCTTTTTATAACCTACCCGAGCCGACCGGCGACGGTTTTATCTTGGAAGCGTCGGTCCTATGCCCTAGCTTACCATGGTCAGTCCATCTTGACCGACATCGGTTCCTTCAAACCATCATCAGTTTACTCGCTTAGTCTTTTTTTCTACCCCTACCCCCATTTTGACTGTATCGTTTTTACCTCACCCACACCTCACTTGGACACCTCCCTTTATCTTCCTAACCTTATCATTTACCCCCTCACCTCATCCTCATTCGGGACTCGTTATTTTACCCATACCTCGGCCCTACCTATGCCATGACCTAGATACTTGGACCTAGAACATTGCTAGTGACCTTTGACCTCATGTGTTCGCTATACCTTGTGGTAATGTTACTGTGTTGATGGACATACTAACCTTACCTTGCCTCTTGTTTGTGACCATTTATCCTAACCCAACCCTTGGTGTACCGGAACATACCTAAATGTTCCTACACCTGACCTGCATCATGTTTCCTGACCATATCCTATACCTTGGATACCATAATCACTTCAACCTTGTTTTGATAAACTTATCGACCTTATACACTCGTAGAGTTTTCCCGCTCTTCAACCTGATACTTGTCTTCAATTTATACATGTGCGTGCATTTGACTATTACTACCTTTGACCACCACCCATTACTTGGATTACTGATTTGACCCCAACCTATTACCTATTACCTGATTTGATCATTACCCTTTTCCTAAAGCACCCATATTCTTCCCCACTAACCTTAACTCACACTAACTACACATTCATCAAACACTCATCGATTCCATATAAAACCTCATTAGTTATTGGTTTGAGGGGGATCACATTCACCCACACTTGGGGCAACCCCGCTCTCACCTACACATGGGGTAATAAATTCTTGTTTTTGTCAACATCGCTTACAAATACAAGCTACGTGAAAAAAGGGTCAAAATGTAGACACCAAAATTAGGTCACACTCCCCTTGGTCCTGCATCAAATAAACACCTTGAACACATTCACCTAACCATCACCCCTTTCATCCCACTCTAATATTAATTAAATTAATTCATTATCCTCACAATATTTATTTAAATATCATAAATGAGATAATTCCCACATATACACCTCATCTATCCACCTCACCCTAAGACCTATTCTTAGTATGTTTCCCTAACATACTAAGACCTACCTAAACCCTAAAAATTAAAAGCCTACATTCCCTCTAACCACATTCCCACCCATTAGAAGGGGAGCTTTTATTCTAATCCACAGAGCCAAAAAACAAGATCCAAGAAAATCAAAGGGATCTACCCAATTTAGTAAACCTAGGAAATCTTGCCCTAACCGACGCCGGTTACCCTAAACCGCTATCAGTCAACCTGGAACCACCACCGGTTACAATTTAACCACCAAAACAACCTTATTTTGAGGTTGGCACATCTTCTGAGAGTAAGAGACGAAACTAGAGCTGCATGCAAGTAGAACCAACATTCATACATGCATTAGAGCACCCACAACCAGCACCAGAAGCAATCACAAAGCATATGCCTTAACGGGAGCATCCAGGAAGTGCCAACACCACACCAAGTTCCTTCCATTTGATCACCCACCATTTCCAACCAGACATCAAGCTCATGCAATAGTAAGTGTTTTGTTAACCAACACTTGTCCATTGTCATTTAGGTAGATTCTTTTACTTTTGTTATTAGTTTCTACCCCCATTCTCATTCCTCACCATTTTACCTTCATGCAAACTCAAGAATTCCTTCACCCACACCCTTGACTGCTCATAGCTGAATTTTAATCATCGTTGTGCATATCTAAGACCCACACAAACCTTACCATTTCCCTTTCATTTTCATCTAGCCTCAGATCTATCATCATGCCAAGTTTTTATTGAGTTTCCTATACCCCAACCATACCATCGTTTTTACCCTCAACCGTCGTCGGTTCACCTAAACCGACATCGGTCTCTATTTTTGACCAAAAACCAAGAACATAGCTTAAAACCCCGCCAAATACCCAAAACAGCCTAGAACCTTACCCCCGACCAGATACAGACTTTTACGAGACCTTGACCTTCAGATTCAGTCATAGCTTAGCCTGTTGTGAATGAATTTTCTTATTGTAGATGAATGAGATACCTAAATCATTTTAACTACAGTAGGATTTCCTTTATTATTAGCATTAAGTTGTTTTAAACAGTGGATTGATAGCCATCTAGGGAGTATCACACTTCTTGGATCTAGCATACGCTAGGCAATCCACTACATATACTATTTAACTTTTATTTGGTGGTCTTGTTTTCCATTTTAGGTAGTTCCTCTAAGAAAAAAGGAAGCTCTCACAATCGCTTATGGATCCGAGAGTCATACATGCAACAACCCACAACCATCATTTTAATAGGTATTCCCCTATCCCTTTACCCTTATTTGTTTCAACATTTAAAGAAATGATCTAGAATCAAGTGAAACACCCTTAGTGCAACATGCTAATCCCATGCACATGCGGCCTATCACCCAACCAGGATGTTGGGTGCTCACTCGAGGCATGCACGGGCACCGAGCTCCTCCTTTATGTGATCATTGTGAGAAGGTCTTGCCATTGATGGAGGATGATTTATAGAATAATAATACATTTACTTAGTTTAGATAAGGAAGAAGAAACATCTAACACATCCATGTCTTAAATGCATTATAGAGATAGAGTACTAAGCATACTAAACAAATCCTAAGCGTGATAGGCATTTAAAAGAGGTTTACACCCTTAAGCATGATATACAAAAGAAACCATTATATATCCATTTAGAGTGATCCTGGTAGCCACATTAAAATCAAATGAGGTCATTATAGACCATACATATCAAAATACTATGACTCATCCTTTAGAGATATTCTCTACGGTATGGTGTTCTAGCTATGCCCTCCTAGTTCATCCCTTATTACAGACCCTAATGTTATGTAAATGCTTTTTACATCCTTTAAAACCCTAAACACTAAGTACTCAAAACCCTAGAATGACCGCATTATCATACTCTTGATGCATCCCCTTACATCTATCTCTCATATCCTTCAGTTCCTCTCTTCCTTACTCCTGAGCATCTCTATATATAGGTTTAATATCCACCGCCATGACTTCTCTTTTGAATAGATTGCATGCCAAGTGTCAGTGTGGTCCTCCAATGGTGCATGCTTATCTCCTTGCGAACCCTCAACCTTCTATAATGATTTATTTTAAGAATATTCCATGTGTTTAATATTATTTTCTTAACCTCAAAGGTTCCAGGTTGGCACCTTATCCACTTAGCATGCCTATTCAGCTCATGCTTTTCCTCAAGTACCTCACAAATGTCAAATATGGATAATTCCTTTGAACCTGATGTCCTACCTTCCACGCATGCCCTAGTTACTCCAAAACCATTCTTAAACCTCTTTGTTTTGCGCGCTTCTCCCCGTGTTCCCTTCTTCTTATAGGTCCCAAGTGCACATGCGCTCTTTGGTACTTATCCAATATTTCAAGGCCAACATGGCCATGACATCAATATATTTCATTCCTTTATAAATTTCCTCCAAGACCTCATTGGCAGTGCTGATCTATAGCTATAAAATCCTAATCTACCTCCTAATCATTTCATAGACATGTTCAAACACCCTTTTCAAAACCATCCCACGACTAATAGCAAAAATTAGACTAATTTCATACGGTCACGAGATATTATCACTCATATTATCAATACTATTAATCGACTCTCACCTTATGAAAAGGATGAATCGACCACACCTTATACATTTGTGTATGCAAACACTATCCAAACAAGTATACTCCTTTGATCACCTTCTTGGTGAAGCCTTGAATCAAACTATGTCTGAATCCTCAATCCACATTACATCTACTCCCACAAGTATCCTTGATCTTATCTCTTGGGGTTTGTAAGAAGAAAATCCCGATGTATAAATTATAAACATCCCTCCCAAAGATAAGGTCCTTTGATACCAAATCAAGAACCTCAATAAACTTATACAAAAACTAGTAATTCATACACACAAGAAGTTAGAACGGTCACAAAAAAATCCTAAGATAAATATAACTAAAAATATAATGCCACTACCCTCCATCCTAGGGCCACTTCCTTCATCAACACTTCCAGGTCACTATTTTAGAATCTAAACCCATTCTTAAACCCACACCTAAACGTGTTCCACAAGGTATCTCTTTTTGTCTCATGCTCCCAAAAAGTATGACAGGTCAAAATCCTACAACATTGTCTTCATCTTAACAAGATCCATTAGGATATTATATCAAAATTCTTAAGAATCTTCTTCAATAATCATTCACATCATTACCCTGTATCAAACCTTCCAATCCATGTAGGTAGAAACATACCTGTACAAGTATGATGTAATTTTTAATTATCATAGAACTCTAGGGTACCACACTAAAAATTGTATATCCTTCCAAGTTGCGATCCAAAGTATTTCTAAGAAATGTCTCCTCCCAAAAATAGAGATCACCCTATTCCACCCATCAATTCTAAAACAACAAAATAAAAACACTAGGTCAATCCTACCCTAAGACCCTTTGATTTAACAATCTTAAAACATTACCTAATGACCTATCTAGAAAAGTACAACCTCCAACAAATATTCTTTCTTCCAAATTGACACCATTTACATAACCACGAGAGCATGGGCCCATGACTTGGAAGCCTAGAATCTAAATAGGCCTAAAATCC
Source organism: Taxus wallichiana var. yunnanensis (assembly GCA_018340775.1). NCBI lineage: Eukaryota > Viridiplantae > Streptophyta > Pinopsida > Cupressales > Taxaceae > Taxus > Taxus wallichiana. The sequence continues at coordinate 449,705,597 of CM031237.1, read as the reverse complement.
CCATCTCTATGGCTCCCTAAATCATCCAATCCACCATTCCCTAAAGCCAAGGTCTCCATTATTACATCCTCATAGATGCACGATTCACAACGTCCATACATAATATCATTCTCAAATAATTACATCAAACACCTATCAAGATATGCCTCCATTAACTCCTCCAAAATTACCCTCAACATCAGAAAGATATGACAAAATACCTTCAAGCCATCTCAGTACCATCAGATGAACCTCAACCATTTTCTAACTTTATTGGTTCCATAAAAATGTTTTCAACCATTTGATTTAATGACTTCGAGATTCCATTATTATAACATGAGGACCATGACCTCCCCTTATTTGTCACTTACCAAATAAATTAAACTCTTGTTAAAACATTCATGATTGAAAATGGTGCTAGTATCAACATAATCTCATCACATGCTTTCAAACAACTTGAACTACCTAAAACCATTGTCACTTAGTTGCTTGTCATCGATACAATTTCAACGATACTATCACTCCTACCTTGGGCACAATAATCCTACCTATCAAAATAGGCATGAAATTCCTCCATGAACTCTTCTACCTTGTAGAAGGAGAATTTCAATATAACATACTATTAGGATGTCCTTGAATCCATGTCATGCAATGTCTCCCTTCCACCTTGCACAGGTGCTTGAAATACGAACATGAAGGTAAAACCTTTATGGTTCTTTCTGAATCTAATCCGTTCAAAGCCTCTCATATGACCTATAGGAAAAATTACATGTTTCTTCCCTTACAAAGCACCACCTCTTCAAATCAAGCTTCTATGAGTTATTTTGTTCCCACATCCAAATTATGAGGTTATAAGTCATTCAAATATATGATGCAATGTCTCGTGTCGGGGAGAACAAAATCCTAGCTCTCAATACACTCCCTACACCAAAAACATATGGGATACATGAAAAATAACCCCCTTATGAACCTCAAATTGTAAATATTATTTACTTTGGTCCCCCTTTATTCAAACACAACTATTTTATAGAGGTATTGACTGAATCTCTTCCCATCACAATAATCAACCACATGTCAAACGATTCACCTTATAATTTTTTGTTTTTATATAAACCTCATTTTTCCCAAACCTAACTTCACCACTTCACATGGAAGATTTTTGGTCTAGGTAAATATGATAAAGGACCATATGATTTACCCTTTCAAGATATGAAGAAACCCCATGAAAAACATGGGATTGAATTTAAAGTCCCCTATTCAAATCCACCACTACAAACACCACAATCTAAACCATCATCCTCATTATCATCGGACATAACCTTTAACACCGATGACACCATATCTATCCCTCCAAATTTTTTTAATCAATATAATCACATTAGGACCGCTGACTTACCAAGCTAACAACAAGACCGAGACCCTCCTATTAACATTACGATATGATAGAAGAGGATTCTCCCACTATCAATATTATCTATTACAAAGACAAAAATTCATATTAATCTATATGGGATTTGAAAATCACTTTCTCCAATAATCCCTACCTCCTCAAATGTATAAGATTCTCAATGAATCTACCAATAACATTAATATATGCATACCAAAAGAATGACACATCGTCAAAATTGGTAAATCCTTAAACCAAAAGCAACTTCGCAAGCTCATCACATTCTTATCTAATCATAAACAAGCCTTCACATGGTCTTACAGGTGATATGCCTAGTAGTGACCCTAACATTGTTATCCATAATATTGTCACCATCTCTAATGCTAATCCATTTTGTGAAGTAATCCTTTCAAGAACATTTTATGTTAATCTATACATCTAGGGTTCAAGGTCTTATGGAAACTTTGTCTTCTAAACAAAATTGGGTTATAACGGTTCAAATATTTTATATACCTTGTTAATTAACTCTCACCTATGTAAAGCTAGAAGATTACTACCACCAAAAGATTACTCCTAGAGCTGGAAAATACATATTAAATAAGGAAGCGTATCTAGAAATTGGTGAGCGATCAAAAGTCGAAGAACATATCATTCAACTTGATGAATTTTGATCCACCTTTGGTGGAGGAATACTCTAGCACATCTGATAGCTCTAATCTAGGTAGTCCTCAAGCATATTTACATTCCTTATTTCAAGAAGGTTCAACATATGCAAATAATAAAGGTACTCCTCATCTTCCTTATTTGTTGACTAATGAGAAGAGAGTATTTTGTGAAACTGATTCCGTAAAGGGTTTCCATTTTGTGGATCATAATCCCCTACCCTAGAGACCTACATTCCTCCACCATTTTAACCCTCCTTTTGAAACACCTCCACCAAATAATATGGAATAACCTCCACTAGGGATTTTTTTAGTCACCACTTATAGACCAATAAGGTTCCATGGAATGGTGGGCTATCCCAATGAAGTGCCAAATGAAATTAGAAGTAGGTTGCCTAGGTTTCAAGGGAATAATGCCATAAGTGGGGATCAACATCTTAGATTCTTTCAAAATGTCATGGATGAATATGAAGTGGAATATGAGGATGTTTATTTTAAGTTGTTCATACATACATTAGAAGAAGATACCAGGGAATGGTGCAATTTGTTTCCTATAAATTCAATTGAATCTTAGGTAGAAATGAAAATGCATTCACACTCTAGTATGGTGTTAAGACTGACCTTAGGTTTATTTTATCAGAGTTTGAAAATATCAAGAAAAATCCTAATGAGTACTTACAAGATTTTAATACTAGGTTCAATAAAAATTTCTCTAGATTTCCTAGTGAAGATTCTTTCCTAATTAAGTACTCGAGATGCATTTAATAAGAAAACAACTTAAATAGTGGGAAAAAAATCCTAGAACTCTAAGGAAGGATTTCTCATGGATGTCTAGATTGAGAACATTATTAAAGACCTCCAAAGAGGGAAGGTGTCGAGTTAATTAATCCGAGAAAAGGCTCGGGAATGTAAGGCTATAGACTTGGAGGAAGTGGTTAAAATTTTTTCTAGAGAAGTAAAAGAGATTTCATATAAACTTACTAGAGTAGAGAAGGGATTGGTTTTAAATCCTGAAGCTCAATACCAGGCCCCGGGATAAAATAGATTTGGGAATTATCCCAAAGGAGATCACCAGTGAGGATCAAGGAAAAGGACATATGGGTTTAGGAAGTAAGTAGCAAGCCTTAAAAGATAATAATACAGTCCCAGGCCCATTGACAACAAGAGTATCAATGATAGATGAGAAACACATCATTGAGTGGTGTGATATATATATTTTCCACACCTCCCTTGTGAGTAGCTTGTTGGAGATGACAATATTAATGAGGGAACTGATTATGATGATATATTTATGATGGAGTGTCCTAATGATTCACCACAAGGAGATACTTCCACTGATCTTCTATATGCCAAAATTTCTAAAGAATTTTTATCCTGACATCGGTGTTCTATTTTCCTCCTATAACTAATGCTGATATAGATATGGGTCAATCATTTGAACTCCTAACCATGAATTTGAATATCTATGGGAGTTAATGATAAAAAATATGATGGAAGAATTCCCTTAGAGGATGATAGTGGAAGAGGATTTTCAATTTGGGAATGAGTGGGAAAATGGTGGAGACCAGGGTTACGGGGGACATAGAAGAGAATATTTTGGATGACGGATGGATGTGAACTTCATAGTTGAAAGAGACAAAGGAGAGACACCTAGGGCCCCCTTATAACATGGTCATTTATGGTGTCATGGAAAAAACAAAAATAGGTATCTCTCTTTAACAAAGCAACCACTGTCCATAATGAGAATAGATTTTCTTTGGAAATCTTTGATCTTGTTTCATAACATATAAGCGATTCAATGAAAAATAATAGTATGGCTGAGATTACGGGTAGTCTGCTGAATATTGATGAGTTTTATAAATGGGATAATTATAAAAGGAATTTCCCAAAGGATCAATGGTAATTATAGCTTATGCTAATGCATTTTTTCTATCTCTTTATCCCGGGAAGAGGATTTTTAAACTCCTAGCCGAGGGGCCATGGTTTATGGGAAGAGAGGTGGTTCTAGATCAAAAATGATAGTTGTGATTTAACCTTCTTGAGAATTATATCAAGTAATACCCTCTCTGGGTTAGGCTTATAGGGTTCCCTCTCAAATATTTGGATTTGGATGTCTTACAAGGGATTTCCAAAGCCATTGTTTCCTTGGTTATTATCGACCTTATTCTAGTGCCAAATCCCAACTACTCTTTACAGGTTTCTATATTAACGTGGTTCTTAAGACCCCCTTCCTAGGAGTATCGAGATTAAAGCTAAATGAGGAGTACATTCTCAGAAAATAGACTATGAGTTTACACCCTTTATGTGCTTCTCCTATTTCAAAGTAGGGCATAATGTTAAATCATGTCTTAAGGCCAAAGAAGAGGTGATTATGAAAACCCAGTTTAAAAAGAATAATGGACATGCAAAGGAAGATTTAAAAGGAAAAGGAATCTTGAATCCTAATGCTAGTGGACCTTCTAAGATAATCCCTATGTGGATGCAAGTTAATAATCCTATAGAGGTTAAAGAGCTTAGATTAGAAGAGATGGCACTAGTCTTAGAGGAAGTTGTTGTAGAGGAAGGACAAGAAAAGGTCGGAAGGAGACCATTGGGCTAGTTTTAAAAAATAGAGGATATTATGGGGAAACGCAGGTTATGCAGGGAGGATGGTATTATTGGATCTATTGTGCAATATACAATGAAAGAAAATTTTTTTCCCAATGAGCCGAAGAATATTTACTCACTACCCGATAACATGTTCAATGTTTTTGACATTAACCTAGAAGATATTTCTACCATTGAAGAGGATCTTAAGAGAGTTTTGGAAACAAACAAGTATCTTGAACCGACCAATTATATGGAGGGTAAATCACAAGTTGAAGTGCCTTAGGTCTCATCTTCGGTGACTACGAGGATCAAAGAAATGAAATAACCCAAAGCCTAATGGTTTAGCCCAAGAAAAGTAAAAAACAAAATGAAGGAAACTCCTAGAACAAGAGGAAATGAAAATAAATATGATGTAGGAGAGAATAAATCCTCTCTGGTAGACCATCTGAGAAAGAAAAGAGAGAACAAACCTTGAGAAAGGAAGTTATGGAAGGGAAGTAAAGAACCTTGGGAGGTGGTATCAAATTTTACCAAATGATAATTATCTCATGGAATATTAAGGATCTAAACAACCCGAGTAAACACAAAATTTTGAAGGATATCGGGAATGATAAGAAGCCATTAATTATTATTTTTCAGGAAACAAAAATGAATAACGAAAAATGATGGATTTCAAAAAGTTATTGAAGGAATATTGGTTTCATGGATAGCCATCTCTGGGAGCTTCGGTGGGCTCATTTATCTCTAGGATCAAAAATAAGTTAGTTGTGTTCCCTTCTTTAAAATTCAGCATCACTTAGCCATTTGTTTCACTCATTTAAATATTGGAAGTAAGTTCATTCTTTCCAATGTTTATGCTCCTAACTATTTCTCTAGTAGAAGGATTATTTGGGATGAGTTAACCAGTTTCAGAATCATATAAAAAGAGATTCATTGGATTATTGGGGAGACTTCAATACTCCTATGACTCCTAGAGATAAAAATGGGGAATAACTTCTTATTCTGAAATCATGGAGGATTTAGACAATTTTCTTCATTGGAATGAATTGTATGATCTTGAGCTAAGTGGTTCTAAGTACACTTGAAAAATAGGAGTGGAGAGGGACTGATTCATATAAGATTATATAGATTCATTATCAGTGTTCAATGGCTACAGGAACAAAATTATTCACTTTCCTCCCTTCCTCGCATTGGATCTAATCATAATCTGATCATCTTGAAAACTAGTGAGTTAGAAATCTCAAAAGGAAAGCCCTTCCAGTTTGAAAAAATGTGGACCACCCATCCCGAGTTGGAGGAAAGGATTGAGGAATTGTGGAACCTTGAGATGAGAGGTAATTTTATGTACCAAGTGATGGCCAAACTCAAAAATTTCAAAAACAATATCAAAAAGTGGAATAAAGAGACCTTTGGCAACATTTTCCTACAAAAAAGAAAATTTTATGAGGAATTAAAGGAAATGGAGGAAATTATGGAAGAAGGATCATGGAGTGATGAGGATAAAGAAAAGAGAAAATCCTCCTCTGTGAGCTACATTCTTTACTATTAAGGAAGAAATATACTGGAAATAGAAATCCAGGATCCAGTGGTTAGAAGAGGGTGAACAAAACACAAAAAATTCCACATATTGTCCACCATCAAAGCTAACAAAGGGAAGATACAAGAAATCATGGGACATGACAGGAGGGTGGTTTCTGAAGAGAAAGAGATAGTTGACACTATCACTTCCTTCTTCAAAAATCTTCTTTGAGGAAGGCCAACCGGATATTAATACCACTAATAACACATTGGGGCTCTTTGGATCAGTCATTGATGAATATATTAACAAGGAGATAATAGATATACCTTCAGAAGATGAGATTAAAGCCATTGTTTTGATGATGGAGGGAGATAAAACTCCTTGACTTGATGGTTTTCCAACTTTTTTCTTCCAAATGTATTGGGACAGTAAAAAGGAGGTTGTAGTTGCGGTTTAGGATTTATTTTTATCGGTTATATGCTCAAAAATATAACCACACTTTCATTGCTATGATTCCAAAAAATTTGAGAGCCAAAGACCTTGGTGATTTCGGGACTATCGAGTCTCTACAACACTTTTTAAAAAATAATCTCAAAAAAATTTGGCCTTCCATCTGAGGTATGTGATCAATAATTTAATATCTCCCAATCAGGGAGCCTTTATGCTAGGAAGACAAATATTGGATATTGTCATCTCTATATAAGAAACCATCCACTGTGTAGAAAAATCCAATAGAGAAGTGATGATTATCAAACTGGATATGACAAAATAATATGACATGATTTCACAAAAATTGTTTTTAAGCTTCTTGAGAAGATGGGCATTGATAGTCATCTCATCAATCTGATTCAATCATGTATCACTACCTCAATTTTTTCATTCATTATCAATGGATAGCCTCATGGTTTTTTCAAGGCTGAGAGGGTTCTTAGGAAAGGTGATCTACTATCACCCTTTCTCTATATCATTATGGCTGAAGCTTTGAATAGGCTATGCGCAAGAGAAAAAAATGAGGGCAGAATTGAGGGAATTAAGGTTTTTAATGGGTTTGAAAACAAATGTATTCAATAATTTTTGATGACACAATTTCTTGGGTCAATTCTCTATTTAGGAAGCTAGGTCTTTCAAAGTTATCACTAAAAACTATGAGGAGGTTTCAGGTCAAAAAGTTAACTTTAGAAGAGCTCGTGTTACTTCATCAACATTAATGAACAACAACAACATCACCTATTCACTTTCCTGGAATGAAATATAAATAATATCCTATATAGCTATCTAGGAATGTCTTTGTGTGACAACAAAATGGATGACACTAGTTGGAATAAAATCATTGACAAATTTCACAAGAAATTAGCTTCTTGGAAAGAAAATTTACTAACACAAGATGGAAAATCCCAATTGCTTCAAATTTCTATGCAAGGAGTGACCACATACACAATGTCTATTTTTACTATGCCCCACAAAATCAGAAAGCTATTGAAGGCATATAAAAATATTTTTGTGGTTAGGGACTGAAGTTAAAACTAGGATACCCTTGATAGCCTGGGAAAAGGTGACAACACCAAAAGACAGAGGTGGTCTTAGATTGAAAAATATGTAGATGATGAATCAAGCTCTCATTTCAAAAGTTGGATGGAGGTTACATAAAGAGGAAGGAATATGGGTTGACATCTTGAAAGTGAAATATTTGTGGAATGTTTACGGCACTTTAGATTTTTTTATTAAAGATATTCCTAAAGGTTTTATCTTTTGGAATAATTTGGGGAAACGAGGGAATTGATGAATAAAGGGGTCAAGTGGAATTTGGGGAATTGTACAAATATTAAATTCTGGGAGGGCCCCTAGATTAGAAATCAAGCTCTAAAGGAGGAGATGGCTTGGAAAAATCACTTCCTATTCTATAAAAAAGAAATTGGTGAAAGATTGTGTAATTATTGGATGGAAGGCATGTAATGGAAACAAATTATCCCTCCTCCTCTTTAATATCCTCAACAATGAACTTAAGTTTTTCCATATTCCACCAAGAAAGAGTTAAGTGTTATGTTTGTGGATCCTATTTTCATGTTAGAGTGTGGTACACCTTCATGTGTTACACTTGGGTATTTTTACGGAAGTCCCGCTTAGCCGATGAGTGGGTCAAGGGGGTTCGGGGCAAAGCCCCGAAGCAAATTTTCATGGGTGGTTTATTAACCCATGGGTAATGGGTAACCGTTATGGGCTATTTTTGGGCCCATGGTTTTTCGGTACCCATTGTTTTGATACCTGATTTTTGCCCATGGCTTTGAGACCCACGATTTTGCCCATGGTTTTTATACCCACGGTTTTGTATCAAACTTCTTAAGCAATTGTCTATTTATATGGTCTTATGCATATGATACAAAAACAAGCAAATGTATTGCAGATGTGTTTTGAATTTGGGTGTGAATTCTATAGAGTTTGTTAAGCATAGCTCCAAACGGATCCGGGTATTGTATTGAGAGAGTGGAGGCTTGTAATAAAATCTAAGCAAGTGATTCTTAGTGGACGTAGCCGAAATTGGGTGAACCACATTAAATCTTATCTCTCTGTGTTGTGTTATTTATTCTACACTTTTATTTGAGATCTGTAATATTTTCTGCATATTAGTTTCTACTATTGCGATTTTGTAAGGGATTATTCCACATATTTTATCTCTTATTTCCTAACAATTGGTATTATAGCCTGTTTTTGGTTTGCTAAAGTGTTGAATCACATGGAAAGTTTTATCTTGAGTGGGAGCTATGGCAGATGATGGAAGATCTAGGGTTGATAAATTCAACAGGTAGAATTTCAATCTTTGGAAGATGCAGATGGAAGATTACCTTTATCAGAAGGATCTTTATACTCCGTTGTCTGAGAAGGTGAACAAACCCTCGAGTATGACAGATTCGAATGGGATGTGTTGGATCGAAGGCACTTGGAACAATCTGGATATGTATTGAATATTTGGTATTATTTAATGTTTCAGGAAAAGACTATAAAAGAACCGATGGATGCATTAGGGAAGTTGTATGAAAAACGCTCTACCTCTAATAAGATATTTTTAATGAAAAAGTTGTTTAATATGAAGATGTTTGAGAATAGTTCAATAGTAGATCATTTGGATGATTTCAATATGGTGGTGAATATGCTAGCTTCAGTTATAATAGAATTTGATGAAGAAGTTAGGGCTTTATTAATTTTGTGCTCTTTACCTGAAAGTTAGAATAGCCTGGTAATGGCGGTAAGCAACTCGGTTCCAGCTAACTCGAAGTTGAAGTTTGAGGATGTTTTATGGGTGATTCTAAGCGAGGAAATGAAAAGAAAAATCTTTGGGGAATCTTCTACTTCAGGGAATTATTTGACAGTGGAAACTAGAGGGAGACAGAAGAATAGAGGAAACCGTGGAAAATGGAAAGATTGGGCAAGGTCAAAATCCAAGAGCAAGATTGTATGTTGGAACTGTGGAAAGTTTGGGCATGCAAAGAAGGACTATTGGGAGCTTCGGACAAGAAGAAACAATAGGAAGAAAACAAGGAGGCAAATGTGGCATTGGGTAATGTATGCCAAGATGTTTTGATTCTTTCTTTGCATAATATTACTGAATCTTGGGTTTTAGATTCAGGGGCTTCTTTTCATGCTACTCCACATAGGCATTATTTTGTTGATTATGTTCAAGGGGATTTTGGGCATGTTTTTCTTGGTGATGATAAGCCTTAAAGTATAGTTGGAAAAGGTTATATTCAGGTTAAGATGCAGAATGGGAATACATGGCTATTGAAGGATGTCAGACATGTGCCTACATTAAGGAGAAATTTGATATCGGCGGGCGGGGAAGTGATGGTTGTACTTATGATATTTACACCTCTTGGAAGGTTACCAAGGATGCTCTTGTGGTGGCAAGAGGTAAGAAGGTTGGAACCTTGTATTTATCCACTGATAGTACTAATGATTGTAATCTCGTGGCTTCAGATGCAGATACAACATTATGGAACTATAGGCTTGGTCATATGAGCCATAAGGGCATGGACATCATAAAGAAGAATTTTCCTAGATATATAGAAATAGGTTTGGATTTATGTGAGAACTGCATATATGGGAAACATAAGTGAGTAAGGTTTCTCAAGGATGGACCTATAAAGAAAGAGAGTAAGTTAGAGCTGGTGCATTCTAATGTGTGGGGGCCAACTCAGGTATCATCTATTGGGGGTTTAAGTTATTATGTTACTTTTATTGATGATGCAATAAGGAAATTTTGGGTTTATTGTATTAGAAACAAATCTGATGTATTTGACACTTTTGTTAAATGGAAAGCCTTAGTAGAGAATGAAATAGGTCTTAAGCTAAAATGTCTCAGGTTAGATAATGGAGGGGAGTATTGCAACAATGAATTTGATGATTACTATTCTAAGAATGGAATCCATAGAAAAATACGGTTCCAGGAACTCCGCAGCAGAATGGGGTATCAGAAAGGATGAACAAAACAATAATGGAATGTGCTAGGAGCATGAGGTTACATGTAGGACTGCATCTTTCTTTTTGGGCAGAAGTAGTGAGCACAATAGTGTACTTGATAAACAAAGGACCCTCAAGTGCCTTGGATGGAGGCGTACCTGAGGAGGCTTGGTATGGTAAGAAAGTTGATTATTCATTTCTTAGAGTCTTTGGATGTGAGGTGTTTGTTCATATATACAAGAATGATAGGACCAAGCTAGAGGCTAAATTAGAAAATGGTACTTTCATTGGTTATGGTTGTGATGAATTTGGATTTAAATGTTGGACTATTAAGGACAAGAAAATCATTCGGTCTAGGGATGTGGTATTTAATAAGAAATTCATGTATAAGCAACTGATTGTAGGAAAACAGGAAGAATCCAAAAATAATATGCGGTGGTAGAGGATCTTCCAGATGGGATGGTGACCCATGAATCAGTTCAGGAACCTACTCAACAGGAACCCCAAACTCCTACAATGAGGAGGTCTTCTAGGGTAAGAAAAGAACCTGAACATTTTTCTCCTTCTCTTTATTATTTATTAATCACTAATAGTGGAGATCCAAAGAGCTTTGATGAAGCAATGCGGTAGGAACTAGTAAGAAGTGGGAGTAAGCCTTGGATGAGGAGCATAAGTATCTCATGGAGAACCGGACTTGGAATTTGGTGAAGCTACCGGAAGGCAAAAGAGCATTGCAAAACAAGTGGGTGTATAGAGTTAAAGACAAAGAAGGAGAAAAGAAAAAATATAAGGCCTGGTTGGTGGTCAAGGGGTTTGCACAGAAACAAGGTATAGATTTTGATGAGATCTTTTCTCCTGTAGTAAAAATGACTTCTATTAGAACTGTTCTTGGAATAGTGGTAGCAGAAGACTTGCACTTAGAACAGTTAGATGTAAAGACTACATTTCTCCATGGTGATTTGGAGGAGGAGCTATATATGCAGCAGCCAGAAGGATATGAAGTCAAAGGTAAAGAGGAGATGGTGTGCAAACTGAAGAAGAGCTTGTATGGCCTGAAACAAGCTCCACGTCAATGGTATAAGAAGTTTGATAGCTTCATGATGGAGCAAGGTTATATCAGATGTCATTCTAACCATTGTGTGTATACAAAGAAATTTGAGGATGGAAGTTATATTATCATGTGTTTGTATGTTGATGACATGTTGGTTGTAGGTAAAAACATGCAGGAAATAAAAGTACTCAAGAAACAACTAAGTGAATCCTTTGATATGAAGGATTTGGGGGCTGCTAGAAAAATCCTTGGTATGAGGATAACTCGGGATAGGAAGGAATGAAAGCTGACTTTATCTCAGGAAGAGTACATTAAGAAGGTATTGGATAGGTTTAACATGCAAGATGCTAAACCAGTTGGGACTCCTTTGGCAGGCCATTTTAAGTTATCAAAGGAGTAGTGTCCCAAGACAGAGCAGGAAAGAAACCATATGTCCAAGGTACCTTACTCATCAGTAGTTGGTAGTTTGATGTATGCTATGGTATGTACTAGGCCTAATATTGCCCATGCAGTAGGATCTATGAGTAGATTTATGAATGATCCAGGTAAAGAGCATTGGCAAGTAGTAAAGTGGATCCTTTGGTATTTGAGAGGGACCATGGGGACAGTTTTATGCTACAGTGGATCAGACACCACTTTACGTGGTTATGTAGATTCAGACATGGCTGGAGATGTAGACAGCAGGAGGAGCACGACAAGTTATATTTACACTGTAGGTGGGACAACAGTAAGCTGGATTTCATGACTACAAAAGTTGGTGGCTTTGTCAACCACGGAGGCTAAGTATGTTGCTGCCACAGAGGCAAGCAAAGAGATGATTTGGTTACAACAATTACTTGAGGATTTAGGGCATAAGCAGGAGGAATGTAAGTTGCATAGTGATAGTCAGAGTTCTATACACCTAGCTAAGAACTCTTATTTCCACTCCGTGGATGAAGCATATATAATTGAGATATCACTTCATCAGGATAGCTTTGGAGGAAGATAAGTTGAAGTTGGAGAAGATTCATACCAGTCAGAATCTTGTAGACATGATGACCAAGGTGGTCACAAGGGATAAATTAAAGCTATGTTCAGTTTTGGTTGGCCTTCGCGGATGACAGTGAAGGGTTGAGAAGCTTGCTCAATGGAAATCAGTCTCCAAGTGGGAGATTGTTATGTTTGTGGAGCCTATTTTCATGTTAGAGTGTGGTACACCTTCTATGTGTTACACTCGGGTATTTTTATGGCGGTCCTACTTGCCGGTGAGCGGGTCGGGGGTTGGGGAAGCCCCCGAAGAAAATTTTCATGGGTGGTTTATTAACCCATGGGTAATGGGTAACCGTTATGGGCTGTTTTTGGGCCCATGGTTTTTAGTACCCATTGTTTTGATACCCATGGTTTTTTGCCCATGGTTTTGATACCCATGGTTTTTGCCCATGGTTTTGATACCCATGGTTTTGTATCAAACTACTTAAGCAATTGTCTATTTATATGGTCTTATGCATATGATACAAAAACAAGCAAATGTATTGCAGATGTGTTTTGAATTCGGGTGTGAATTATGTAGAGTTTGTTGAGCATAGCTCCAAATGGATTTGGGTATTGTATTAAGAGAGTGGAGGCTTGTAATAAAATCTAAGCAAGTGATTCTTGGTGGACGTAGCCCAAATTGGGTGAACCATGTTAAATCTTGTCTCTCTGTGTTGTGTTATTTATTCTGCACTTTTATTTGAAATTTGTAATATTTTCTGCATATTAGTTCCTCTTGTTGCGATTCTCGTAAGGGATTATTCCACATATTTTATCTCTTATTTCCTAACATTAAGATGAGCTAATATGGAGGAACATAGATTCTAGTAATTATGAAGTTAAATCTAGCTATCTCCTTAACTTTGAAAAAATTGTTGCTAATGATTACTGAAGGAGAGTTTGGAACAAAAAAGCTTATTCCAAAAGTTAATATTTTCTTTTGGGAATTTGTCCAAAATAAAATTCTCACTATAGAAAAGATTAGAAAAAGAGGCATGATAGTCATAAATAGGTGTATCCTTTGCAAAGGTCAAGAAGAAACTGCTAATCATCTTTTTAGAATACTCCTTTTCTTTTTAGGTTTTCGAGCAATTCTTGATGTATTCAAAATTCAGATGATCCCTTTTAGGGACATCTTTAATCTACCAAAACAATGGACTTCCATTTTTCACCATGATAATGTCAAGGATTTATGGAAATTTTCTCTCCTACATACTCTATGGGGTATATGGATTGAAAGGAATAACAAGATTTTTAGGAAGTAAGGTTCTAATCCAAAGAAGGTGGTGAAGATAATCATATAGAATCTTAAAGATAATTTTCAAACTATCAAAAGTAAGTCTATCAAACCTCCCTTAGGTTTAGATTCAGATATTCTAAATAATTTAAATCTCAAGATCAAAAATGAGAGAAATAGCAAAGAGAGGGAGGAAAAGAAAAATAAGGTCAAGTGGAAATGCCCACCATTTGGTTGGTGCAAACTAAATTTTGATGGATCAGCTAAGATGAGTGAAGGAAGTGTTAGGGGGTGGGATAATACAAGACCACAAGGGTGAATGTATAAGGGCATATGCTAGTCTGGTTGGGCACCACTCAAATAATCATGTCGAAGCCATAACTATGTTGTGGGGATTAAAGCTAAGCGAAGCTATGAACATACAAATCCTAATAATTGAAGGGGATTCCATGTGTGTGATTAATTCTCTTAATCACAATGATAATATGTGATGGAAGCTTAATAATATCATTAGGGAGGCCAAAAAGATGATGGGACAATTTGAGAGGGTCGAGATACAACACGTGTTCAAGAGTAGGAATAAGACTGTAGATGGATTGGAAAATCATGGAAATGACCTACAAGGACAGATGAGATGGAAGAATGAGGAGTTACCTTAGAATAATATAAAAATTTGATCAATGGAGATAAGATTTTTGAGATAGGGAATCATAATTATAGGGATATGCAGAAAAAACTTGTGTAGATGTGAATAGAAATTTAGAAAGGGCTATTAACACCAAAACTATGTTTAAACTCTATTTTTGGTCCCTTTTCTTCCTTTATTTCAATAACATGACATGTTTTTATGGTGGGAAAAACATGGGTGGTGATAGAGTGTGAACAAAACCCACTACATGTATGCATATGAAAATAGATGCTACCTTTTAGCATCTTATTCGTTAGGGCGGATTTTCCATTTTGTTGAAAATTGCAAGGCCATGACTAGCACTTTCAATGAATTTGGGAAATCTTGGCAGGACAGTTGTGTCAAGATGAGAAGTACTAAAATTGAGGTCAATGAAAACACCATTTCCAAAGCCACTAGTATGTCCACCAATGGTCTTAAAATTTTTAAGGATAAAACTAGGAAAAACATGGAATTTTAACCTTATTTGGCCTTGGTGAAAATATTGTTTAGTATGATGATGGTATTTCTAGAAATTGTTTTCTAGGTATGTGGGTAGATGTGTTTATTACGGTGATGAAATACCTCACTCTCAATGGAAAATTTAGGAATATTTTATCTTACCACCTGTTCATTCTTAATTATCTTCGGAGAAAACAGGAGATGAGATTTCCTTTTTTCCTCCTTCGGTCTTTGACTACTTCTATAAAATTACTACCGAATGATAAGTTGGATACCCCTCTCACCATGGATTAGTTCTTTTAATGTTTAAGAAAGGGAGAATCCTTATCCCTCCTTGTATTTAGAAAAAAGTGATGATTTGAATGATGAGACCTTGACATCTCACATGAAAAAATGAAAATGAAGAAACCACATGATGGACATGCTTTGGCATAGCTGATATTATCTCGTGATATGAAAAAGGGAAACAAGGATATGGAGGAAAGTGTTGGGAACAGAAAGAGAGATGGAGAATTTTTGATTGGGAAGCTTGTTTCCTTAGAGTGGAGTTGGTTGTAGACATCATGTTGGTGGTAAAAAAATTGTTATAAGAGGTTAAATATTTCTAAAGATAAATTGAAATAAAAAATAAGTGTATTGGAGGTTTGAACATAGATTTCATTATGCGAAGTAGAGGATTTCATCCTACAAGATTAGGTTTCCAAAATTAAAGAATAAAAATAAGAGGTTAACATGCGGCTAGAAATGAGAAGTATTGATGAGGAATACATCAGGGAGATGGAGGAGAAGAACACTAAAAAAATATCTTCTACGGTCATCATCAAGTGCAAAGGAATAAGTAAACATGCCCAAGAAATCAAATAAGAAGTAAAGATTTTAAGATAAAGCTGGGTGATGGCTTCCCTTTGGCTCAAATTTTCTCTGTTTTTCCTTTTTAGGTTTGTTTCTTCATTGTAGCTCTAAGTATTTTGTCCTTTTAAAAAAATCATGTCTTGTAATACTTAAACTACTTATGGTTTTCTCTGTTTTGTTTACACTACCCATCAAGCCTATTTGACATAGTGATTTTGGATCTTTTTGTTTGTTGTGTGCCTTGGATTATTTTTTTGTAAAGGGTTTTAGTCCCTTCAAAACTAAATCTTATTACCAATCTAAAAAAATCCTTGAGAGGATAGGAAATTATTGATGAATGTTATTTTTCCCAAGAAAGAGACTATAACCATTTCAATAGAGAAGTTAATGGACCCACCCAACTCTGAAACCAAATATTCCTCTCTTAACCAATATCCCTAAAGATACTCCCAAGAAAAGTATACTCGATAAAGGTCATGTTATCTCTTCAAAGCCAAAACTTCTACTTTTTCCCAAGTAATAAGGAACAACATCCCATCGAAAAAGTAGTCACCCTTGCCCTTAACACATCCCTACCCAAATATACATCATGTGACATGGACCAAATTTTGAGTCAAATAAAAATCACTTTCCCAATTATGGAATTAATTAGAATTTCTAAGAATAGAAAGAGGGAATTTGAATATTTGGGGTTGAAGGAGGATGAAATTTTCAAAGAAAGGAGTGTAAGTAATGTAGTGGTTCCTCCCACTATAGCTGAAATTGAAGTAACAAAAGACCATGATGATACAAAATAACCCTCAAAAGTGTATTTGGGTACTTGGTTGAATCATAGCTAAACGTGGAGACTTTCTTTACTAATTTTATTGTCAATGAATGAATTCTCCATAATTTCATGTTTGATTCAGGATCTTCATGTAATATCATGCCTTTAGAGGTCATGAATAAATTAGATATCAAAATAACAACAACCTTTGAAAAATGTTATGCCATGGATTCAAGAGAAGTACCTGTTGTTGGGTATGTCAAAGGTTTAGTAGTACAACTTGCTACATATCTTGACAAATATTTAACTATGAATATGGTTATAGTTGATTTTCCAACTAAATGGGGCATGTTATTATTAATAAAATAGGTTATTAGTGTAGGAGGTAGTGTTCAAATGGGCATGTTCTATGCCTCTATACAATTGGAAGGGAAATTAGTCAAGTTGTATACGAAGAGAAAATGCTCCATCTTATTGAGGATCTTATGAATGCATATTACAAGGTATTGTTTTTAATATGGATTTGGGTAACTTCATAGGCTATGTGGATTTTTAAGATCATTGTATGGATACTAATACACACCTTGAAGATGTCAATGTCCCCTGGACCATGAATTTTATTAGAGAATGCTCCAATGCTTTGAAATGGAGTGGGGTGGTTTTGACTTCTCCAAATCAATATTGTTTTAATTTTTCTTTCAAATTAAAGTTTTAATGTACCAACAACATTGCTAAATATGAGGGATTTCTCTTCGGTTTGAGAGTTTCATGGAGGCACGAGATTAAAAATATTGTTGTCAAATGAGATTCTGGATTAGTTATAAAGTAATTCAAGAAATTGTATACAACTAAAAATAAGAGGTTTGAGACAATATAATCATGCGGTTTGGGATCTCATAAAATTGTTTGATTCCTTCAATATTTTTATCATGAGAGGAATCATAATGTAGCAATAGAAAAATTGGATGGCTTAGCATGTCAATATGAAAATGAAACAAGATCACCTTATTATAATTATGAAGTGGAAGTGTTAGTGTTGTCGCCAAATCACTGCACCCTCCGAATGGCCAGGATGTGAATAGGACGTTCGGTGTGATTGGGACACATGGGATCACCTCTCAAGCTATGGGACTTGGGCTCGAGGTGAACCTCCGGAGAAGGCCGGCTTCCTCTTCCTAAACTAAGTGCTGTACTACTCCTAGTGTAACAAAAACGATTATCTAGTCCTATGCTAACATTTTCATGGGGTTTTAGGGAAAGAGTTTTACAGAAATGAAACTATACTAGGGATGGTGATGCACCGAATAAAGGGTGTCTTCAGATTTAGGAAGGGTTAATTTGAAGAGGGTGTGTGCACCACAGGTCAACTTCACCTACTGCAACTTAGAGAGGGTACAGGATACCACAGGCTAAGAGACACGCGTTCCTTTTGTTAAACTTTATCAGACCGAGAAATATACCAGTTTCCCAGTGAAGAAGGATGAACTCAAGAAGGGTGAACAGACACCACAACTCAACTGCATGCAATACTTCACCACTCGATAAGCACAGAACTCCAAGAACCTGCAATAGAAACTTAAACTTGCACAGTGTACCTGCAAGTATGAGAAAGGCACAAAGAAGAATAGAAGGATGAAAGGACCGAGATTAGTCACAAAACACACACTTTTATTGCTTCAATAACATGCACAATGCATCATACATTCGAAGAGGAAATAGTTGCCATTACGGTCTTGAAGAGGAGGCTTGAAAGTTCTCTCAACACACAAGAACAACTTGCGAGAGAGAGAGGACCCTTGAAAAGTATACACTCTTGCACTGAGATATCTAACTGCTCAACTTATGCAATCTGTTGGAACCCTTTGAAATGAGCTTCCAACTTACATTTATAGAAGAAAATGTGAGAAAGAAGAGGAAATGGTCATAATTACATTCCTAAAATGAAGGCCCATGATGTATTTATTACGCTTAGTTGAACTACACGAGAAGGTTCCATCATGGGTCATTAATTACACCGATGACCAAGTCTTCTCATTTAATTAAAAGAATATTTAAATAATAATAATAATAATATTATTATTAAAATATTTAAATAAAAATATTAATTTAATTAACATAATGTTGGGACCCCCCCGTTGACCCGTTTGACTTGAAGAGGAGGGGGGTCCATGTGGATAGAATCTGCACATAACCAAATTCGATGAGCTTCGAATCCTCTAACTCGGTGTTGCACTCGATTTTTGACCCCGCACTAACTCTTTCCTTGCTTTGGTAATCGCGCTCTTTTGCATTGAGTCCTTCGAATGGTGAGCTATCAAACTCGATTCTTATCATTTTGCTCTGTTAACTCGAAGCCATTTATGCATTCCACGTTCAAACTTCATGAAACATCACCACGAGCTCCCTGCGAAGTCACTGAGCTCTTCATCCAGCAAATGATCTTGCCTTTCCTGGGCTCAAACTCACTTGAATACCAAGCTTAACCCAATATTTCTAAAAAGAATGGTTTTACCACAATGCTTAGGATTCTTCCTCATCATATAACACTTGTAGTAAGAATGTTTTGACTCTGCCATAATAAGCACAATTTGTACCCTCCAAACGATGAGAAAATACCATTATCAATAAAGACCTAGTGCTGCCATGATGATGACCCAGGCTCATGCCTGTAACATGTCACTAGACACCCTAAGACTGATTTTTTGGCCAAAGAGCCCTTCGGTTCGGGTAGTGCACTCAGCAATCTCAGCTCAATCAATAATTATGCCACTATTGGGATCTTAGTATGGCATAGGTAGGCATGTGAGCTACACAATATACTCATTTTCCCGAACTAAAAAGATCCTTTATGTTACAATTTGCAACACATAACGAAGCCCTTCAAAAATACATTGAACAATCGGGGCAGCCAAGAGGACCTTGGAAAAATGTACAGGTAACAACCATATGAATTCTCCCTTAGTCGTGGATCAAAGCTAATAGAAATAAGCAGATAAATCCAGCTCGAAACTACAGTATAATCGTCCATTGTTAAAAATAACACAGTTTCTCTGAACCTGGTAAAAGAAAACTGTTATTATCTCGATTGGACGTATATAATGGAAGGGTATAAATATTGCCTACTTTTTTGCCTGAGAGTTTCTCAAAGGGACCATTTACGAGTAGCGAGAGATGTGGCATACAAAACGGACGACCCGGGTATTTCATAGTTGACCTTCGCATTCGTTTCTAGGAGAAAACATGCTTGAGCAATATGAATCGTTTCACTCTCGCACGTAATAAACCAACATCTCTGATTCAAGGAAATTTTTATGAAGCCTCGAGCAGCGTGACTCCAATCCATCGTACACAAGCGGTGAATATTTGTTTTCTGCAACTGTGCGTGGGAGCTTGTCTTGCGACCACTGAATGCTCAGTGTGGTAGGCAGAACGTGTAGAGCCTCCTTCGCCCATCTCTGTTTACAAAACGGCTGACCAGACAACCACGTCAATCCTATTAAACACCTCCACTGCCTCATTCCCACGTTCTCCGACTCACCCTCCGTGTGACTCGCACAAAGACTCGGACCACTCCAGGCTGCGCGGAATTTTCATTCTCTTGCCATGTGGAAGTCTCATGACGGATTGCCATCATCAAATCTCCATGCCTGGCAGTGTTTGCCCGAATCTCCCCTTCACGGAAGTTTGGTCATGGTTTGCCACGGTTATATTTCCACGCCTGGCAGTTTGACCGGATTTCTCCCATTTTTTGGCAGTAGACTCAAACTTCTCCCACGCCCGGGATTTCTTCTTTGGCTTGACATCACGTCATTTCCCCTTGGCATTGCTTGCCTTATTTCCCACGTCCAACGGCTTGGCCAAATTAATTCACGGGCCCCGGCCTCAACTTCGCCACGCAGATTTGGTAATCTGACCCAATTTCTCCACTATTCCCACCCAGTAGCATGGGATCTTCATGAATCTTCTCCTGCCGAGTTTTCCTTCAATAGATTTGAGGATAACATTAAACTCTCAGTGCAAACATTTCAGTTGTAGCTTGTAAGGTGTGATAATCCCGACAGAATCCTTTGTGCCCGCCAACTTAGTGACTCGCTGAAGATGCTCATATAATTGCAAAGCAAATTATGCTCCATGAATATTCTGATATGAAACAGTCCCACCTCTATGAGATCCGTTTCCATGAGTTGCATTGTAAAATAAATTTAATCAAGTCTCCCGGTAACATTCTTACTGTCACTTAATTGATTTTCATAAAAATATCTTGAAGGAAAATCCTGAATTTGAGGATGCATACGATGCTGATCAGATAACAACATTGGACAACTTACTTGCTCAAATGGGCTTCTACTATACTGCAACATCCCTGTGCATCGAATGCTCGGCCGCTTTGAGCGTAGAACTGAAATTATCCTAGGAAAGTGCCGTGAGGAAGTAATTGGTTATACGCAGCAGCTACAGGGTAGAGAAGTAAAACTTATCTCAGAAAATGAGTGGCCTCCAGAGAGAGTTGATTGCGACAGCTGCCACAGGGTGATCCCAAGGAACCGTTGGTGTTGATCCTGATGTTCTGGTTGCATGCGACCATAGTCGTGATCGATTGTTGTAAATCTTGCATTGTAGTAGAAGAATGAGATAAGGTTTTAATTGAGTTGTCTCACCTTTTCATTTTGGAAATTCTCTTCCATGGAAGAAGCTCAACCAAATCTTGAGGCAGCTATTGTCTTTGTCGAGTCATTAAAACTGAATTCATAATCCAACAAGGAAGCATCAATCTCTCCATGTTGAATTAAACCGAGTCGAGCTCGTCATTTCTCTGCCTCAATGAGCCAACCATCGAAACATTATCCGCTCCTATCGAGACTCTTTTATGACAAGCCAAAGTTGGACAACCAAACTTACATTTCCTACTCATGAACTCGTCTCTTTATTTTCGATTTGACACTGATGACCAGAAGTGGGTCCATGGGACCAATGTCGTGATTTGATAGCAATAAGGCCCTGTTTTCCAATTTTTCCATGTGCGTAAAATTGGATAACATTTTTGGCGACCTCTCGGGGATGATTGCCTGCTAAGCATGATTCCAGTAGCCTTAAGTCATCCATTGGGCATGGAGTCTGTGTTGGAATCCTGGAAGTAGTATGATTTTCTTTGACACATCCTGAAATCCCCTTGAGTATTGTTGATATCCTGGACCTCCCTGGAATGCTAGGCATGAAGTATACTGAATCTGTTGAATGCTTGACATCCATGGAACACTGCAAAAATTTTAATGAAGCAGATTTTGAAACTCTTATGGAAATCTTGAACCTTTCTTCTCCTTGACACCTTCCAATGATGAAACAATGTGCAGAACAACACAAAACACAACAACAAGGAAAGCAAAACAACAACACGCAACAATGTGCATAAGCACTTGGAGGAAAACACCTAATTTAACTGTACAGGGGGTGGAACGCTTCTCAAAAACAAGCTTTGAGATGTATCCCATTCACATGAATGGGTAGTTCTTCTCCATTGAGCCTAGATAGATGAAATGAATTTGCCTCTTTGCAACTTGTGATGATGTATGGTCCACTCCAGAGAGCGTCAAACTTGGCATGCTTGCCTGGTTTGGCCCTGTCTTCATCCCATTTGAGAACTAAATCTCCCTCTTGAAAATGTCGCCGACGCCTTCTTGTCAAAAAGATTTCTTAACTTGAGCCTCGATGCTGCTCCAAAGTTTTCATAGCCTTATCTCGTACTTCCTCTAACTCCATGAGTTCAAAGAAACCTTCTTGTCCGAGGATCACTCTCTATAACTTCAAGTTGATGAGCTAACTCCAAAGAAGGTAACTCCAATGAGAGCGGGAGTTTTGCCTCTCTTCCATATACAAGAATGAAAGGAGAATTTCAATGGCCCTTTTAGGTGTGATTCGATCTGCCCATAAGGTTGTCTTAAGCTGTGTATGCCAAGTCCTCTTGTTAGTCTCCATTGTGCGCTTAATAATCCTTATGAGGTTTTTGTTGCTAGACTCAGCCAATCCGTTTCCTTGCGGATAGTAATTGGATGAAGTTTTGAGGTATACCCCATTTTTAACAGCCCATTCACTCAGTTTCATACCAAGAAAAGCCAGCGCATTGTCTGAAATGATTGTAAACGGAACACCAAACCTCATCATTATACCCTCCAAAAAATCTAGAACTGCCTTTTCATTGCTCTCTTTTAATGCTACCGCCTCTGTCCATCGAGTAAAATAGTCTGTTGCAGTAAGGACCCACTTATGTCCGTCACTAGATGGAGGATTAATCATTCCGATGAAGTCCAACCCCCATTGAACAAAAGGTTGATCCACTTGAATTGGATGCAGCGGAAGAGCTGCCAACTTCTGCTTACCTGTGAAAAAGGCACATTCCTTACATTTCCTTACCCAGAGATGGGCATCCTTGAATAAATCCGGCCAATAGTAGCCGGCTCGCATGATCTTGGTAGTTGTTGTTCATGCGGAATAATGTCCTCCAGATAGGCCATTATGAAATTCTTCTAGTATCTTACTTACCTGTTCTGGTCCTATGCACCAAAGGAGGACGCTGTTCAAATATTTTCGAAAGAGAATGTTATCTACCAAAACATATGGGATAGATTGAAGACGGAAAGTTCGTCTTTGGTTTTTATCCATGTTTTCCGGGTATGCTCCTGAGAAGATGAAATTCTTCATTTTGGATAACCAGTCAGCTTGATCAACATCCTCATCAGTATTTAGGAGTGTCATGTCCTCATTACCTTTTGATTCCATGTCTGCAGCAAGTTGCTCACATAAACCCTTACCTCTGACAAGTTTAGTGACTTTGATATGCACGTCATACTCCATTACCTTCGTGATCCATCCAGCACGCTTTTCGTTCATTTCTTTGTTCAGAAAAAACTCCTTGACACCTGGATGAGACACCATCAGATGAATCTTGTTGTTGGACAACATGTGCTTGAATTTCTTCAAATCTCGAATAACCGCAAAGACTTGCTTTTCAATGAATGAGTATTTGAACTCGTAGTCTTTGAGGGATTGACTGAAGAAAGCAATTGGTTGCTCCATCAGGTTATCGTTTTGTTGGGTGAGGATCCCTGAAATGCTCTCTTGACCTGCAAAAGCATAAAGGATAAAATCTTTGTCAAACATGGGGTTCACAAGCATGGGAGCTTGGGAAATGGCTGTTTTGATGGCTTCGAAGCTTTCTCGCCCTTCCTTTGTCCATGAGAATGGCATGTTTTTCCTTAGCATGGCTGTCAGTGGTTTAGCCAATGTCGCGAATTGGGGGATGAATCTCCGCACGAAATTTATGGTTCCCAGGAAGCTCTGGAGGCCCTTCTTGTGACTCGGGAGAGATAAGGACATAATCGAATGAATCCTGGCTGGATCGATTGATAATCCTTCCATTGAAACAACATGCCCCAACAATTTTCCCTCGTGCACTGCGAAAATACATTTCTTGGGGTTAAGTGAAACCCCAAATTCCCTACACCTTTGGAAAACTTTCCTTAGATGCGTGATGTGATCTTCTACATGCTTAGAGTATACAGTTATATCATCAAGGTAAACCAAAATAATATCGTTGATTAGTCCCTTAAATTCCATGTCCATGGCTCTTTGGAAAGTAGCCCCGGCATTGGATAATCCGAATGGCATTTTATTGTAGGCATACGTGCCCCACTTGGTAGTGAAAGCCGTTTTGAATTGGTCAGATTCTTGGACTAGGATTTGATTGTAACTTGAATATCCATCGAGCAAAGAAAATCTTTGAGCTCCTGCCACCGTTTGAAGGATCTGCTCCATCGAGGGAAGAGGATAATGGTCCTTTAATGACGCATGATTCAAATCCCTGAAATCTACGCATAACTGGATCTCTCCGTTCTTCTTCCTCACGGGCACCAAATTGGCTACCCATGAGGAATGCTTGATGGGAAAAATTATACAGGCCTCGATGAGCTTGGTTAGCTCCTTTCTCATTAGTGGCTCAATTTTGGGATTAATTGGTCTCTGTTTTTTACGAACTGGCTTAGCATTAGGATCCAGTTCGATGGTATGTTGCTAAGACCTGGATCAAAACCACGCAGATCTTTATAGCTCCATGCAAAGATGTCATGATACTCTTGACAAAGTTTGATGAAATCTTCTTTCTCCTCAGAAGTACACACTTTTCCAATCTTAAGAAACTTTTCATTTGTTACCTTGACTTCCTCAAAATATTCTTCTTTGACCACCATGTTAGGGCTTTGTCTTTTGGCTTGGTCATCTGAATTGAAAATGGATTCCAAAGTGACTAAACCTTTTGGTAACTTGTTGCTTTTCAATTGTATAATTTGATCACCATATGACTCTTGTAACTTATCTTGATTTCTTGCAGCAAACTCCGCCTCTTCTTGTAGGAAAAGGACAATTTTTTGTCACTATCGAACACTTTCCAACTACTCACATTATCGGGACTCACTGGTCGAACCACCATTTTAACAAATTGCTGCCCTTCTTTCATGATATCAACTGGTATGTTGTATTGTGAACCAATTGTAGCAAGCCTGTCTGCATCTTGATTTTGATCTCTAGGGATTGCATGGATCCCAAAAGCTTTGAAATCTTCAATCAGGTCCCAGACTCGGTTCTTGTATGATCTTAAAAGATCATTTTTGGATGCACTACGTGCTGAAACTTGATGAACAACTAACTCACTGTCTCCAAAAACAGTTAGGGCCTTGATTCCCTTCCTTTGGGCTAGCTGAATTCCTTGCACAAGAGCCTCGTATTCAGCAACATTGTTAGTGCAACTGAACTGCAACCGGAAAGATGAGAAGTACTTATCTCCCTCTGGAGAAATTAACATAACACCAACACCGGATCCATTCTTACTTCTTGAGCCATCGAAGAACAATTTCCATAGTCCTTTAGAATCACTTGGTGTTTTGACAAGTTGTGGTATGATTGTATCTTCTTCATGGATACAATAGGTACCTAATCCTGTTTCTTCCAAGACCAACAAACCAGCTTCTTCTTCTGCCAATACATCAGCGTAGGGATCGTACTGATGATCTCTACTTGCTTCATCTAGCAAAGTATCAGGGACTTCTTCAACAAGGGTGGTTGGTTCATGATCGGCATCTTCCTCTTCTGGATCGCCAATGGTGTAATTTCCATTTATGGGACTAGAAGTGTAGGGTTCTACATGATTATGGCAGATTGGTTCTGCCCTTATAGTTACTTTGGTTCCGTATCGAGTCCTGAGAATCATATGTGACCAATCGGCTGATAGGTAACCGCCCATCTTGGCAGTGAAATCCCGTGATAGGCAGATGGCAAAGAGGGGAGGGAGGTCAATAACCGATATGTCTTGAGTGAATGACAAACTTGGGCATGCATGAATGGTAAGTTGAAGTCCTTTGATAACCCCAACAGTCTTAACAGCTGTGCCATCCAGCTGAACAACCCCTCTTGCAACTGGCGCATATTGTATGCCTAGTACATCTGTAATTTGTTTCGGCATGACAGAGCTACTGGCACCAGAATCGATCATGCAATTATGTACCAAGTGGTCTCCAATGATCAGGGAAATGTAGAATGGCGGTGGTTTGTTTGCTGTAGGAATGATTTTCCCTTCCGGTTGACACAAATTTGTAGCATTTGTCACTCCATGGCTTGGTGATCCGTTGGTTGTACTAAAACTGTTCAGAGCTTCTCGCAACAGGTTTCTTTGGGAAGGGATCGAGAGTGCGTCCCACATGGTAACACTCAGATTGGTTTTCTTCATTTGTTCTACTATGCTGAAGGGAATCGCTCCAACTTTATTGACACTTTTTTGGGCATTGGGGTCCTCCTTTGGAAAATGTTTGTTGGGTACCGTGATGCCTGGAGAACCATCTTTCCCTGCGGCGTGGCTAGCCGATGTTTCTGGTGATTTCTTTCCCGCATTTCTATCAACCGCCATTTGTAACCCATGTTGAGAAGTGGATGCTAGATCAGATTCGGGAGCTTGAGGCTCCATTGCTCTCTTCTTGGAATGAGTGTTTGCTGCCACTGATGAAGAATCGGTATTCAACCCACAAAAATCTTCTTCTTGCCAGTTTAGCAAAGCGGATTCTTCAGGTGCCTGTGGTTGATCTGCTGCTTCTTGTGTAGATGAATTGTTTGTTAACTCTGAAGGGGTAGATACACTTTGAACCATAAGGGCCTGGCTAAGAACCCCATTGGGACAAAGATTTTGATTGTGAGGTTGAGAGCAAGGATAGCACCATTCGTAGTCTTGAACTAGATTATTCTGAACAGGTACTATAGCTCTAGATGAGCTAGCTGCAAGAGGGTTCCGGAAGTTCAAGGGCCTGACATTTGTAACTTGACTCGTAGTTTGATTTTGAGGCTGATTGTTTCCTTGAAAAGGAGGACGGTTAGCCTGATACTGCTGATTTTGTGGTTGATACGGACGATTGTATTGAAATTGTTGCCTTTTGAGTCTGGCGAGCTCATTTCCAAAATTTTGCAGTAGTGATTTGACTTCAAATAGGTCATTTGAAGAGGCAGGGGAAGATTGAGATGGTTGCTTAGAGTCCACTGGAATAGGAGCAATGATAGGCTGATGATTCGTAAGATCTGGAGAAAAGGGCATTGGTGGTCGTGGAGCTATCTTTCCAGCCTGAATCAAAGAATTCTCTGCACTTATGGCAACTTCGTAAGCATCAGGCAGTGTAGTCCCTCCCATGGACTGGATCATAACTGCTACATCGCTATTCAAGGCTCGCAAATAGTACAAGAATGCATTATGTGCAGAAGGCTTTACGAGCACCGGAATCCTATTCCAAGTCCTATGGAATCGGAAGTTGAAATCACTCATGTATTCTTGGGAAGCTCTCTTTATGGTAGTAAGTTGTTCCAAAAGTGATAGGTGATCACTTTTGTCTTCAAATTGTTTACATAGCTTTTCTCCCAACTCGTCCCAAGTGGTTATAGTGCCAACACCTAACCCACGAAACCATTGAAGTGCTTTTCCCTTGAAAGAGGTAGCAAGAAGTCTAACTGCAACATTGTCTTCGGTGATATTATGTACCGCAGATGCTGGCTACATCAAAGATATGCTCCACTGGAGTAACGTGAGTTTCCCCATGTAGAAGGGTAAACTTTTGAGTGCCGCAATAGGTATCGGATCACGTTGAGCCAACATAAGAGGACTGCTTGCATTGAAAGGGGGAAAAACTTGGTTCCTCGCCATAGCAACGAAAGGTTGATTGTTCCTGGGTGGAGGAAATCTTCCGTAAGGAGGAGTTGAATGACCCCTACTAGGTAAATCTGCAACTGGGGATGTGGAAATGCCTCTTCTTCTTCTCTTTGGAGGAGACAAGGAAAGTTCGGTATGCTGATAATTTCCTTTCTTTGAAGAAGCTCTTGTCTGAATTCTTCGCATAAGATTCTTGCTGACCGAGACTCGGAATCCGAGATATAGAGTCGCCAGGTACTTTGACTTGTGTAAGTGAGAAGAGAAGTACCAACTCTGTCCCACCAGGTGTGCCAAAAACTGTTGTCGCCAAATCACTGCACCCTCCGAATGGCCGGGATGTGAATAGGACGTTCGGTGTGATTGGACACATGGGATCACCTCTCAGCCGTGGGACTTGGGCTCGAGGTGAACCTCCGGAGAAGGCCGGCTTCCTCTTCCTAAACTAAGTCTTTGTACTACTCCTAGTGTAACAAAAAACGATTATCTAGTCCTATGCTAACATTTTCATGGGGTTTTAGGAAAGAGTTTCTGACAGAAATGAAACTATACTAGGGATGGTGATGCACCGAATAAAGGGTGTCTTCAGATTTAGGAAGGGTTAATTTGAAGAGGGTGTGTGCACCACAGTCAACTTCACCTCTGCTGACTTAGAGAGGTGCGAGGATACCACGAGCTAAGAGACACGCGTTCCTTTTGTTAAACTTTATCGGGCGAGAAATATACCGGTTTCCCGGTGAAGAAGGATGAACTCAAGAAGGGTGAACAGACACCACAACTCAAGCGCATGCAATACTTCACCACTCGATAAGCACGAGACTCCAGAACTGCAATAGAAACTTAAACTTGCAGTGTACTGCAGTATGAGAAAAGGCACAAAGAAGCATAGAAGGATGAAAGGACCGATGAGAGATTAGTCACAAAACACACACTTTTATTGCTTGATAACATGCACAATGCATCATACATTTAGAAGAGGCAATAGTTGCCATTACAGGTCTTGAAGAGGAGGCTTGAAAGTTCTCTCAACACACAGAACAACTTGCGAGAGAGAGAGACCCTTGAAAAGTATACACTCTTGCACGAGATATCTAAGCTGTCCAACTTGTTTGAATGTTGGAACCCTTTAAAATGAGCTTCAACTTACATTTATAGAAGAAAATGTGAGAAAGAAGAGGAAATGGTCATAATTACATTCCTAAAATGAAGGCCCATGATGTATTTATTACAGTTAGTTGAACTACCTGAGAAGGTTCCATCATGGGTCATTAATTGCCTGATGACCAAGTCTTCTCATTTAATTAAAAGAATATTTAAATAAAATATTTAAATAATAATAATAAATATTATTATTAAAATATTTAAATAAAAATATTAATTTAATTAACATAATGTTAGGACCCCCGTTGACCGTTTGACTTGAAGAGGAGGGGGTCCATGTGGATAGAATCGCACATAACCAAATTCGATGAGCTTGAATCCTCTAACTTCGGTGTTGCACTCGATTTTTGACCCCGCACTAACTCTTTCCTTGCTTTGTAATCGCGCTCTTTGCATTGAGTCCTTGAATGGTGAGCTATCAAACTTCGATTCTTATCATTTTGCTCTGTAACTCGAAGCCATTTATGCATAAATGGCTTGAGTTAACAGAGCAAAATGATAAGAATCGAGTTTGATAGCTCACCATTCAAGGACTCAATGCAAAAGAGCGCGATTACCAAAGCAAGGAAAGAGTTAGTGCGGGGTCAAAAATCGAGTGCAACACCGAGTTAGAGGATTCGAAGCTCATCGAATTTGGTTATGTGCAGATTCTATCCACATGGACCCCCTCCTCTTCAAGTCAAACGGGTCAACGGGGGGGTCCCAACATTATGTTAATTAAATTAATATTTTTATTTAAATATTTTAATAATAATATTTATTATTATTATTTAAATATTTTATTTAAATATTCTTTTAATTAAATGAGAAGACTTGGTCATCAGGCAATTAATGACCCATGATGGAACCTTCTCAGGTAGTTCAACTAACTGTAATAAATACATCATGGGCCTTCATTTTAGGAATGTAATTATGACCATTTCCTTCTTCTTTCTCACATTTTCTTCTATAAATGTAAGTTGAAGCTCATTTCAAAGGGTTCCAAATCGATTGATAAGTCGAGAGGGATTAGATATCTCGGCGAAGAGTGTATACTTTTCAAGGGTCCTCTCTTTCTGCAAGTTGTTCTTGTGTGTTGAGAGAACTTTCAAGCCTCCTCTTCAAGACCGTAATGGCAAACTATTGCCTCTTCTGAATGTATGATGCATTGTGCATGTTATCAAGCAATAAAAGTGTGTGTTTTGTGACTAATCTCGGTCCTTTCATCCTTCTATGCTTCTTTGTGCCTTTCTCATACTTCTGCAGTACACCTGCAAGTTTAAGTTTCTATTGCAGGTTCTTGGAGTTCTGTGCTTATCGAGTGGTGAAGTATTGCATGCATTGAGTTGTGGTGTCTGCTCACCCTTCTTGAGTTCATCCTTCTTCACCGAAACCGGTATATTTCTCGATCGATAAAGTTTAACAAAAGGAACGCGCGTGTCTCTTAGCTCGTGGTATCCTGTACTCTCTCTAAGTTGCGAGTAGGTGAAGTTGACCTGTGGTGCACACACCCTCTTCAAATTAACCCTTCCTAAATCTGAAGACACCCTTTATTCGGTGCATCACCATCCCTAGTATAGTTTCATTTCTGTAAAACTCTTTCCCTAAAACCCCATGAAAATGTTAGCATAGGACTAGATAATCGTTTTTGTTACACTAGGAGTAGTACAAAGCACTTAGTTTAGGAAGAGGAAGCCGGCCTTCTCCGGAGGTTCACCTCGAGCCCAAGTCCCACAAATTGAGAGGTGATCCCATGTGTCCCAATCACACCGAACGTCCTATTCACATCCCGGCCATTCGAGGGTGCAATGATTTGCGACAACAGCTAGTCAAAGATTTGGTTCTTGACACATTCATCTTTGGTAGGTTTTCAAGATGATGCTCAAATATAAATGTTTGTAAATTATATAAATGATTTCACCAATCAGCTCATCAATCTTGAACCCATGGTGGTACTATGTGAAGAAAATGATACTCTTTTTGGGAAAGATGTGATATAGATAAAGACTAATACTATTCTAGAGGATTGGTGAGCCTAGAATCAAATTTTAACAACACTGATAGGATTATAAAAAACCTATCCATGTATCTAGGGATGTTGAAGAATGTAAATTGGGAACCTCCCAGAATACAAGAAATGTATGGTTAGGGGTAGTGTGAATAAAGAGGAGAAAAAATATTATACTAAGATGTTGAGAAAATATCAAGATTGTTGAGCATGGTCTTATTCTGAATTTAAGGCCCATAGAGAAAATTTGTTTCAGCATGATATACCATTGGAGGCTCATACTAAACCTTTTAGGAAAAAGAAAAGACTTATCAAACCTATCCTTGCGAACTAAAATGCAGGAGGAATTAACAAAGCTAAGATATGGTGGGAAAATTCAACCCATTGAGTATTCCTCATGGGTGGAAAATCTGGTTTTAGTCGAGAAAAAGAATGGAGATATAAGGCTTTGTGTGGATTTTAGGAATATGAACAAATCATCACTTAAATACAATTACCCAATTCCCAAAATGGATAATATGATACAAAGGGTAACAATATTTGAGCTATTGTCTACATTAGATGGATTCTCATGGTATAACCGGGATGTGGTGAAGCAAAAAGAAAAGTTCAAAACTACTTTCGCTGCACCTTGCGGAACATATGTCTATGTTAATATGCCTTTGGGACTAATGAATTTTGGCACAACTTTTCAAACAGCCATAGATGTATCCTTCTCTAGTTTCATTAAGGAATTCATAGAATTTTATCAAGATGATATAACATTGTTCTCTAAAAGGAGAAGTGACCATTTGGGAATTGAAAAAATGTTGATTAGATGCGAGAGAATATGGTATTTCATTAAACCCAAAGAAGTATCACTTTGGGGTGCAAAAGGAAAAATCATTGGGGCATATATTCTCATTAGGAGTGATGATAGATCCTAAAAGGGTAGAGGCAATTGATAAAGTCCCCAGTCCTATATCTAAAAATGGTATCCAATCATTCTTTGTACAAATAAATTTTGTAAGAATATTTATTTCGAACTTTGTTGAGATCACACTTCCCATTACAAGCATTTTAAAGAAGGATCAAACCATCAAATGGGTAGAAGATGTTGTTAGAGCACTTAAAGGAATAAAAGAGGCACTCAAAACTACCCCAATATTGACCAACCCTAATTATAAGAAAGTATTTTAGATATTTTCATTTTCCTCGGAGAATACAATTACTTGTGTGTTATTACACAAATATGAAGAAGGGAATGCAAATCCCATTGCATTTTTTAGTAAATAATTGCAAAGATCGAGTTAAAATACTCCATTATGGAAATGTAAGATTGCGCCTTGGTAAAGGCCACTAAAATTTTCAGGCCCTATATTCGAGTTCCAAAATTGTTTCATATGCACCCCATACATTTGTGAAAGACATTCTATCACAAATGGAGATGTCAAGAAAAAGTTGCAGATGGGTGAAAACAATCCAAGAGTTTGAAATCAATATTCAAACCAAAAAAGTGGTTCGAGATTAAGTTTAGCAAGGTTGATGGTAGAAATCAATTTTCAGGTGGTTGAGATACATAGTGTTGAAGAAGATGGGCCACACCCTCATGAAAATGTGAGCACTTCAGCTTGGTATAAAGATATAGTATATTACTTGATAAACTTGAATTGTCCTATGCACTTAGACAAGAATCAAAGGAGGACACTCAAGTTGGTTTCCCAAAAGTATATTTTGACTGATCATGGACTGGCTTGGAAGAACCTAAAAGGAGTTTTGATAAGATGTATCATTGAAGAAGAGGCACCTAAAATAATTGTAGAATTTCATGGGGGAGTGTGTGGAGGCCATTTTTTTGGAAGAGTTACTACTCACAAAAATTTAAGCACGAGTTACTAGTGGCCTTGATTCTTTAAAGATGTTTCCTTATTGGTTTAAAAATGTGAGAGTTGTTAGCATTTTTCTGGAAGATTGAAATCCTCTCGGGCCCTACCCCTATAGCATGTATCAGTGGAAGCTCCATTCAAACAGTGGGGATTGAATTTTATTGATGAAATATCAAACTCTTCAAGCATTGGTCATAAATGGATATTAGTAGCCACTGATTACTTTACCAAAATGGGTTGAAGACATTCCTATTTGAAAGGCCACTCATCAAGTAGTCATGGATTTTATTCTCAATGATATAATCTACAGATTTGGGGTTCCCACCAAGATAGTTGCTAACAATGCCATTAGTTTCAAATCTAAACCATTATAAAAAATCTATTGTGAGTATGGTATTAATTTTTCTTATGCATCAAATTACAATCCCTAAGGAAATGGCTGAGAAGAAATAAGCAACAAGAACCTTCTTAAAATCTTGTGAGCAATTCAAGTTTTCACTATGGACAAAAAATTTACCACCAAAGGTCTATTGGCAATATACCATTTGAATTAGTCTGAGTTAAATCTCTTTTCCCTGTACTTACAACTTTTCACCTATTAGTGCATGCAACAATTTGAAGAGGGAGAAGAGGTGAGTCTATATGAAATAAGGATAGTAGACACTGAAGACAATGGAAAACATGGAAAATTTGATTCCTTGTGGATGGGACCCTATTTTATTGAAATCATGATTAGAGAACATTCTTTACAAAGACTTGGAGGGAAATTTATTAGAGTTTCATATCAATGGTAGGTATCTCAAACATTTCTAGTATTGAGACAAATGGTTAGGTATGATCATTGTATAGTGAAAAAAAAATTGTATTGTTTTTGTTTTGTTTTGTTTCATCTTTTATTTCCCCTTTATGTGTTCTAGTCTACTGATGACCAGTTTTCAAATTTTCGGTATACTTGTGTGAATGTTATGTATCATTTTAAAGGGATCGGCATGTTTTATCCACACAACTTCATACCTTATGGATTAGGCATTTGGTCTCTATTTTCATAAGTTTGTGTGAGGTTCTTATGGCACCCATAGGGGTGCCATTCCCCAATCATGAGCCATTGTTGGTGCACAATCCAGGCCCATGAAATGACCTAGTCCTTTTCCCAGAATCTCTATATATGCAACCATTATGTGTACTTAATATTATCCACCTTGCTTCAAATTTCAGTTTGAGTAAAGGGGAATTATAAATTTTAAGAAATTTTTGTGCATTTTATAAGCTAAAAGAAAGGTTAAGTGTAAATGGTGAACTAGTACCATATGAATTCCTCGGGGACCGGTTAATGGAATATTTAAGTAAGATGTATAAGCTTTAGACTTAAGGGTCATCAAGATATGTTTACTTCTTTCAAGAAGGTAAAAAATATGCAATCAACACCATGTTTCCCAATAAAGGGTAAAACCTGTGGAAAATCATGCTTACAGAATTTTTAATCACGTATACAACTCAAAACTTATGATAGAAAGAATGAAAGAAATCTCTGAAAGTTTGAAACCCCAAAGTTCCAAAAGCACACAACTTTGACCATGGAGTTTGAAATCACAAGCTGGGCCTCGTGGCCCAACAAAATAAAATATTTCTAGAATATTAGTGGAATGTACATTACCAACTACACAATAATACATTGTGTAATAATGCATGAGTGTTCCCACACCCCAATCCCGACATGTAGTATAAAAAGA
The DNA here is from genome assembly GCA_018340775.1 of Taxus wallichiana var. yunnanensis. Lineage (NCBI taxonomy): Eukaryota > Viridiplantae > Streptophyta > Pinopsida > Cupressales > Taxaceae > Taxus > Taxus wallichiana. The sequence goes on along the minus strand of CM031237.1, from coordinate 449,670,993 downwards.
CACATGGAGCAATGGAGGATTTTTGGGTGGGTATTGAAAATAAAAAAGGGCAGATATAATTATATCTAAACATAGTGTTTCCCATTCTCTAAGCCCCACAATAGGGGCACATAACATAAAAATAATTGACAGTTCCAACGGATTAAAATTATGAATAACGAGAAAAGATACAAGTGTATTTTGTGTCATTAATGAGATCATATGATATATATGATTTAAAATAAGGATAAGAAAAGGAATTTTAAGCTTAAAACATCGAGAATACATGAGCTCTGCAAAACCACGGTTGAATTACAAAAGCAAAATTGCGGTGTGAAATCCTATGTGATTCTTTCACTCATCTTGAAATCAAAAGTGAAGATACTCAATGATTATTTGAATTATGCATATATTTGTAGCGATGAATAATCAATTATTGAAAAAGGAATTTTGTTTAGAATAAATATAAAAATTTCTTTTACCCTCAAAGTACTAAAATCACTAAGAAAAAGGGGAAAAATTAATACTACCCAAAATATTATCCCAAGAATTACCTTTGCATGACATCCTTCTTCGATTCAATTGTTGACACAAACCTAAATGGGGAAGATTTAGCAAAATTTAACTTGAGATTAAAATACACAAATAGAAGTAACATGATGAGTTTAATTGATGAAATTGGGCTAGCATTGGCTACTTATTTTCCTCAATCATTATATCCATAGCTAGTATGGAGATGTGTCAAAAATTACAACCTGACTACCCTAGAAATAAGGGATGGGAGAAGTGATTTTTAATCCTTAACAACTTCATCTTTCAATGAAATGTTAGGTCTTCCAAACTTAACTTGGGTGGAAAACGTAAGTATCAAAGTTGGGTATGAATATTGGGCAAGAAAGTTTGATGAACTATTGAGGGCATTAAATGAACAATGGTTGTTGAAACCTAAACCATCACTCACTTTATTCCCAAAGAAGATAGCCTAGATAAAATTCAAAGAGGAATTCAGGGATTGCATAACATTACTCAACCATCTAACTGGAAATGATTTTTCTTTATACTACCAATAATGGATTTGCATGTTCATTTCACTCATATTATTTCCATAAGCTCCTATCCCTTAGGGAGAAATAATAAGTGATTCTATACATGAGAAGATGTAGTTAAGTTTCATAGATAGAGAATAATCGATGTCAACCCCATGTTCTATATGAATTCCTACCTAGTTTACAACATTGCATCTCATAGAATCTTCCTAGGATACATCCTGAAAATGATCCCAATAATTATAGAATATATGATGCATAGCCACGGTTGAGTGTGGCTAGCTATGTGAATCAGTCCAAGAAGGTGATTGATACTTTATTTTCTCTAGTAATATGTTTATTCTCCCCACATTGTAATATGATAGAATATCCATAGAATCCCAACAAATCATAACAAGGTGAGGATGTTATTTCATCCAATTTCTTACTTTTTGATATATCGAGTAAGTGTTTTTGCTTGAGCCCCTTTTCTACTACTTAGGTATATACATGACAAGTGGGTATTAATAGAGTTAGCAAGATAATTGGTTTATGTTAACAAAAAATTGGCTTCAAAACATAAACCCATAGTGAATTTTCCAATCACAGTTTGTAGGTACACATGCCCATCTCTAGCCAAAGTGAAACAAATTAAAATAGAGATGAATGGTTTCACAATGGAACAATTTTCACCAAGGGGGAACTATGATATCAAATGGGTATTTCGAAAAGCTAAGACACAATCTATAGACCATGAATATCATTATGAAGATTATTAGATCAATTCTAGGGGGTAGAGGATGTCGGGATGAGAAACCATTCCTAGATGAATTTAAAAATAATTATTGATTATAAATTTGCAATTGTTCCAAAGGGAATTGTGGGTGATGAAAATACAACAGCCCAAAGCATGCCCAAAATATCATTACACAAGCACCATTTCCCCTATGAACTGGTAAGTACAAGAAATGAATTCCTTACATCATGGGACTATAAAGGTTATAAAGAGAACCCTCATCTAGTTGTTTGATAAAAATGTAGATCTCAGCTAATAGAAAACCCTTTTCCTAGAAGAATACAAGATTAGTGGTGTACTTGATGATGTGCTGCCACCATTTAGAAAGGATACATGGATGGTTCAAGGTACTCCACAAATATATTTCAAAAATCCTATCACTCCTTAAACAAGAGATGAATTGAGTGCTTATGTGAGTAAAATAGAACATCTCTCATATAGTTAGCACAATAGGATAAGGACCTCATGAGAAGAACAACTCCTCTTAATTTCAATCCCATCCAATTTGTACTAGCAACCTCATCAACATCTCATGTGTATTTCTCTAAAAGAGAGGGAAAGAATCCAAGTACAAGTAAGACACCCTAAAGATATATGGAAAAGAAAAAGGATAAAGATCAAACTACTTTAGCTATTATTGTTCATGGAGTTGCATTCCAAGAGCCAAAACTCTTATAGGACATTTTTATAATAACAAGAAGGAAGAAACCAAAACACGTGACTTTAATAGTGAAATAGGGTGTATCATGGGTTGAGGATAAAGGGGATATAGTGGAAAAAGAGTTAATACAGGATTCCATATGCCCCCTCTGCTAGTAATTACACCCCACCCCGAGGATTTGATGAAGATAGGGATTAATGTATCTTTGGCATAAGATGCCAAAGTCATTATTCAAGAAAAATGTCTCAAATCAATAAGTAGTGTTAATGTCTCTTCACTTTAAGAATAAAAAGAGAAGGATCTTGATGAAAAGGTCAGTCCTTAAAATTTTGTTTTGGGAAGAAAAAAACATATCTACTCCGAAAACAACACAAGAGCACCATACTACGAAAGGAGTAGAGGAATTCGCACCTCAGCCCACAAGTGAAAAAGAGGCTAGGAATGTTGCCATGATGTCCTAATAGGTATTGCCACAGATGCAAAACAAAATTAATGAAAAATTTAATGTTTTAATATGATTTCATGATGATGTTCTTTAGGCTAACATATTGGTTCGGATGTATATAATATGTTATAGTGTGATTCGATGAGGTATGCTTACTCTTGAAATTATGTACATGTTATTAGGAGGTGTAGCTTGGCATTATGAGTTTCTTGGATTCTTGGGAATAATGTTGACATGATTTATAGCATGATTTGATGGTTTTTGAGCACTCACAATAGTGGTATGGTGTAGGTACAATTGGATCACTTGGTAATAGGTGCTCATTGGGAGTAGGTATGACAATTTGGAGGTGTGACAATGTAGATTGGAGCTATATGAGCTCATGGAATCATGTTTTCAGGTTTATCATGGAAAATGAGTTATGTTTGGGTCATTTTCGGAGGTTTTATGTTCAATTATTGCATTATTTCATTGACCTAGCTTCTACTATGAGGATCTAGCCTGCAAGCATAGGTAAGTCTTAGTGACTGGAGATATTGAGAAATAAATTTAAAATTTTTATTATTGAATATGTTATAGGAATTAGTGATGATTCTCTTAGAAAAAAATTTAGGTTGCCATGATGTTTATTTTTCTAGATATGACTGATTTTGTGAGACGGTGAAAAACAAGTCAAATTCCAGCTTGAAGTGCAACTTAGGATACTCGTTGTGAAAAATTTGATTTACATGGGACATATTTAATTTTAGGGATGCTTATAAGGTGATTTTATAAGGTTTAAAAAAATAATCAGGTCAATTGATCATCATGTTGTTAATAACAAATGCTAAGAAGGCAAAGTGGTTCAAAATGCTAGTTAAACCCTAGTTACGAATTCTGAGCGATCGGCCAGTGAAAGTGAAGTATTGTGACCCATTTTTATTGGTACTATTAGTGATCAATTTTTTCTCACCCCATTTTTCATTGAAATTCTTTAGTTTTCATCCTTTGTTATGTTTTCTATCTCACTTTGGCTCAAATGGTTCTCTTGCATTTTACGGTTTGACGGGTGTAGTTTCCCGATCAAAATTACTTCTCGACATCAATTGAAACGTGTCCCTTTCTGGTTGGATGTGGCTCTATGGGGAAATTTAAAAATTATAAGGCTCACTTTAACCCAAAACATGTCCACGTGGAGGCTTCCACCGAGGCCTTCCCATACTTAGACTTTTCAAGCAACTTCCTAAAGGGCCCAGGACAATTGGAGGGACTGCGCATGTTTGGGGACCGACCCTTGATTTTTATTTTGAAGAAGCACGAAGAGGACACTTAGAGACTCTCTTTGGACTAAGAAACATGTTGTTCCCATGCTTTTTGGGGTCTCTAATTTTCGGACCATCTCAAAATGCACCATTGAGACACGTAGTAGGTGGGGAAATGGAGAAACGAAGCTTCGGGGTCATTTAAGGTTTTTTACCTTTTGTAAAAAAGGGATAAAATTGTAAAAATGAAGATAAAGTGTGCTAGGACCCACATCAGAAGCTAAAGGTGGAAGGGTGGAGCTACGGGGAAAATTTGGAAAATTTTCCTTTTTTCAAAAAGTTATAAAATGTCAAAAAGGTGCTCCCAGGCCCAATTCCAAACACATATTTCCATGTGGAGGGCTCAAATTAAAATTTGAAAGGTAGGATCAACAGTAGTTATGTATTTCATTTTATTTTTCCACTATTGAAGCTCCAAGATGTTTGGAGATGCATTTTTGCATCATTATTCATCAATTGTTTGGAAAATTTGTGTCGTTTTGGTCTGCAGAGTTCAATTGAATCAATTTGGAGCTCAATTTGTAAATATGAAGTACTCTTGAAGTGTATTTTTCTCGGGATCATGCAAAAATGGAAAATTCCAGATCCAAAATTGTAGAGTAAAATTTTAGAGGGAAAAAGGATGAAATGATGAAAGTGCAGGCACAAAAGGTGAAAAAGGCGTTGCCTCGAGAGTAAAAAGGGATGACCTGTCAATTCTAGCTACACAGAGGCTCTGAAAAATGATTAAAAAGGGATTTCTCACATGACATAATTAGAATGATTAAAGGGACTCCCAAAAAGTTGTGGCATGGCATCCTAGTCAGTAGTCGAGGGCCCAAGAAACGTGATCTATTCACAGTTGGTCCACCTGACAGATTTTGGATATGAATTTGTTAAATGTCTCTATCTGAAACAAATTGGTAACAAGAAAAGGTCCCTCAAATATTCTTCTCTTTTGAGGGGAAAAGGTGTTGTAGGTGCCAAGGGTGAAGAATATGCCTCTAGTTAGAACAATGATGCAAATATTTGCAATGATTCACCTTTTTTGAAAACACCTGACAACATTTTGTTGCAAATCTGTTGAATGTCACTTTTTGCAAATCATGATCTGATATGTACAACAAAGGTTCTTCAAATATTCCTCTTTTGGGGGGAAAATTGGATGTAAAGGGTGTATTATAAATGCAATGAGATTACTCTTGCAAATGGTCAAAGTATGAATTCTTGAGAATTTTTTGAGAAAGTCATCTTCCTAAGAGGCCAAAGCCGAGATTACCTGTTATTTTCTTTCTATGTTAGATTTTCTATCATGTCAAGTTGGTTGCAAATGTATAGCCATTGACAAGCACTAAGATTGCTCTGAAGCTTTCCCCTGCTGATGAATCTAAGCAATTTTGTGTCTGCTTTATTTTCAGAATGTTTGTAAATAGTTTCTTTCATTCCTATTGCAATCTTATACTAAAATTTTTGTGAAATCACACAGGATCTCATCCTTGTGATAGTCTAATGGTATTTGCAATTTAATTTCAAGAAGAGCCTTCATCTTGGATGAGATAAACAAATTTAAAATCAATTCACTATCATTTATTGATAAATATTGTCTGTAAGTATTCGAGTGTACCTTAGGCATGATTAATCAAAAACTTTAGTGTTTAATTGAGTCTTCCAATTCGAGCCTTCGTGTTGGAGTCTCAAAGATTATGTGAAAACGTGTTGATCTGGGCCTCCATTGAAGCACACCTTCTGGTTAAAGGAACGTCTTGACTATTCTAGAGAGTTTTGTTACGAAGTTGTTCATTATTGTGAAGTCCCTCCAAAGATCTGGTATAATCAACTTTGTCCTGCTTCATCTCCCACCAAAATCATTCAAAAACAATTAATCCTACCCTGAACTACCCCTTTTTTTCCTGTGTATAAACAAATGGAAAATCCCATTGTCAAAAATATGCAAAAGAAATCAGGATTCCAAATGTCTTTAGTAACCATTTCCTTGTATTGAAAATATCTCCATAATATGGAAGTGGCAACTCATGAGAGTCAAATTCGGTGTGTTGATCATATTTTCCCAAGGTATTCTCTATAAAATTTGTGTGAAAGAAAAGTATATACGTCTTATTAAATAACAGAGGTTACAAAATAGGTTCTCTTACCTTGGTTAAAAGGCACAACCTAAAATAGTTAGGATAAGATCACATCCTTGTAAGGTGCTACCCACTTCTTTCAAAGTCCGAGTGCTAAAAAGTTAGATAGATTGATTCCCTGGATACAAAATGACACACATAATCATCTATTTGCCTCTGAGTGTCTTGTCAAATCCATGATGTTACTTAGCCTTTGAAGAAGATTAAATCTGGGTACCAACACTAGAATGGCGCCGTTGCTTAGGGACTTGTTGAAAATATTTGAAATATTTGGATACATATCAAACCCTGGTAATGTTTCTTACAAATTTTGTGTGTAAATACATTGTTAAGAAGTCATTCTATATGCATATTTGTGAGATTTGTTTGAAGTTATATGCTCTGTCTGTAATTTTCCCAGTTTCTAGTAGTTGTTGCACTTTGCTTGCATTGTGATTGATAAATTTGGGTAAAAGAAGATCAGATCTGATAAGTTTTGCAAGATTCCAGTACTGACAGACATTTGATAGATTATCTTTTAGTGCATTTTTGCACATCTGAGGTGAAAATCCTTAGTGGCGACTCCATGTTGATTTATTTTGATAAATGTCAGTGTCTTAACCTCTGTCAATTGAAAATTTGTCATTAATATCTACAAAGCTGGAAGGAAGAAGATATTTCTTATCCCCCAAAGAGAAGGTTGTTTATGTTAGGAATATCTATGTTGTAGTGTGAACATAGAATATTATGTAAGTGAAGTTTATATTATGTAGGATAATATAATATGTGTTGTAATAATTAATTACATTATTGTAAATGTAATTATGAGTGGGTGAGTAAATATTGTTATGAGTTGTTGAGTAAACAAATCATTAACAATATTAGTTTTGTGAGAAAACAAAATCTCACGTAAAATAGCATGGAGTTGTTTTAGGAGTTATGTGTGGAGATATTTATGGAGATTATATCTCCTTAAATATAGGAACAACATATCCTATTTAAATGGATGTAATACTTCCTATGAATGTAGCAAGAATAAAGAGTAAGATTTTGAATTTTCTTTATGCAATTATGATATTAATTTTTCATTTGGTAACAGAGCAGGTTTGATGCAAGAAATTTCAGTGCTTTCATGATCAAATCCGTCTCAAAGAATATATCATATTTTTTGTTTCCGGATGTGGGTTTTTCTATAATTTTTCATGTAGAATTACGTGCTGGTCAAGAAACTACAAAAGAAATTTCAGTAGAACCCAGTACGTAGTTTGGAAGAAATATAGATTTTACTATGCAGCTATCAAATTAAGCACATCAATTCTTCTACTGAAAGTTTTCTCCAATTTTCAATAATGTTGAATTGTTAATACAAGTTCTTGACTTGCTTGGAGGTTAAAAGGTATTCAATATAAAATTTTAAAGTACTTGATTCAATTTTTTATTTTTTTATCAGTATTGTACAAAATAATGGAGAAACTAAATCACCCATTGAAAAGTTCGAAGGACAAGATTTCCATACATGGCAACTACGAGATGCAATTATATTTAATAGAAAAGGATCTATGGGATGTGATGAAGTCTAATTCAACTCCACCCATTGGAGGAAATGAATTGGCAAAGTGGAATGCAAAAGATCGAGAGAGCATTAGGTACCATTGTCCGGGCTTATCAAAAGCCTATCTACATCATGTGGATTTCACAAAATCTGCAAAAGAAATTTGGGAAGTCTACTCAACTGATGAAGAAATTTCATGTCCTAGTGATGAGGATTTCCTATGGTAGACTATTTTCTTGTTAGAGGAAGGAGGCAATGGAGGAAGGAGGAAAATCAACGTCCTCTCATCATTCACCGACGATGGGGTCACGATGCAGATGTGGTGATATTTTATTTCAGTTATGTGGTGTGTTTATACACAAGGGGGTGAAACTAGTTTCATGTTTTGATTTTAATGTGTTCACATAGACTAACAACAGTTCCTGAGTGTCTATTTGGTGTGGAAGAAGCAAACTTGCTTGACTCAGCTTACAGGGGCAAATCATCTACGTACGGTCCTCTGACTATCGTACGGTCCTCTGACTGCCATACTTCGGTGGAAGGTACTTCATTGGAAGGTGATCAATCGATGAAGATGTTCATACGACAAGGATGATCATTAGCAGTAAGATCCAGATAGCAAGATCCAGTAGCAATGGCTACTCCGACAAGTTTGATGTTTCCAGGAGCTCTTACCCCATGTTCACACTAAGGGGGCGAATGTTAGGAATATCTATGTTGTAGTGTGAACATAGAATATTATGTAAGTGATTATATTATCTAGGATAATATAATATGTGTTGTAATAATTAATTACATTATTGTAAATGTAATTATGAGTGGGTGAGTAAATATTGTTATGAGTTGTTGAGTAAACAAATCATTAACAATATTAGTTTTGTGAGAAAACAAAATCTCACGTAAAATAGCATGGAGTTGTTTTAGGAGTTATGTGTGGAGATATTTATGGAGATTATATCTCCTTAAATATAGGAACAACATCTCCTATTTAAATGGATGTAATACTTCCTATGAATGTAGCAAGAATAAAGAGTAAGATTTCAAATTTTCTTTATGCAATTATGATATTAATTTTTCAGTTTCTAGAGTTTGGAAAGTCTAATTTACAAGGAGGAAGAATTTGGAAGGTTTTGGAGATCAAGAATCAAGAAAAGAGGTCTCCATTAGTGAAACCGATCAAGACGTGATTAAAGATTGCAATGCTTCCTCAACTCGCTTCAATCGGGTAATCTCTTTGTAAATCCAAATTCTCCATCTGGAGAGGGGCCTTCTCATTCTACCCCTATATTTGAAATATTTGCATCTCATTCTACCCCTGTATTTTCCAAATCTAATACATCTACCGTGAAAAAGAGCCATTAGGGGATAGTCATTCTAAAAATTGTATCCCTGTACCACACAGACCCCTCACTCATCACTTTGTTTCTCCTGTAAGATATCCTCCTTAGAATAATATTGCTCAACCTCCACCTAGACCTCCATTTTTCATTAATAATTTTTGTCCCATCAGTTTTAGAGGTATGGATGGCTATTTGAATTCTATGCCATAGGATGTAAGAAACATATTGCCTAAGTTTCAAGGAAATAATGTAATAACTGGTGATCGACTTGAAACTCTCTGTCACAATATGATGGAGGATTCTCAAATAGATTTTTAATATGTATACATTAAATTATTTATTCATACTCTAGAAGAGGATGCAAGGGACTGGTATAAAGCTCTTCCTGACAACTCTATTGATTCTTGGACTGAAATGAAGAATGCATTTAGATTGCAGTATGGTGACAAAACAGACCCTAGGTTTATTTTTTCAGAATTTGAGAATATTAAAAAGAATCCTAATGAGTTAGTGCATGAATTTAATACAAGATTTAATAAAAATTGAGAATATTTCCTATGAATTTGATTCCATGTGATGAATCTTGTCTTATAAAGTATTCTGATGCATTTGACAAAAGGATGCATACTATTTGAGGGATAAAAACCCTATCACTTTGAGGCAGGCCTTTAATATGGCTCTAAAAATTGAGAACAACATCAAGGCCATTAGAAAGCTCCTAAGAGTGAAGGTGTTAAACTGGTAAACCCATAAAAACCTCAAGCAAGAAAGAGTGTGGATCTTAAGGGGGTTGTTAAAACTTTGGTAGGGGCTATCAAGAAATCTCCTACAAACTAGCTCGGGCAGAGAAAGGAATTGGGTAGAGTTCACAAGGTCAAAAAAGGCACAAAATCATGACAGATTTGGAAATCATCCTAGGGGTGATCAGAGGTCAGATGACAGAGGTAAAGGACCCATGGGATCTATAAATAGACATCCCCAAGCACGTGAAAGTAGAATGGTGCCTGATCCTCTAACTTCCTAGGTTGCTATTATTGATGAAGCCAATGTGATTGATTGGTGTGATAGATGTTTTCTGCCCCATCCTCCATGTGAAGTAAATCAGCAAGAAGAATAATCTAATAATGATGATGGTACTAATGATGATGTTTTCATGATGGGTTGCTCTTCAAGATCACAACAAGGAGAAACTTCAACCGAAGTGATAAGTGCTCAAACTGCTGCAACTTTTTGGGATTGCATTCACCGGGTACCACTTCTTCCTCCTTCTCATACTTTTGAAGTAGATGTAGTGCAAGATTTTGAAATACCTAATAATGAATTTGAGTATTTAAGAGCTTTAATGATAAAGAAGTATGATGGAGGAATCCCTTTGGAGGAAGATAGGCAATTATTGATGAACGTTGTTGTTGCTCAAGAAAAGGATTATAATACTAGGAGTAGAGTTGTCAAAGGAGTAGGGCCTCAAGCCAAACCTAAAACTCCATTACTTACTAGTATTCCTAAAGAGGATCCTAAGAAAGATACACCTTCCAAAGGCCTTGTTGTCCCAAACAAGATTCATACTTCTCCTCATGCCCAAACTATCAAGAATCCCATGCCATCTAATGAGTTTGCTAATCTCCCTTCCAATGCTGCCTTGCCAAAGAATGTTCCATATGACATTGCCCAAGTTTTGAGTCAAATCAAAGTTAGTGTTCCAATTGTTGAGTTGCTTAGGATTCCTAAGCACAAGAAGAGAGCATTTGAGTACTTGGGATTGAAAGAAGAAAAGAGTACCCCAGGTAGAAATGTAAACATTGTAGAAACTCCTCCTCCAACCATTGCAGACCTTGAAACACCACCAGCATTGGAAGAGCTTGGAGAAGCACCTGAGGTTTACTTGGGGACATATTTGGTTGAATCCCAATTAAATGTTGATCCATTTTTTACAACTTTGATCATTAAGGATAGATTGCTGCACAATTGTATGTTTGATTCCAGAGCATCATGCAATGTCATGCCTCTTGAGGTCATGAATGAGCTGGATATCAAAGTGACAACAACATATGGAAGATGCATTGCCATGGACTCTAGAGAGGTTCCTATTGTTGGATGTGTGAAAGGATTGGTGGTACAACTTACATCTTATCCAGGTAAGAACCTGAAACTTGATGTTGTCATTGTTGATTGCCCTGCCAAATGGGGCATGGTGTTATCAAGAAAGTGGGCTACAAGTGTTGGTGGAAGTGTTTAGATGGTTATTTCTTTTTCCACCATTCCAATTGAAGGCAGCCTTGTAAATCTGTATGGAGAGAAGAAAATTTTACACCTCATTGAGGATCTAAATAATGCTTCTTATGAAGTGTTATATGTTGAGGTGGATGCAGATAAATTTTTGGGGTTTGTTGATGACAGGGAGCACAAGATTGATCAGTGTGAATGTCTTGAATAGGCTGGTTTACCTTGGACCTTGTTATTTGATGGAGCATGTTCCAAGTTTGGAAATGGTGTTGGCATTGTTCTGATCTCCCCAAGCCAAGAAGAGTTTGTATTTTATTTCAAACTTAACTTTGAATACACTAATAACATTGCTGAGTATGAAGCATTATTATTAGGTTTGAGAATTTCTTGGAAGTATCATATTAAAGATATCATTGTCAAAGGAGACTCAGAACTGATTTTCAAACAAATTACAAAATTGTATGCTACTAGAAATCAAAGAATGAAACAATATAAGCATGCAGTTTAGGATTTGATTGAAATGTTTGAGTCATTTAATATTGTGCATCATGATAGAAAGTTCAATGTTGTTGCACCAACTTGAATTCTTTGGATCTCGGTTTGATGTTTGTTCAATGTCCCCAATTGCGAATATAATGTTGAAGTACTAATAAGGCCACTTGTACACTGACAACATAAAAAATTGGTAAGTATTTGATGATGAGGCCCAAGTGAAATGGTTTCGTAGAAACAAAGGGAGTTTGTTGATCGGTGTATTGATTGGGAGAAAATGCAATAGAAGGAAAATAATTTTTTTTGGCAAAGATATCATCCAATTGAAAAATAATACCATTCCTAGAGGGTTGGTTGCTCTTGAATCACACTTTGATAATGTTGATTGCATTATTAATGACGACATACGTAGCAGCCTCGAGGATGTTGAAGAGCACGACCTTAAGCACAAAGGAAAAACCAAGGAAGATCTAGTTGGTAAGCAATCAACAAAGAAGAGAAATAGTCCTATGCCCAATTGTTAAAGAAATATCGGATTGCCTTGCTTGGTCCTATTATGAACTGAAAGCATATAGAGAGGAATTTTTTTCAACATGAGATTCCTTTGGAATCTAATGCAATACCATTCGAGACAAAAGCGAGAGTTGATTAATCCACTCCTCTCCTGAAAATTCAAGATGAATTGAAGAAGCTAAGAGATGGAGGCGTCATTCAGCCATCAAGATATTCTTCTTGGGTTGTAAACTTAGTGCTAGTTAGAAAAAGAATGGTGATATCAGGTTGTGCATAGATTTTAGAAATATGAACAAAGCATCAATGAAGGATAATTATCCTCTGTCAAACATGGAAAATATGCTGCAATTAGTGACTAGATTTGAGTTGCTTTCTACTTTGGATGGTTTCTCTAGATACAATTAGGTTATTGTGAAGGAGTCAGAAAGAATAAATACTTCCTTTACCACTCCATGGGGAACATATGTTTATGTCAAGATGCCATTCAGTCGATGAATTCTAGATACCTTCCAAAGAGTAATAGATGTTGCTTTTTCTGGTTACATTAATGATTTTATTGTTGTTTACTAAGATGATGTGACTATGTTTTCTAGAAAGAGAAGTGATCACTTGCAACACTTGGAAAAAATGCTGATAAGATGTAGAGAGTATGGCATTTCACTCAATCCAAAGAAGTGTCATTTTGGAGTGCAAAAGGCCAAGTTTCTTGGTCACATTGTATCAAAGGATGGTGTCATGATCGATCCCAAAAGGGTAGAGGCTATTAACAAGGTTCCAATTCCAAGAACCAAGAAGGGAATCCAATCCTTCTTTGGGTAGATCAATTTCATTAGAAGATTTTTGTCTAACTTTGCTTGAGTTGACTCTCCCCATCACTTGCATGTTGAAGAAAGACTAGATTATCAAGTGGGAAGAAGCAACCATTCAGGATTTTGATGGGATCAAAGAAGCACTAAAGCATGCCCCTATTTTGGCAGCCCCAAATTACAAGAAACCTTTTCAAGTATTTTCTTTTTCTTCAGAAAACACCATTGCCTCTATTTTGTTACAGAAGGATGATGAAGGGGCTGAGAGACCAATTTCCTTTTTCAGTAAGGCATTGCAAGGAGCTGAGTTAAAATACACCATCATGGAGAAGCAGGCATTTTCCTTGGTGAAAGCAACAAATGTTTTCAGACCCTACATCTTGAGTTCTAAATTTGTTGCTTATGTTCCCCACACCATGGTGAAAGACATCTTATTAGAGATGGAGGTCTCAAGAAAAAGATGCAGATGGGTGAACAAGTTGTAGGAGTATGACATGGATATCCAAACCATGAAATTGGTAAGAGGTTTGGGTCTAGCTAAGCTTATGGCTGAGAGAAACCTGCAAACTATTGAGGTAAATGAAGTAGAAGGAGAAAGGGTGGATGTCCTTGAAAAGTTGGTAAGTTTTGAATGGTACAAAGATATAATATTTTATCTCAGACATCTATGCTGCCCTAAAAATCTGAGTAAAAATCAGAAAAGAGCTCTTAAGTTAGCCTCTCAAAATATGTCATTACTGATTTTGGGTTAGCTTGGAAGAACCCCGAGGGAGTGCTCTTGAGATGCATTACTGAAAATGAGGCCCCCAAAATAATTGTTGATCTCCATGGAGGGGTCTGTGGGGGACATTTTGTTGGGAGAGTTATAGCACATAAAATCTTGAGGGCTAGTTATTGGTGGCCAACTCTCTTCAAGGATATGACTTTATTGGTGAGGAAATGTAAAAGTTGCCAACGTTTTTCTAGAATAATGAAAGCTTCAAGATTCCTTCCTTTGTAACTGTTTCACTTGAAGCTCCATTCGATAATGGGAATGGATTTCATAGGGGAAATTTCTAATCCTTCCAGTGCTGGTCATAAATGGATTCTTTTAGCCACTGATTATTTCACTAAGTGGGTAGAAGCAATCCCCACCAAGAAGGAAACACACCAGGTGATCATGGAATTCATGCTGAATCAAATCATATGTAGATTTAGAGTGCCAATAAAATTATTGCTAATAATGCCATGAGTTTCAGAGCCAAACATTTGGTGTCAATGTGCAAAGAGTATGGGATCAATTTGACATATGCCTCCAACTATAATCCCTAAGGAAATGGATAAGTTGACTCTAGTAAAAAAACTTGTCGAAGATCATTAGAAGAACCTTCGAGCTGAACAAAAAAAAGTTGGTGAGAAACTAAAGTTTACTATTAGGGATGATGTAATCACCGTGTAAAGAGATACTAGTAAAATCCCATTTGAATTGGTATATGGAACTCAAGCTCTGCTACCCTCCATTTGCAATTGTCTACATTTCATTTTGTTCAACATATCAAGACCAAGGATTTAGTTCATATGATGCTCGAATCAATTAGATTATTGATATGGATGAAGAGATAAGGGCATCCCATCAGTGACATGTGAAGTTCAGACAAAAGTTGAAGAGGCTATTTGACAAAAAGGTGAAACCTAGAGCTTTTAGCATTGGGGATCTCGTGCTTTTATAGGATAACAAGCATGAAGATAAGGGAAAGAATAGTAAATTTGAAGCATTGTGTATGGGCCTTTATTCAATTGATATTTGAATTGGTGAAAATACCTTCTTCCTAAAAGACTAGATGGGGAACTACTTGAATTTCATGTTAATGGCAGGCATTTGAAACATTTCCTTGATTGATTTCTCGAAATCAAGGTATATTCCATTTGTACAGTGTATAGTTATTTTTCTCATCTACTTTTGTGTTTTTGTTCATTCTAGTCCTTGGTGACTTGGTTTTGTTGGTTTCTTGGTTCATTTTTTGGAGGATGGTTGTGGTTGTTCTACTCTGCAGCTTATTCTTTGACTCCTGTTGCCCAATGGTATGTTTTTGGCACTTGGTTTGTTCTTGGCACTTGGTCTGCTATTTGTTCTTGTGGCACTCACAAGGAGTGCCCATCCTCGATTTAGAGCCTATGTTGGTGCTTAAAATTTTTTTTCCTCATTTGTCATTGAAATTCTTTAGTTTGCGGCCTCTGTTATGTTTTCTGTCTCCCCGGGCTCAAATGGTGGTTCTCCTACATTTTACAGTTTGATGGGTGTAGTTTCCCAGTCAAAATTACTTCTCAGCATCAGTTGAAATGTGGCCCTTTCTAGTTAGATGTGGCTCTATGGGGCACTTTAAAAATTCTAAGGCTCACTTCAACCCAAAACATGTCCATGTGGAGGCTTCCACCGGCCTTCCCGTACTTAGAATTTTCAAGCAACTTCCTAAAGGGCCTGGGACACGTGGAGGGACCATGCATGTTTGGGGATCGGCCCTTGAGTTTTATTTTGAAGAAGTGCCAGGAGGACACTTGGAGACTCTACCGGACTGAGACATGTGTTGGGCCCACACTTGTTTGGGGTCTCTACTTTTCGGGACCATCTCAAAATGCACCATTGAGACACGTAGTAGGCGGGAAATGGAGAAACAAAGCTTCGGGGTCATTTAAGGTTTTTACCTTTTGTAAAAAAGGGATAAAATTGTAAAAATAAGCCCAAGTCCGCTAGGACCCACATTAGAAGCTAAAGGCGGAAGGGCGGAGCTGCGGGGAAAATTTGGAAATTTTTCCTTTTTTCCAAAAGTTATAAAATGTCAAAAAGGTGCTCCTAGGCCTGTTTCCAATCACATTTTTCCATGTGGAGGGCTCAAATTAAAAGTTGAAAGGAAAGACCAATGGTAGTTGTACATTTCATTTTTAGAATGTCTACAAATTTGAGCACCAACACAGCCTTCTAGAACCTTACATCGCATGCCTATAATATTCCCTTTTTAATCCTATAGTCGCCATACTAGCACCTTATCCACAAGGGTGGTGCTTTTCTCATGTTCTTCTTAGGGTACCGAATGTAGCTAAGTACAAAACCTATTTTTCCTTGTGCGCATATGCCGTGTGTTTTGAAAATTCCCTTCCATAACCCTTCCCTACATGCCCACGTTCCCTTTTGTACATAGCTGATATTTTGAGGCCCAACATCACCCCACATTACACTTGTTCTCTGTCCTTGAAAACACTCTCTAATAAAGAAATAAAGAATGAAAGATCCTTACAATTTATTGGAATGGAAGAATAAAGGCACGAAAAAATGGGGAAAAGAATGAAAGAATGGGGAATTTTTTTTCTTCTAAAGGAGGAGAGGGAAATCCTTCCCTAATTCTACTTCTAACTTTCCCCAAGTTTCGACCTCGTTTTGAGCTTGCTGACAAAGGTCACCCACCAGGGTGCTCACTTCTTCAAAACTTAGTTCCTCTCCTTTAGTGCTCATTGTCTCCACAATATCCTCTAGTTTCTTTCCCAAATCCTTGAGCACATCCATCCTTCAAGTGATTTTGGGGTACAATTCCTTCAGCCAGTTCTTGATTGAGCCCCATAAGGTCTCAATGGCCTCTGATTTCTTTTCTACTTTAGGTAGGATTATTTCTCTCTCATCCCTATTCCCCTTGTTCTTTTCTTGAAACTTCTTGAGTTCCACTTCATGGGTGGCAACAAAGATACTTGCCACTCTATCCTTGTCTCAGTATAATTATCATAGCAGCCTCAACAATCTAAGCGGAGGCCTTTACATTGGCAAGGATCTTGTTGTACTGAGAAATTTCCACAACCTTCCTTTTATTCTCTTCTTCTTTAAGTGTGCCAATACCTCTTCATGGATTCTAAGGCAAGTGGTCACCTTTCCATAGTGAGTATATGTGTCAAGTCTTCTAGGCATTGCAAGGATGATCCATACTTTTACGCGAGTGGTGTTAAGTCTAGATGCTTCAAGATAATGGCATCTCGAGATCATCTCTATGCCTCGTGCACTCTTTCCTTCTCATCCTTTAACTCACGCCTTAACTGAGTGCTAATTAGTTCCTCCTACTTCATGTCCTTTTTTATCAAGGAGCTCTTCCTCCTTTTTCTTCAGCTCTACCTCTAGGAACTTCACCCATCCATTTCTCTTGAAGAGCCTGACTTCAACCTTGATTGAGACATTGTTGAGCGTGTTGCAAATTTTCTCATATAGTAATTATTGGGTGTTTACCAAGGGGTTTAATTCCTTTGTTTTTGTCACCTTCAACAATGCTCCTTAGCTTACTTTAAATTCAGACTCATCAATATGGGACTCAAATTCCCATGATAGCATTTATTTTTTCGAGGGTATGCACCTTCCTCATCAAATGAAGTCATGGCTAAGAGTTGTTTCGTTGGAATAATGCTCATGAAGCATGCATACAACACCTTGTTCAGATAATTGATGTAGCCCATTCTTTGACCTTGTGTTGCTTCCATGCTCTTCTTCCCTGTGCATGTGGCCCTTGGAAAGGTTACGAGAAAACCGAGATATCCTCCCATGCTGTCATATTCTTTTCCTACACTTTCCTCCCCAATTTATTTCAGCACCACACTCGCGCTGTGTTCAACCTCTTGTTTCACCAAGTTATTGATGATTTTCACCACTTCTCTCTCTGTGGCCTCTTCTATTTATTCCTTCGTGAGGCTTGGGTTCCTTTGATCTCTTGTGTTTTCTTCCCCGCTCACCCCCTTGCCTTGGGTCTCAGCTTCTTCTTCGTCCTCCTTCTCCTCATCTCTTTCTTTATACTCCTCATCTCCTTCTTTATACTCCTCATCTCCCTCTTCCTCAGAGTCATGTATCTCATAGACAGGATGATCTTTTCCTCCTTCGACTCATCATCATCATCCCTATCACCAATGTAGGAATCTAGACCTTCTGTCTCTTCTGAATCTACCTCATCAGTCACCTTCTGCTTCTTCCTTACTGGGGATTCCAGTACAGGAGATTCTTCCTTTTCCTTTTCTTTGATAGGTGATGTCTTCCTTGGTGATTCCTCCTAGGTGAGGGGTTATTTATGCTTTGGCACCTCTTCTTCTGGGGCCTTAGTCTTGACTGGAGACTTTTTCCTCCATGCGTAAGTACTAGGCTTAGCGCTTACTTCTAGCGTGCTTATTACTTGTGTGGTTTGAACACTTGGTGCCTTCTACACCTATTCTATTTCTCTCTTTCTAGGTGTGTCTTTCTTCCTTATAGTAGGAAATTTATGGATGGAGGCATCATTCTCCAAGTAAGTGACCTTTTCAAATTTTGGCCTTATGCACATATACACCCTTGTTGTGGTCCTTCCTGCAATTGGCAGCGTTAAAGGCTTCATCATCTATATCTTGTGGGAGACATATCTCTCCACATACGTGTACCTCTTTAGGTAGGTGAGCTTCTAGTTCAGCTCATGGTGGTCTATATCTACCTCAATAAGGTTGAAACTTAGTCTTTTAGCCTCCTTGAACCGATTAACTATGGCTTGGAAGTATTATGTGGTGAAGGAGAAGGGTAGCTTACACCATGGACTTATATTCCCATATGTCAATAAAAATATTCCAATGCAGAAGTTTTGGTACACTTAAAATTATTCCTCTCCATCCATAAGCATGGGAAACTGCTATGGGATCCTCCACTCCACCCCGAAAGATTCACACATTTTCTTATACCACTTCTCCAGGTGTGCCTTGTGAGCGTTTGTCATGGTTTCACAAGTATATTTCATAAACCTTTCTGTGTGTGAGGGATCCTCTTCTAGATATTCCCAAACAAAATTTTATGGCCAATCAAGGACTCCAATATCTAAAAATACAATGGTGAGGAGGATGTTGTCAAAGAATATCTTATCTCCATCCTACGCATTGCTTATGATCTCATCTACAATGAAAGTGGTAAGTTGTAGATTGTTCCTTCAGATATCTTCTAGCATATATTTAGCCATGCCTTGTTCACTTGTGTCCACCATTCTTGATCATTGAGCTTGGTCACCAGGTTCGTGACCATCCTCATAACTAGTTCTGAATCTCGGTGATGTCAAAGTATCGTGGATCTTGGGGTGTGAAGCCTGTTTTTAGGTCTTCTCAATCAGTTTTAAAGTGTTGGAGCTCAAACAGCTTAAGTTTGGAGACTTCAGAGCATTTTTCACCATCTTCTGTGACATTTTTGTGTTGTCACTGTTAATATGTTGTTAATATGTTGTTAACATCGTGATTGTTTTTCTAGTCGTGGGAAGTTGAAAGGTCATGACTTTCAAACTTCTAGGGTTGGATTTAGGACTTCTTAAAAGGATTGTAATCCTATAAATAGAGGTGTTAGGGTATCTTGAAGATATCTTAACTATTCAAGAGGTCTTGAGTCTTAATGATCAATAGGTGATCAAGAGTGATCAAGGTTAAGAAATTGGGTGTTAATTGTGGTTTAGCATCTTTGGAATTCTGTTGTGAGTTCATAACTGAGAGAAGACTATGAGAGTTTTTTTACTCTTGTTGATAATAAAATATGAGCAAGTTCTTGGTGGACATAGCCCACATTGGGTGAACCATGTTAAATCTTGTCTTGTCTTCTTTTGTGCATTATTCATTTATGCTGTTATATTTATGCAAGTATAATTCTGCTATATAGTTTCCTACTGATGTGGTTTGAGGAATTGTTTCCACATATTTGTTCTCTAATTCCTAACAATTGGTATCAGAGATTTGGTGGTTTTTTGCTAAAGTTGTAAATCACAGGGAAATTTTAGCTTGAGTGGGAGCTATGGCAGATGAGGGAAGATCGAGGGTTGATAAGTTCAATGGGAAGAAATT
This sequence comes from Taxus wallichiana var. yunnanensis, assembly GCA_018340775.1. Classification (NCBI taxonomy): domain Eukaryota; kingdom Viridiplantae; phylum Streptophyta; class Pinopsida; order Cupressales; family Taxaceae; genus Taxus; species Taxus wallichiana. The sequence goes on along the minus strand of CM031237.1, from coordinate 449,650,921 downwards.
TGGTTTGTGGAAGATGTAAATGGAGGATTACTTATATCAGAAGGACCTCCATGTTCCTTTGGCTAGAAAAGAAAAGAAACCTACAGCCATGTCGGATGAGGATTGGGAGTTTCTGGATAGAAAGGCACTTGGGAAATTCGTTTATGCCTTGCATCTTCAGTTTCTTGCAACATATCGGAGGAGGAGACCACGAAATGGTCTCATGAGTGCGTTGGGGAATTTATATGAAAAACCCTCTGCCTCTAATAAAATATTTTTGATGAAAAAGTTATTTAATATGAAGATGTCTGAGAATGGTTTTGTTGTTGATCATTTCAATGAATTTAATACGGTTGTGAGTATGTTAAAATTGGTAAAAATTGAATTTGATGATGAGGTTAGGGATTTTTGATTTTGTGCTCCTTACTAGATAGTTGGGATAGCTTGGTTATGGTTGTAAGTAATTCAGTCTCTAATAACTCAAAGCTGAAGTTTGAGGATGTAATAGGTGTGATCCTAAGCAAGGAAATGCGAAGGAAGAGCACTGGAGATTCTTCTACTTCTGGAAACACTTTGATGGTGGAGAGCAGAGGGAGACAAAAGAACAGAGGGAAAGGTAACCGTGGGAAGTTGAATGATCGTGGAAGGTCAAAGTCCAAGAGTAAGTTAGAATGTTGGCATTGTGGGAAGGTTGGTCATGCTAAGAAAGATTGTTGGGCTCTTTGGGATAAGAAGAACAAGAAGGAGGAAACTAAAGAGGTAAATGTGGCAACATGTGATGTTTGTCAAGATGCCTTAATTATTTCTTTAGATAATATTGTTGAATCTTGGGTGTTAGATTCAGGGGCTTCTTTCCATGCCACCCCACATAGACATTACTTTACTGATTTTTTCAACGTGATTTTGGACATGTATATCTTGGTGATGATGAACCATGCGTAATGGGAACACATGGCTATTTAAGGATGTCAGGAATGTGCCTAAGTTGAGGTAGAACTTGATATCAGTGGGATAGCTTAGTAGTGATGGTGTTACAGGTTAGTTTTACAATGGATTCTTGGAAGGTTACCAAGGGATATCTTGTGGTTGCAAGAGGTAAGAAAACTGGTACTTTGTATTTAACCAATGGTGTTGATTATTGTAATTTAGTTACTACAGATGGAGATGCAACTTTATGGCACCATAGACTTGGTCATATGATTCATAAGGGCATGTAGATTATAAAGGAAAAGTTACCCAGATTAAAGGAGTTAGATTTGGACTTCTGTGAGGACTATGTTTATGGGAAACAAAAGTGGGTGAGATTCCTCAAGGTTAAACCTACCAAAAAGGAGGGTAAGTTGGAGTTAGTGCATACAGATGTATGGGGGCCAACTAAGGTAAAATATATTAGTGGTTCATGTTATTACATCACTATAATTGATGATGCAACTAGAAAATTTTAGTTATATTGCATTAGAAAGAAATGTGATGTGTTTGAAACTTTCAAAAGATGGAAAGCCTTGGTTGAGAATGAAAAAGGTCTTAATTTGAAATGTCTCAGGTCGGATAATGGAGGGGAATATTGCTGCAATGAGTTTCTTGATTACTGTTTGGTAAATGGGATCCACAGGTAAAGAACGGTTCCAAATACTCCACAGGAAAATGGAGTGTCAGAGAGAATGAACAGAACAATCATGGAGCATGCTAGGTGCATGAGGCTACATGCAGGATTGCCACTCATGTTTTGGGTGGAAGCGGTAAGCACAACTATTTATCTGATTAACAGAGGACCCTCTATGGCCTTGGATGGAGGTATACCTGAGGAGGTTTGGTCTGGTAATAAAATTGATTACTCATTTCTTAGAGTATTTGGATGTGAGGTATTTTTCACATTGATAAAGATGATAGCACTAAGTTAAAGGCTAAGTATGAGAAATGCACCTTTTTTGGATATGGTGAAGATGACTTTGGTTTCCATGTTTGGAGTCTTAAAGACAAGAAAATATTTCGGTCTAGAGATATTATCTTTAATGAAAAATTCATGTATAAAGATTAGTTGCAGGAACAAAAAGAGGAATCAAAGAAAGAATACATAGTGTTAGAGGACATTGTGGAAAAAAAGGTGTCCAAGGGGCCGGTTCAGGTACAACATGTTCCAAGACCCGTTTCAAGTACCTACTCATCAGAACCCCAAACTCCTAAGGTGAGAAGGTCTTCTAGGGTAAGAAGGGAACCTAAATGATTTACTCCATCTTTGAATTATTTATTTCTCACTGATAGTGGAGAGCCAAAGTGCTTTGAGGAAGCAGTGTAGGTGGATTCCAGGAAGAAGTGGGAGCAAGCCATGGATGAAGAGCATAGATCTCTTATGGAAAACTAGACTTGGGATCTGGTGGAGCTACCGAGGGAAAGAGAGCATTGTAGAACAAGTGGGTGTATAGAATCAAAGAGGAAGATGGAGGAAGGAAATGATACAAGGCCCGGTTGGTGGTCAAAGGATTTGCACAGAAGAAAGGTATAGAATTTGATGAAATTTTTCTCCAGTTGTTAAAATGACTTCTATTAGGATTGTTCTTGGTTTAGTTGCAGTAGAAGACCTGCACTTAGAAAAGTTGGATGTGAAGACTACATTCCTTCATGGTGAGTTGGAGTTGGAATTGTACATGCATTAGCCATAGGGTTATGAGGTTAAAGGGAAGGATAGGTTAGTGTGCAAATTAAACAAGAGCTTATATGTCCTGAAACAAGCTCCACGATAGTGGTACATGAAGTTTGACAATTTTATGCAGGAGCAGGGTTACTCCAGGTGTCACTTAGACCATTGTGTGTACATCAAGAAGTTTCTTGATGGTAGTTATATTATTATGTGCTTGTATGTAGATGATATGCTTGTTGTAGGGAAGAACATGCAGAAATAAAGGTACTCAAGAAATAACTAGGTGACTCCTTTGCTATGAAGGATTTGGGGGCAGAAAAATAAATCCTTGGTATGAGAATAAATTAGAACAAGAAGGAGAGGAAGTTGGTATTATCTCAAGAAGAGTACATAAAGAAGGTCTTGGAGAGGTTTAGTATGTAGGATGCTAAACCGGTTGGTACTCCTTTGGCAGGTCACTTTAAATTATCAAAGGAGTAGAGTCCCAAGATTGAGGAGGATAGAATCTAGATGTCCAGGTACCATACTCATCAGCAGTTGGTAGCTTGATGTATGCTATGGTATGCACTAGCCCTGACATTTCCCATGTAGTGGGAGTAGTGAGTAGGTTTATGAGTGATCGTGTAGAGAGCACTGGTAGGTAGTAAAGTGGATCCTTCAGTATTTGAGAGGGACCATGGGAGTAGCATTGTGTTTTAGTGGATCAAATACTACATTACGTAGCTATGTATATTCAGACATGATAGGAGATTTGGATAGTAGGAGGAGTATGATAGGTTATGTATTTACGGTTGGTTATACAACAGTGAGTTAGATTTCACAGTTACAAAAGGTTGTGGCTTTGTTAACCATAGAGGCTGAGTATGTTGTTGCCACAAAGGTGAGAAAGGAGATGATTTGGCTACAATAGTTACTTGATGATTTGGGTCATAAGCATGAAGTTGGGAAACTACACAGTGATAGTCGAGTGCTATTCATTTGGCGAAGAACTCGCTTTCCACTCTAGGACGAAGCACATTCAACTGAGATATCATTTCATCAGGGCAGCTTTGGAAGAAGATAAGTTGAAGTTGGAAAAGATTCATACTAGTCAGAATCCTTTGTATATGATGACCAAGGTGGTCAAAAGGGAGAAGTTGAAGTTTTGTTCAAATTTTATTAGCCTTCATGGTTGATAATGAAGGGTTAATAACTTTTCTCAGTGGAAACAATCTCCAAGTGAGAGATTTTGGGGTCCTGAGCATGTTTTTAGGTCTTCTCCAATCAGTGTTAAAGTGTTGGAGCTCGAATGGTTAAGTTTGGAGACTTTAGGAGCATTCTGCAGTTGTTTTTTGTGACATTGTTGTGTTGTTGTTGTGCCATTGTTGTTAATATGTTGTTAACGTCATTGATCGCTTTTTCCATCCGTGGGAAGTTGAAAGGTCACGACTTTCAAACTTCTCTGGTCGGCTTTAGGACTTCTTAAAAGGATTGTAATCCTATAAATAGAGGTGTTTGGGTATCTTGAAGATATATTGAGTGTTCAAGAGGTCTTGAGTCTTAATGATCAAGAGGTGATCAAAAGTGATCAAGGTTAAGAAATTGGGTGTCAATTGTGGTTTAACATCTTTGGAATTTTGTTGTGAGTTCATAACTGAGAGAAGACTATGAGAGTTTTTTTACTCTTGTTGATAATAAAATTTGAGCAAGTTCTTGGTGGACGTAGCCCACATTGGGTGAACCATGTTAAATCTTGTCTTGTCTTCTTTTGTGCATTATTCATTTATGTTGTTATATTTCTGCAAGTATAATTCTGCTATATAGTTTCCTACTACTATGGTTTGAGGAATTGTTTCCACATATTTGTTCTCTAATTCCTAATAGTGACCCCTCTTGTATTCATATGTGGCTATAGTCTCCTTGATAGCTTCCTTTTCACTCAGATCATCATCTATGCTATCTCCTTCACAAATGAGGCCTGTGAACTTAGATATTAGTTATGGTGTGATGCATATCTTGCACCCCATGAAATAAAAATGATCTTCATCTACACACGACATCAACCATTGATAAAGGTGCTCAGGCTTGCCAAAGTATGGCAACTCATATAGTTGTAATAATCCAACCTTCTCTAATTTAACATTCACCTCATCGCTGTAATGGGTATTCCATCCGGTGTCCTCTTGTTAGTTGGTCGACCAACTCTAGCACCATTTCCTTCTCTCGTTGTGCTCATACGATGGTTATAATTACTTATGTCCATCTTTCGTAAGTGTGAATCCCACTCTTTTCCTAGCAATACCCCATCTAGGTACTACATTTCTACATACCATTCTTCGTTAGTGCTTGTGATGGTAGCGATTTTCTTTCCCTTTCCTTTTACCTTTGTTTTCTTTGGTGAAATGGTTAGTTTTATAGGTGCCATATTTTCTAGTCAGATTGAACTTAAATACTCCTACCTCTTACTCTAATTTGCTACACCGCTAAATCCCAGAGCTCATTCTAAAGCTTCAACTCCCGATATGAATCCTTCTTTCTCTGTTCCCTAACTACCAAACTCTAACCAGAAATCCTTCCATAAGATGATGCCCTTCACACAACCTTCCTCATGTCCATGTACTCATTCCTTCTAGTTTCCGATCTACTCTAAATGCACACTCAAATTTCTTGGATTCTCCTTTCTTTGTACAAATTTCTCTCTAGATGCTCTAGTTTGCAAGAGCTTCTTTCACTTCATAATCACAAGGTAAAAAATGACTTACTCGACCTTGTATTTATAGTTTTTCCTCTTTCCAACATTAAATGTTATACCACCTACCAATGTACTTTAACATTAAATGTAAATTTTTCCACTAAGCCAACTTTAAGTTCCTTTACAAATGCACCACATCTTGCGAGAAAAACCCTTTACAACCTTCTTGTGCACAAAACTTTAACCCAACCAAATACTCTTACGTGTGTGTCTACAAAGGTCTTTGAAGGTACTTCTTCTATCCTTTTACCCAATTTTTTCCTTCGCCTACCTCATGTTGTTCTTGCACTCTTCATCCTTTCTAGTACATGTTTTTGAAAATCCTTTTTGACACCATAATCCAATATCCACCGTTTCCTCATGCACTTTCTCCACCTTATGTGCTTCCTTCTACATAACCATTCACCGTAACTTCTACTGTCAGCTCAACCTTGTATTACAATCCTATATTTTGTATTACTTCACCCCACACTAAAATATTTGTGTGGTACTTTATGCATACACAACTTTGGGAAAATAAATGTGGTTATCGGTGCACAAGGCACAATGTAACATTCCCATTTTAAGACTTTAGAAACAAGTGAAAAAAATTATACATAATGTTCTCTCGTTCTAAATAATCATAATTTAGAACACACATTCCCTGCCAATCAATCTCATAAAAGATAACCATATCCAGCTATAAATGACTCGGTGAGCTACCGATCTCTCATGTTAACTCAAGTAGTGAATACTATGGGTATACTATGTATACTTAGTTCTCTTACCCTGTTTTGGGTATTGAGTGTTATGTTTAACAAATCTATCTGAATATTTATTACCATATTCATCTAAAATCACATTTCTCAAACTAAGTGACATAGGACAATGCAACCAGCAGCTTGTGATACTTTGGCCAAATATTTCCAACATATTGTTCATGTTACTATTCCTAGATGGCATACTCATCTAATTGGAATACATCCTTCACCCCACTCATATGTTATCTAGAATGGTCTTTACTGACTACTATTAGTCCACTTGTCCAAGGTTTGACCCTAACCTAGGTTATTGATATAATTTGGTATAGGGAACCACTCACGATGACCTAGGGTAAATGGGCATACTCATTTGACCTAAGTCAACTGAATGTGCCAAGTTACCCTAAGTCATAGAGAGTCACTACCTATGCAAAATCATATCCTTAGCCTGATCTAGAGAGAAACTAAGTGCAAGTCTAGATTTGAGTAGGTCTTGATGAACCAATGTTGAAGGGTGTTGCAACATGTCAAATACAACACTGTATCCTCATGAAGACCCAATTCTTCATGAAGCTACAGTTTTGCAGTTGGCATGTGCCGACATCCAAAAGAACTACTTCATCACGACTTACACACCTCAAGAGATCATAACCACTTAATTACCGTTAGATTAATATTCCAATTACAACAACCTTGCATAACCCTAATCCCAAAAAACCTTAAGTTTTTCCATCTTTAATGATTTGATTAAAGATATGAAACCTCATTACCTATAGTTACTTTTATGTTCATTAACCTTTTTCTTAAACATGCAATTAATTGAAAATAGAAACAACGTATATCATAAGATTTAATTAATGTGTCTCAACCAATCAAGGAATTTATAGGAATCAAAACGAGTTATGATATAAAGGAATTCATAAATATGAAGTCTAAATGGTTATCAAACTCATATACCATTCATTTATTTTATATCCTTTTGAGAGGAGGAGAACCTTCCTCATTATGGTTAAGTATTAGGATTTATTATACCCATATCCAATTCACACATCCTGATATTATAACTATATGTTCATAACATCATAATCAACCATACAAGATTAAGTAAAGAACATCAATACATACAACTTAGTAAGTTGCATTCAAGTAAGGGAAATTGTACTAATTCCCATTCATCTAGCCAATTCAATGACATCAGAAATAAGGATCCAATCAGATATGAATGACAACATCAAGGATATGATTACAGATTTTCCTTCTTATTATGAACAAGAGAATAAACTTAATCAATTTAAGTAACTTCAGTCTTTTCAATTCATCAAAATAAAATACACATCTTACAAATTATGCATTACTCGACATATTTCACGTGAACAACATCAAGATCACTTAGGAATACAACTTTTCTTCCTTTAGTACATTTTTATAATAAATCGAATTCTCTATAAATGATCAAGACTTTTAATCAACCAATACATCATAAAATTTATTTCCTTCCTTTATCAATTAGGAAGTCCATCTCAGTGAAAATTGCTAGACGGGCCGCCTTCATTGAACTAAGCATGATAAGCACTAAGTATTAAAACACAATGCTTTTAACTAATCTGTTTCATTAAACCAACTTATCTTTAATGAAACGGTGAGGTCAAGCATAAATAAATCATAGTAATAACAACCATAAACGAAGAACAATTAATCAATTTGAATAACATTCAAGGAAATATCATGATGTAATTAATAATCTACAACACGTTATCAGATAAATAATGTTCCATCCAATACACCTATCCATATCAAATAAAAGTACCTTCTAATTATTTCCTTCACAATTCATCTTAGTTTGAAATACAAATGTAAATAAGAGTCTCACACATCAGATGTGGCATCCTAATCCCAAATCCAAGGCATAGCCTAATTTATCAAGTTAGGCCATATATCAACATTAAGATAGAATTTACTCAATGCACAACATCTCACATTAGTCTTCTATCACAAATATTAAAATCCTTTAACACAAGTCAAGAGAACAAGCAAGTAGCAATGATGACTACTCAAGGCATTAAAGAAAGTAGTGCAACAGAACCAAATAAATCTTAAGAAAATATTTACCCAAAAGAAGAAGGATGACTGTGATGAAACAGTAAGATCTTCCTTTATAATTCTGTTAGCCTGAATCCCCATACACAACTTCAAAAAGAGAACACAACCCATAACCTCCTATTATTTCCAAAGGGGTAGTGGTCAGACTTCACCTCAGAGACTGAAAGAGGAGTCAAATGTCATGCTCAAGGAATTTAGAGATTTTATCACATGGGAAGAAGGTCACAAAGGACAATGCAGACCATTCACTACATTCCCAAACTCCTTTATAAGAGAAAACACATATAAGAAGAGATCAACAAAATGTGTGACTATTGTGGTTGAAACAGATTTAAGCATGGTTTCCCATCATGGACAACCAACGACAGTGATATTATACCCATACAAAAAGGAGGTGCATTAACCAAAGTTGTTAATCACCACACAGTGAAATAACATTCGTCAATAGACATTCAAAATTGACAAAGCTACAATCATGCAAACCAAGATTTTTCTTTTCTTCCTAGTGAAGATAAAATGGTAGAATGATTGACTCGTAATCACAACCATTTGGTTTCAAGAAAACCTTAATAGAATGTACAAATAAGAATCCATCAAGTTTAGATTTCAAGAAGATGTGAAACAAAAGGTCAACATGACTTAGCAACAGTGCTCAAGTCACTAATAGCAATGATGAAATCCGTGGAAAAACTTAACTGTACACATCTAAGAAATTGACAAGGAATTCTTATATTTACAACACCCATAGATATCTAGAAAATCTATCAGACTAAGCCAATTTGGTTAGTTCTATATTAAGTAATTGTTATCTCCAAAATTCAAATACCCATTCAACAAATTACCATGAAATTACAACAGTCAGATTTTAACAAGTTTACTCCAACAAGTTACCCAATGCTTAACCAAGATAAGGAACAGGTAATCAAAATCAACAACTTCTAATTCAACTGGGAAGTAGACAACATGATCGACTTAATGAAATCTCAAATGGGACTACGAGAATGACCCCTATATCGACTCAAACGAGCCGACTATCACAATGTCCCCAACCGACAGGGCCTCATCACTTATCCTTTAGTTCAGTCCTCTAGGACTTAAAGAAAAACATAGTATAAATAAGATCAAAAGTATAGATTTCACACACAAGTATTCTCAACAAGGTAACATCAAAATCCAAGGGTCCAAGAACAACTATCCCATAGTTCCATAAAAGAGCTTAATTCGAGCGACCCAGTTTTAAACTGAAAATTTTAAAGGAAATAATAAAACATTCACTCTTTTTCCATACAAGATAACCCATAAAACAAAGATTCCAAACACCCAATAACTACCCAATTTCTGTCGAATACAAAATCCAAAGAACTGATAGAGTATTCAGTGATTTCAAGAAGAAGGCACACATTTATTGTTTCACTAAGCAAATTCAAGTTTATACAACTCTGAATCCAAGCGTGCATATTCATACAATTCCAACAGGAGTAACATAACTTCCACAAAACCAAGAAGCGACAATGAAGGGTATTCATTTACCTTCTAATAAACCAAACTACAACTTGGTTCGAAACTTGAAGACACATATCATTTCCATAAACCCATTTTTGAATAGATAAGAAATATTCAGGCATGCACTTCATTGCTCAAATCACCACAATATTTAAGGTGGAATTCAAAATCAAATAAACAGGAAAACAACTCAATGACTTCATTTCCAAGAAGATATTTTTCAATCAAAGAATACAAAAATATTCAAGAAAGGAAACCAAATAACCATCACAGAAATAAAAACCCATTTATCTCAAGAGAGCAAAGTTGTTTTAATGAAGACACTTAGAGAAAAGAAGAGAAACTTAATGGATAGAGCCTATCATGCCTGATAGTGCTTTTGTCGGTTTGAAGAATTTTTCCATCCGAGCCTTCACAACTCCTCCAAAAAAATCAACAACCAAAAAATTCCTTCTAAAATGCCTCATATACTTCCATTGGATCGAAAATATTCCAAGGAGTCAAAAATAACAACAAACTAAAAATAGAACTGCTAGTTCAAAGAACCGATAGCTTCAAGCAGAGAAAAAACTGGAATGCATGAAAGACCAAACAACTCCTAAAAATCCACTCGCACGGTTTCCAAGGTGGTTTACTCAAAAAATAATGACAATAAATGTCATTAATTTCCAGTCTCCCGCCTAAATCTCCATGCCATCGCCAGTTAAAGTTGGCGAGTCCAATTTCAACTTTTGCATGCATCACTTATCTCTAGTGATGATTCCACATAGGATTCCGCCAAATTTTCCTGCCTCTACCTAAACTGGTAGTACTCTTTCCATTGAATTCAAAAATCAAATCAAATAAATGACTTAGGAACTGTCACCATGCCTCAACTTGCCATACAACCCCTTACATCCCCTTCTATCCTCGCATTAGTTTACGATAGATATCATTAGATTAGGGTATGACCTTAGGTTAGTTTAGAAAATATTTACCTTAGGTTATCTTAATATTGCCTTAGGTAAATTTGCCACCTTAGGATAGGCCATACCCCATACCCATGTAGCATTAGGTAATAGGTTTAAATAAAGCTATAGTTATCTTAGGTTATTTCCAAATCCTCAAATATGTAAAACATACCACTTAGGTTAGGATGCAACAAGATTAGTGTAAAAATAGACATAAGGTAGGTCTAGTTTACCTCAGGTTAGAATCCCGTTAGGATAGATATTAAAGATCTAGGACTTAGGTTATCACCCTAAATAGTCCAGAAGTAGACCTCCATCCTCTTTACACCATTTAGTGTCTAGGAGATATTAGAAAGAAGATCCGAGCATACTTCTTATAGTAGAATGCAAAGCAAGAACTTCCAATAAGATAAAAGAATTTGTAAAAATACAAGAGTTCAGTCCTTTATTTTGTTCAACCTCTGAATGTCATTTTACCATACGTATCGTGTAAAAGGATTAAAATTTACCTTAGATCAATGAAATTGATCAAGGTTACATTATTATAAAGAGATAATTTTTCAAACAACATTACCTGTTTACAACCTTTCTTATCTCAACAGAATGGATTCCTTGCGAGCAACAACATTTTAGAAAAATGAATCCAAGAACAAAATAATTTATCCATGGAAAGCAGGATTTCCAATAGTCAAAAGAATACACCTTAGGAAAAATCACATGTCAACGCTTGCAATGCAAAAGAGGAAAAGTTAACAGTTTGCCACATGTGTTACATACCTCCCTCCTAAAAAGAATCATTGTCCCGATGATTAACTTATTTAAACAATTTTCATTAAGGATAATCAATTTATTATCTTTCTTTCCATATGTTCAAAGTAGAACTGGGTTTTTAAAATCCCCAAAGTCAACATTAATGTAGCTGTTTATTTAAACAAATAAAATATCTGCCCAAAACTGGCAGATTTATTGTCATAAAATAATAAAATCACAAATTTTATCAGTCAACAGAATCAATTTTGTTCAAAAAAAAATGGAAAAGTAGTATTCGTATCTTCTAGATTTTCCTAGGTTGCACTTTCCTCATTAAACTGGTCCCACTGGACCTTACATTGACTTATTTCATGATTTCTTAAGTGCAACTGGTGAGTTTCTAGCACTTGGATGGGTTTAACCATGATTATTCCTGGGTCTTGGACCTACAAGGAATTCTAATTTAACACATGTGATAAATCTGAAACGTATTTCTTAAACAAAGAAATATGGAAAACATCATGCATTCGTGACAAAGCAAGGGGTAATGCTAAATGATAAGCTATAGGGTTGATTACTTCAATAATTTCAAAAGGTCTCACATAACAAGGTGATAACTTGCAGCCTTGCCAAAAGTTATAGAACTATTTTTCGGTTTTACTCAAGAAAGACCTTCTCACCAAGTTTAAATTTTCTATCAACCCACTTTAAGTCAACATAACTCTTTTGCCTATCTTTTGTTTCTTTCAAGCGTTCACAAATCATTTTAACTTGTTGTTCCATTTCCGTAAGGATTTCAGGTCCAATTACCTCTCTATCCTCAATGTTGTCCCAACTAACAGGGTTCTTGCATTTCCTTCCGTATAATGCTTCGAAAGGTGCCATCTTTAGAGAGGTGTGATATGTGTTATTATATGCAAACTCAACTAATGGAAGGTACTCTTCCCATTTATACTACTGATCCATACAATACATTCTTAACATATCCTCTAAAACTTGATTAACTCTTTCAGTTTGTCCATCCATTTCTGGATGATACATTGAAATTCAGCTTAGTTCTTAAAGCTACGTTAAGTGTTTTCCAAAATATTGAAGTCATTCTTGGATCTCTATCAGATATGATTAATTCAGGTACTCCATGTAATCTGAAAATCTCATGTACAAATCTTTTTTCTAAAATAGGTGAATCATCCTTAAGATTACCAACAATAAAATGTGCTACTTTTGTTAGTTTATCAACAACAACCAAAATAACATCATGTTTATTTCTTGACATAGGCAGCTCTTGTACAAAATCCATTCTTATAACTTTTCATTTATACCGCGTATGTTGTGAGGATACAATAAACTAGCTGAATACATATGTTCATCTTTAACACATTGACATTCTCGAGCAAATTGTCATAAATTCAATAATGTCCTTTTTCATCCCTTTCCAGAAATATGGTTATTTTATATCAACAAACATCTTTGTAATACTAGGGTGTCCAAAAAAGGTGAATTATGAAATTCAACTAATAATTTCTTTCTTAAATCATTTATCAAAGGTATGTATACCATGTTTTTACTTGTTGAAAATAAGAATAAAATTCCATAACACTTTTTACCTCATCTTTAAACTGAGTTCTCAATGTTATAAGAGAATAAATGTGCTTCCTACGACTTAGAGCATTAGCTACCCTATTCTCCTTGCCTTTAATGTAACTTATGTCAAAATCATATCGAGATAAAAAATCTAACCATCTTCGTTGTCTTGCATTAATATTTGGCTGAGTAAAAATATACTTTAGTCCAAGATGATCAATTTTTAATTCAAAAGGTTTACCGATCGGTAATGCCTCCAAACTTGAAGTGCATGAACAATGGCGATAAAATCTAGATCATGTGGAGCATAATTCAGCTCATGTAACTTAAGTTTTCTAGTTTCGTATGCTATGACATGATCATTTTATAACAACATACCTCCAATACCTTCCCTGGATGCATCCATTACAACAAAGAAAGTCTCCATTAGGGTTAAGTACAACCAAACTTGGTGTTGAAGTTAATTGATCCTTTAAAGTTTGAAATGCAGATTCACATTTCTCATTCCACACAAAATTCTTATCCTTTTTCTGCAATGAAGTTATTAGTGAAACAAATTTGGAGAAATCTTTAACAAATTTCCTATAGTAACTAACAAGACCCATGAAGCTTCTAACTTCATGTACATTATTTGGTGTAGGCCACTCAATTATAGCTATAATTTTAGAAGGATCTATAGCTATTCAATTCTTACTTATAACATGACCCAAATAGTGCTAGAAATAACATTTAGACAACTTACCAAATAACCATCTTTTTCTCAAGATTTCCAAGACTATCTTCAAATGCTCATGGTGTTCTTCCATACTTTTAGAATATATGAGAATTTCGTCCAAGAATACAAGAAAAAATTTGTCCAAGTATTCTTGAAAAATATTATTCATTAAATTCATAAAAGTTGCAGGTGCATTTGTTAATCCAAAAGGTAAAACTGTGAATTCATAATGTCCATACCTTGTTCTGAAAGCTATTTTATGAATATCCTCATCCTTAATTTATAACTGATGATATCCAGATCGTAGATCTATCTTAGAATATATTGATGCTCCACGCATCTGATCAAATAGATCATCAATTATAGGAAGTGGATATCTATTCTTAATTGTTGCCTTTTTAAAAATTTGTAATCAATACACAATCTAAGTGTTCCATATTTCTTTTTCATAAAAATTACCGGTGCTCCCCAAGGTGAAACACTCGGTCTAATCAAACCTTTAGACAAAATTTATTGCAATTGTGCCTTAAGATTTACCAATTCAATAGTAGTCATCCAATAAGGTTCCTTTGAAATAGGCTTTATTCAGCAATGATTTCAATTGTGAAGTCAAATTCCCTTTTGGGTGGAAGACCTAGTAACTCTTCCGGAAACACATCACTGAAGTTTCGTAATAGCAAGTAACGTTATAAGAAATCACTATTTTCTTCAGTAGATTCTGAAATTTTTACTGCATATAAGGTACAACCCTTATTTTTGGCCTTTTTAAGTTGCATATAGCAGATAATTTCCTAACTAAAATTTCACGTTTTACACCTTGAATCTCTACTATTTTTGTAGGTCATCTAAACAACTAATATGTTTTTCAAAATAGTCCACTTTTGCTTTATGCTCAACTAGCCAATTAACACCTATGATTACATCATAAGACCCTAAAGGAGCAACATAAAGATCAACTTCTATGGAAAAACTAGGTAAGTCAAGGAATACTCCAAAAAGACACATACTAACTGTATGAACAACATTATTCCCATAATGTACAACCCATGATTTATCCATTTTTCCATCTTTTCTTTTTAATTTCGATGCTAGAAATAAAACATTTAGTAGCTCCCGTATCAAAAATAATAGTTACAAGTATACCAAATAACTTACCCGAACTTCTATGGGTGTGGCTTGCTTTTCACTTGTTTATCAGCTACTGCAGCGTGTATCTTGTGTTGTTGATTACGGTCATACTTTTTCAAAGGACATTGATTTGCATAATGATCTTTTCCATAATTGTAATAGCCTCCTACATGTCCCTTTTTAGGCTCAAATTTATTCCCATCCTTAAAGTTATCATTCTGACCTCCATAGGACTTCTGTCTATTATTATTGTTCTTGACAAAGTTATTGCGTACATTAGTAACAAGATTATTTTTTTTTGTTTTCTTATTATTATCAGTAGAGAACTTACTTTTCATACCAAACTTCTTCCATGGTCCTTTCTTAGGTGTCAAAGATGATGAAGAGGAGTTTGGAACTTTCTTTCTTACTTCCTCCTTATGAGCAGAAATTGCCTTTAATTTTTGTTCTGCCTTTATGGATTTTTCAACAACCCCTTCCATAGTGGTTGGGCTATGAACATCCACCTCTCCTCCTATAATGGGATTTAATCCCATAATAAACTTCCGTATCCTGAACTTCTTGTCAGTTTGATACTGAGGTACATACTTAAGGAGTTTAGTAAACCGCTCCCAATACTCTGTTACTATTAATTTTCCTTGGGTTAAGTTCTAAAATTTAGTCATTTTCTGATCATAGTAAAGTTTTGGCAGCCATCATTGCCTAAAATAACTTTTAAATTGATCCCAAGTAATATTAGTTTCATCAATGTTCAACTCAGCCTTACGGCTATCCCACCATGAAGATGCTTCATGGGAAAGCTGATATGCTCCCCATATTGCCTTTGTTTCCTCTGAGAAATTCCTTATTGCAAAGTACTTCTCCATTTCACTGAGCCAATTCTTAGATCTATCTCCTAATCTGGTGCCATCGACTTAGGTTGACTTATCCTTTTATATCATTAGTGATTTCAATTTACTTGCCTAGTCCTTGCCTTTTTATTTTCTCGCTAATCCGACATGTTTACATTGTTATTATCAACACCCAATTTTCCCAAATCGACATTATCCGTAGGAGGTGGCTGATTTTTATTACCAACATATTCTTCCTCCTCATTGTCAACTACTTTCTATTTAAGTACGTAAAATTGATCTCTTGTGTCTAACATGGCAAAGAGGATCTCATCAAGTTTTTGGCAAGTAGTTACTTCTCTATGAGGTGGTGGGTTGTTTGCAGCATTTCCTCTTGTTCTAACCATTTTCTGTTAACAAGAAAATTTAAGTTTTATCGATTATGGACATAATAGGTCCAAGAGCTACAACCTTCAACTCTGATACCAAGATGTAACATTCCCATTTTAAGACTTTAGAAATAAGGGAATTTTTTTATACATAATGTTCTCTGTTCTAAATAATCATAATTTAGAACACACATTCCATGCCAATAAATCTCATAACAGATAACCATATGCAGCTGTAAATGACTCGGTGAGCTACCGATCTCTCATTTCATGACTCGATTAACAACCGATCTCTCATGTTAACTTAAGTATTGAATACTATGGGTATACTATGTATACTTGGTTCTCTTACCCTGTTCTGGGTATTCAATGTTATGTTTAAGAAATATATTTGAATATTTGTTACCATATTCATCTAAAATCACATTTCTCAAACTAGGTGACATAGGACAACGCAACCAACAACTTGCAATACTTTGGCCAAATATTTCCAACATACTATTCATGTTACTATTCCTAGATGACATACTCATCTAATCGGAATACATCCTTCACCCCACTCATTTGTTATCTAGAATGGTCTTTACTTGACTAGTGTCAGTCCACTTGTCCAAGGTTTGACCCTAACCCAAGTTATTGATATAATTTGGTATAGGGAACCACTCACGATGACCTAGTGTAAATGGGCATACTCATTCGACCTAAGTCAACTGAATGTGCCAAGTTACCCTAAGTCATAGAGAGTCACTACCTATGAAAAATCATATTCTTAGCCTGATCTATACGAGAAACTAAGTGCAAGTCCAATTTGAGTAGGTCTTGATGAACCAATACTGAAGGGTGTTGCAACATGTCAACTACAACATTATATCCTCGTGAAGACCCAAGTCTTCATGAAGGTACAGTTCTGTAGTTGGCATGTGCCAACATCCAAAAGAACTACTTCATCATGACTTACACACCTCAAGAGATCATAACCACTTAATTACCATTGGATTAAGATTCCAATTACAACAACCTTGCATAACCCTAATCCCAACAATCCTTAAGTTTTTCCATCTTTAATAGAGTTGATTAAGTAATAAGAAACCTCATTACCTATGGTTACTTTTATGTTCATTAACTTTTTCTTAAATGTGCAATTAATCGAAAATAGAAACAACATCTATCATAAGATTTAATTAATGTGTCTCAACCATTCAAGGAATGTATAAGAACCAAAACAAGTTTTGATATAAAAGACTTCATAAATATGAAGTCTAAATGGTTATCAAACTCATATACCATTCATTTATTTTGTATCCTTTTGAGAGGAGGAGAACCTTCCTCATTATGGTTAAGTATTAGGATTTATTATACCCATATCCAATTCACACATCCTGATATTATAACTATATGTTCATAACATCATAATAAACCATACAAGATTAAGTAAAGAACATAAATACATACAACTTAGTAAGTTGCATTCAAGTAAGGGAAATTGTACTAATTCCCATTCATCCAGCCAATTCAATGACATCAGAAATAAGGATCCAATCAGATATGAATGACAACATCAAGGATATGATTATAGATTTTCCTTATTATTACGAACAAGAGAATAGACCTAATCAATTCAAGTAACTTCAGTCTTTTCAATTCATCAAAATAAAATACACATCTTACAAATTATGCATTACTGACATATTTCATGTGAACAACATCAAGATCATTTAGGAATAAAACTTTTCTTCCTTTAGTACATTTCAATAATAAATCAGAATTCTCTATAAATGGTCTAGACTATTAATCAACCAATACATCATAAAATTTATTTCCTTCCTTTATCAATTATGAAGTCCATATATGAAAATTGCTAGCATGGGTCAGTTCATTTAATTGAGCATGATAAAACAAAATGCTTTTAACTAACTGTTTCATTAAACCAACTCGCTTTAATGAAATAGTGAGGTCAAGCATAAAATAAATCATAGTAATAACAACCATAAAAGAAGAACAATTAATCAATTTGAATAACATTCAAGGAAATATCATGATGTAATCAACAATCTATAGCATGTTATCAGATAAATAATGTTCCATCCAATACACCTATCCATATCAAATAAAAGTACCTTCTAATTATTTCCTTCACAATTCATCTTAGTTTGAAATACAAATGTAAATAAGAGTCTCACACATCAGATGTGGCATCCGATCCCAAATCCAAGGCATAGCCTAATTTATTAAGTTAGGCCATATATCAACATTAAGATAGAATTTACTCAATGCACAACATCTCACATTAGTATTCTATCACAAATATTAAAATCCTTTAACACAAGTCAAGAGAACAAGCAAGTAGTAATGATGACTACTCAAGGCATTAAAGAAAGCAGTGCAGCAGAACCAAATAAATGTTAGGAAAAGATTTACCCAAAAGAAGAAGGATGATTGTGATGAAACAGTAAGATCTTCCTTTATAATTCTATTAGCTCAATCCCCATACACAACTTCAAAAATATAACACAACCCATAACCTCCTATTATTTCCAAAGGGGTAGTGGTTAGATTTCACCTCAGAGACTGAAAGATAAGTAGTCAAATGTCATGCACAGAAGGGAATTCTGAAATTCTATCACATGGGAAGAAGGTCATAAAGGAAAATGTAGACCATTCACTACATTCCCAAACTCCTTTATAAGAGAAAACACATATAAGAAGAGATCAACAAAATGTGTGACCATTGTGGTTGAAACAGATTTACGCATGGTTTCCCATCATGGAAAACCAATGACAGTGATATTATACCCATACAAAAAGGAGGTGCATTAACCAAAGTTGTTAATCACCATACAATGAAATAACATTCGTTAATAGACATTCAAAAATTGACAAAGCTATAGTCATGCAAACCAAGCTTTTTCTTTTCTTCCTAGTGAAGATAAAATGGTAGAATGATCGACTCATAATCGTAACCATTCGGAGTCGAAGAAAACCTTAATAGAATGTACAAATAAGAATCCATCAAGTTTAGATTTCAAGAAGATGTGAAACAAAAGGTCAACATGACTTAGCAATAGGTGCTCAAGTCAGCTAATAGAAATGATGAAATTCCTTTCATTTCAATTCCGTGGACAGACTTAATTGTACACATCTAAGAAATTGACAAGACATTATTTTATTTACAACACCCACAGAGATCTAGAAAATCTATCAGACTAAGCCGATTTGGTTAGTTCCAGATTAAGTAACCATTATCTCCAAAATTCAAATACCCATTCAACAAATTACCATGAAATTACAACAGTCAGATTTTAACAAGTTTACTCCAACAAGTTACCCAGTGCTTAACCAAGATAAGGAACAGTAATCAAAATCAACAACTTATAATTCAACTGGGAATTAGATAGTATGATCAACTTAATTAAATATTAAATGGGACTACGAGAATGACCCCTATATCAACTCAAATGAGCCGACTATCACAATGTCCCCAACTAAAAGGGCCTCATCACTTATCCTTTAGTTCATTCCTCCAGGACTTAAAGAAAAATAGTATAAATAAGATCAGAAGTATAGATTTCACACACAAGTATTCTCAACAAGGTAACATCAAAATCCAAGGGTCCAAGAACAACTATCCCATAGTTCCATAAAAGAGCTTAATTCGAGTGACCCAATTTTAAACTGAAAAGTTTAAAGGAAATAATAAAACATTCACTCTTGTTTCCATACAAGAGAACCCATAAAATAGAGATTCCAAACACCCAATAACTTCCCAACTTTCATCAAATACCAAATCCAAAGAACTGATAGAGTATTCAGTGAGTTCAAGAAGAAGGCACACATTTACTGTTTCACTAAACAAATTTGAGTTTATACAACTCTGAATCCAAGCATGCATATTCATACAATTCCAACATGAGTAACATAACTTCCACAAAACCAAGAAGCGACAGCGAAAGGGTATTCATTTACCTTCTAACAACCCAAACTACAACTTGGTTCGAAACTTGAAGACACATATCATTTCCATAAACCCATTTTTGAATAGATAAGAAATATTCACGCATGCACTTCATTACTCAAATCACCACAAGATTTAAGGTGGGATTCAACATCAAATAAACAAGAAAACAACTCAATGAATTCCTTTCCAAGTAGAGATTCCTCAATTAGAGAATACAAAAATATTCAAGCAAGGAAACCAAATAACCATCACAGAAATAAAACCCATTTATCTCAAGAGAGAAATTTTTTTTTAATGAAGACACTTAGAGAAAAGAAGAGAAACTTAATGGATAGAGCCTATCATGCCTGATAGTGCTTCTATCGGTTTGAAGAATATTTCCAACTGAGCCTTCACAACTCCTCCAAAAAAATCAACAACCAAAAACTTCCTTCTCAAATGCCTCATATACTTCCATTGGATCAAAAATAGTCTAAGGGAGTTAAAAATAGCAACAAACTGAAAATAGAATTGCTGGTTCAAAGAACCAGATAGCTCCATCTGAGAAAAAATTGGAATGCATGAAAGACCAAACAACTCCCAAAAAACCCACTCAAATGGTTTCCAAGATGGTTTGCTCGCCAAAAATGATTACAATAAATGTCATTAATTTTAGTCTCCCACCTAAATCTCCACACCACCACCAGTTAAATTTGGTGAGTCAAATTTCAACTTTTGCATGCATCACTTATCTCTAGTGATGATTCCACATAGGATTCCACCAAATTTTCCTACCTCTACCTAAACTAGCAGTACTCTGTCCATTGAATTCAAAAATCAAATCAAATAAATGACTTAGGAACCATCACCATGCCTTCAACTTGCCATATGACCCCTTAGGTCCCCTTCTATCCTCACATTAGTTTAGGATAAATATCATTAGCTTAGGGTATGACCTTAGGTTAGTTTAGAAAATATTTACCTTAGGTTATCTTAATATTGCCTTAGGTAAATTTTCCACCTTAGGATAGGCCATACCCCATACCCATTTAGCATTAGGTAATAGGTTATAAATAAACCTATAGTTATCTTAGGTTATTTCAAAATCCCCAACTTTGTAAAACATACCACTTAGGTTAGGATGCAACAAGATTAGTGTAAACATAGACATAAGGTAGGTCTAGTTTACCTTAGGTTAAAATCCCGTTAGGATAGATCTTAAAGATATAGGACTTAGGTTATTACCCTGAATAGTCCTGAAGTAGACCTCCATCCTCTTTACACAATTCAACATCCATGAGATATTAGAAAGAAGATCCGAGCATACTTCTTATAGCAAAATGCAAAGCAAGAACTTCCAATAAGATAAAATAATTTGTAAAAATACAAGAGTTCAGTCCTTTATTTCCTTCAACCTCTGAATGTTAGTTTACCATACAGATCAGGTAAGAAGGATTAAAACTTACCTTAGATCAATGAAATTGATCAAGGTTACGTTATTATAAAGAGATAATTTTGCAAACAACATTACCAGTTTACAACCTTTCTTATCTCAACAGAATGGATTCCTTGCGAGAAACAACATTTCAGAAAAATGAATCCAAGAACAGAAATAATTTATCCATGGCAAGCATGATTTCCAAAGCATCAAAATAATACACCTTCTTAGGAAAAATCACATGTCAACGCTTGCAATGCAAAAGAGGAAAAGTTAACAGTTTGCCATAGGTGTTACATAAAAATATGAAACAAAAAATAGGGAACAAGCAACAAGAAAGAGAAACATAAAGGGAAATTCTAAGCTAACTGGAAATAATGCCTTATTAAAAACACCAAGAAGACTTATTTATAGTAGGGCTTCAGCCTACTCCCATTGAAGTGACTTGGTAACCTCATCCCATCCAACGACTTGTAACTAGCAAGCACCTAAATCAAGAATGTATGAGATGATGTAAGGTCCCAACCAATGGACTTTCAACTTCTCAGATGGCGCAGATACTTGGAATCATACAACAACACCATTTTCCCAATCTCAAATTTCTTGTTCTTGATATGATGATCATGTCATGCCTTTTGTCTTTATTTTTCTATCTTCTGACTCCATCTAACAAGTGATCGCCTTTCATCTAACTGTATCAACTTATCAATTATTTCTTCCAGTGCTTTCTCATTGGCTCACCCTCTTGTACATGATATACGCAGTGATGGTAACATGAATTCAACAAGTAAAATAGCCTCCATGCCAAACACCAATTGAAATGGTGTGGCCTTGTTCAACCTTTTGTAGGTTGTCATGTATGCCCATAAAATGGATGATACTTTGTCATCCCGATCTTGTATTCTAACGTCACAGATCTTAGTCAGCATGTGACTTAGTATCTTGTTAAATGCCTCCAAATTTCCATTTTCTTGATGGTGATAGGGGGTAGTCTTGTGATGGGCCACCATAAATTCTGCTAACAAAATCTTGATTATTTCATTGAGAAAGTGTGTATCCCTATCACTTGGTAAACTTAAAGGGAAACCATACCTGATGATTATGTTTTCCCATAAAATCTAGCAGATGTTTTTGTGATGTAATCCTTCATAGGTGCTAACTCTACCCACCATTTCAAGTAATCAATGCAAGTGATGATATACCGTGAACCATTCCTTCACGCAGCTATCGCAATTGGCCCTACAAAGTTGATTGCCCATTTTTCAAAATGTTCAATGCTGGCTATTGGTCACAAAGCAATTTCATCTCTCTTTCCAATTTTTCTAAGGTGCTCAAATGGTCACATGTGCCTTGCAAAATTCAATGAAATCCTTGTAGATGGTTTCCCATGAAATCCTTGCTAATAAAATATTTTGTGTGGTAGTATTTCCTACATAGCATCCTCCCGAAATACCACCATGTGCTTCCTCCATAATTTCCTCGCACTCATGCTCTAATATGTACCGGCATAAAACCTCGTCATGACCTAACTTATATAGGTCTCCACTAATCAATATGTAAGGTGTGGTGCATATTGCTAACTACTTTCTCTCCAGAGCCTTCATCCCTTCCGACACCACAACTATTTTTAAGAATACTACGATATCTTCCAAGTCTAATGGTGTGCGCTACAACCTAAATAATTACACATCTGAAATGGTATCCTCAATGCTTTACATGTCCTCCTTGAGTTAATCCTTGATAAGTGGTCAGGTCCTGAATTGATTTTTCCTAGTTTCATGACCATGGTGAACTCAAATTCTTGAAATAATAGGACCCAACAACATATGTGCCCTTGTAGAACAGGTTTGTTGACTAAGTAATTCAATGCCATGTGGTCTGTGTAGAATATGAATGGTGTTGCCAATAGATACTACCTAAACTTGTGGAGTGTGTAGATCATGGACAATGCTTCATGCTCAGTAGTTATGTAATTTTGTTCTACTGGTGTCAATTTTCTACTTGTAAAGCACAAGGGATGATCAACAATTCCCTCACCAAGTTGTGCTAGTATTGCTCCCATAGTTATTCCTGAGGCATCAACATGCACATGAAAGGGCTTATCCCAAGAAGGAAAATGTAATATGGGCACTGTGAGACAAGCCTATCCTTCAAAGTTTCAAATGCCTTATGTTGCACCTCTCCCCAATGAAAGGCACTCTTGTGTTTTAATAATTCCTCTAAGGGTGCGGCGATCTTGGCATATCCCTTGATGAATTTCATGTAGTACCCCATATACCCAAGGAATCCACACACTACACTTTGATTAGTAGGTTCCCCTAATCCTACAATAACTGCAACTTTAGCGGGATCCACTAATAAGCCTTCTTTGCATATAATGTGTCCTAATAGGGTTCCAAATGGAGTAGCAAAGACACATTTCTTAATGTTAAGGGATATCCTTAATTTCCAACATCTCTCAAACATCAGCCTTAAATTGTCATAATGGTCTTTCACCAATCCATACATAGTCTAGTCATCCAAGTAAACTTTGAGAAACTTATGGATGAAGTTTTGAAATGCTTCTATGACGATGCGCGAGAACACAAAGAGGCGCATTCTTCAATCCAAAAGGCATAACCGTGTAGGAAAAAATTCCCCACTCAAGTGGCTAAAGTTGTCTTTATCTGGTCCTCATTTGTAATATGGACTTAGTGATACCCTGAGAACCCATCCGTGAAATAGTAGACTTCGCACTGGTTACTCCCTTCAAATTTCTTCAATAAAGGGGGTTAGGAAGGGATCGATGACACACACTACATTCAGATCCATGTAGTCAACACAGATTCTTATCCTACCATCCTTCTTGATACTGATAACCATTGGGATTATCCATTCTGATTCTTCCACTACCTCAATGATACCAAATGTTATCATCTTTTCTATTTCTTCCTTGACCCATACGTGTAAATTTGGATTCATCTAATAAGGCCTCTTCCAAATCAGGCATGTACCTTCCTTCAACTTGATCTTCATCTCTCCCAAGGAATGGTGAACACCTTTGAGTTCATGGTACCCACGAGGAAAAAAATCTTGGAACTCATGCAATAGATCAATGACCTTTGAAACTTATTTTTCCAACCAATAGTCTCGATGATAGCTTCCTTAGGTTCTATCTCCATTCCAATGTTAACCTTCTTTATTTTCAAGGGCTCACAAGAGTGCATTCTCACTCATCAGCGTTGTCTATGAATTCATGCCTACATTCAATGCTTAACATCTAAAGTTTCCATCTCTTCTTTGTCTATTACATAGACCATCTTTCATTTTTATTTTTCCATGCACACGTGCTCATGTTGTACTTCATTTGATTCCTCTTCATTGAGGCATGTCTCCAAATAAATCTCATCGAGTAACTCTAATAACATATCCTCTTCCATAGCACTATCTCCCATTGTAAGGCACTTGATTACTTGCAACACCTTATCCAATGATGGCTTGGTACTCCTATACTTGAAGGCTTGAATGAGATCGACGCTAACTCCTGCTAATTACCTGTTTGACGACACATCTCCGAATGAATATACCATGCACGTGCACAACCTTGTAAGGTGGAATATAATTTATGCACCCATAACAAAGGTGGTAACGCTTCTGCGCTTCCCATCCAGGCCTTCTCACATGCTTGGATATGAAATGAAGCGGCCTCTTTACCATGGTAGTCTTATATGATGGTGAACATGTTGTTATTAAAGAAACTTATAGAAAATGTGATCCTCACCTCATCCCACTCTAGGAGGTTCTCCCAATCTATATCCCACCAATGTGCTACATTTTTGAGTAAGTTGTAGTTTAACATTCCCCTCCTCTCATCTTCATTTCTCCACTGAGCTTCCATTTCTCACAAGAAAATTGCTAGATATTCTCCTCCAGAGTAACTTGGCAAATTATTTCCTCCTAGGCATTTGATTGTGTGTGCCTTTCTTACCCTTGTTACAGATCCTCTCAACTATCACCCAATTAACTCATAAGTCTCATGCGCCCAGTTTTCGCATGCCACACTAGTGGTATCACTCAAGGATTGAGCATCTTCAAACTGGATAACTCCCTATGTGGGGTGAATTATCTCAGATCTCTGATGGATCGCACATAGATTCTATCAAGTCTTGCTTCTCCTAAGGGATTATTATAGGGTGTTGACTTCCCATCTATCAAAGGAATGACCACCCTTTTTCCTTGTTCTAAAATTTGATATACCCTTTGTTAAACACCATGGGCACCCAAGCAATACTGGAAATTTGTCTCGACTTGGTGAGTGTCAAGACTTCAAAGTGTCTAGTGAACTTGTCCCCTTGAATAGTGATAGTTGCATCCTTCAAAACTCCAATGGGCATTGCCTTTTTTTTTTTTTTTCCATGTACATCACATTTGAAGATGGATACAATGTGGGCCTTACCATTTAATGTCAGACATCTAAGGTAAGAACATTGACCTCTGCTCCCGTGTCGATGAGGATATTACTCAGAAGCCACCCATCAAAAATTGCATTCAAATTAATCTCCTTATCATATTCGAGGATATGAGGAGGAAGGTTTGCATGCAAGACCTCCCTTTCATGCTCTACTTTGGTGCATGGAACCTTCTCTCTCATCCATTCTCCTAGCAAGGGAATAATATTCTCTTACATTAATATTTTACATAATTTCTTGACCTCATCCAGTCATTCTTAGGAAGTTTGACATCCTTCATTTACTCCTTCAAACATTGGATCTCCCCTTGTAAACTTTGAATCATGTCCATAGTCTCTTGATAGACCTCTTTCTGATGAGAAGGTTCCATATAATTTCCATGTACTACTTCATCTCTTAAAACTAGTGTCCTTTTTTTGGCATCTCCCTAGTGCACGTGGCCTCTTATCATGTCATCACGAGCATATGTTCTAGCCTTGACTCACATGCCACTCTTGGCATCCACTGTGAATTGGCCTTATTGATGCTCACCATCCCAACACCTTTATCTTTCTGGTGCTACTAATTCATATGATCATAAATTTCAAGAGACTCTTCGTACTTGTGTTTATTTCCATACCATGAACATTATAACAGATGATGACACTTGTATTTATAATGATCTCGTAGATCCACAATTATAACAGAAGTTACTCATAGAAACTCACTTCATCCTTTCTCTCGTAGTTATCGTTACCATGAAATCCTCCACAAAAACCCCTTCCACACGTTCCTCCATCTATGTACCCTTCATAATGATGGTCATCATCATTTGAACTGCTTCCAAGGCTAGTCCGATGCACACCCATACCAATAACATCATGGATCTAATCAATCGGTTTGTAATCCTTGGTATTGTGAGTCATATAGGTATAGATCTTACAATAGCAAGAAACATTTTTGTGGATTGCACGCTAGAGTAGGGGGCATCTACTCGCATCATGATCCCCGTGTGGAAAATCTCACGCCTACCATCATAGTGCGTACCAACTTCCAAGGAAACTATCATTCGCATGTCCCTCCACTTCACAAATCAGTATACCAAAGCCCACTACAAACCTCATGCAATGAGTTTCCGTGACAACTTCTCCAACTGTTTGGCCATTGCAATAATTTTAGCCTCCAGAAAATGACTAATACCAGTATCAATGCTCCCAAAAGCTTCAAAGGCGTGGCATGGAAGCTTCCAATGCCTCACGTGGATCTGTGAAAGTCTTGTGTGATAGAGACCTTCTAAATGGTGTTATCAATCCTCTGAAAAACCATTGAGCATGTTGAGAAGGATGAATGTCATAGGATTTTTAGATAAGAGAGTCTTGAACAATGCATCATATTCCCACACACTCTCTTCCATTCCCTATTGGATTTCCTTAAGAACACTTATGCTTTTCTACTCAAACTCGGGATATGGAAATATGGTAGGAAGGCATTATTTAATATAGTATAATCTATCATTGTTTGATAAGGGTCATACTTCCTATACCAACTATGCGTGCATCCTTGTAAATTTGTTTCAAAATGAATTTCCTTCCACTCGGGGTAGTGATTCCCTTTGCACGCCGTAGTATTTCACACTTGTGCACATGCTCTATAGCATCTTTAATACCCCTATATTCTAGCAAGTGTAAATACATATCAAAAACACTTAGGAGGTGGTTAGGGTCCTTTTCCTCCTTATCCAAACCATTGGTTCCCTCTGGTGTTTCCTCTGCCACTAGATTGACTAGATACACCAGTCCCGTTCCTCCTCCCGACCCACCGATCCACCTCCTACAGCTTGTCAATGGACCAGAATTTTTGTGCCTAGTGTTCCCAATGTCCCACTGAACTATGTGCCAATGGTTTATGATATTGTCCCACTTCCATTGGTATGTCCCGTGTCGACCCTAAACATGATACCTAATCCTTGTGTACTTGCACATTTTCTAAATATTCCTCCAAATACAGGGATGGATTGCATAGCCATGGATGTTCCAAATGAGAAATTATATCTCTTGGGCACCGATCGGTTACTCCCACCGATACCAAATGGGTTAACAATACTTCTCCCTTGATCTGGAAAACCAAGCACTATGGTTTGGTTTTAGGTGGGTTCGATGCGCACCAATGGATTTTCTTTCTCCATGCAATGAAATCTCATCAGAAGATGAAGGGGCCTCTCTCCCGCACTTTCCAATATAGGGTAGCACAAACTACTTAGGTTCTATGTCCTCTACATGAACCTCAACTCCTTCCCATAATGTCTACCTCCATAGATTCATCACACTTACAACCTTGTATTTTCTAGTCATCTCCCTTTCATGAGCTTTGCTATACTTGAGTCATTTCTCCTCCCTTTCCTTCTCAAATTGTAATGTATGCCATATTCCTCCACCCTAGCTTCCTCTCTTAGCACTTAGAGAAGCTTAGCCAGCCATGGGAAATGTTTCTAAACTCAAAGTAATGACCAAGAGCTTCATAGCCAAAGGAATAACACACAAAAATTATTCTTTAGGCTCCATCATAAACTCAAAATCAACAACTTCTGGGAAATAATAAATAGAAATGGTGTATTCAAGAGTATAACTAGTTATCACTCCCTTCCACTAGTGATTAACATAATTCATCCAAGTCAAATCTGCATCCTGTAACCTCTGATAGTCATCTTGGGTCCACACGAGTGATCTATAGTACCAACTCAATATGGATGCATATGCTGAAATCCATTCATATAGTTCTACTTGGAAGCATCAAAATAATTTCTCATACATCTCATGGTATAGTTTTTATTCTACCCATCTACGCACATCGAACTCAAGTCGAGTGTTGAATCTTTGAAAAAACTCATCCTTCGTGCTCTTGAACCATGTTTCAACACTTTCAAAGGTCAACTATTCTGTCATCACACATTACAGGGAAAAAGATGCATGTCATTTCTCACAACTTCAAAGATATATTTTATACTCTTAAACCAATAGTCTAATCTGTGTGTATCACCTTATCACCCAATAAGCATTGGGCACTCACCCAAGGCACGCGTGGGTGCCGAGTCTCTCCTTTATGTGAGTCTTATGAGAATACATCATCTTATAATAGATATTCAAATGGAAATGAGTAGAAAAGAACCATGCAACATTCTAAGAACCTAGAATGAGTTATCTCATTACATCCAGAAAGAGAAATAACAAGAAACATAAGGAAATGGTTCATACATAAAGGAAATACATGAGTATTATACTCCTGAACACACATGATTTATAACTGAGCCTTATATTCATCTTAACAGGTTCAATAATCCACATTACAATCCCTTGAGGTCATAACAGATCCTCATACATCTATGTAGAGCCCAGTCATGCATCAAAACTATATTATGCTCATCATATTACAAAAACAAAAAGAATGCAAACCCATCCCCCTAAATGTGCCATTTCTTACAGATTTATCCTAATCCCTAACCCATAACATCCCCATTCAGTAGGGCTTCACCTCTCTTTTCTCTCCTCCA
Organism: Taxus wallichiana var. yunnanensis; assembly: GCA_018340775.1. Classification (NCBI taxonomy): domain Eukaryota; kingdom Viridiplantae; phylum Streptophyta; class Pinopsida; order Cupressales; family Taxaceae; genus Taxus; species Taxus wallichiana. The sequence continues at coordinate 449,621,538 of CM031237.1, read as the reverse complement.
CACTCTCTACACACTATCTATATCATATATCCTCCCTCTTCTTCCAATGGGCACTTATACTTATAACCTTAACACCCACCGCCATGCCTCTCGGTTATAGATTGGTTGCCAAGTTTCAAGGTGGTCCTCTACGGAAAAATGCCTTCTCATATCTGATCTCTCCACTCCTTGTAATGATACCTTCTATAACCTTCCCTTGCGCATGCCTTGAATATTCCCTTTTGATCCCACATTTACCAGTGGTACCTTATCCACAAGGGTCATTCTTTTATCGTGTGCTTCCTAGGTTACCAAATGTGGCTAAGTACAAAACCTATTTTTCCTTACACACATGCGTAAAGTGTTCAACAAAAACCTTACCAAAACCCTTCCTTGCGCGCCTTTAACCCGCATGCCCTTCTTCAACTAGGCCTTGTGCACCCACACACCCTTTTGTACTTAGCTGATATTTTGATGCCTAATAGCGAGACATAACATGGGTTTAAAGGACTTAGCCATATTTGGAATTTTAGAGGCACTTGAGTAGAAGTGAGGACCCGACTAGGCATGATAAGTGGATAAGGTGCCAACCTTGAGCCTTGTAGTCTAATAAAATAATATTCCACACAAGGAATATTCTTAAAGACATCATTATAGAGAGTGGAAGGTTTGCAAAGGGATAAGCATTCACCTATGAAGGACCACATCGACACTTGGCACGTGATTTGTGCTTGGAGAAGGCATGGTGGTGGGTGTTGATCTTATATAAAGGAATTCTCGGGCTAGACACAAACATGGAGATGAAGATAGAAAAAGAGGTAGATTGATGTGTGTATAGAGAGGCATAAAAGAGAGGTGGGATACACATATGCATATATGGGTACCAAGAAGCAGAAGGTAGGGAAACGAACTACTACAAAAATGTTAGGTTGCACTAGGGTTTAGGATTCAGGGTACTAGAGAGCTATATAGAATGTCATTAAGCATTGAAATTGATATTAGGGTCTATAAATGGGTTATAGTAAGAAGGGAATATCCAGGAGCTTTGTTCAGAGCTTGTTGTATAGGTTAGACCTCTATCACTTATTGTATATGGTCTGAGATGACCCTTTTGACTATAATGTGGCTACCATAACTCTTTTAAATCAATATATATATATATATATATATATATGGGTTCGTTCTATATATCTTGTTTATGGGTACAAACCCTTCTTATATTTAACATGTTATAGCTTAGATCTGTTTTCCTATGGTTCATTCAGTGTTTATCTACCTTCTATGATGCATGGGTGTGTGTGTGGATCTGCTAGTTTTATGTTCTTATTTTAAGATGCATGTATTTATATCTCTATAAATAAATCCCCATTAATGGTGGAACCTTCTCACAAAGCTCACATAAAAGAGGGATCGGTACACTAAGCATGCCTTGGGTGAGTGCCCAATTTCCGCCTGAGTGATAGACTATCATGCTTGGGGTTAGAAAAGAAGTATTAAGTGAAAAATAAATGACTACATCTTGGTTCCATTTTTGGGACCTCTTTTCAAAGATGTTGTGAGAATGGCGTGTGATGATAGAGCACTTGACCTTAAATAGTGTCAAAGCATGGCTTAAAAGCACTGAGGATGATTTTTCTTAGAGATTCAATACTGGACCTGAGTTTGGTGCACGTAAATGGGTAGAAGTACATCTGTATAATGAGCTATATGAGACCTTCTTTTGTTGTATGAATGACTCCTGGTGTATGCATCTAGATCAAGCCGGTACTATAGACCTCATGTTTGGACCCAAGATGAGTATCAAAGGCTGTATGATGTTGATCTAACTTGGACACGTGTTGTTGATCATTGGTGGGGTAGAATGTTGATGAGTTACACCTTAGAGTATGGGATTTCTATGTATTCCTATCCGTGAGATTGTTGAGTTTTAGTAATTGAGGGATCCAAGAGGATCATTCTTACATGTTATCCCTTTAGATATAAACATCCTAATCATCACACTAAGTTTGGAAGCATTTCCCATGGTTAGCTAAGATTCTTCTGAGCACTAGGTGAGGAAGCTAGAGTTGAGAAAGATGACAGACCTTGTAGCTAAAAGGAGAGGGAAGAGAGACTACTCAAGTATAATGAAGCTCATGAAAGGGAGTTAGATAGATAAGGAGAATTTTTAGGAGTGATGGATTAATGGAGGCACATGTTGTGGGAAGGAATTGAGGTTCACACAGAGGACATGGAGCTTGAGCACTCTATGCTACCCCATCTTGGAAAATGTGGGAGAGAGACCCCTTCAGCTTCTGATGAGAGCTCGTCACTTGGAGAAAGGAGGCCCATCAACACGCATCTAGATCCACATGGTGACAAAGCCTTTATTCTTAGTTTTCCAAATCTAGAGATAAGTATTACTAACCAAGTTGGTATTGGTGGAAGTAACTGATTAACACCTAGGTAATATAATTTTTCATTTTGTACATCTATGGCCGCATAATCATTTCTAGTGTTTGGAGGTATATTGTATAGAACAAAATTTGGGAAAAGTATGGGTATAAAAGCTTGGGTATCACATTTAGAAGTAGCGTGGGACACACATCTAGTAGTGGTGCAATATCGAGGATGTTGGTGCATTGTTTAGTATGACAGTGGGAAAAAGTGGTGAAAACTTCAGACACTTTCCAGCTACGGGAGATGGATCTAGTGGGTCAAGTGGATTAGGAACTAGTGGACTTGGTGGACCAAGGATATGGTGGGTCGAGGGATAGCACTTTGGTGGATTTAGTGGATCAGGTGGTAGAGGCAATAGTAGAAGGAATCCAAGTTCGGACAGGTGACAAGAGCCTCAACCATCTCAAAAGTGTTTTTGACAAGTCATTCCATCCGTAGATTACAAAGGTGTTGAGGATGCTACAGAATATGTTCAAAAATGTGAGCTACTATGGCACGTGAAGGGATCACTACCCTAGAATGGAAGGCAAGTCAATTTGCAACAATGTTGCAAGGGCACGCACATAGTTTGTACCGTAAGTTTAAACCCCACCAAATAGTAGTATATTATAATGTGCTGCATAATGTCTTCTTAGCTAAATTCCATATTCTTGAGTTTGAATAGAAGATCATTAGCACGCTGAAGGAGATTCAATAAGGTATGGCAAAGAGTGTGTAGGAGTATGATGTGAATTTTAATACTCTCTTATCAAAATTGTCTTATGATATTCACCATTCTCAAGATTCTCAATGGTTTGTTGGTGGACTAATAATTCCCTTCAGGAGAGTGCTTTCACATCAAACTTTCATAGACCTGCACGAGGCCTAGGAGGATGCCCCGCACGATGAGGTTGTGGTAAGCATGGATATCGGTGTTAGTCCTTTTCTTGAAGCTCAGATTGCTGTAATGTCAAAACAGTTGGAGGAGCTATTTGTGAACTCGTCCCATGAGACTTGTAGTAGACTATGGTGCATGGATTATGACGTAGAAGGGCATACGAAGGAAATTTTTCCTTGATATCGATACATGCCATAATGGTAGACTATGAAATTTTCCACATAGATCATGATGTAAGTAGGTGTCTACTACTGTAGCGTATGATCCATAAGAATGTGTCTTTCTATTACAAGATTTACACCTCTAATACTCATGACACCAAGGATTGTAGATTAATTGACTAGATACATGATGCCATTGATATTGGTGTGCACCAGACCAGTGTTGCAAACAATTCCAAGGATGATGGTCATCACTATGAAGGATGCATGGATGGAGGAGCTCGTGGAAGAGGATTTTGTGGAGGATTTAGAGGTCGTGGCAATCACGAGAGGTGGAAGAGGTGAATTCCCTTATGGAACTTGTTATAACTATGGGTCCACAGAACATTACAAGTGTGAATGTCCTAACCTACTACAATGCTCATGGTGTGGGAAGAAGCACAAGTATGAGGAGTGCCTGGAGCTATTTGAACACATGATCTAGTAATAATGGAAATAAAAAGGTGCCAAGATGGTAAGCGTTAAGAAAGAAGACTCGCAGTGGATGCCAAGGGTTGTGCAGGTATGAGTCGAATTAGAACCCATACCGGTGACAATGCAAGCTATGGTTACACGTGCCAGGAAATACCAAAGTAGAGACCACTGATTACATAAGAGAAGAGGTGGTGTATGGGAAGTATCCAAACCCTACCCATCAGAAGGAAGTCTATCAAGAGACCATGGACATAATTAAGAGTCTTCAAGGGGAAATTCAATGTCTAAAGGAGCAATCTAGGAAGTTGGAGCAGAAGAAAAGCATTGAGGTCCCTCAGTTAGATATAGATGATGTCAAAGAGGTGTGTAAGATGTTTTGCCAAGAGAATATCATTCCTCTATTAGGAGAATGGTTAAGGGATAAGATACCAAGCACTGGAGTAGAGCATGAGAGGTAGGTTTTGCATGTTAACCTTCCTCCCCATAACCTCGACTACGATAAGGAGATTACCTTGAATGCAGTTGTTGATGGATGGATCCTAAGAAATATTCTAATTGACATAGGCATGGAAGTTAATGTTCTCACCCTAGATTCTTGGAATTAAATGGGAAGGCCCTATTACATCCATCTTCCAATGTGTTGTATATGGCCAAAAAAATAAGGAAATTCCCATTGGTGTTTTAAAGGATGTTGTTATCATTATCCAAGGGGTGAAATTCACTGGGACTTCTAAGTCTTAGAGCTTGTTGAAAAGACAACTTTCTAACATTACTTGGGTGCCCCTAGTGCTATAAGAATAATGCTGACTTACATTTCAATAAAGGGTATATAAGTTTTGAGAACAAAGAGGAATGTGTTATCATTCCTTTGATGGATGGGAAGTTAGCGCCCTATATTGAGCCTTTAGGAGAAGAATACCTAGACAAAATTTACGTGTGCACTATCTGGGACCCTGAAGTTGTGCAACCAACAAAAGAGGGTGTTATTTAGTGGGAAGATGCTCAATCTATAAGTGATACAACTAGTGTGGCATGTGAAAATTGGTACACAGGACATATGAGTTAGTTAGAAGGAAGTTAAGAGGCTCTGTGATGAGAGTAACAAAGGTGCACTCATTCAAGTGCCTAGGAGGAAAGAAGTTTCCAAGTTATTCTAGAGGAGCCGACCCTGATGTTTTCCTACAAGAAATGGAGACCCAGTGGAGATGTGATATCAAAAGGATAAGTATTCTTAGCTATAACTTACTCAATACCATAGCATGCTAGTGGGTGATCTATTGTAATAACCTTCTAGAGTGGTGCAAAGTAAGAATCACGTTCTCTGTTAGATTTTTCTGGTGTAATGCACTTACTATCATACAATATTATCATGGGAAGGAACCCACCTCATTTCACATCCAAGCATGTGAGAAGGATTGGATGGAAGGTGAAAAATCCTTTCTACCTTCTTTATGGGTGCATAAGTTATACTCCACCTTACAAGGATGGACACGTGCATGGTACATTCACTCCGAGATGCACCATCGCACACCTAAAACTAACAAGAGTCAATGAGATGACCTCCTTCAAGATTTTGAATATCGAGTACTAAGCCATCGGTGGATGAGGTATTGCATGTTGTTAAGTACCTAACTATGGGATATAGTGCCATGGAAAAGGATAGAATATTAGAATTATTGGGTGAACCTGGCTTAGAAGCATGTTTTGATGAGGAAGAATAAGAGGAGATACAACTTGAGTGTGCATGCATGGAAAAAGAGAAAGGAAAATTGGTCTATGTGATCAATGGTGAAGAAGTGGAAAATTTGGATGTTAACCATACTATGGGTATGCGTGAAGTTATGGATAGTGTTGATGAGAAAGTGTGCACCTACCATGAACCCCTAAAAACCAAGAAGGTTAACATTGGTTCGGAAGTAGAACCTAAAGAGGATACTATTGGGGATTACTAAACAAAAAGAGGTTTCAAAGATCATCGATGTGTTGCGTGAATTTTCATTTTCATTTTAATGAAGGTACCACGAGCTTAAAGGAGTTCACCACTCCTTGGGAGAAATGAATATCAAGCTAAAGGAGGGAGCGCACCCAATTTGGAAGAGACCTTATCAAATGAATCTGAATCTATGCGTTAAAGTCAAGGAGGAGATTAACAAGATGATCACATCAGGCATCATTGAGGTTGTTGAAGAATCAAAATGGATAAATTCGATGGTCATCAACATTAAGAAGGATGGGAGGATAAGGATTTTTGTTGATTATAGGGATCTGAATGCGGTATGTGTTATTGACCCTTTTCAACCCCTTCACTAAGGATATCCTAGAAGGAGTAGCTAGGCATGAGATATATTCTTTCACAGATGGATTCTCAAGATATCATCAGGTTAGAATTGCAAAGGATGACCAATAATAGAAAAATTTCACCGCTGAAAGGGGAATTTTTCTTACACACTCATGCCTTTTGGACTGAAGAATGCACTCTTTTTTTTTTAAGCGCATTATGGTGCAAGCATTTCAATACTTCATCCATAAGTTTCTTCAAGTATACCTTGATGATTGGATGGTATATGGATTAGTGAGGGATCATTGTGACAATATGAGACTGATGTTTGAAAGATGTTGGTAGTTGAGGATATCCCTCAACATTAAAAATGTGTTTTCGCTACTCCATTTGGAACCCTTTTGGGGCATATCATATGTAAGGAAGGCTTACTGGTGGATCCTGCCAAAGTTTCCATTATTTTGAGATTGGGGGAACCTACCAGCCCAAGCGCAGTGTATAGATTACTTGGGAATATGAGGTATTACTAGAAATTTATAATGGGGTATGCCAAAATCACCACACCATTGGAAAAGTTGCTAAAACACAAAAGTACATTTCACTGGGAGAGGCACAAAAATGACATTTGATACATTGAAGAATAAGCTTATCACTTGCACCCATATTATGCTTTCCTTCTTGGGATAAGCCATTCCATGTATATGTTTATTTTTAAGGAGTAGCGATTGTGGGAATCTTAGCATAACCAGGAGAGGGAATTGTTGACCACCCTTGTGCTTTGCTAGTAGAAATCTAACCCCAATAGAACAGAACTACACTACTACTGACCACGAGGCATTGTCAATAATCTATGCACTACACAAATTTAGGAAGTATCTATTGGAAAAACCTTTATATTCTACACAGACCACATGGCATTGAAGTACTTGGTAAAAAAGCCCATTTTACAAGGGTGCATATACCGGTGGGTCCTATTGTTTCAAGAGTTTGAGTTTACGGTTGTTGTGAAATTGGGTAAGAGTAATTTGGGACCTAACCATTTATCAAGGATTGACTTAGGGGAGGACACATAGAGCATTGAGGATACAATGCTAGATGCATAATTGTTTAGATTGTGGTATGCACCCTCTGACTTGGAAGATATTTTGTGTTTCTCAAGATGGGTGTGGCACCAAAGGGAATGAAGACTTTAGAAAGGAAGCAGTTAGCCATACACGCCGCACCCTACATGTTAATTAGTGGAGACTTATACAAGCTAGGCCATGATGAGGTTTTGCACCGGTGTGTGTTAGAACATGAACGTGTTGCAATCATGGAGGAAGCACATGGTGGAATTGTAGGAGGACACTATGCGGGAATGCAACCGCGTGCAAGATCCTTCTAGTAGGTTTTTGGTGGGAAATGGTTTACAAGGATTATATCAAGTATTGCAAGGCTTGTGACCACTGCTAGTGCCTTGGTAAACTAGGGAAAAGAGATGAAATTCCATTAAGATCGATTACCAGTGCAGAACCATTCGAGAAGTGGGAAATTAACTTTGTAGGCCCTATTTCCCCAGCTGTGCAAAGGACAGGTTCATGTTATATCATTACATGCATAAATTATCTTACAAGGTGGGAAGAAGTGGCACCTACAAGGGATTGCACAGTGGTAAAAATAGCTAGGTTCTTATGGGAAAAAAATCAACGAGATATAGATGCCCACCGAGTTTGGGTGCTCATTTCTTGAAAGATACATTTAGGATCTTGTTGGCATAATTCATGGTAGCCCACCACAAGAATACCTCTTATCACCCACAAGCTAATGGGACTACTAAGGATTTTAACAAAATTTTGAATCACGCATTAATCAATATTTGTGATGTGGGAATAAAGGATTGGGATGATAAATTTTCTATTGTTTTATGGTCAAACCTGACTACTTATAAAAGATTGAATATGGCCACACATTTTCAATTGGTTTTTGCATGGAAGCGATGTTACATATTGAATTCATTTTACCATCATTGTGTATAGTAAGAGGATTATATGATGAACAAATACTTGAGGATAGTATTGATAAGTTGATGGAGTTAGATGAGAGGTGGACTATTGCTCCTTGAAGTCAAAAATAAAAAAAATCTAGGCAGAAGGCATGGCATGATAGACACATCAAGAACAAATAGTTTGAGGTTGGGAAGATGGTTTTATTATATGATTCCAAGTTTCTACACAATCCCGAGAAATTAAAATTTCATTGGATGGGCCCATACGATATATCATATATAATTAATTCAGGAATTTTCTAGTTATAAGCACTTTGAATGGAACATGGTTAATAGGACATTTCAATGGGAGTAGGTGAAGCCCTACTATAAATAAGTCTTCTTTGTGTTTGTAAATAAGGTAGTATTTCCAGTTATCCTAGGATTTCCCTTAATGCATTTCCCTTCTCTGTGTTTCCCTTTCTCGTTGCTTATTCCCTTTCTTTTTGTTTGTTATGTGTGCGTTGTGCGCCAGTAGCCACTTACTATTTCAAAAAAAATCTATGCACAGAGGACCACACATCTATTTTTGTGTGGGGTGAAGTGATGTGACAAATACTGGAAGCTGCTATTGGAAGCCATGTTTTGATGGCTCGATTTGAAGGATCAAAAGCACATAGATTAGAAGAGCGCACATAGAAAAGGTGAATATGAGAAGTTTTGTGTCAATAAGGATTTATAAAGACCACGTACAAGGGTGAGAAGCGCAGGAACAACATGAAGTAGGCAATGTCAAAAATTAGGATAAGGAAAGAAGAAGTACCTTCGATGCTAAAAACACACACGTAAGGATTAAGCATGGCGTTAAAAGGGTTGAAGATTTTCATTAGGAAAAGTCACCTTTAATGAAAAAGTATGTTGGTAGGTGGCATGACATTTATTACGGAAAAAATCAAAATCTATAAGTAGAAGGTTGAGGTGCATTATTGTTTACCTTGTATTTTTGTTATCGAAGAGCTCTCGCAAACTAGGGCATCCTTGAATAAAGTTGTATGAAAAAGGGTTGTGAATATTTACATGCATAGCTAGTTTGATCAGTGAACCAGAGTGGAAAAAGAGTACACGGGTGTGAGTGGAGAAGGTCATGTGAGAGGATCCCATGGGTGTTACGTCATCTTATGGAAAAGGGGTTTTTCTAGGTTAGGGTTACATAGCTAGGGCATGGGGTTTGAAGGAATTTTTACAAAGGAGTGGAGCCAAAATTTGAGCAGATCCAGGATCAGGAGAAAGGAAGAAATTTTAAGGACTCGACAAAGAAATGACACCAAGGAAAGAAACAAATGTTTCACCAAAGAAGGGAAAGGGAAAGGGGAAACAAGTTTTCTCCACCAGTTTCAATGAAGAATGACACATGGAGATGCAATATCCAGATGGAAATATTACTTAGTAAGGAATGGGTATCATATGTTAGAAAGATGGCCATGAGTGAATACAACCATCGAATGAGCACCACAGAGAATGAGATGGCATTGGAACTAGTTTTCCTTATAGATAAAAGGACACCAAATGGAATTCCTATTGATTATGGAGTTTAATTGCTTCACGAAAGCTTACTTTTACAAGTTGTTCGCTTTGTGATGACCAATGATGGTCAAGAAGTGACCAAAGTGATAGTCAAGAAGTGACCGGTGATGCTCAACCATCAACCAACATAGGTTAGGAAGTGATCAAAGATGGTCGAAGTGAACAACGATGTTCAGAAATGACCGGTCACGGTTACCTATCTATGCAATGGTGCTTTGTTTTTTATGAGAATTAGAATAAATATTTTTCTTTAAAGATAATTTCTTGATTATAAAAGCATAATTAGTTTCCCATAATACACACACACACACACACACACACACACACACACACACACACACACACACACACACACACACACACACACACACACACACACACATACATCATGTATGAGGGTATGAGAGAAGAAAATAGCAATTTTTGCATGTTATTTTTATTGGTGAGAAAGAAAGAGTACTTGAGTGAGGGAAAAGAATTGAACATCCTAAGAGGTGTTGGAAGACAATAGATATTCATTGTATTTCCTCTATAAAACACTGAATAATATTATTGGCCATTTCTTGGTAGACGTAGCCCACACTGGGTGAACCACATTAAATCTGGTGTTATTTTTCTCTTGTTTATTTTATCTTCTGGCTTATTTCTGCATTCATTGCTTGTACATGATTTATCTGATATTAGATCTATGAAACACTATTATATGGTTTAACCCCAACAATTCCTATCTATGATGATTTTGTAAAGGTTAAAATGGGGAAGGATGGGTTATTATAACTCTATGAGTTATCCTATTTCAGCAAAACTTGAGTGACTATAGCAATGGTTAATGTCACGTGTGCACGAAGACGACTTCTACTTTGTAGGACAAAGGATATGAATAAATCCCCACTGATTTCTAAGTTTAACATTATTATCTCATGAAGGATAATCATTAGATGATGGCTTGATGATAAGGAGGCCATTAAGAAGACTCACAAAGCTTATGACTATAAGAAGGGTTTTTTCTCCTTTGACATTTCGTAATTTCGACCTGTAATGAGGATGGCTCCGTGCTTGGTCACAAAGCTCAATGAGTAGGAGATATGGAAAAAATCAACAAATCTTGGTAGAATGTTTGTTGTAAGATCTCAAATGGGATAAAACCTATCGAGATTTCATAGAAAAATAAATCATCCATGACATACATGATAGAGAGAAGTTCATGTTTGGTAATGTCCTCCTTACCATTTTATTTTTGGAGATTGGAGTGCCCGATGGGCCAAATAAATTTGTTTGGGAATACCCAGATGAGAACCCTTCCCCCACAAAAATATTTGAGAAATACACTTGTGACACCATGATGGCCACCCACAAGGTGCACCTAGAAAAATGGTATAAGTGGATGTGTGATGCATTCGGCGCTAAATGGAGAATACCCAAAAAGTTACCTACTTTACTGCAAGGAAAGGTTGAATTTGTCGTATACCAACATTTTTGCATTATCGTTTTACTCGACAGATGGTGCCAAGGGTCCCTAGTGCAAATTTTCATTCTCCTTCATAGCACAATACTTCCAGGCTAGGTTTAATCAATTTAAAGAGGAAAAGAAGCTAAGGTTTGACCTCGCATGTTATACCAATATTATCGTGAGTCACGCGCAGTAAAATTTATATATCCCAAGAAGTGTGCCTATGTGGAGAAGTATGTCTCCCATGACGTACATATGTTGAAACTAGTGACATTTCCTATTATGGGAGGACCGTAGAAAGGGTATACCTGTGTATAAGGCCTAAGTATGAGAAAGGTGCTTACATTGAAAATGATATCTCTATCTCAAAAGACCCCACCATAAGGAAGAAGGCTGCACCAAGGAAAAGGGAGAGAGAGGAGGCTCCTAAGAAAAAGGCACCAAGCACATATACAAAGGTGCAAAGATGTAGGCGTGTAGGAGTTAGGCGCAAGACCAAGCACCTATGCATGGAGGAAGAATTCCCCTACGTAAAGAAAAAGAGAAGACACCTGAGGAAGAGGCACCAGAGAAAGAGAAGTCCCCTGCAAAAGAAGAATCATTGGAAAGAAAGGATTCACCTAGGGAAGAAGAAAAATAAAAGTCTCCTATATTGGAATCACCAATTAGGAAGAATAAAAGAGTAACGTAAAAGGAAAACTCAAAATAAATAGAGATCATGGAGGCTAAAAAGGGTGATGAGGATGATGAAGAGCACGGTGAGGCTCAGAATCACCCTGTGTATGATGTGTAAGATTTAGATGAAGAGGGAAATGAAGAGAAGGATAAGGATGAGGAAGGCACCCATAACCAGGGAGGAAGTGAAGAAGTAAACATGAAGGATCAAAAGACTCCAATCGACTAAGGAGAAGATAGAGGATGCCACAGAGAGGGAGGTAATAGGAATTATAAAGGACTTAGTGGATCAAGAGGTAGAGTGCAACATCGTGGAAGTGTTAGTGCAAATCAAGCAGCATCCTTGGATGTTGTCTCGTGATTTCTAGTGTGATTGCACAACATTGAATCTTTTCCCCAAGTGTGGGACTTGCAAAATGGGAAAAGAATCTCCAGATTAGATGTTGGTTCCTCAACTCCTCTATTCAGATGTATTATTTGAAAATTGCAGAGGTGTAATTCTCAAAATCCTACTTTAAATTCCAAGGGGACAGAGGTAGAGGATGCAAAAGAAATAATAATAATACTAACAAGGTGATACACCAAAGGAGTGGTGAACATTTACTTCTGAAAATTGACACAGATTAAAGGAATGCAACAACATCATACACAAACTACTAAAATGTAATGGGAGATAAGAAATGAAGCAAAACAATACAAGAAGAGGATCAAACACATTCATAGAAGAGCTTGCAATGTCATTCCCATTTAAAAATACATGCATTACAATAACAATGAGAGGGTAGAAAGCTAGTTACCGTATTGAAAGAGGTCCGATAATCCACAAGATCACTTTCTAGGTTGAAAGAGGGAGTCTCGCAAAACATAAAAATGTCCAACCCTTACAAAATGAGCCAAATCGGCTTTTAATGGTCGAGTAGAAAAAGAGAAAGCAAAAATGCGGGAAAAACAGATTTATGAATTCAACCACCAACCGATCAACAAATATCTCTTGTAGAGTGATGGGCTTCATAGACAAACCCATACCTAGAATTAAATTGTTCTCCGGATCAGAAAAATGGCCATACTTCATTAAATTTGGTGATTGAATGTCAATTTCGCATTTTTTCATGCCAAGGACATTTTCTTGATTTTCTCCCAAAATTCTCCATCAAAAAAATTGAACCCTCCATCATGTAGAGAATTTCACCAGCTTTCCAATGATACCAAAATCATGAAAATCTAAGCTCTAGATCAAAAGTTATACCCTTCTGAAGATTTAGGGCAAAAAGGGCCAAAAATAGGTCATGGACGAAAGTTCAAAATTTTCCCCTTTTTTGACTTTGGGAAAAATTTCCCAAAAGTTCCACCCCCTGCCACTTCGATGCCATGTGGTAGGTTTTGATTGGTCCATGGGCTTCCTATGATCATTTTAGACCTTTTCGGTCTTTGGAAATTTTTTCCAAAAATCTCCACCGCTCGATGCCCCGAGGACACATGGCACCTCCTGATTGGTGCGGGCCATCGTGGGTGGGCTTTCATTCCATTATTTTCCATAGTTTGGAAAAAGGGAAAATTTCTTCCACCCCTCCACCTCCCGATTCCCCAAGGACACGTGGCATGCTACTATTTTTTGCGGGCCTTCGGGCCAAGATTTCTCCATTGTGCTGAGTTTGGAAATTTTTCCAACTTCCTCCCGCCACTACAAACTCCGATGGGTCTCTGCACACATGGCCGCTTCCTATTGGCTGGCAGGCCTTCAAGCCAAAAAGTTTCCTTGTGTACCTTGCTAATACTTGGTGAAAATTTTCTAAGTTTCCTCCACCTCCACCATTCCGATGCCACGTGGCAACTTCTTATTGGTCACGGACCTCCCATGGGAAAATTTCCCTCCAAAACTCCACCGAGCCATAACTTGCAAAATACAAGGAGTTAGAGGCAAAATTTTACCTTTCTGAAAAGATGAGAATATTCTCTATCCAATGAAACCATTTCTAGAAAAATTTGAGTTCCTATAAAGTGAAAAAAATTGACTGAGGCACAAGGAAGGAAGGAATGAAAGGAAGTTAGTCAAAAATGAGCAAGGGGCTTATTTTGGATAACATGAAGTATCAAGGAAATGGAGGAAAGTGAAAGTGTGGGAAAGGAGTATAGAAGCATGAACATAGACCCTAGCTTAGTAGTAAGCTTCCTAAAGTTAGCGGGCATAGGTGGAAATGACATAGTCATGGTGTAGGAAAAACAAATGACTTACATTAATGATCCAAACAAGGTACTGCGTGTACATTTTAAAAGTACCATGCCTACAAACCAACTCCTTACATGGTATTTTTTTGATGAAGAGGGTACGTACCCAAACACAAGGAAAATGATATCTTTGATTTTGAGTCCCATGTTGATGATCCTTAATTCGAGGTCAACTGAGATGCATCAATGAAAATACTAGATGTTAAGGAAGTAAACCCTCTGGTGAATGCCCAACAACTGTCTGATGAACAATTTTACAACGCGCTCAAAAAAGTATTGGTGGAGGTAGAAACAAGAATATTTAGCAAGAATGAAAGAATAAAGGTCTTGGAGGAAGAACTTGAGAAAAATAATGAGGAGATCATTGAGTGGGACAAAGAGATAAAACAAAAGGAATTGATCAATGTGCGCTTAAGGTGTGAAATGAGGGATGAAAAGGCAAAGGTGCACGAAATCCATAAGAAGATAGATGTCATTTCAGACACCATAATCTTGAAGCACCCGGACTTGGCCTCACCTGAGAAGAAATATGATTCAACCATGCACTTCTTGGAAGACTTAACTCCGTATCCTTGTCATGGAAAGGAAACCACTAGAATTGAAGTCGAGGAAGAGGCAATGTTGCACACTGTAAGGAGGAAGAAAAAATAAAGATTGGGGAGATGGTTACTCAATATTTTGAGATCCTTTCCTTTGTAAAGAATGCCACATAAATTCCGAGGTCAGATATGATAATTCTGCTCACGAGAGATAGGGTAGTGAGCATATTGGTTTCTACACATGAGGTAGATCTAAAGGAATTTCAAGAAAAGAAAAAGGCAATAGGGTGGAGTGTGATAAGATCTTGGCCAAGGTTGAGAAAAATTTGGAAGAAATCAAAACCTTGTGGGGTTTGGTTAAGAATCAGCTTAAGGAGCTATATCCCTAGGTCACTCATAGAATGGATGTGCTAGGTGATCTTAGCAAACAACTAAGGCATTGTAGATACAATGAATGCTAAGAGCAATGAATTGAGTTTTGATGAAGTAAGTGCTCTAGTAGGTGACCTACTTCAATATGCACAAGGTGAGGTAGATTCCTGGGAGAATATTGAGGCAACCGTGAAGAAGGAATTCCCACTCCTACAATAGTAGCAAATTCTTCTATTCTTTCGTTCTTTATTCAGATTGTCCCAGTTTCCACTATTATTTATTCTTTGAAGAAGTAGGTTATTTCCGAGGATGGAGAACATGTGTAGTGTGGGGTGATGTTGGACCCTAAAATATTGGCTAAGTACCAAGAGGCACACGTGCACAGGACCAGTGAGAAGAAGGGCACTCAAGGGAAAGCACACAGACAAAGGGGTTTAAGAAGGGTTTTATGAGAAGCTAAGGTGTGTGTGGGAGGCAGAACATGGGTTTAAAGGACTTATTCATATTTGGCATTCTAGAAGGACTTGAGGAAAAGTTTGAGGACCCAACTAGGTGTGATAAGTGGATAAGGTGCCATCCTGGAGCCTTGGAGGCCAAGAAAATGATATTCCACATAGGGAATATTCCTAGATACATCATTACAGAGAGTGGAAGGTTTGCAAAGGGATAAGAATTTGGCTATGAAGGATCATGTCAACACGTGACATGTGATATGTTCTTGGAGAAGGAATTATGGTGGGTGCTAATCTTAGACAAAGGAATGCTTAGGCCGAAAACAAAAATAGTGAAGGACATAGAAAGAGAGGTAGATTGATGTGTGTATGGAGAGGCATAAAAGAGAGGTGGGATATACATATGCATATATGGGTACCAAGAAGTAGAAGGTAGGGCAATGAACTACTGTAGAAATGTTAGGTTACACTAGGGTTTAGGATTTAGGGTACTAGAGAGCTATATAGAATGTCATTAAGTATTGGCATTGATGTTAGGGTTTGTAAATGGGTTATAGTAAGAAGGGCATAGCCAGGATCTCTGTTCAGAGTCTTTTGTATAGGATGGACCTCTATCACTTACTGTATATGGTCTGAGATTACCCTTTGATTGTAATGTGGCTACCATAACTATTTTAAATCAATATATATATATATATATATATATATATATATATATATATATGTTCATTCTTTATATCTTGTTTATGGGTGCAAACCCTTCATTATTTAGCATGTTATAGCTCAGATCTGTTTTCCTATGGTTCATTCGGTGTTTATCTACCTTCTTTGATGCATGGGTGTGTGTGTGGATCTGCTAGTTTTATGTTCTTCTTTTAAGATGTGTGTATTTATATCTCTACAAATAAATCCCCATTAATGGCAGAACCTTCTCACAAAGATCACATAAAAGAGGGGCTCGGTGCTGCATGAGTTCCTTGAGTGAGCACCAGGGGTTAGGAAGAAGTATTAAGGGTAAAATAAATGACTACAGTAGTATGTTTTCAGATGTATGATATGTTATTCAAAGCTCACTTACTTGAAAAGGTATGTGCATTCATCTAATTGTGGTTTTCTATAATATGGTGGAAGAAATATGTCTTAATTTTTACCTAGTCCAAGTCATTGTGTGTTTGTTTCAAAATAACACTCTAAAGGTCTGTAGGAGCTCATTTTTTGCATGATGATAGTGATGTTGAAGTCTAATGATTTATTTCAATCCTTTATTGAGTTCTTCATGGTGAATATGTATATAGTGAAGTACATTCATGTGGTAAAATGATCTAGTTTTGAGTCAATGTATTTATCTTGATCTTCAAATAAAGGTTGAGACAATGTTATAGTAATGTGATGTACTTCTATAGGATTGAAGGTATCTTGTGATGTATGATGTTAATACACATTATGGGTGAAGTAGTTTTTTCAAGTTTGGTAGCCTTTTTTTTATGGTTCTTTCATGAGGAGAAATAAGTTAAAGAGGTGTGAAATACTAAAACCTGTCGAGAAAACTAACCTATATTGTTATTGTGCCCTGAGATAGAGTATTGATTGATGAGACTAGTTTATGGTTACCTCTCGTGATATGGGAAGCTTGGTATAGCTCAAAACACAAATTGTTATTAGTATTTAAGAGACATGAAGACAGTTTATTTCTTTCTAGATGGAGTTGTGGTATTAATGTGTTGATTGTCAGCCTTCTAATAATTTTGAAATGTTGTCATCTCAAGAAGAAATGTTGCTCAAGGTGTATGTAGGCTTTCCAAGATAGGGTAAGTACTTGGTTGATCTTCCATGTGATTGAAATGGTGTTCTCAAGGCCATTCAAGGTGAGAAATTGAGGTTTTCCTCTTTATCCATGCTTATGATGATATGTATTGGCTTATATCAGTCAAATATGACTATAGAAGACTGAAAAAAGTTGCTTAGGGACTGCTAAAAGTTGTAAATGTGATTTCAAGGCATGGTAGCAAGACTAGTTACTCAAATTTATGCTCTTGAGCTAGTATTTGAGGCATTATGTCTAGGAGGAGTAATAGTTACTTGATTCAAAGCATGGTTGACCTATAGTTGGATGTTGAAATTGGTCAAAATTGCTCTAAGAAGTTTGTTTTGGTCTCATAATATTGTTCTTGGTGTGAAGAGTATGCATATGCCTTGTATTGCATGATTTATGCCTAGAGAAGATGGATTGTTGTCAAAATATTTGATTTAATGCTTTAAGATGCGCGAGATTAACATTGTTAGCATGCTAAATGTGTTGATGCCCCCGTACCAAGACTCATTACAATGCTCTTAAGAATTTCAAAACATGGTTATAGAAGAAAATGTGCTTGTTTGCATGCCTAGAGGTTGCAGGTCAGAATGTTGTTTTAGCTCCTAACAAGGTGATATTAAACTATTTTCATGCTTTACCGATGTTTTTCATATGTTGGAAGTGCTTATTCTAGGGGAGCATGGTGCTTATATGCCTAAAATGAAGGAAAATTTTAGTTTTTGAGAAAAAATGAAGAGAATGAGTCTCATTGAGACCTTTTGTTGATGTTTCCAACCAAAGCATGGAGTTATGAAGTTGAAGAACGTAAGCTACGATATTCCTTTGTCATTAAAGAAAAAAGGGGAGATTGTTGGCATGATGTTATAATAAGTGTTTTCCCTGATGAAAAACCACATTAATGATAACATGAATGTTGTATGATGATTTTATTTAGGCTAACATACTAATTCAGATGTATATCAGCTGCTACAAAGGGGGATTTAATGAGGTATGCTTCTTTTACAAGACTATACAGTGCCTAGGAGGTGTAGCTTAGCAATATGCACTTATTGGATGCTTGGGAATAATTTTTACATGATTTATACCATGATTTGAGGGTGCTTGAGTACTCACATTATTGGAATGTTATAGGTACAAGTGGATCAATTGGTTACAGGTGCTCATTGGGAGCATGTATGACAACTTGTAAGTGTGATAATGTGGATTGGAGCTAGATGATATCATGGAAGCATGTGTTCATTTTTATCATGGCATATTAGGTATTTTGGGTCATTTTCATAGGTTTCATTTTTCAATTATTGCATTATTTTAGTTGACCCTAGCTTCTACTATGAGGATCTAGCTTGCAAGATAAGTAAGTCTTAGTGACTAGAGATATTGAGATATAACATTAATATTATTATGATTTTAAATGTTATAGGTACGATTCATGATGCTCTCATAAAACATTTAGGTGCCCATGATTTGTATTTTTCCGATATGACTGATTTTGTGAGACAAGGTGAAAAATAAGTCAAATTCCAACTCGAAGTGCAACTTCTGATGCTCGTTGTGAAAAATGTGCTTTGAATAGGAATATGTTACTTTTAGGGATGATTCTAAGGTGCATTTATAAGGTTTCACAAAAATAATCGGTCTCTGTTGATCATCATGTTTTTATGAATGAATGTTAAGAACACAAAGTGGTCTAAAACTCTAGTTAAACCTAGCTAGGAGCAATTAGAAGAAAGTGAAGTATTGTGACCCAAATTTTATTGGTTCATAAAAAATAAATATTTTATGATGTAGAGGAATCCTTGGGACTCCATAAATGTATGTTTTAGGTCATGGTCATATGTGGGCCCCACCTAAAAATAACAGTTTCTGGAGAAAGAGGTTTTAGGACAAGATGGTCCAAAGGAGTAGCATGATAAATTAATTTTAAATGACTATTTGGAACTTTTATTTATGTAAATTTATGTTTCATGAAATTTTTATGTAGGTTCATTGAGTTTTGAGATCCAAACATGTTGACTAGTCAAAGGGCAGTTTTGGGGTCTCAAATAGTAGGGTCTAGTAAAATGAGCATAACTAGAGCTACATGTGGAGTTTTAAGATTATTCAAGTTGTTAAGGAAATAGGATTAAGATATATATCTAGTGATATATGTATTGACTCATGATTAGGTCATTTGGTAGGGTTTCTAATTTATTCTTTGAGCATGAATATTTTTTTTTATCGCAGCTTCAAGACAAAATGTGTTCTAGTGAACGTTTGGTGTTATTTTAAGCATTAGATAGATTAGATGATGCTTAATATCACCATTGAAAGTGAATAAGGATTAATATTTAATATATTTCATCAAATTTTAGGTATTTAATTTTTTATAAATGATTTTATGAGCTAACCTTTGGAAACAATATATGTGGCGAGTTGATTTGGTGAAGGAAAAAGTAGTTATGGTTTTAACAGATGGATATTTCACAACTTATAACGTGATTATAAGTGTTATAAATGTTATTAAATTTATATTTCGTGGTCACATGTCATGTTTTGGTTTATTATAAGTGATTTGGTGACCTTATGAAGTTTCCGAGTGTGTTGAAGGGTGTGGAAAAATAATTGTTTTGAGAATTGTAAAAGGAACTAGGCCCAATAAATGAAATAATCTGATTGGTTGATATTAATTATGACCATGTATGAATTTTTTATGATATTTTAATCATATTTAATGGGTTTTTGGTCATGAAAAATTATGGTACTAATGTTATGGAAATTTTAAGAATGTGTCCATGGGGTTTTGAGCCATTTTTGACACATGTAATGAGGTTTTTGGGTAGGCTGACATAATTGGGTCACTTGTGACTATTATATTTAAAATTTTAAATGTTTCCTTGATGTATGGGTTGAACCAAAAGGATGGATTTTTTTTTCCTAAGTTTTAAATGTGGAGAAGCATATAAAAGCATGTTTTTGGGTGCTTTTTGGAACTAGTTGAGTGTGTGCAAGTGGAGCGACCTAGGTGAAGTGTGATTGCAGGTTTTTGAGCATGATTTGGATCTAATTAAAGTGTGTTTAAGGTTTAGAAAATCATAGAACACGAGAAAAATATTTTGATTATTTTTAGAGGGTTTGATGAGCTTGTTTTGTGAAGTGTGATCACCTAGGGTTTGATTGAAGAAGTGTGAGTTGAATAAGAGGTCTCCATCAGTTGTGGCAAAAAAATCAGATATATACACATAATAAGGTGTTTAAGTGGGTGATTGATCATATTGGGGGTTGTAGTCTCCTTGTGGAGTTGGTGCTTCAAAAACTAGGGGTTGGTGCTCCTTGTGGGGTTGTGACTCACTAAATTCATAAATATATCAATATAAGATTGTGTTTCAATGGATTTTCTTCCCTTTTAGGGTTTCCTACTTATATCTTGTGTTCTTATGGTGTTTCTTTGCTTTCATGGTTACATGCTTTATTGATGGTTTATGGTGTGCACACATTAAGAGTTGAATAAGTGGTTATTGTGATTGTATGATTATGGTATTTTTAGTTTTAGATCTGAAATATAATTTGAAGTTTTTATAAGGAATGATTCAACCCCCTCTCAGTCCATTGTGCTTCTAACAGTAATCTGTAATTACATGATGAGAAACCCAAAACCACTTAAGGAGATACCATGCTTAGATTTGGAGTTTTGGGAGAAGTGGAGGTAGTGGAAACTACAATATGAGAAGAGGTGTGCATAGAGACACCTAAAATAATTGTAAAACCAATATCACCTAGAAAAAATAAGGAAGGATCGACTCCTCCCTCTAATATGGATGAAAAAATATATAAACTTGTTACAAATAAAGAATTTGTAGAGGCCCATACTCTTGAATTATGCATTGAAAATTCAAAGACATCTAAGACCAACCAAGTGATGAAATATTACAACTTCTAATTGAGATAGGAACAAATAGTTGAAACAAAAAAACAAAATCTATTGATACAAAACTTTTCCCTCATATCCCTCAAGCAATGGTTGTAACACCTACAAAAAAATATATATTTGGTGAAGAAATTCCTCTCGGAGGATGGTTGGTTGAATCCATCCCTTTAAAGAAGAAATTAAGGATGTATATAGATATAGATAAACTCATAAATGCTTCAATTTCAGGTTCATCTAAGCCATGCAAAAGGGCCAAAACTATGTTTAGAACATTTATTAGCAATCAAGAGAAGTGATACTTGGAGGTAGTTACTCCAAAAATTTGAAGTATTAAAAGGATAAGTGATACTTTGTTAGATTACCATATCACCCGGATCCCCTTAGGAAATAGTCCATAGAAGGTTTGAAACATGACCTCCATGTGGTATTTCAAGATGTAGTACATAAAATTGATAAATACAAGGAGACCAAGGAACAAATTAAAGAAAAGTTGAATCCTTGTCTAACATTGTGAAGAAGTTTTACAACTACTTACAGGTACACAATCAATCAATCCCAAGAAACAACCATTCTCGGAATAATTCCAAAGATGTTCATGCTAGAGATATTACAAAAGGGAGTGGGAAAAAATAATTATTGAAAAGGGTAGCCGAAGTTTGAACAAAGTCATATCCCACTACAAAAATATAAATGAACTTATTAAAGAAGGTAAAAAGAAGGTTGGGAGCTTTTATGAGGAGGTGGAGTGATGGAAGGGAATGCCACCCAAATTTGAGGGCATAAATACCATTGATGAATATATACTTTGGAAAAGGAAGGGGTCATTCCCCAAATATAAATAGATAACACTTGCTATGTGAAGAAGGAATTAGGATACCAATACAAGTTTTGGAAAATGGGATAAATAAAATCCAAAATCTAGAAACATAGCACATTAATATGTTGATGAAATTCAATCTTACATAGAGAAGATGCTTCCTATCCATTGTTGGTTGGGAAAATTGTACTGCATCTTTGTAATGTAAGAAAAAGTTCGGGGAGAGCAGTCCCACCTCTTTATGGGAGAGGTTCCTTTATTCAACACATGTGAACAAAACTACGTATTTACAAATATACAAACTATTAATATCTGAATGAGGATTTTGATGTTGAAAATGTTCCCATATCAATAATATTTTCAATATATAAGACACGGTGAGTATAAAAATTTATCATAGAAACAATATATTTAAACAAGCAAGATTGGTTGGAAGGAAATCTTGAGTTCACTTCTTTCCTATCAAAAACATGATTGTTCCCCTTGGCCTCCCAAGATCATTGAATATTGCAATGAAGTAAAGGAAGAAGGCAACACTTTCAGACATATAGATTACAGAGTAATGTCATACTAATGCATACATAAGGATTTAAGAATCATGTGAACTTGCATATATTCAAATAACTCATAAGACATAGATGTTTTAGACACAAAGTTCTTTGCACTACATCCAATGAATTGAACACAAAGTTTCTTATTTGAATATACCAAAAACACATATGTAGATTAAAGAATAGAACATCAAGAACACAAGAAGAAAGAGGAAAGAACGTGTTGTGTTTATTAAAGGTTTTATTGTATCTACTTTCCAATCATCAAAATCCAACAACCCTTTACAATGATACAAAGGTGCTTTATATAGACATAGAGGCAGTTACAAATGAAGTATTTTCAGTTTCCCTTTATTTTAATCAAGCATTAATACTTAATCAAATGTATTATGACTTTTAGTTAACCTCAATTACAAATTACAATTTCATAATAAAGCCAAATTTGAAATATATCAACTAAAAGAAAGGGCATATGAATTAGATGAAGGAACACTCGAGTAAGATATTACCACAGTCTTCATCTTGAGAATCTAATTCCTGAATTTTACAAGTGATCCAAAATTTCCATGCATGTAGGAATAGTTGTATTTGTAGTTGCATTCATCTAGCTTCTCAAACAGTTCCCATTTCCTTTTCGGTGTTTATATTCTGCAAGAGGCCTTTGTTTTCCTTAATGATTACAGTTTGAAGTGCACATATCTACTCCATTTATCCTTGGTTGAGTGTAATATTTGAAAAATTATTCCTTGATGAGTTACCTAAATTTGGATTTGATGTCCTGCACTATATTTCTCTCTATAGAATTATCCTTGAAGAACTTGTAACAAATATTTTGAAACTCATTAGTATGGCGTAACTCGATCAATATGGCATATTTGAAGGATTCTTATTTTTGTACCATATTCTTTAGTTCATCTATTACTTCTTCTAGCACCTTCATTTTCCACTCCACACT
Source organism: Taxus wallichiana var. yunnanensis (assembly GCA_018340775.1). NCBI lineage: Eukaryota > Viridiplantae > Streptophyta > Pinopsida > Cupressales > Taxaceae > Taxus > Taxus wallichiana. The sequence goes on along the minus strand of CM031237.1, from coordinate 449,598,029 downwards.
GAACACCCATTTCTTTGAGAGATTTTTCTTTGAATCATCAAAAACCTTACTTACAATGAGAACTTTCTCATCTATGTCACTCATCATCCTGAGATCTTGTATGCATTCAATCCATAGTTTGAGTTCCTTCTCAAAGCTAGTGATAGTTGAGTCAACATATGTTGTATCAAGATATATTTTCATATGATTTGTATGATTCCTCAATAAAATTTAGTCCAGATAGCAACATTCCATCAACCATAGCCTCAATTTCCTTTCCATAAGCAACATGCTTATGGATGTCCTTGATAGTTTGTACCTCTTCACCAAAAAGGATTGTGGGAGGAGGAATTGAAGTTATAGGAGTCGGTCTAATACCTTATCACTTACTAGTAGAGATTTTATGAAATCAAAGAGGGTCTACACTTGTTCCTCAAGTTGTTCTTATGTTTGTTTCCCCTTCTCAACTCTTTCAATAACTTTGGACATAGTTTCTTTTAGATTGTGAACCTCACTCTCAAGAGTGGATTCACCTGGTGGAATTATTTTCAATTCCAGCTCACCAAATTCAAATCCTTTTCATCCTTATCTATCCTTGGTTTTAAAACTTCCAGATATTGTTGGCCCTTTGATTCAGATACTAACCTTGAAGTAGTCTTAGCCTTCTTGAGTGCTAGAATTATGCCAAGGAGAGAAGCCACAACATAAAATTTTGGGGCAATGATCTCGAGAAGGATATTTCCTTTTCCTATTACCAATAAAAGGTTGAACCCAAGTGAAGGTGCTACTAGAAGGTGGAAAAACAAGAGGACCTAAGGAATGTGTATTCAAGTGAGCAAAAATTTTGTGCAACAGATACTTCCATAGTGGATGTTTCAATACTAGGATAAGGTATCTCTTTTAACAAGTGGTTCTATAATGCTCACTTTGCTTTGGCCCTTGATTTTTCACTCTTTTGTTTATCCTCTACTTATTCTTATTTCTTAGTATTTCTTCCCTCATAATTGGTTTCTTCATGTTCTTCTATCTCCTTCTCTTCTTCTTCTGAAAGATCGATAATTTTCTCAATCCTTTGGACTGTTTCTATTTTCTTGGGAGTGGGAGGTTGTTTTTTTTCTTCAATCATTTATTTTAGATTTTCAATCCTCTCATCCTTCCCTTTCTTAGTGTATACCAAAGTAAAAGATTATATAGGAGAGGTGGTCAATTGAGTATGTACCTCTGGAACTGAAGTAGGGATCTTGTTTTGAGATGTAGATGCTTCTTGAGAAGAGGAAATGATCATACTTGTTTTATATTCTTTCATCTTCTTGTTAAACCAGACCTTGGTCCTTACCATGGCTGGATTTATGATTTCTTATAGATCATCCTTTTTTTTTTGAACCGGTCCATGGTGGGAAGGGGAGTATGTCAAATAGAATTATATTATTTAAGGGAGTGAAAGTCCTTGTCATTATCTTGTAAACCTTTAGGTACTTTATAAACTCCAAAATATCTAATTTTTTACAAGGAAATCTTGTCATAATATCTTCTTCTTGCTTCATAGTCATCTGAAAAATATTCCCAATAATCTTTTGGAGCAAGAAAGTGATAGAAATCCATTATAACATTGTTAGAAATGAACCCCTTAAGATAAAAACAAGTCCTCTGTTGATAAGAATACAATTTGAATGCAAAAATGGTCCTTTCCACATTATGTGTATCAAGTGCAGTCTTGTGGGTGTAATTGCCAAAAGTGATTGGGAATTGAATGCCAATAATTTTCTTATCTCTGCATGTTCTATATAACATTTCTAGTTGCCTAAAAACTTCTACTAGAGCTATCTTGTCATTACAAAACATTGGAAGTTTGTGGGGTGCTCCTTCAAATCCTGCTAATATGATGTAAGAGAACCTCTTGAATTGGATGAAATAGCTGCCATATGTGGAAATCAATTGTTTTTCCTTAGCAAAAAACCTCTCAGCTGTGTTACCTTCTAGGAGTCTGATAATGTACATTGTAAAAGCATCATTAACTCTCCTGAAGTGATGATTATTGTTCTCCAAAGTCAATTGTGGATAATACTCATATACTAGAGCATTATTTTTATCATCTACTGGAGAGAGTCCTAACCAAAATCTATATGCTGTAATGGTATACATTAGATATGAAGTCATATAGAAGGAATGGCTCTGATATACATTTTTCAAGTGCTCATTGAGGTTTTCAAAATGATTTCCCCATTTTAGACTCTTCTTTCCTTCACAAATGATATTTCAATAAGGGCACATACAAAAGTGAAACTCACTAGTTGATAGAAGGCCCATGATTCGCTAGAAAATTCATAATATCTCAAAAGATCTTCTTTGAAATCTGATCTATACATGGTCTTGGGCAATATGTATTCCCATTTCTATGGAACTTTAAACTAGGACTTGCATATAATGGTTTTATATTTTTCTCTATCATGATAAAAAAGACCTTAATCTTGTGCCACTATGAGAGTATTATAATATTAAATAACAAGAATTCCAAAAGTAGTGTTAATGCACCCAACATCTAATTTGGCAATCACTTGGCCCTGAGGATCTCTGATTTCTTTTGAGTCTAGATCAAAGTAAGAAGCACATGACAAAATAGTATCTACACACTGGACTAAAATGGGAAAACCACCAACATGAGAAATTCCACAATATTTGATACATTGGGCCATGAGAGAGGGATTGTCACTAGAAAAGTGTGCCTAAAACTCGTTAAAATCAATATTCCACACATCACTGTCTCCTATGTTTATAGACAATGTTTCAAGGGATGAAATGTGTTCATAGCCCCCAAAGTGATACTTCATGATGTCCGGTGAATTAAGAAATAAACACTCAATCGAAATGGAAGCTTCAAAGATGTTTTTGAAAAAGAAATAGTATGGTAGGGCATAAAACAATTTTCTCGAGCTCAAACTCTCACATGAAGCTTCGTAACAACTAACCTTGACTGTAGAAGGAATGGTGATCTTCATAGGAGCATGATGTAGTTTGAATTTTTGAAAATGACCAAGGAATGCTCTTGATACAACTAGAAATGGATTGGGAGGCACGTGAACGGAATGTAGTAGACTCAACTATAACTTGCGATGGTAAAAATGACCTTTTACCCCATTTTTATATTACTCCATTTGAGGAAAAGTTGGTTAAATGCATTAAATGAGGGGTTCTAGTGTTTTACAGTAAAACGGGGTTACTCATGACATAGATTACTTACTTACCCTTTAAAATGTGGATATGGTGGAGATATGGACCACGAGAGGCCCAAGGTGACATGGGACATTAGGGACATGTAACATCAAAACCTCTGCAATACAATAAATATAATATCATGCGGTGAAGGTAGGCTTGTAGTGAATAGGGGTCAAGGCACACTCGGGACATATGTTCCTTGAAAGGATGAAATGCCCACAATACACATAAGTTCAATAAAATGTGGAAAATTTAGTTTTATGGTGCATGTAAATCTTGTGGGACATGGGGACACAAGTTCTCCACAGACCCAAAACATACACAATATAAAAGGGGACTTAGAAAATATGGGAAAAGTTTTATAGGTCGGCGGTGCATGCGCGGAATGCGAGATGCGAAGAATTGATGACCAAGAGACACAAGGGCCATGAGTTCCCAAAAATCCAAAGCACCCAGAGTTTTGGAAACAAACAAAATGCGAAAAAGTGGAGATATGAGGAACAAAAGGCCCGTATGGACTTGCGACATGAGTGCTCCCAAAAGCTTAAATTTTTGCAATACAAAACAAAGATGCAAAACTCAAAATATTTTTAAAAATGACTAACTATATGGGATTATTTCCTTTCCACAAGACTTCACGAAGGTAAAAAAAGACATCATAGGGGTCAAATTACCCAAAAAAACTTAAAAATTTGGAAAACATACACATATTTTGGGTGAGTGACAACACTATCCAATGAATATTCACTCCTAAAATGGTATATCTAGAAATATTAATTGAAATACTCAAGGGTCACATAGCCACAAATACTCAAATACAAAATATATTTGATCATTATTTCATACAAAGGCTCATGAACAAAGACAAATACATTGACAAGATAACAAAGTGTGTAAGGATGGAAAAAATATCTACTGAATACATAAACATTCTATCTCGATAGAAGCAATGTACTTGCTTCCAAATTGGTCCCGACGAAGAGTGTATATTGGACATATTCAAAAGGTATGATGCCTTCAAGTAAAGAACAAAGGAAACAATAGAAATACACATCATTAAACTTGATCAAGCCTAGGATTGTATCCTAACCTTCTCTTCTTTTTTCAAATTTTATCTTGTTTCATATTTCCTAGAAAATTTGTACTTACTAAAAAAATTATGAAAAACTCACTCAAAGAGTTAAATAGTGAATTAAATGAAACATAAACACACACTCAGTAGCTATGTGTTGTTTGTATTTACAAAATATACAAAAATGGGCATTCCATAGGGGCCCTTGCCATTAGAAAATTACATTCATACATAGGTATACATATTATAAACAAGAGATGTGCGGTTAGCATATGATTAATCAATGACAATGATTTCCTTGTTGAATAGGGGAATAAAAGATAATAATTATTTCTTCCTAAATTTAAACGTTGTGTGAATTTCATCTTGGTATAAATTCTAGATAATTAAAAAAACATGAGACGTGCCATGATCAGGAGTTCCTTTATGCATGTCTGTGGATTCCTTAAAATACTAATCAATTCCATTTTTCTTGTGTAAGAAGAAACCCACTCCAACAAGCCAAGCCCTCCAGATGTAGATGGCTAAGAGAAGTTAATTGGTCTTTCATGAGTGAAATGGAACACACCAACACCTCCCAAAGACTTTGAATCATATGACATGTGGATGATGACCAAAATATCCTTTTCTCTCATTGGTGAACAAAATAGAAGAAAATCAAGTAATATTAGAATTGACAATTAGTCTGTAGTGACGTCAAAATTTCTTCAATTCATCAGGATCTTCATTATCTTCTGGCCAAAAAAGTGATGGAGCATAATCTGGAATGTCAAGAAAAATAAGGTCATTTTAAAAATCTTTCTCATCAAATACTCTTTGATAATACTAGGATTCATTGGTCCTTTAGAATGGAATATTGTTCTTCAACTGAGAATAACATCCCGATAAAATTATCGTATGGACATGAAAGTGTGAAAATAGAGTGAAGTACTTCAAAAGTAAATTCTTACAAATACCCTTCAAATTCCATGCCAATAATTTCTTAAGACACAAAATATTTCCACACCTTTATGAGAATTTCATGACTAATTTCATAGAAGGAATGCCAATTCATAGACACGAATGAAGAATTTATAAAGAATAAAATTCTAGAATAATATGTACGAGAGGCATCAAGTTGGATTTAATTACGGGATTTAGTTGGATGCGCAACACAAATGGAGTAAATGAAAAGAAAAATAAAATCAAAGAAAGGGTTTTCCATTAAATATGACTAAAGTTATGGCATGATTTGAAACATTAAATTCAAAATGTTTTATGATAAATTAAATCCTTTCCTAGAAACGCTTATTTCACTAAATCTAGACTTATTCTAGTCTGAGCAACAAAAAAATATAGCCAATCTGGAATAAAAATTTAGATTTTTGGACTCCAAAATGTTAAATATTAGAATTATCTAGACTCTAAAATATCACACATTGGAATCTAGAATCACATGTATTGGAATCCAAAATCACATATATTGGAATCCAAAATCAAATATATTAGAATCCAAAATAACATATATTGGAATTTACAACACTCCAAAGTCTTATACATTGGAATCCAAAAATCATAATATTGGAATCCACAAAGTCAAATATTGGAATATGTTATACAAAGCAATTGTGTGCACTAGGCATTATCTAAGCTTTGGACTAAATAGAAAATGTATCTATTTTATATGGGCCAATGACCACTAGGCATTATTTATACTTTGTTACATGCGAACATGTTTCGTTTTATAAGGGCTAGCGTTCACTAAACATTATTTATTCTTTATTATAAAAAGAAAATGTTTATGTTTTATACAATCTAGTGATTGCTAGGCATTATTTATGCTTTGTTATATATAGAATGTGTTTCTGTTTTATACGGGCTAACAAATGTTAGACATTATTTATGCTTTGTTATATATAGAACATGTTTCTTTTTTATATGGACTAGCAGATGCTAGGAATTATTATGACTTTTTATAAAAATAACATGTTTATATTTTATACGGGGTAAATCTGCTAGGCATTATTAATGTTTTGGAATAAGGTTCTTATTAGTTTTTAAATTTCTTTAAGATTAAAATATGAAGATTTGAATAGTTAAAATTCCTTAGTGCCTACCGACCACTAGGCTAATGAAATTTAAGAGATTTGAGACACTTCTAGGTTCATGTAATATGATGTGATTGAACCTCAACGTAACCAAATAATTACTAAATATATTCTAAAGAAACTAGAAGAGGATGACTATTTAGAGTAGGAGAATGTAATTAACTATAAAAACATTCCATATATATTTTCATATTTAAATATGGATATGAAATTAATTAAAATTAACTATAAAACCAATCCAAATATATTTGTGTATTCAATTATAGATATGAAATAAATTTAAATTGTTTTACTAAAGATAGAAATGTAGAAAATCATTTTAATAATTGTTTGAATCTTATTGTAACATTATTTTCAAGATCCTGGATCCCAAATTAACAAAATAAATCATAGTAAAGCTCTAAAAAAATCTCTCTCAAATTCAGGTTTTGATCAAATAACATCCCAAACATCTTCCATGTCCATCAATGGTTACAACAAAGGACACAACTAGGTGTTAAATTCGACGCCCATTTAGACACTTTTTAACATTTTTGCTGTAAAATACTTGCAAATATTTGAAATGACCATCACATATGACTTGCATATTTTAGATACGAGCGTCACTTTTCATAGAGATTTATTTATATATTAAATTTATTAAAAATATTAAAAATAATTAAGTATATACAATATAATTTTATATTTATTTTATGAACAATGTAAAAATAATACTATTTTACAATTTTGAAGGGTAAGTTTTTCTAATAATTCACCACACAAGTTATTCAATCATACTATCAACTTATAATTAGTGAAAATATAAATACTCCCAACTTATATTTCTACAATCTCAACATAATATAATAAAGTTAAGAAATACCTTCATAATAACATATGAATGTATATATTATTTACAATGTTAAGAAGTACCATCATAATAACATTTTGAAATGATAAATAGTTATTTAGCATTTTCTTGCTCCAAATATTTGATGCCCTCTACCACATTCAATCCCTGAGACACTATTTGTGATATTTTTTTATACAAATCGGCCATCAACCATTTATCTTTTGTACAATTTGTGTTTCTACTTTTATCCCAAACATACAAAATTTCAGGAGAGTTTCCTTTGCACCTAAGGTAATACACAAAGTGTTTTTAGAAATGTATGAAAACTTATTTATACTCCAAACCTTTTCTAGGTCTCTTATTGTTATTCCCTTGACTATATTGCAATTTTCCTTTCCCCAAGTGAGTCTTTGATTCAATACAATCGATTTTTTTTTGTTGAAGCCCATTGATATATTTTTAACATAAAAAATGATGTTATCGGACCAGAATCCCATTTCACAAGATATGGGGATAATAATTTTATAAATTCAAACAAGCCACCTCGTAGGTTGACAATTTTCCTGCCAAACCTAAATGACATCTTCTTATTGTATGTTTTGTTTATCCCATATAACAAGTCCTCCATATCTAAAATAAGTAAATAAATCTTATCGCTACCTATAGGAAGCAAAAAAATTTATTTTAATCGGTTGTATATTAATTATAACCAATTGAAATAAAAAACATTTTAGCTTATGGCTACAAGTTACCGATTGAGAATGTGGCTTAGATTACACCGCCTTTACATGTTACTTGATCCATTGATTTAAGATCTATTTAAAATAAACATTCATCAATTCATAATATATTTCTTTCTATTGAAAATGTGAGCATAATGTATTTGAAATAAACATTAATTAAAATAAACATTAATCAATTCATAATCAATTTCATGTTGTGGAAAATGAAAGCTTAATTGGAAAAACATAGTGGTTTCTGTGGTGATATGGTAAGTACAATATTAATTGTTCTCTATCTTATGATTAAAATTTAACGGCCGCTAATATACACTTATATTCGTCGAAACACCCTCGTGGAAAACATTCCTTAGATATTGATGAGGATTTGTGAGTGCTTTAGGCTATGCCATCATTGAATGAAATACACTTCATTGGACAACCTTTAATGAGGCTATGCAAGTTCAACTTTATCTACCTATGAGTGGGATCAAGCCATATTTAGTTCTTTTTATGATGATGTTAAAGCCAAAACAATGTTAATTCAATGTAAGTAGTCAGTATGCAGTAGTGAATCAATGAAACATTATAGACATATACATTGTAAATCAAGATACATTCTTTGAATGTAAGGATTTTTAGTCTAACCATTATTGTATTTAACTTGGATGCATAGAGTTTGCTATGATCTATGATTTGTTTTAAATTATTAGCATAGTTTACAAATGCATTTCCTTAAAAATTTTCTTCTACCGTATGCCAAGCATATAAACTAATGTTTGTTAGTTATCATTTCTTATAAATTTGTGGGCCTTAAAAATGATTTTTTTAAAATACACATGGATAACATATTAGTTTATGAGTGTTTATTCATACTTGGATACCTCCATGCCACCCACGCTTATTTTTTCTAGTTGTTGGTTGTCTACATAATCATTTATTATCTTATAAATTTGTGGGGCTTATAAGTGGTTTTGTTTTTAAATTCAAATGACTATACTAGGATCTGAGTGCATATTCATGGTTGATGTTCCCACGTCCTCCACATTTATTATCTCGAATCAGAAAAACATTAGTTTGTTAAAAATTTGAAAACCACGATAAATTAAAATAGATCTCATTAAACATATTTATAAAATTATTGAAGGTAACTCACCATGTTGAATTGGTTGTGTAGCGTCAAGTTGAAAGGGTTATACATAAAATTTTATAGCTTTGTGGTTGTCTACATAAATAATAAATGTATAAGTAACATATATAGGTTCAAAGCCATTAAAAATCACTTGTTGAAGTTGTCTTTGGCAACGAACCTTTCTTCATATGAGAATAGTAATGTTTCGAAACATTTCTTGACTATGTGTCTCAACAATAAAAACAACAGATAGATTGGAATCAACTAATGCACGGATTGTGACACTACCACCATAAAGAACTAGTACTAGAGAATTTTGGAACAACATCAAGTGAACATCTCATCCCATAACTCATAAGATCTTTCACAAGGAAAAGGATGGATGTTTCCTTGTAGGCCAATTTCACTTGCAGTTACCAATTTTTGTGGTAGTTTCTCCATCCAATCCCTAGTGACCTCTTCTCTATAATCATCATTATTGTCACATGATTGTGTACACAAGATATTGTGTACATAAGATAAAAACTTTTAAATATCTCGTTGTTATCATAGAGTCTGTAACATCCATCCATAATTGATACTCCAATTGTCTTTATACTTTTCCATGTATTTATTTACTATGTCTCTTAAATTTTTAAATAATTAATTGGTATTAGAAAAATAATAATACAATCCAAAACACTAGTTCTAATAACTGTTAGAAGCTCCATTATTACATCAGAAGAAATATCGCTAGCCAAATTGCAAAAATCAACGATCACGCATTCAACATTGAAAGGATTAGTTGAAGGAATAGCTGATAAAGTTGATGGAAGATGGAATGGATATGCACATTTACAAGAAAAATTGTTTGTGTCTTCCATCCTTACTGGTATATTTCCTTCCATTGACATCACATAGTTGTCTAATATTATTTGAGCCTTGATGGGAAGAAATTCCAACTCATGGTATTTTTATCTGCTTTGCCATTTTTTCCTCTATATAAGAATCAAATTTTCTTTTCCATTTCTCTCTTCACCCAACAATACAAGCATAACCGATGGTAGTGTGATTCATGTAATTTAATTTTTCAATTATATTGGATTCACTGCATGTTGTCAATACAATATTATTCGGATGTTTATTTTTCAAATAATTTAGAACTTTTTCTCTCATTTTTCTATCTCCTTTTATTCTCTGGTAGTAAGAATCAAATTTCCCTACTATTACACCAACCTCAATGCAGACCCAGCTTAACTTAAACTCACCTAGTTGTACTTTATCATTAGGACCGATACTTCTTTGTTTCTAGCAGCCCTGAATGGATTGTTTATGAATCTTGCAAGTGAATTTGGCTGAAAGTTAACTTGATTATCCTTAATATGTGAACAAGCGAGGACACCGATATAAAAACTTAAATATTTTTTTCCATTTAGTCCATATTTCATCAAGAAACATTAGAAAATCCCATGTATCGTATGTATTCTTTGTTTTTTTCACTCAAAAATTAAGAGGCATTGATTTTCAAAGCTCGCATTCAAAGGACAAATATATTTTTAATATTTTTATATGAAGAAAGTAAATGTTAATAACCAATGCAATATAGTTAAAATACATTACCTTCCAATATTCCATCTTTGTTTTTGTCAATCTGCTCATTTAGAGATTGCCAAATTGATCTAGATTTGTACTGAAAATCAATAAAATTGGTATCTATCCAAGTTATGCTTACTTCATTCTATTGTTTGCAAATATTAGCAATGGATTCAGAGATGCTTTTGTAGACACAATGTGAGACTTTTGAAACCTTAGCCTTGAATGTAAAGACTTGTAAGTTTATGAGCCCAAAATACTTATATTCTAGAGGTGTTATATTGAATCTTGAAAAAATAATTGAAAATAGTTCACCATTAAAATAAAACAAATGAAACTATTGAATAGTCGAAGGTTCATGTTATCTCAAATATAGTGGTTGCATTCTTCAACAATGTAGCTGATTTAGTATTCATTTTCAACCCATACAACTTTGATTTAGATGGGTCTATCTCTAATTTAGTCAAATATGTTTTCCTTAACATAGTAAATAGCTTGACATATTTTGGAGGTGAAAGCGAACCTTTTCTATGCAAGAAATTACAAACATAAGATGTTTTTAGTTTCTATACAATTTTATGAATACTGTAAATATACCATTATGAATTTCTTCTACATTTGAATAGCCATTTTTAAAAAATATAAGCATCCCCAAATTCCAACCATATTTTGAACAGAATATGGTCCATTGTTTATTTAGGCATGCATTTCTCATTTCTTGAATAAAGAAACATCCAACTCCATATCCAAGAATAAGACACTTATTGTTGTCAAAGTCAATGTGTTTGACTTTGAAAATGCAAAGTGTCCCGAATCATTAAATTCTTAGGATAGAAAAATAACAATTTCATCCTTATTTTCATCTATAACAAAAATAGCCATAGGTCTATGTGGCAATTTTTAGGGAATGGATTTCAACTAACCATTCCTTATCTCTTTTCTTCCAACATTACTACCGCTTGTGATGAATGGAATTATCATGAATAAAACATGAACAATGGAAGACATTTTTCCTATAATTAGAGTAAAATAAATTAATAATTTGGTAATTTATGAAGTTTAAAATGTTTTTCTTGTATTTTCTGATAAGGAATATAAATACTACCCTAACAAATCACCAATCTCTATATTTATTTACTTGTGTATCATTAAAGAGTAATTAACTTAACGGTTAGTAACCACTAAGCTTCGATAAGACATCTTATGTATCATTCAACTGGTTACAACAATTCATATTTTGTGGATCAAATAAATAATTTAATTTTTTTCTAAAAGTCTGATAGAATATTATGATGCATTAAAAGATAAAAACCCATTTGCACCATTTGAAATGATTATCTATGAATCAAAAAATCTATAAAATTCCATAGATGGCATGATAGGAAACGTTAAAAACTATAGAGTTTAGTGGCGATAGACTTCTAGTTGACATATTAAAGAAGAACTTAAAACAAATTTTTTATTCCTTTATACCTATTGAATGGAAATGCATATAGGACATTAAGATCTAATGTTTAGTAATTTGAAGAGAGTGTTTGAGTAATCATACTGCACTAAATCATCGCACCCACCGAATGGCCAGAAGTATAAGTAGGTCATTCGATGTTATTGGGACACATGGGATCAGCTCTCAAGTTATTGGACTTGGGTTTAAGGTGAACCTCTAGAGAAGGTCAGCTTCCTTTTCCTAAACTAAGTGATGTACTACTCCTAGTGCAATAAAATGGCTATCTAATCCTAGGCTAACATTTTCCTAGGTTTTAGGGAAAGAGATTTACAAAAGGAAACTATACTAGGGATGGTGATGCACTAAATAAAAGGATATGTTGAATCTCAAGAAGGGTTAATGTGAGTAGGATGCAAACACCATTAGTCACCTTCACCTATTGCAACTTAGAAAGGGCACAAAATACCACAAACTAGAAGCATACGTTCCTTTGTTAAAACTTGAATCATACAAAATAGAGAGACCAAATTGGATTGAACACACAATTAACTAACCATGAGGATAAAACACATGCACATGTCAAACATTCATTTCGCTAATGATGGCTAATGATAATATAACTTTAAATAATAGAAGGAAAAGACTCTTTCCACAACTGACATAAAAATGGTTATATCACTTTTCCATAACATGAAACAAAATAATATGAAATAAAGGAAAGCTAATCATCTATACTAAGGAATCATACATTCACAAAGCATATATAAATCAACCATTTAGCACAATAAATCAAGTTCTTCAAGGAAATATATCTCTTTGAATATAATTAAAAGGTTTTTAAATCTCTAGAGCACTCTTCCAAGCTTGAAGAGCAACTTCCCAACAAAATGATCTATATCCAATGACTCCATAAACCTAACTATTTATAAGTTCTTTAGGCTAAGCCATTATAGCTGGGCCTTCAACTAACATTTTACTAAAAATAGAAATGTCATTAATTCAAGGGAACAAGCTCCCATGAAAATAGAAAATTTGTTGCAAGGGTTTGACTCAGTCAACCCTACAACTCTTGACTCGATCCAGAGCTTGGATCTATCCTTTCATGGCCACTCAGCTTTGGCCTAGTTCTGCAACGCCTTCTTCTTCTACAGGTTTTTGTTGTGTTTCCTCCCATGCAGCCATTTGATGCTTATATTTGATGAAGCATTTAATGATTCCTTGAATTTCCTCATCCCCTAGCCCACAAACGTAGTGAATCACTATATATGTTGTCTCAATTTACCTCATGATCTTAGATGGAACTCTTCTAAGTTTACTCACAACTTTATTCAATCTTCCTATGAAATTTTGGCATAAACCAACTGTCAATAGATTCACTACCAAAAGTTTTGGTAACCTCATCATCACGCTTCACCAAATCTCTAAAATTCTTCTTGATCTACTCCTCTGGAAGAGCATCAATGTTTTTATTAAAGAATTTGTAGTTAACAATATCAAATTATTCTGATATGTCATTCAAAGCATCCGTAATTTCTACTCATTTATCATCCAACTTCTTAATTAAATATTGTAGCACTTGACACCAAAATTCCATGGCCTTTTGATATTCGAACAACTTTGCAACATCATTGATTACATCCTCCTGAAGGAGTAGATCTGAATCTTCTTCCCGATTTCACTCCATGTTGCCAAATTCAAATTTAGGTTGTTATTGTCCTTCGAAAAAAGCTTCATCCATTTTGTAAATAGTAGTTTTTCCAACCTGCAAATCATTATATATTTCAAGAGCCTCTTTAATTAAAGGATTAACTTCCTGCAATATACATTCCATCCATCCATCTACCGATCTCCCTTTCTAGCCTATCTTTTCAATCTCATGATAAGAAATGTCATCAATATTAGATATAAATATCATAGTCGTAGTAGTTGAGACTTCAAGTAGATGGAGTTTTCTTTGTTAATTTCCATAGCAAGAATGCAATGAGCTAATCAAATTTGGCCTTAAGCTCATCCTTAGAAGCTTTATCCTTATCATATTTCCAAAAGCAAGAGTGTGTGTACATCTTGTTTTTCTCCTTCATGAGTGGATTTTCCCAATGAGAATCTAGAAATATGATAATCTATAGCTGTAATTGTTTCTTTAGTTTTTCCCTCAATGGGAGTGGCAACCTCTACAACTCGTTCCCCAGATGCATTCACTATTAGGCTTGAAACAATATTTGGTCTCTTAGCCTGTCTCTTTGGGGTATGTTCCAATATGCTCGAGATATATTATAGGCACTTTATTCTTTTTCTTTGAGATTTCGCAAAACAACCATTCTGGAATGGTTGATGCTAATAAAGATAAAATAGTTGATTCAATACCTAAAACATTAGCCACAAATAAGGGTACCAACAACATTAGTTGGCATTTGAATGGTAGTGGTAGTAATGGATGGGGTGGATGTGAGGACGACCATAGGAGTTGATACAATGATGTTAGGGGATGAGATGGAAGGAAATGGAAGTGTTAGGGGAAGTGAAGTAGAAATGGGTGACCCAATAGTTTCTCCAGCTGAGAGAATTAGAAGGGATGAGAATACTTGGGCCATAGAAGGAGATGGGAAAGAATTAATGACCGTAGAAGTAGAAGGAACTAATGTAGGAAGTGAAAATGGAAGAGAAAAGGAAATGATGGGTCTTGTGGGATACTAGGAGAATCACTGACTTCAACTATTTCTATCACAGGTGTTGTAGGAGGCATGACTTTGGGAATAGGATCCTTGGAAAGAGATGAGCTCCCAACAACAAATGAAATATTTTTTGGAACTATATGGGTCTTTTGGTTTGACTTTTCCCATTTGTGGGTGTTGATTGGCTCATGGTTGATGGGGCTCTTGTATTTGTAGGTTACTCTAACCCCTTGGGTGATATTCCCAAGGTAACCAACCAACTGTGAGTTCTTTACAGAATGGGTCCCACCCTCTCCTTTGTGTTGCAACATTCTTCCACATACCAATCAATCCATGGAAATGGTTGATTGGCAATATTATTATTTTTATACACTTCATCCAAAACCTCATCATTGTCCTACATGTCTTTTATGTTGGCTATTCCAAATTGCGAACCTCATCCAAAGTTAGCCTTTCATAGTCTCTCTATCGGATGATGAATTCATCCCAACAATGGATCTAGATATCTTCTAACTAGGGTACATGGGAACTGGACTGACCTGTTTTGCTAAATTTACCCCAATAGTCAAAATTAGTCCGTGGATGGAAAGTCCGCAAGGTTACCTCTGCCATTTCTGCATCTACATTCTTAGCCTTGTAAATATTTGGGCAAGTGTATCTACCAATTGAAATAGGGAATTGCATTCCCACTTTGTGCCTTTTATTCTGGATCTTGTGGTAATCTAGCAATTGTCGAACCAATTCTAACAAGACCCACTTGTCAGTGGGACATCTTGGTAGCTTGTTGGGAGCACCTATGAAGCCGAGGATCTGAATGTAGGTAAATGTGGGGAATTAAAGGTAGATAGCTCCCCACTCATGCACTTCCTTCAAGGATTTTTCAGAATTCCAATGATTATACAACTCCTTGAAAACAGTAGAGAAAATAGAAAAAGAAGGCATCATTGATCCTATGGAAGTGTCTGCTTCCCTCATCTAGCATGAGTTGAGGATAGAAATCATATATTTGATAGGTTCTTCGAATACCCTTGGTATTCAACCCTCTGAAATCTCCAATGATATATGCAGTATAAATGAAGAAGGATGTCATATAGAAAATATTTGAAGAATGCACTCTACTCAATTGATAGCAAATGGAGCTACTGATATGCTCCCCCATCTGATAAATTCCTTATTCTTTTTTATGGTAGCGATATATAAGAACATCCACTCCTGGAATTACTTCATAGAGGGAATACCTGAGACTCTTCTCAGTAGCACAATGATGTCATTGACTTGAATGAAGTCTGACCGATACATGGTCTTTGGCAATTTGGCAAAACTCTTGGCCAGATAACTTTTCAACATGACCTTTGTACAAAATAATGCTTCTTTGTCCCAATGTTCCACCACTAATTCTGGTGAAATTGTGGCATAATATTCAATTTCAGGAGTTTGAGAAAATATTCAAATAAATCTAGGTCCAAGTGGATCACAACTTTTCCATCGACGTCTTTAACCATCATAGATTCTTCATCATAGTGGGCTCTACAACCAAAAAAAAAATCTGGACAATGCATAGATGTTGGAAAATCGACAGCAAGAACAAGCCCACTGTCATATATGGATTGCATCCAGGGTTTCTTATTTGGGGCCTTCACCCTTTCCTAGAAAAGTTTGATGTCCCCTATATTCCCTAGGTCGGAAGACAAGAAAGAGTGAGGAGAAACTCCAAGAAATGAATACTTCATATTTTCCTTTCCCTTGGATATAGAAGTAGACATCAAATTCTGTTCTAAAATGCCAAAGAAGAGAAGTCTGAACCCGAAAACCTCCCACTCCCGAAACCCGAAAGTTAGAAACCCAAGAGGAGAAGTCTCAAATCCCAAATGGAAACATCTAAAACCCAAATTAGAGAAGTCTCAAATCTTGAAATGGAAACCTTTGAAAACCCAAATTAGAGAAGTCGAAATCTTGAAATGGAAACTCTAAAACCCAAATTAGAGAATTTGGAAATTATAGGTTCTGAAAACCAAGTGCAAAACCTCAAAATGGAGAAGTCCAATATCTAGAATTGGAAACCTTTGAAAACCCGAAAGTTAGAAACCTTTGAAATGAAGAAGTGAAAACCTCCTATGAAAGGACTTCCAAAACATGAAAAAGAGAAATATGAAGTCTGAATGGCAAAATCCCCAAAAAATGATAAGCACCAAATAAAACAAAGCTCCAAATTCTGAAAAGAGAGTTCTCTAAAAATGTTGGTCTCTGAACTCTAAAAACAAGAGGCATTGAGAGGGAAAATTAGAGAAATCGAGAGGATCTTTGTAAAATCTGAGTGCCTATACAAACTCAAATCATGGAAACATGGTGGGGAATGAATTAGTCATTTCCCAAGGTATGTAAAGGAGGAGAAAGAAAATAAACAAGGAGGAAACAAAATAAAAGATATCAACCAAAAAGAAAATGACCAAAATAAATCTACCTTGAGAATGACGTTGAAAAGTATGAGATACAGTAGTAATTGGGTTTTCAGATCAAAGTGTCAGGTGAAAATGTGATTTAAATAGAAAAACCCAATATTAATGGTGAAATTCCAATCCGTACGGAAGTAGGTAGGAATTAAATGCACAAAGAGCTTCAAAGTCTCGAAACCTAAAATCCCAAATTCCAAAATTTCATAATTTCAAGGTTTTGGACTTTGGAGATCAAGGGATGAAAATCATGGAATGGCTCAAGAGTTCCAAAACCTAAAATCCCGAAAGTCTAAAATTTCAGACTTTCGGACTTTAGAAGTCCAAAAGAAATTGACTCAAAAATGATCGAGAGTTTTTCAAAACCTAAAAGCTCGAAAGTCAAAATTTTGGACTTTCAGACTTTGGAAGTCCAAAAGAATTTTTTCAAAAAGTGTGACCTAGATTTTGAAACCCTTCGAAAGTCCAAAATTTTAGACTTTCAGGGTTTCAGACTTCAACTCCAAAGGGAATTTCCTAAAAATGTGACTTAGAGTTCAAAACCCAAAATTGTGAAAGTCTGAAATTTTAGATGTTCGGGGTTTCAATATTCGAACTTGAAAAACATAGTTTCAAATTTAATTCAATTAAACCTTAAAAGGGAAAATATCCAAATTTTGAAGTCTAAATTTTCAGACTTCGGGACTTGGAGAATTTTTAGAATGCAGAGATCTTATGTTTGAAGATTCTTTCAAAATTTGTCTGATCAATTTCAAAGTCTACTTCTCAAGGTAGATTAAATCGGTAACATTTTTGGTGACCTCTAGGGAATGATTTCTTGCTAAGCTTTCATATCAGTATCCTTATACAAACCATTGGGAAAAAGGAGTCTTGGAAGAAAACTACATTCAGAGGACACCCAAAAACCAAAAAGAAAGAAAAACAAAACAAAATAATGTGTAAAGCACTTGGAGGAAAATAAAAATGAACATTGTACAAGGGTGGGAAATCTCAAAGTAAGCTTTGAGATGTATCCCATTCACGTGAATGGGAAATTATTCTCCATTGAGTCTAGATAGACAAAAATAATTCACCTCTTTGCAACTTGAGATAATATATGGTCCACTCCAGAGACCATCAAACTTGGCATGCCTTCTGGTTTGGCTCTGTCTTAGTGCCACTTGAGAACTAGATATCCTTCTTGAAAATTCCTATCAAAGATTTTTTTCAAAGGATTTCTTAACTTGAGCCTGATGTTGGCTTAAAGTTTTCATAGCCATGTCTCAAACTTCTTCCAGCTCCATGAGTTCAGCAAACCTCACCGTTAAGGAGTCATTTTCCATAACTTTGAGCTGATGAGCCAATTCCAAAGAAGGTAATTCCAAGGAGAGCGGAAGCTTTTCCTCCCTCCCATATACCAGCATAAAAGGTGAATTTCCAATGGCCTTTTTAGGTGTGATTTGATCTACCCATAAGGTAGTCTTAAGTTGTGTATGCCAGGTCCTTTTGTTAGCTTCCATCATTCGTTTGATGATCCTTATGAGATTCTTGTTACTAGATTCAGCCAACCCATTTCCCTGTGGATAGTAATTGGATGAAGTCTTGAGATAGACCCCATTCATAACCACCCACTCACTCAAATTTAAACCAAGGAAAGCCATTGCATTATCAGAGATAATGGTAAATGGAACTCTAAACCTTGTCATTATATTTTCTAGGAAATCAAGGACTGCCTTTTCATTACTTTCTTTTAAAGCCACCGCCTCTGTCCATTGAGTGAAATAATTTGTCACAGTAAGAACCCATTTGTGTCCATCACTAGAAGGAGGGTTGATCATCCTGATAAAATATAACCCCCATTGAATGAAAGGTTGATCTACTTGAATGGGGTGCAGGGGAAGAGCTGTTAGTTTTTGTTTTCCTATGAACAAGGCACATTCTTTACATTTCCTCACCTAGAGATGGGCATCTTTGAACAAATCTGGCCAATAGTAACCTACTCGCATAATCTTGGTAGTATTTGTTCATGCAGAGTAATGCCCTCTAGAAAAACCATTGTGGAATTCTTCTAGAATTCTACTTACTTGCTCCAGTTTGATACAACATAAGAACACCGTTTAAGTATTTTGAAAAGAACATTGTTGATCGAGACATATGGAATAGACTGAAGTTGAAAAGTACATCTTTGGACTTTATCCATATTTGAAGGATATGCCCCTAAGAGGAGGAAATTTTGCATCTTTGTTAACCAATCAACTTGATAGTCACTTTCGTCAACGTTTAGGAGCATAGCATCTTCTACATCCTTGGTCTCCATGTCTATAGCCAACTGTTGGCATAACCCTTTACCCCTGACAAGTTTAGTGACTTTAATGTGTACATCATACTCCATTACTTTCATGATCCACCCTACATGCTTCTCATTCATTTCTTTGTTCAATAAAAAATCCTTGATGCTAGGATGAGAGACCATCAAGTGAACTTTTTTTGGACAACATGTGCCTAAACTTCTTCAGAGCTCGAATGACTACAAATACCTATTTCTCAATGAAGGAATACTTGAGCTCGTATTCTTTGAGAGACTAACTAAAGAAGGCAATTGGTTGTTCCATCAAATTGTCATTTTGTTGGGTGAGAATCCCGAAATACTTTCCTGACTCCGCAAAAGCATAGAGAATGAAATATTTTTCAAACCTAGGGTTTACCAGTGTGGGGGCTTGGGAAATGGCCATTTTGATAGCCTCAAAACTCTCCCTCCTATCTTTCATCCATGAGAATGGAATGTTATTTTTTAGCATGGTTGTGAGTGGTTTAGCCAATGTTACAAATTTAGGAATGAATCTCCGCACAAAATTTATGGTTCCCAAGAAACTCTGGAGACCTTTCTTGTGACTCGAAAGAGATAAGGACAAAATTGAATGAATTTTGGCTAGATCAATAGACAATCCTTATGTGGAAACAACATGTCCTAAAAATTTTCCTTCTTGAACTGCAAAAATGCACTTCTTAGGATTCAGTGAGACTCCAAATTCTCTACATCTTCGAAAAAAATTTCTTAGATGTGTGATATGATCCTCAACATGTTTGGAATACACAGTTATATCATCAAGGTAAACTAAGATGATATCATTAATGATTCCTTTTAATGACATGTCCATGGCTCTTTGGAAAGTAGCCCCTGCATTGGATAACCCAAATGACATTTTGTTATAGGCATGTTCCCCACTTTGTAGTGAAAGTTGTTTTGAATTGATCAAATTCTTGAAATAGAATCTCGACTATATCAAAATATCCATCGAGCAAAGAAAACCTTTGGGCCCCCGATACTATTTGGAGGATTTAATACATTGATGGAAGAGAGTAGTGATATTTCAATGAGGCGCAGTTCAAATCCCTGAAGTCCACGCACAACCGAATCTCTCCATTATTCTTCCTCACAAGCACCAGATTGGCTTCCCATGAGGAAATGTAGGCCTCAATAAGCTTGGTTAGCTCCTTCCTCATTAGCGGCTCAATTTTAGGATTAATTGGCCTCTATTTTTTATGAATTGGCTTAGAATTCTGATCCAGCTTCAATGGTGTGTTGAGCTAGGCCAAGATCAAAACCACGTAGGTATTTGTAGCTCCATGCAAAAATATCATGATATTCTTGACATAGTTCAATGAAAGCTTTCTTCTCTTGAGCAGTGCATACTTTACCAATTTTTAAAAGTTTTTCACTTGCCACCTTGACTTCTTCAAAATCCTCTTCCTTGACCACCATATTTGTGCTCTATCGTTTAGCCTGGTCATCCAAATTGAAGATGGATTCAAGTGTAACCAGGCCTTTTGATAGCTTGTTTCCTTTCAATTGTATAATTTGATCACCGTAGGAGTTTTGAAGTTTATCCTATTGTTTGGAAATGAAATTTGCTTCTTGCTGTAGGAAGAGGACAATCTATTGGTCACTAACAAACACATGCCAACTACTTACAATATATGGGACTACGGGATGGACCACCATCTTGACCATTTGTTGGCTTTCCTTCATAATGTTTGCAGGCATATCATATTGTGATCCAATGGTAGCCATTATGTCGACATCCTAATTTTGCTTCCTGCGAACTGCATGAATTCCAAAAGATTCAAAATCTTCTATCAAGTCCCAAACCCAATTCTTATATGATCTCAATAGATCATTTTTTGATAAGAAGCGGACTGTAACCTAATGCACAACCAATTCACTATCACCTAAGACCATCAAGGATTTGATTCCTCTCTTTTGAGCCAATGAATTCCTTGTATGAGGGCCTCATATTCAAAACATTATTAGTACAACTAAACTACAACTGAAATGATGAGAAGTATTTATCTCCCCATGGAGAAATTAACATAACACCAACAAAGATATCCATTCTTACTTCTTGATCCATCAAAGAAAATTTTCCATAGTCCTTTCGAATGGCTTTACGATTTGACAAGTTGTGGTATGATTGTATCTTCTTCATGAATACAGTATGTACCCAATCCTATTTCATCTAAAAGTAGAAAACCAGCTTCTTCTTTGGCCAACGCATCAGCGTATGGATCATATTCATGATCTCCACTTACTTCATCTAACACGGTATCGAAACCTCCTCAATAAGAGTAGTTGGTTCATTATCAACATCTTCCTCTTCCCAATCTCTCGATGGTGTAATTCCCATTTATAGGACTAGCATTGTAGGGTTCTACATGATCATGGCAGATTGGTTTTGTCCTTCATAGTCACTTTGGTTCTATATCGAGTCCCGAGAATCATATGTGACCAATCACCGATAGATAACCACCCATCTTGGTAGTTAAATCTCGTGATAGGCAGATAGCGAAGAGAAGAGGAAGATCAATGATTGACATGTCTTGGGTGAGTGAAAACTTAGGCATACATGGATGGTAAGTTGAAGTCCTTTATAACTCCAATCATTTGAACTGTAGTACCATCTAGTTGTACCACTCCTTTTGAGGTTGGAGTATATGGAATTCCCAATACATCTGTAATTTTCTTGGGCATCATGGAACTATTGGCTCCATAATCAATCATACAATTGTGCACCAAATGACCACAGATGATCGAGAGAGATATAGAAAGGTGGTGATTTACTCGCCTTAGAAATCACTTTCATTTCTAGTTGACACAGCATCGGTTGATATTGTAGACACTAAAATTACGTCACACTCCCATTTGGTCCCTCGACATATAAGCACCCTTTATTACATCTACCTAGCCATGACCCCCTTTACCCCACTAATATTAATTTACTTAAATTAATGCATTATCCTCACTATATTTATTATTTTAATATTTTATTTAAATAATATCCACACATACAGTTCACTTAGACACCTCATCAAACCAAATCAACCTAAGACCTATTCTTAGTAAGTTCCCATAACTAACTAAGACTTACCCAAACCCTAAAAATCAATGCCTACATTCCCTCTAACCACATTCACGCATGCTCACAAGAAGCTCCCAGTCTAATCTATGAGATAACGACATGAGATCTAAGGAAATTATGAGGATCTCCCTAGTTTAGTATACCTAGAAATCTCACCTTGATAGATATCGGTTACCCAACATAACCGTCGCGGTTAAGATGGACTGCACATTACCACTTTTAACCCCTAAAATATCTTATTCTCAAGGTTAGAAAACATTGGGAGAAAGTTGATGAGAAAGAACACATCTCAGAGAGATAACGCATCTTCAGAGAGCAAATTCCAGTGAAAACTTGCATGCAAGGAAGGAGATTGAGCATCTTCTCCTGCACAGCCATCCTAGCCATGATCTGATCTATCCAAGCAAAGAGGAGTGTACATGCAGCCCATGCAAAAGCTTTTCTTCAGTTGGTGATCACTTGCAACCTTCAAACCCATCATCAACACCTCCATCCCTCACACACAGGCATTCAGGAATGGAATCCAAGTAAGTATAACATCATACTTTCTTGGTTTATTTCATTTTATCATCCATTGTTTATCTTGCCCCTATTGACCTTCTCCAACATTTTCACCTCCATATACCCATTAAAACCTCACAAAATCCTACTCCAATCACCCAATACCTCATATTCACCAACCAAATCCTTTGTGTAATCACAAAGGAGACAACAACTTGTTCTCAGTGACATTTTCATATCTCAAAGTAACCAAAGACTAAGGTTACACTAATTGCCATCGGTCACTCCCGACCGACACCTATCTCTCAGTATTTGCCCACACAAACCTGAAACAGAGACCTACCCACCAAATTTCATCTCTCTCCCATTCACCGTGATCTACCCTAGACCTTTATCGACTCAACAGAGACCCGTAGAACCAATCATTTGACCTATTCATTCTATTCTAGCTTAGCTTTGTTAGATTACATGTATTTCTTATTGTGTTTTAAGTGAGATACCTAAATCATTTTAAAATAACAATAGGATTTACTTTTTTACATCATTAAATTTTTAAAATAGTGGATGACACCATCTAGGAAGTATCATACTTCCTGGGATCTAGCATATGCTAGGCGCTTCACTTTGCCCATATTGTTTAATTCCTTCTAGTGGTCTTGTTTTCATTACAAGTAGTTCCTCCTAGCCAAAAGGAAGCTCTCATGATCAATCGTGGATTTGGAAGTCATACGCACACAACAACCCATCAACAACAACATTTGAACAGTATTCCTCCTACACCCATTACCCTATCTATTTCACAACACTTCAAATAAATGATCTAAGAATTAGGTAAAACATTTTGGCATGCCAGTGGGACCCTTTCGGGGTTCCTTGCATTTATTTCATTCCTAGGAAAATTTGTATGATTGTTTCCCTTCTGAAAAGTGTACACACTAATTTTCTTCCTTGGTAACCCACCTCTTCTTTCTATTTTCTCTAAAGGAAACTTTTCT
This sequence comes from Taxus wallichiana var. yunnanensis, assembly GCA_018340775.1. Taxonomy (NCBI): domain Eukaryota; kingdom Viridiplantae; phylum Streptophyta; class Pinopsida; order Cupressales; family Taxaceae; genus Taxus; species Taxus wallichiana. Next base: position 449,573,962 of record CM031237.1, on the reverse strand, counting down.
TTTGGTGTAATTAAAAAGAATCATTTCTTCATGTTTTCTACATTATAGTGAAAGAGCATCCCTTTTCCTCTTCATCTTATTGTGTCATCCAATTTCACATTTCAATTTGGGCTTAAAAATAAGTGCATTCCATTCTGATTTATTGCATTAGCTCACATTAATTGAGGGCAACCTATATGCTGAAGTCATGCCCAACTGATGGTTGACAAACGAATCATAGAAAAGCACTTCTATCCTTTTCTCTTTCTCTGAGTCTTACCAAACCACACAAAAATTCAAAATACATACATTCTTAAACATCTTACCTGGAAGAAGTTGTAGGTGATCACATGATCATGGCATAGTGGGCACCCAACTCATTGCTCTATCGAGTCATACTTCAAAGTGAAGCCCGCCCCCACCATAACATACCTGAAACCTCACCTTTTAGATATCCTTCTTTGTAGGAAGCCATCCTCACCAAAAACTCTATTTCACAATTCATGTGTCAATCCCTAAATAGCATAAGCTAAACAAACATAATAGAAAGGGCACTCCTAGGATCACATTTTCTTAGTGTTTTTGCTTGGCTTGTGTTTTGAGGTGAGAGATCATGTTCATCACTTTTTTGTTCATCCTTGCACGCTCCTCATCACAACTAGTGTATTCTAGCTTCACCTAAGTGTGCCTGGGCCATATCATCATCATTCTCAAAATTATGGGTCTAATTCTACATCAGATTTTAATTCACAACCACTTTCTTTCATCACTATTTCAATTTCACAATAACCGTCATCGGTTACATCTCCACCACCATCGCTTATACCAAATCGACATCGGTTCCACTTCCACTTTTGCTAACCTACTCAAAAGGACATTTTACTTCACTTTATTCCACTTTCATTTTCACGCCAATTTTCCCTAACCAGATCGCTAGCTACTATCATTATTCCCATCTGATGTTTTAAACATCCTCGTGTCATTTGGCATACCTATCATATTTTACCTTAAAAGCACGCCTTTTTGGTATGTTTTGTACCATTATACACATGAATTTTCAGTTACTCACTATCATTTTCTATAGTGTTGTAACCGTAGAATACGTAAATTTTTTAATTTTCCCTAACCAGGATCGGGTGTACAAATGTTTATAATAACTTTTAAGATTTTTCTCAAAATTGAATTTTTTTCACAGGTAAGAAGAAGACTTCAATAAATAGTAATTTTAATTTTTCAATTGTTTCACATTCCAAAACCATTTGGTACTTAATCTTTTTTGTCTCAATATTCACCTATTCTTGTTGTTCTCGTGTCATTTCATTTACAGAGAAAGGGGGTTTGCAACTTGAACCCCTGGCCCAAAACTTATATCGAATATTGGTTCACATGGTGCTGACTTGGAGACAAGCAAGTGCACTCGTATTCCACGCCATTGTGTTAATCAACCACTCCCACCTAGTCCTTCACCACCTTATATTTTATCACCAACCATGGATCCCATCCAGCCTACTACTATCACTCCGGAGATGAGGAGTTCTCACGACTCCTTGCATAGAACCCCGCCGCCTTGTAGTTTTACCTTTCCCACTCATCTACTCGAGACACCTCGGGTTATTTGATATACAACATGCCCATATCTATCCCCTCAACTCTCGCACCCACTCCCGCATCAGCCCCATCTAGCTCCGTGCTACCCACATCTACCTTACCCAAATCATTTCACAGTTAGGTCCTATACCCTCTTGACCGCCATGTCTTCTACCTCTATGGTACCCATTACATCCACCGCACCCTCGACGACTACCCCAAACACAACCTTATCCACCCCTAATGTCTCACACATACCTATGGCTACATTACCACCTCTAATGTCAGTGACCCCTACCCCATTTCAGAATGTGGTTCTTTCCATTCCAAAATCATTAGCTCCTATTACTACTAGGGTTACCATGACCCTTCCACCCCCATATACATACTACCAACAACGCCATGTTTCATCCATTATTCATTCCAGTACGTACCCTATTTCACCGCCTTCTTCTTCACCACCATATATGGAAGCCCCATAGACTGGAGTGCCACCCCTATTATATGCCCAAAACAGACCTTATCATGCTTAGGGAGGCATCCAATCATCACAACCCATTAACAACCTAATTAAATTGATGTTGAACAAGATGCGACATTGAGGCATCAGTTTCCTTCTCCCACAACACTCTCACCTATGATGAGATTTGCAACGAGCCTATTCACCCATCCATTCCTATCTATTCATACCTCAATGCATTGAGAAATGCCTAAATTCAATCGTTCAATAAGAAAGAAGACCCACAAAGAAGATTTTCAGTCATTCAAACACGGTGTTATCGATTGCTCATGATGATGCCTTGCTTTTGAGAACCTTTCACATGTCCCTCACTTTGGACCTGCATTAGATTGGTATGGTGGGTTACCTAAACAATCTATATTCTCATTCAATCGTAGCCCAAGCCTTCTTAGATCATTTCTCTATCAATATCATCAAGAAGGTTACCATGACTCGATCTATATTCCACACGCGGATGAGGAGGAATCTATCGTAGATTTTGTCAATCACTAAGACAACCCGATCAATCAACTTACCTTCCAACTTGCCAAAAATTGAACTCATCGAGCTCTTCACATGGGCTTGCGCTAGACATATCTCCCGACCTTGTAGGTCCAAACCTTCGAACATTCGATGAGGCATTCACTATGCCACGAAAGTTGAGATTCGGACCATCGAAGAAGAAAATCCAATTACACAATAAGAATTTGGCATTCAAGTCAAATGACACCTCTTCTTCTTCCAAACCACAAACCAATTATTCAAAAATAAGGGAACCGCTAATACAAAGGCACTCAAGGCCGGCCTAGCTCATCCACAAATTAGGCTACACCCTCATCTAATCTCTTACCTGTCTAGAATTTTTAATTTAGATGAGAGCAATGAAAATAGACCCCAATTGGGGAACGTTACTCTTTTGTCTTAGAAAATATTATCAAAGCCAAAGCCATCACCCTTCCACCTATAAAACCACACACTTTGGTTTTTACCACCTTTCGCCCCATGCCCGCATGGGATAAATGAACATGATTTATGTAACTATCATTGAGTAAAGGGTCATAGTGATGGCAACTACATCACTTTCAAAAATATTGTCCAAGAAATGCTCGAGAAATGTGATTTAACTGTGGATAATCCCAACGCCACCCCAAGAAAAATCTAAAAATCTTCAAAAATTGTTTTCCAACAATGCCCCTTCATCTAATCAAACTGGTGAGACATCAACTCACGATACCCATACCCTGCAAGGTTCATGCTATCTTTAATGAGGTACCTGTCACCTCCCAATTACCCCATATTCCTTCCATAGAGGAGATCCTAGCCCAAAATCTTCCTTCCACATTGGAACTAACCTCTCCTGTTCCTTCACCAATAGAGGAACACCTTGCATCTCCTTCATCACCAATGGAGGGGTCTTTCGCTAACATTGAGCCCATCTCACCCCTAGCTTCACCACTTAGAGAACCTTTACCTACAGTACCTCCTCCACCCATAGAGGAGCTCCCATTATCTCCTCCACCCATGAGGAGCACCCATTGCCTCCTCCACCCACAGAGGTGCACCCATCTGTTCCTCCACTTATAGAGGAGCTCTCATCATCTCCTCCACCTATCATCGACCCAGTTGAGATACCTTTGCCTCTTGGTGAGCATTCTCCATCAGCTACCCATAACCTCTTGACCTACTTTTGGATCTCTTACCCATGGAAGCTGAAGCTAGCCAATTCCCCGTCTCTAAGACACATTTTATAGGAATTTCCATTAGGTCCTCATCAACTCCACCCATAGACATGCCATTCTCATGTTTGGCCGATCACTTAGATTATGTGGATAGGGCTTTACTATGGGGGCACCTTTTACTCCCCATCTCAACACAGATGCAAAGATCCCTCGTTGATACCTCCACTATCTACCCAAACACATTTTGACCAATCAAACCAAATACAACCACCTCTGCCATGCAACCCCTTCCACAAGACTTACTATTAGCACTCAAACCATATCCTTACCCATAACCCAACCTACATCTAAACCCAAACCCACAACTACAACATTTGCCTCAACTAAACCTATTACCACTTTAGGGGTCACCTTGACCACCACCTTACTCATCCACCTATAAAACTGGATTTAGCCGCATCCTCCAATATCAATACCACACCTACTCCAACACCTAAACCAAAGAAACAAACTCATTGACCGCATACCCCCTGACGCACCAATCACACCCGCACTTTTCTTGTCTCTGTCTTAAGACCTTAGCTTCCCCACATAGTCAAGAAACCTCTACCCACCAATAAACCAAAATCCCAACAACCCATTCCTTCCTCACAAACCTCTAACCTACCTGGCACACAACACGACTTACACCACACCTACGGTCTCTTTACCAACAATACCCCAATACCCTCGCCTATTGCTTCACTAGCCACTACACTTCATTCATTATCCCTCACACCCCAAGTACAACCTGTGTCATCTACCTTCATAGCACCCCCATTATCCCCATGGGTAACTCGCCTCTTCCTCCATCTGTTTTTCCTTCTAGACCTCATACACCTACATCACCTTTACCCAAGAAAGTGCAACCTTAAAAAAACCGCACTACCCCACAATAAGGTAGTCAAAACAACCACACACCCTCCTACTTGTTCATCTATTGTAGCCCTACCTGCACAAACATGACGGATACCTAAAACCACACCTAACTTAAACCCATAGCTTGACCCATTCCTCCCCTTCCAAAAATAGTTCCTCGACAATCAACCACACCTGCACCCAAACCCACATTCACTTCCCATTGTGATCCACTAGCAGGGTCCTATGCCAAAATTTTAACCAACCTCCTCGAGACTTCTGTTATCACATTACCACCACTCTAACCTTACGACCCCCTCAAACCCAAGCCAAAAGGGTTTGATGATACTAAAATTTTTGCATACCATCGTGTGTCAGGGCATGATGTGGAGAACTACAAGGCCTTGAAAACCGTCCTTATCCAATTATGTCCACCAGAAACTAACTTTGATGATGATGACCTTCTTGACGAGGATCCTTCTTCACCGACACCCATTCCCACACTACCCACTCAACAACCACAACCTCCACCCTCACAACTTCTACAACCACTCCCAAGATTTGAAATTACTATGGCTTACATCGAGAACTTGCCATGCCACCACCCCAATGTCATTGCGCTCGGTTCACCTCACAAGGTTTTTCTCTCCAGGTAGGTTTTTGCACTTCATGTCATTATACCACTCATCCTACACCTTCTTTTTGTTCTCCAACTCCTCAAATCAATGTGATACACATCACTACACATGCGCAGAAGGGAAAAGAAAAGGCAACTGACCTACCAACCAATCCTATACCCAACATACCATCTGCACCCATACCTAAAATAACTATCTGTGGCCCCACGTACCCCATTTGTAATGGCGTCACACATCGCACCATGCTCAAACAATTACACCAATCACCCTCAAAATGTCTCTATATGACCTCATTCAAACCTCGTAATCCCATCGTCAAGATTTCATAGAGGTTCTTCAATCTATTGAGGTTTTACCCAATGACCCTACACTCGTAGCCTCCATTATCACACCCCATAATGTAGCCTCTCCCACCAAATTACCACCTTCATCTTCAACCCACCCTGCTCACCAAGTAGCCTCCCTTATCTTCTCATAGGAAGAGATCGTACCACACTAAAATGATGACCTGCACCCATCCTTCTTCATCACTTTGTCCACATTGATGACATACGGGTATGCCGTGTGATGATTGATGGAGGTGATAGCATTAACATCATTTCATCCCATGCATTTTCTCAAATGTGCATACTTGACAATTGCATGTATAAACATCTGGTCATGTTGCATTCATTCAACGACGCTATCACCTCCACACTAGGCAAATTTGTCATCCTTCACATTCGTGTGGGCCTCTGTACTTATTCTAGAGTTGTTTTACGTTTTGGAGGGGGAATTCTAATATAAATTTTTGCTTGGTAGACCTGGATTTGTGTCATGGGTTACGTTCCTTCCACTTTACATCTTTGTGTAAAGTTTGAACACAAAGGAAACACTTATATCATTCCAGCTGACCCATCACCTTTCAAAGCATGCAACATGCTTTACCGACCTAATGATATGCTCTACCCAAAGCTATCTACCTCCACAACCAATACCACTTCACCTACACCTCCACCTATCATTACAGCCACTACTTTCACCACACATACCTCCTCCATTCCTACCATTGCTATAACTTCCACAACTGACCCATTAGCTTCCCAATCCATTAACTCCACCTCCACATTGACCTTCGACACATCATCCATTCCAGCTACCTACATACCAACCACTGACCCCTTGGAAGGTTTTTTTCAATGCCTCACTCTAGGGGAGTACCGCCAATATAGTGTCAACACATTCCTTACTCTACATGAGTATGGAATCCTTCACCAACACCGTCACTATAATCACCATATAGGAGAACGCCTCCTTTATGGTCCTCCTCATCTTTGTACTAGTCTCACCTATGGGGGACTTAATACTACCACTTACACACCTAAACCACCATCACAACCTCACCCATTTTCCGCTGACTTCCAATCACTTACCAATCACCATTTCACCCACACCTTCCTGCACTACATTGTGCGTGGAAGGGTTTTGGTTTTGGATTTTACAAGCAAGGCCGCCATACTATCATTCCATGTACCACCCAGAATATAACGATTGTAGTGGTATCGGATTTCTGAACCACCTACCAAACAGGCCCGCATTGAACTCATTAAGGACACTAGCCCTTCTCCACCTTCTTCACCTGTTCCACCTTCATCACCACCCTCATTGATGGAGTCGATGGATCCTGAATCTATCCCTCCTAATTTTTTTTTCATAAACACAATTTCCTTAAGGCCTTTGACTTATCAATTTGAGGGCGAGGCCCCTTCCACTCTTCCCTTCCCCGTATCCTAAAATGATCAATGATGACACACCTACAATTAACGTCATTTAATGTCGGGATGTTTAATCCATACTCACTTGCCTTGGTGCAGAAGACTCATATATTCATCGGTTGTTACCCTCTGAGACACAAACCATGTTGAATGAATTGACTATCGAGATCAACATTCATACTCAGGATGACCCGCACATCCTAAAGATCGGACAATCTTTAGATGTTGCTGAACATGAAGCCATCACTTATTTTCTCTAAGATCATAACCACGCTTTCGCTTGGTCTTACACAGACATGCCTAGTATTGACCCCACCATAGTGGTCCACAATATTGTAACCATTCCCAATGCTAAACCTATCAAACAAAAGATGAGGAAAATGCACCCTCACATTGCTCTTCTCGTCAAATAAGAACTTCAATGCCTTCTTTCCATTTCCTTCATCTTACCCATTGATTATCCTCATTGGATTTCTAACATTTTCCATGTTACTAAAGCAACAGGGGGACTCTGCATTTACATAGACTTCCGTGACCTCAACCTAGCCTACCCGAAAGATGACTTTCCCTTGCTCGGTATTGATCAACTGGTTGACCTCACCGCTGGTCATGAGATGCTCTCACTCATGGATGGCTTCTCGGGTTATAACCAAATTTTTCTTACCCCAGAAGATCAACACAAGACCACCTTCATCACCCCTTGGGGAACCTTTTGCTATCAAGTCATGCCTTTTGGCCTTAAAAACGCTAGTGCTACATATCAGTGTGCTATGAATTACATCTTCCATGATATCATGCATCGCATATTGGAATATTATGTGGATGATCTCTTAGCCAAATATAAATGTCACTTTGTGAGCACCTCACCATCCTCGAAACCATCTTTGACCACCTCATTAAATATTGCATCTACCTTCAACCTAAAAAGTGTGTCTTCATGGTTCTCTTAGGAAAGCTCCTGGGATTTATTGTTTCCCTCCATGGTATAGAAGTTGACCTTGCTAAATTCAAGGCCATTCTAGAAATGCCTCCACCCACTAACCTTAAACAACTCCATAGCCTGTAAGGTAAATTGCAGTCCATTCGCCATTTCATTTCACAATTATCTGATCGGTGTCAACCATTTCATCATCTTCTTAGGAAGGATGTCTCCTTTAAATGGGATGATGACTGTCACAAATCTTTTGAGGCCCTAAAACAATACCTTCTCCAACCACCCGTACTCATTCCACCTAAATACAATCAACCTTTTTACCTATACATATCAGCTACCGATCATTCCTTGGGAGCCATGCTCACTCATCGCGATGAACAACATAGGGAGTAGGTGGTTTATTATATAATCCATAATCTTTTAGAATAAAAACCCGATACAACCCTCAAGAAAAATTTTATTAGCCTTAGTTTTTGTTGCCACCAAACTCCACCATTACCTACTCAACCACAAAACCTATGTCGTGACCAACACCAATCCCTTACACTTCATGTATGCCAAACCTTATCAAAATCAGCATGCCATGCGATGGCTTATGATTTTAGCTAATCTTGACCTCAAATTCATTCATCAAAAGTCCATCAAGGGCCAAGCTATCACTGACCAACTAGCTGACGCACCTATTTCCAAGGACCAACCCTCTAATTTTGACTTTCCCGATGAGTCAATTACTACTCTTTCCCTAGACGAACCCCCTTACCAAATGACACTATTCTTCGATGGTTCTAAGTGTCAGCGTGGGGGTGGGGCTGGTATTATCCTCATTCCTTTAGATGGAGAACCCATTCCTTTGTCTTTCAAACTATACTTTGAGTGCACCAATACTATTTTTGAATATGAAGTGCTCGTACTAGGTCTCCAAGCCACATATGCCCTAGATGTCAAATCAATCCACATCTTTGGTGATTCACAATTGCTCATTAACCAAGTTAATGGCATGTATCAATGTCATAACGAGATACTTCAAAAGTATAAACATCATGTAGACATACTTTTGACCACATTTGATCATTACACCCTTCAAACCATCCCACGTTCAACCAACAAATTTTCCGATACCATGGCCTACTTAGCTTCCCAAATACCTACTTCCCTATCGTTTCCAAAATCTTTGTCACCATACAATGCCTCCATTCACCTTCTTATTTACCTCACAATGTTTACTCAATCGTAATCAAAACCCCGACGCGAGTGACCTTTGGTATAAGCATTACTTTGACTACCTTTCTCTCTCCATCTTACCTCCTGATCTCACCCATAATGGACAGCGTGCCTTCCTTAAAAAGGTCTCTCAATTTGTCATTATGGGGGACTCCTCTATAAATGAGGCTTTGATGGTATTCTCTTATGATGCCTCACAAGTTCTAAAATTCCTTATACCATTAAGGAGGTTCATGATGGCATATGTGGAGGTCACTTTAGTGGCCTTGTTGTTGCTAAGTTTATTCTTTGTCTAGGCTATTATTGGTCGACCCTTAACCATGATTATTGCGACTATGTCGGATGTGTAAAATTTCAACAACATTCCAACCTTCATCATACACCCAGTTATGCCTTACAGTGTCGCTCGTGACCTTTGTCCCTTCTTTCAATGGGGTTTGGATCTTGTCAGAGAAATCAATCCTCATTCTTCCCAATGCCATCAATGGATCATAACTACTACCGAATACTACACAAAATGGGTAGAAGCCATACCACTCATCTCCATGAAAGCCGAGAAGATATGTGAGTTCATTAACCATCACATCATTTGTTACTTTGGTGTTCCTCATCACCTCATCACTGATAATGGAAAACAATTCAAAAACAAAACATTGCAAAAACTTTGCGACACCTTCGACATTCAGCTTAGGTTCTCATCACCTTATTAACCATAAACCAATGGCCAAGCTGAATCCACTAATAAAACCCTCAAAAAATTCTAATGAAAGTGGTTGATGATACTGGGAAGGATTGGGATACACACATTCCTTTTTCCCTATGGGAATACCGCTCTAGTATTCGCACTTCCACTGTGGCCACACCCTTTTCACTGGTCTATGTTACAGAGGTTGTCCTTCCTCTCAAGTCTATATCCCCTCACTCTGTATTTATATCCATGACATGCTTACTAATGATGAATTTCATCACGACTGCTTAACACAACTAGAGTTATTAGACGAACGTTGTCTTAACGCTCTGGATCACGTTCAAGTTTACCAACAACGTATCAAATGTGCTTATGAAAAAGGTGTCCATGAATGAACCTTCCAAGTCGGTGACCTTTTCCTAAAAGAAAATCAACATGTAACCAAAGCAGAAAGAAGTAAATGGGGAAAATTCACTCCTAATTGGGTTGGACCATACATCGTAACTCATACCTATGGATCGGTGCCTATCATTTATCCTCACTTGATGGTAAACTCAAACCTGAGCCCCTTAACGCATTGCATCTTTGACCATTCTATTGTTGACTCGTTGTCCTACCTCACCCTTTGTCTCTTTACAAGCTCGTCCCTTAAGTGCTATCCACTCCATACACCTCCCTAATGATTAAACAAGAATCATGTGAGTACCCCTCACTTGTTATCTTCTCTTGAATATGTGCACCACGGTACTACACATAACATGATTCTCATGGATAATTTTCATCTACCTTTAAATGAGATCCCATGGTCATTCCACCTTGCCTTTTGAACAAGAGTCCTATCCTCCACCTTGGTCTTGTCCATGACTTCAATGACCTCACATGGGACCAAGCTCTTTGAGTCAAACTTCTAATCAAAGATGACTCCCTCAAAAGGACATCTTCCTCTCGACAAAATTGCTACTATAAATAGACTGCTCCCTTGAAGGACAACTATGTGAAGTTTTCAAAAAAAGAGAGAGAGAAACTGAAGCTTCCTGCATCGATTAGCTTCACGAAGACCTCAAGGAGTACCATATTCATTATCCCATATAGACTTCCCGCATCAATCAGTTTATCAAAACAAAAATCTTTTAAGTCATGGACTTGCCCACTGTGTTCTAGGACCCCTTGCCTAAGGGCCCTGTCACTCAAAACATATAAAATTAGCTACCTTTCACCCACCTTACCATTTTCACTCTCATTTCCTCAATTTCCTCAAGGGACATCTTGGAATTTAGACATTTGGTGATCCTATGACTACCTTCATCGTAGAACCGTTAATCGTGTAATGTCTTTCGGGTCTTATGTTCATCACCCCCTCCAAGGTATGATCTACTCGGTATGATCCTACCCAATTAGGTGGCTTTATTGCCCCCTTCTTATCTTTTAACCATCTTTGTTTACATTTTGATTACCTTATACAGGACTTGGTCCTCGACGCTTACCTTTGAGGTAATCCTCCCCTTTCACCATAATCACCTTCACTTGCATCCTTTTACCTATAATCTACCCATGCCTATTAAACCTAAACTCACAACATGCCCAAAACCTACCAACCCATTCACATATTCTTCCTAGCTCATGGGAGAACTACATCGGCCTGAGGTCCCTTTTTTGTTGGGAATATATAGTAGTAGCACTCCAAGGGCATGGGGCCCTTGGAGGTTAGCTCAGCCATTCTCTACCCTAAAAATTCATCAACCATGCCTAACTCACCATTTACATCACATTTCATTGAGTTCCCCTTTTCGACAAAATTGGAAATTAAGCCACATACATAATAAGTTGCTTACCATAGCATACATTTATTCCACCTACCATCCCTCTATCTTCACTATTCATAGATTATATAACATTTCACATATGACCCATAGTATCATTCATCGCAAAAAATAATGAATCATACCTAAACCTAATTTCCACTCAACCATGCCTAAACTAACATGACTCGATCCATGCCTAACCATAACCTGACTCGATCCATGCCTTACCAAACTTGACTCAATTCATGCCTATAACTTTGACTTGATCCATGCCTAACAATAACTTGACTTGATCCATGCCTAACCAAACTTGACTCGATCCATGCCTAAACCAACATAACTCCATCATGCCTAACTCACCTAATTTCAAACCACACTAAAGTAACAAATCCATATCTCATCTAATACAAACCATAAACTAATGTCTCATACAAATCACAACATACCATGAATCTCATCATAAAAATCAATAAACATGTATCTCAATATACATGTCTATCTCATCCACCCATCATCCCAAAATGTCATGTGACGCAAGCTGATATATATAATACAAAATGTCATCGACACGCAAGTCGATCTCATATATATAAAAGAATGAATGCATCAATACACAATATCTTTAGCACGCACACGGTATATGCTCAACATATACAAAAATAACTCATACATCCTCACTGTCTTCGCACGCGCAGCCGGTATGTGATAAAAATACAACTACCTTCGGCACGCAGCCAACATATATATCCATAAATCACTAGTATACATCAAAAATTGGGTGACCACATCTCAGGCATCTCACCGGATGTCCTCCATCTCTGTGTCACCTACACCCTCGGCCTCCTATGTCCCTATTGGCACATCACCTAGCTCTAGTTGCCATGCGCTGGTGGCCTCTCCCTGATTAGGCCTCGAGCTTGCTGACCTCTCTGTGCTCTCCACACTATGTGTGTAGGATCTCGTCCTCTCCTGGACACTGTTATGCTCTGTACTCTCCGTAGGATAGGAAGTCTATCTCGGCCACCATGAGCTGATCCTAATAATATCTCGCCTCACCTAGGGCATCCCATAACCTAGATACATGCATGGTCTGTGGTGGTCCCATAGGTCTCGGCCCCTATACCTGCCTACACAGAACCTACCTCTGTGCTAACCTATGAATCGTGACCGGATCCTCGTGCTCGTGATGGTGCCCCGCCCCTATGCTTGTGGTGGTGCCCCCTACCCCTATGCCTATATTTGGGCCTATAAGGCCCTAATCTGTGCTTAGGATGTGGCCAACTAGCCCTGTAAAACTACCACCGAGCCGCAAAGGCCGCCACCTAACCATCTCTATCTCCATCTCCTCCACCCTCTCCCTTTGCCATCCGGGCTGCGCAGATCGGCCACTGTATACTTGTAGCTCTGCTACCTCTGACCCCTCCAACTATGTCTGCAGTATACCTATCTGGGTTATCAGCATCGCTATCTACCCCTGTAGGGCATCTCTCTCCAGAATGGTAGCTAAGTCAGGCTACCTCGATCTAGGTGGTATGGCTCGTAGCCACCCACCACTGCCTGTACCTATCTGTACATCTAGCATCATCTATCCACCGATCCACTGGCTCCTCCTCCTCCCTTGTAGGCACTTTGTAGGATATGGTAGAGGTAGAGGCCTCTCCACGTCATCTCCCTGATAATGTGGGAAGGACGGAGGAATATCTTGTACAAGCCCGAACTACCGCTAGACCTTGTCTACTAGGATCATCTCATCCTCCCGACATGGCGACCCTGTATCCACCTCTCTAGCTAGAGCTCAGCTATCTCCTCATGCATGTGCCTATATGAGGGGAATACCACATATGGCCTCCAATAATGTTCACGCCGATAACCCCTCCAACAATTGCCAAAAATGGGCCACATCATATGTCAACCTATCTCGATCTCTCGATCTCCTACAACCGGCACCCATCTCCTGTATCCCACCCACACACATCTCATGGGAAATTCATCTACTCAGGGCATCCCTATAGGTTGAAAATAGACTATGTACTCGTAGGACCAGCAATGCAATATAAATGCACAACATAGACTAAACTTGCGTAGCTGCCCTTATGCCCATAGTTCTCTGAGTATGCACCAAGAATGTTGGTGCCTAGGAAAAGTGTGTCTCATGCACCATCATATCATGGAGCACCCCCAAAAATGATTAGGGAAAGCATCCACCCTCTACATCTGGCAATGCATAACAGCACACTGCCTCCATCAATAGAACCACTAGCCTCGTCTCATTTAAATGGTCTAGGTACATCTCACCATAGCTCAAACTGGTGCTATGGAATCTCAGATCCACCACCCTCACCAAAAACTGTCCCGATCAGCTCCTCTGAGGCCTCGGAGGAGATAGAGTAAACCTAGGCACCCAATATGGGTAACCACAAAATCTGAAACATGTCCTCTAGGGTGATAGTCATCTCACCCATTCAAAGGTAGAACGTGTTGGTCACGAGTCCCATCTATCGATGAGCACGACCATCAAGATAGGCTACCAAAAACATGTCGGTAGCACTAAATCCCACTCAAGCCCACTGCCTCCACGTGTTGCAGCTCCAAAGGGGTCGTTAAGCCACACAATGTCACCAGTAGAGGTGGAACCTTGTCCCGCATGTGTAACTGTGCTCTCCCCTGCATCCAATCCAAGCACGGCATTAATCCCTATTTACCATGACCATATTCACCAATTATCATTACCCTCCACCCTATTTTTACCCTACCCATCTCAACCACCTAACCTACATCACTTTTGCACCCTTGTGCCCAAAATCCTAACCGGTACCAGTTTATTCTAACCGACTTCGGTCACCTTTAAACCGGCATCGGTCACCTATTTGGTGACCAATACCGGTTCTACCAAACCGACATCGGCCAAGCTTAACCGATGCCAGTCATTGTCATAGAAAATTCCACGACTTCCCAAACCCCCTTTTCTATAAACCTCCCCTTGCCCCTTTTACCCCACCTACAATGACCTAAACTCCCCTTAGACCCCTACCCACCCCACCTATACAATTTACTACCCTCCCCCTCTTTTTTTCTCATTATTCCCCCATACCCAAATTTAAATTTTTCCCACCCACAAAAACAAAACACCCACAAAACCCTACAAATAACAAATACCAAAACTTCTAATCTATTTAATCAACAATGTAACGTTGGCGCTTACCTCATCGCGTTGTCGCCGTCTCGGTGGCATGTCCGCCACCGTCTTTGGTGGTTTTCCCGATCCCTCTCCTGCCTCTACCATCACCGAATATCTACTGCAACCTATGACTAATCAACTCTCTCGCCTTGATCCTTGGACTCGCTTTACTCACCCACCCAACCCTCGTCAAATCATACTGCTAGCTCACTGTCTCGTTTCTTCCAGACACTTTTCTCTCTTTTCTCTCTTTTTTTGTCATTTCTTCACTTCACAAATAACAAATGAATAATAAAAACATGGATTTTTTGTTTTTATAGCCCACCTAACCTAACTGATGTCGGTTACCATTGACCAGCATCGGTCGCATGCCCTACCTAACCGTCGCTAGTTTTCCTATACCGACATCGGTTATCCATGACCACCATCGGTCACCCTCACCTACACATTGCCCTTACTTTTCCATTTTACCCCACCCTTTACCTTACTCCTTTACCCCATCCAACCTTTA
Organism: Taxus wallichiana var. yunnanensis; assembly: GCA_018340775.1. Lineage (NCBI taxonomy): Eukaryota > Viridiplantae > Streptophyta > Pinopsida > Cupressales > Taxaceae > Taxus > Taxus wallichiana. Next base: position 449,558,595 of record CM031237.1, on the reverse strand, counting down.
CCCAACCCATTACCTTACCTTTCCTGACCTCATCACTTCCTACCTCCATTTTTCCTCCTTTGGGGACTTCTTATTCTTTTACCCCTACCTTGGCCTTACCCATGTCATGACCTAGATATTTGGACCTAGACCATTGCTAGTGACCTTTTCCCTCATGTGTTCGCTATACCTTGTGGTGTTCTTACCTATGTTGATTGACCTAATGACCTTACCTAGCCTATTTCCATGACCATTTATTCTGACCCTACCTTTGGTGTACCAGAACATACCTAAACATTCCTGTACCTAACCTACGTTGTGTTTCCTGACTATATCCTATACCTTGATCTTTGGATTCACTTCAACCTTGTTTAGATAAACCTATTGACCTTAGACAATGTAGAGTTTTCCTGCTCTTCAACCCAGGTAGCATGCTGCAATTTATACGTGTGCATGCATTTGACTATTGTTACCTTTGACCCTGACCCATTACCTAGATTTCCCGAGTAGACCTTTCCCCCTTTCCCCTATACCCACTTTCCCTTTTCCTCACATTTACCTTTTATCAAACCACTCACCGCTTCAGCCTGCTACCTCATCAGTTCTTGGTTTGAGGGGGATCACCTTCACCCACACATGGGGCAACCACATCTTATTTTTGTTAGCGTCACTTACCAATACAAGATATGCAACAAAAAGGGGAAAATGTAGACACTAAAATTAGGTCACACTCCCCTTTGGTCCCTCGACATATAAGCACCCTTTATTACATTTACCTAGCCATGACCCCCTTCACCCCACTAATATTAATTTAATTAATTTAATTAAATTAATGCATTATCCTCACTATATTTATTATTTGAATATTTTATTTAAATAATATCCACACATACACTTCACTTAGACACCTCATCAAACCAACTCAACCTAAGACCTATTCTTAGTAAGTTGCCATAACTAACTAAGACTTACCCAAACCCTAAAAATCAATGCCTACATTCCCTCTAACCACATTCCCGCATGCTCACAAGAAGCTCCCAGTCTAATCCGTGGGATAACAACACGAGATCCAAGAAAATCAAGAGGATCTCCCTAGTTTAGTAAACCTAGGAAATCCCACCTTGACCGATGTCGGTTACCCCTAACCGTCGCCGGTTAAGATGGACCGCCGTCGGTTACCCCTTTTAACCCCTAAATTATCTTATTCTCAAGGTTAGCAAACATTGGGAAAATTTTGAGGAGAAAGAACACATCTCATAGAGATAACGCATCTTCAGAGAGCAAATTCCAGCGAAAACTTACATGCAAGGAAGGAGATTGAGCATCTTCTCCTGCATAGCCATCCCAGCCATGATATGATCTATCCAAGAAAAGAGGAGTGTACATGCAGCCTATGTAGAAGCTTTCATTCAGTTGGTGATCACTTACAACCTTCAAAACCATCATCAGCACCTCCATCCCTCACACATAGGCATTCAGAATGGAATCCAAGTAAGTATAACATCATACTTTCTTGGTTTATTTCATTTCATCATCATTTTATCATCCATTATTTATCTTGCCCCCTATTGACATTCTCCGACATTTTCACCTCCATATACCCATTAAAACCTTGCAAAATCCTACTCCAGTCACCCAATACCTCATATTGACCAACCAAAGTCCTTTGTGTAATCACAAAGGAGACCACAGCTTGTTCTGTGACATTTTCAGATCTCACAAGAAGCTTGCCGGTTACACCTAACCACCGTCTGGTCACTCGACCAACACCGGTCTCTGTATTTTCCCACACATCCTAAAACAGAGACCTACCCACCAAATTTCATCTCACCCCCATTCACCTATGATCCACCCGAGACCTTTATTAGACTTGCAGAGACCCGAAAATCATTTGACCTTTAGATTCTATTCTACCTTAGCATGTTAGATTAGATGTATTTCTTATTATGTTTTAAGTGAGATACCTGAATCATTTTAAAATAACAATAGGATTTACTTTGTTTACAACATTAAATTGTTTAAAATAATGGACTGACTGCCATCTAGGAAGTATCATACTTCTGGATATAGCATACGCTAGGTAGTTCACTGCCCATATTGTTTAATTCCTTCTGGTGGTCTTGTTTTCATTACAGGTAGTTCCTCCTAGCCAAAAGGAAGCTCTCACAATCAGCTATGGACCCAGAATTCATACACGCGTAACAACCCATCAACTAACATTTGAATAGGTATTCCTCCTACGCCTGTTACCCTATCTCTGCTTTTAGAAACACTTCAAAGAAACGATCTAAGAATTAGGTGAAACAAATATTGTTGCTTCACGACCTGATGGTCTATCGGTAGTACAAAAAAATTCAAAGCCTCCCATAGAAAGTTCCTCTGAGAAGGAATTGAGAGTGCATCCCACATTGAGATGCTCAAATTGGTCTTCTTCATTTTCTCCACAATACTGAATGGAATTGCCCCAACTTTGCTAATACCTTTTTGGGCATTAAAGTATTATTTTGGGAAATTCCTGTTGGGCACTGTGATAGTTGAAGTTCCATATTTCTTTATAGAATGATCTATGGAAACTTATGGCGATCTCTTTCCAAATGTCGTTATCAGCTGATACTTGTGCTTGAGGCTGTGAAGTAGATGTTTGATCAGATTTGGAAGTTTTAAGATCTATTGTTCTCTTCTTGGAATGAGTGTTTTTCGCCATTGATGAGGAATCTGTATTTAACCCAAAAATCTTCCACTTTCCAGTTTAGCAAAGTGGTTTCCTTAGGTTCTTATAGTTGATCTATTGTTTCTTGTGTAGATGTGTTATTTGTTAGCTTAGAAGGGGTGGATGCACTTTGAACCATAAGGGCCTGGCCAAGAACTCCATTGGGACAAAGATTTTGATTGTGGGGTTGGGAAAAAGGATAACACCATTCATAATCTTGAACGAGGTTATTTTGAACCAATATTATGGCTCTAGATGAAATAGCAATAGAAGGGTTCTAGAAGTTCAAAGGCCTGACATTCACAACTTGATTTGTGGCTTGAATTTGTGGTGATTGTTCCCTTGAAAGGGAGGATGACTGTAATGATGATTATATTGAAATTGTTTCCTTTTGAGTGCAACAAGATCATTTCCAAAAGTTTGCGAAGAATGACTTGACTTCAAATAAATCATTTGAAGAGGCAGGTAAAATTGAGTCTGTTGATTAGAGGCTTCGGAAGAGGAGAAATAATAGGCTAATTATTCGTAAGGTCCAAAGATAATGACATTAGAGTTCGTGGAGCTATCTTCCCAAAGATGAATCAAGGAATTTTCCACTCTTATGGCAATGTCGTAGGCATTAGGCAATGTATCCCCTCCCATGGGCTTGATCATAACTGCCACATCATCATTCAAGGCTCACAAATAGTACAAGAAGGCATTATGTGTAGAAGGATTTATAAGTGCGGGAATCCTATTCCAGGTCCTATGGAATCGGAAGTTGAAATCACTCATGTATTCTTGGGGAGCTCTCTTCATGGTAGTGAGCTGCTCCAAAAGTGATAGGTTATCACTCTTGTCTTCAAACTATTTACAAATATTTTCTCCTAACTCATCCCAAGTAGTTATACACCAACACTTAACCCTCAAAACCATTGAAGTGATTTTCCTTTGAAAGAAGTGGCCAGAAGTCTGACATCAACATTATCCTCTGTGATGTTATGGATGACACAAATGTTGGCTATGTCAAGAATGTGTTCAACTAGAGTGACGTGAGTTTCCCCTGTATAAAAGGGTAAAATTTTGAGTGCCACAATGGGTATAGGATCACGTTGAGCCAATAGAAGAGGACTGCTTACATTGAAAGGGGGAAAACTTGATTTCACACCATAGAAGCAAGAGGTTGATTGTTGCTTGATGGAGTGAACCTTTTGAATTATGGAGTTGAATGACCCCTACGAGGTAGAGTTACAACTGGTGATGTTGAAACACCTCTTTTCCTTCTCTTGGGAGGAGATAAGAAAAGTTTGATATGCTGATAATTTCCTTGCTTTGAAGAGGCTCTACTCTAAATTATTCATATAATTTAATGCACTAAGATTTTGAATCCGAGAGATATAGAGTTGTTAGGTACTTTGACTTGTGAAAGTGAGAACAAAAGTACATACTCTATCCCACTGGGTGTGCCAAAAATGGTTGCTGCCAAATCATTGCAACCCCGAATGGCCAGGCTTTAAGTAGGTCATTCGGTGTGATTGGGACACATGGGATCACCTCTAAAGCTATGGGACTTGGGCTCGAGGTAAACCTTTGAAGAGGCATGAATTCATTTTCCTAAACTAAGTGATGTACTACTCGTGCAATAAAATGGCTATCTAATCCTAGGCTAACATTTTCTTGGGTTTTAGGGAAAAAGATTTGCAAAAGGAAACTATACTAGGGATGGTGATGCACCAAATAAAAGGATATGTTGAATCTCATGAAGGGTTAATGTGAGTAGGATGTGAACACCATTAGTCACCTTCACCTATTGCAACCTAGAAAGGGCACAAAATACCACAAACCAGAAGCATACGTTCCTTTGTTAAAACTTGAATCATACAAAATAGAGAGACCAAATTGGATTGAACACACAATTAACTAACCATGAGGATAAAACACATGCACATGTCAAACATTCATTTCACTGATGATGGCTAATGATAATATAACTTTAAATAACGAAGGAAAAGACTCTTTCCAAAATTGATAAAAAATGCTTATATCGGTTGTTATCCAAAATTCACCCCTCAAGGTAATTTTGATAACCTGCATCATTTCTTTAGGCTTGAGTGAGTAGAAATGGTCCAAGGCCCAAAAAATCAGGTTTTGGGATTCCCTTTGGTTTCTCTCTAACTCCCCCATCCAAGAAAAAAATCTGATAAGTTTAATTTTTTTGAGAAAATCCAAAACATTTGGCCTATTTTGATGCAAATCGGCAAAATCAGATATTTTAGTCCTAGATGGTCCATGGGACGTCGGGACGATCGGGCCCATGAAGCCAAAATGGCTGATTTGCAAAGGAATCAGAAAATTTAGGTAGAAATGTCCCACGCCGCACATGGGACACCGAGATGCATGAGACCCACATAACTAAAATCACCGCAGGCATAAGGAATCGAAAAGTCGGGTAAATTTGGCCCGGGTGGTCTACAGGACGTTGACACACGAGTTTGCCCAAATGCTGAAATAGCCGATCACAAAGGGATGTGGGTGGAGTGGAGGTCAAAGGCCCCAATGGCCTAGTCAACTAAGGGATAGATGGGACATTAAAATCTGAAATCGCAACATAAATAGGGAATCGAAAAAAGTGGAGGTTTTCACCCAAGTTGCACAAGGACATCCGGGACACACAAGACCTAAAATGGTCGATATGCCCACATACAAAGGAAAATTAAATGTCTGACCCTCCCGATCTTCAAATGGCCATAAATTTTGACTTGGAGCTCCGATTTTCATGAAATTTAAAGGAAACAACTCCAGCTCGATCAATTTAATATCAGTCTGTTAAATGATAGAAATGTCTGGAAAACCTAAAATAGCTTCCCACACTCATAAGGCCATAAATTTTGCATTTCTCAACAAAAACACACAAAATTAGTACCGTTGGAATCCTAGCTTTGAGACTGATGCAACAAAATAAAAAAAATCTAGAATCTAATAAGGGATCGATGGTGATTTTTTAGAAAACGTGGCTAGGTTTAGAATAGTAGTTTTATTTGGTAGTTGGGATCCATTCAATAAAGCATGGGCTGACATTTCTCACTATTGCAAGTTATGGGACAATATGGGGGTATTTTTAAGCAATAAAACATCATTTAAATCCATTTACTACCTTTTGCAAGTGGTTGAAGGATAGATTTTGGGATTTTCATTTCCCCCTCTCTCTCCTCTTATAAATCTATAAATTGGAGTGTTGGGCTCATTGTAAAGGGAGATAGTTTTGAGTAACAAAACTCTAACAATTTTTTTATGAAGACAATGTGCTACAAGCCCTTGTAGTTTACTCCTTGTATGGTGATCTAGGACCTTATCTTGTAATAGATTGAATTGTGCATACTTATGAAGCAATAGATGCAAGTTTGTGGATGTATCTTCCCCTGCTGTGTTTTTTTGCATTCTTCTTTCCCTTTCAAACTCATTGCAAATATATTGTGTCTATTTATACTCTTGAATGGATTCATTATCATTGTGCATGTATGGAATATTGTTGTGAATGCATTTTCTAGACTATGGAGAACTGTTATCACCCCTTTTAGTATGCAATTTGCTCTTATTTTCACACATTGGAAAGCTATCCTCATTCCCTCCTTTTCTGGTGTATCACCACTTTAGTGTAGGATTTTTTTTCATGCACTCTCTCTCCCTGGTCCCTTGGAAAGTTAGATTAGGATTAGATAGTTTTTATTACATTAGAGTAGATCATGGTAGGTGTTTTAGGAGAAAAAACCAGATTTCTCTCGGAGGTCTATCTTAAGTAGCAAGTCCCACAACTTGGAGATAGTACCCATGTTATCCAATCACACTGTGAGCTCAAGCACACACACTTGTGAAAACCATAGGGTGATGTGATTTGGTGATAACATAACTTTTCCATAACATGAAACAAAATAATCTGAAATAAAGGCAAGCTAATCATCTATACTAAGGAATCATACATTCACAAAGCATATATAAATCAACCATTTAGCACAATAAATCAGGTTCTTCAAGGCAAGATATCTCTCTGAATATAATTAAAAGGTTTTTAAATCTCTGAAGCACTCTTCCAAGCTTGAAGAGCAACTTCCCAACAAAATGATCTATATCCAATGACTCCATAAACCTAACTATTTATAAGTTCTTTAGGTTGAGCCATCACATTAGGCCTTCAACTAACATTTTACTAAAAATAGAAATGTCATTAATTCAAGGGAACAGGCTCCCATGAAAATAGTAATTTTTTTGCAAGGGTTTGAATCAATCAACTCTACAACTCGACCAATCTAGACCTTGTATTTGTCCTTTCATGGCTTCTCGCCTTTGGCCTAGTTCTCGCAACACCTTCTTCTACATGTTTTTGTTGTGTTTCCTCCCATGCACTCATTTGATGCTTATATCCAATGAAGCATAGTGATTCACTACATATGTTGTCTCAATTTCCCTCATGATCTTGGTTGGAAATATTCAAATTTTACTCACAAATTTCTTAAATATTCTTGTGAAATTTTGGCATAAAACCAACCTGTCAATAGATTTGCTACCAAAAGTTTTGGTAACCTCATTTTCATGCTTCACAAAATCTCTAAAATTAATCTTGATCTACTCCTCTAGAAGAGCATCAATGTTTTTATTGAAGAATTTATAGTTAAGAATATAAAATTCTTCGATATGTCATTCAAATCATCCGTAATATCTACTCATTTATCATCCAACTTCTTAATTAAATCTTGTAGACTGACACCGGAATTCCATGGAATTTTGATATTCAAACAACTTTGCAGCATCATTGATTACATCCTCCTGAAGGATTAGATCTGAATCTTCTTCCTAATTTCACTCCATGTTGCCAAATTCAAATTCAGGTTTTTATTGTCCTCCGAAAAAGCTTCATCCATTTTGTAAATAGTAGCTTTTCCAACTTTGTAAATCATTATATATTTCAAGAGCCTCTTAAATTAAAGGATTAAAGTCCTGCAAGATATGCTCCATCCATTCATCTACTGATCTCCTTTTCTGGCCTATATTTTCAATCTCGTGATAAGAAATGTCATCAATAGTAGATGAAACTATCATAGCCATAGTAGTTGAGACTTCAGTAGATGGAGTTGGCTTTGTTACTTTCCATAGCAATGCAGTGAGCTACTCAACCTTGGCCTTAAGCTCGTCCTTAGAATCTTTATCCTTATCATATTTCCAAGAGCAGTGTGTACATCTTGTTTTTCTCCTTCATGAGTGGATTTTCCCAATGAGAATCTAGAAATATGATAATCTGTAGCTATAATTGTTTCTTTAGTTTTTCCCTCAATGGGAGTGGAAACCTCTACAACTCGTTCCCCATATGTATTCACTATCAGGCTTGAAACAATCTTTGGTCTCTTGGCCTGTCTCTTTGGGGTATGTTCCAATATGCTCAGATATATTATAGGCACTTTACTATTTTTCTTTGGATTCTACCTAAACAACCATTCGGAATAGGCGATCTTGATAAAGATAGAATAGTTGATTCAAGACTAAACATTAGCCACAATAAGGGTACCAACAACATTAGTTGTCATTTGAATGGTAGTGGTAGTAATGGATGGGGTGGATGTGAGGACAACCATAGGAGTTGATACAATGATGTTAGGGGATGAGATGGAAAAAAATGGAAATTTTAGTAGAAGTGAAGTAGAAATGGGTGACCCAATAGTTTCTCCAGTTGAGAGAACTAGAAGGGATGAGAATACTTGGGCCATAGAAGAAGATGGGAAAGAATTAATATCCATATAATTTGAAGGAACTGATGTAGGAAGTGAAAATGGAAGAGAAAAGGGAAATGATGGGTCTTGTGGGACACTAGGAGAGTCACTGAATTCAACTATTTTTGTCACAAGTGTTATAGGAGGCATGACTTTGGGAACATGAGCCTTGGAAAGAGATGAGCTCCCAACAACAAATGAAATATTTTTTGGAACTGTATGGGTCTTTTGGGTTGACCTTTTCCCCTTTGTGGGTGTTGATTGGCTCATGGTTGATGGGGCTCTTGTATTTGTAGGTTGCTCTAACCCCTTGGGTGAGATTCCCAAGGTAACCAACCAACTGTGAGTTATTTATAGAATGGTTCATGCCCTCTCCTTTGTGTTGCAACATTATTCCACATACCAATCAATCCATGGCAATGGTTGATTGACAATATTATTATTTTTATACACTTCATCCAAAACCTCATCATTATCCTGCATGTCTTTTGGTACGTTGTCTATTTCAAATTATTGAACCTCATCCAAAGTTAGGCTTTCATATTGCCCACATTTTCAAACCATGATTACTTAAATTAATCTAAGCTAATTACTCCCTCAGGCTATAAATACAACCTTACCCCTCCCCTCTAAACACACGGAGAATAAGCTTTCATGCCATATCTAAGTTCTTGCATCCTTTGAGCAAAGAACATCATTTTGCCTCGTCCTAATGCCAAAATAGCCTCATAATCCTTTTTCCCATCTAGTGCAAAGTAAGAACATCTTTGTTGCAGGAAGGTCTTGCTCCGTCTTGAAGAAAAGCACCTATATATCAAAAATATGGGCTCAATCCAAGTTTCCTAGCCCATTCTGAGGTTTGCTACGGAATGCGAAGGAGGAGGTATAATTATGGGTATTTTATTTCCTTGTTAGTAGTGTATTTTTCATAGCTTAGTAGTTTAGTAGGAGGAATCAATAGGCGTGTATTTTTCTCTCCTCGGTGCTTGGTGTTTAGTAGTTCTAATTTTGCTATTCACTCGTAATCTATAGAAACACAAGCACTAATCATTAGTTTATCATCTTAGTGTCATGGGACAACCAATCCGGAAAATATATTTATTTATTTCCTTTTGCTAAAATAACTGCTTTGTAGGAAGTTAATCATTTATTTATTTTTTTCTTTCTTTTATTTTAGTCAATCATTTTATGATCTAACTCTTTTTTTCTTATTATTGTTATTTTTTAACCTTGCTGTCAAAATTTTAGCTTCTCAGGTGAAGTACAGAAGTCAAAAATAAAAAAACCAGCTCCTGGGACGTTTTTCTCACGTTCAAAATTTCCATTCAGAGCGTTCTCGTAGCCCATCTTCCGGAAGCCATAACTTTTGCTCCCGAACTCGGAATGACTTCATTTTTTTTTAACGGAAAGGTATTGAAAAGATCTATGCAATGAAAAAATAATTTTTAAATTTAGACTTACAAAAAAATTTGGTTTCATTTCTTCTAACACCTATCTTTTTAACAAAAAAAAACAAAATTATAGTTTTATTTATTTATTTATTTCACGAAACATCCTCACACATATGCTCTTTCCTCGCACTTCAAAAGTGATCTTGGAAATCAGAAACGTGAGGCCACTCGAGCTCTAGAAAACAATTTTTATTTTTAATTTTTTGCCTTACATTTAAATTTTCCACGAAAACACTTCTCGGTAACGTTTTCACCCTCTTCTTTCATCATTTTTATTTTTTGTGAACATAATCATTATCGCTATTTCGCAATCATGATTAATTGCAATAATTATTAATATTTTAAAAAAAAATATTTTAATTGTATCCGCGTATGCTCTTTTCTTGCGCCTTCAAGCGATCTAGAAAATCAGAAACGGTCACAATTTTTTAGTTTCTTGTTCTAACATTGCAGGATCCTCTAGCTTTGTTTTTCAACTGTCATTTTAATAATTATTTTCCTTTGTCATATTCTTAATATTTTTTTGGTCGTTGGTTGTGTATGCTCTTTTCCTGCGCCTTTGAGTGATCTCGAAAATAAAAACAACCACGATCACTTTTCTAACATTTCATTTGCGGGATAACTACTAATTTGTTTTACGTAGAACCGCGTTCTTTGGAATATTGTCAAAAACAAAAACAAAAAAAAAACAAAAAATCCATAAAAATACCACCATTTAAAGACAATTGCTGAAACAAAAAAAAAAAAAAAAGTACGCTCAGTGCGCAATTATTTTCTACTAGTGATTTATTTTTAGTTGGAAAGAACCTGCGTTTAATCACTTTATCATATTGTTTTTGCATGTAGACAAGGTGGATTTCATCACCACCAAAGCTACATCGGTGACGTGGACTTGACTACCACGCACCAACAACATTTGCATCTGCATTGCACTTTGAGACCTAGTCTCATCACAGTGTTCGGTATTTACCTCGCCGTTGCTCTTCACTTACAGGTAATGCTGTCGTGCAGCGCATGCGAGTCACGCCTAAATAGCTGTAACAACAAGCTTTGGGCATCGTCCCTGTAAATCTTCGGGGAGTTATAAGGACACCATACACATTCATCCCTCCATCACCTTCCACCTTTTCAAAAACACATTACGGGACGTGGTGATTCACTCCAAAAGCAGTGCAAGTAAGAATTGGTGAGTCTCCTCCAGTGCTCTAAGGGTTCCCCGTACCAATTTTGTCCCCGTACAGAATTAGGTATATCAGGACTAGGGTATATCGGAGGACGCATCTTCTTGGAGTAATAAGAGCCTACATCCACCATTTCACAGCATACTTGTATGATTACATGAAACAATGATCATTCCTGAAGAAGTTACCTCATAAGCCAAAACAATTGAATCCACATGACTGCTTGCTGTTTGAAAACACAATAGTTTAGCATTTTTTTATCATAAAACTTGGCTGATATCAATGTGTTCATTGTAAAAGTTCAGACCCTAGTTGTGTTCCACAAAAAATCAGTTCTCGACCAATTCAATACCAAGCGAAAACATCCAAACAATCCAACAACACAGATCAAACCATCACACCAATTTCATTAGCTTACCTCATCCAACAATACATTTGTCATAGCTTGTCTTCGGCTATATCCAACTGATATTGAGTGACTAGCATTCACTCCCCATATTGTCAATTGTCAAAACATCATCCATAGCTTGTTTCCAGCTATATCAAACTAATATTGGGTAACTTGTTTGAGTTCACTCATTATTCTGTCCACCATCACATTTATCCAAATCATAGCCAACACAAATCCTTTCACAACCATATCGTGATTAACCTATTCAGGTTACTCTCCCCGTCAATAGTCCAGAGCTTATTTAAGTCAAATCTACACAACGTGCAACAAATCGTCTAATAACTCGTCTCGAGTTACATCATCATCATATTGAGATAACTTGTTTGAGTTACTCTCCTTATCAGTCATCACAAGCTTATTCACGATAAATCCAAAGTAATCAAAGTCATAATGGTATTCACTCGCAGTCACAATCATGAAAATGACGACGAAGAAGTCGCACAACCAGAACTCACCACTGAAGAACAAGAACAAGTCAATAGGGTGATAGAACAAAACAAAAATGAATATCTGTTACGCATCCTAGCCATGGGGGCAAAACTACCCCCTGACTTCGGGACCGAAAATTTAAACAAACTCATCGATAATGGTGAATCTAGTTATCACAATGAAATACCAAACAATCCAAATGGTTCTTGGTGAAGAATTATTCACTAAAATCCAAGATTTAACAAAGAAACTTGAGGAAACAACGATTAGAGCTGAAAGATTAAAAGACCTCAATCTAGATTCTAATACTCGCGACATGTTTGATAAACCGTCCCCCGCTTCTCCATTTGCACAAGAATGGAAACTTATGAAAGACACCATTCAGGGACTGCAAAAACAATCGAAACAATTCAACTTTGAAGAATTGTGTCCTTATCCATTTGATACAGAAATATCATGATTACCATTTCCGCCATCCTTTGAAATCCCTAAGTTTGATAAATACAAAAGCAAAGGTGACCCCCGTGAACATGTCAAGGAATTTTACATGCAATGTCAGGAAGTTGCCTATCGAGACACATACCTTTTACGATTATTCCCCCAAAGTTTAGGAGGACAAGCTTTAGACTGGTTTTTCCATCTACCCAAAGGGTCGGTCACGACATTTGCAGACTTATCGGAGAAATTTGTCAAACATTTTTCTTATAACCTAGACTCAGAGATAACCATGCTTGATCTCTGCAACACTAGGCAAAGGCCAAACGAAAATTTTGCTTCCTTTTTACAACGATGGCGCGGAATTGCAAGCCGATTTCCCTGCTCAGTACCCGAGAAACAACTAGTTAGCATTTTTGTCCCTAATCTCAATGCCGAATTATCATTCCACATGCAAATGCATTGTCTGAATAGTTTTGAAGAAGTCATCGAAAAGGGGACACAAATCGAAAAAGCCCTCATTTCTAAGGGCTTACTTAAAGCACCCTTTAGAGACCAACCTTATCGAGACACTCCTCCAAACCAGGACAAATCTAAATTCTTTAACCGGAATCGAAATATCATCAACGATGGTGTTACTGATTCCCGCCATGTCCGAAATGTCCAAAACCATCCCACCACCACGTTAAAATCTAAACAACCAATCATTATCCCTAGAAAGGAAGTTCCTTCTCGGGATCGACGAAGAGAGTTCACTCCTCTGGGAGAAAGTCTATCTAGTGTCTTTCGTCATTTGGAAAATGCTAATATGATTACATATCCCATTGTCAGACCCTTCGAAGAAGGACAACCTAAACCAAATTGGTATAAAGACAATGAATATTGTGATTACCATCGCATAAAAGGGCACTCCACAGATCGATGCATGCAACTCCGCCATTACGTCCAAGACCTGATTGAACGTGGAGACATAGAAGTCGAAAATACTTCTGAGACAAAAACACCTAATGAAAAACTTCACATGTTCAAAATCCATTCCCTAACCATGATAAAAATTCAAAAGATAAGGGTCAATCATCAAGCAATGTCGAGTATGACTCAGTCATCTCGACCATAGATTATGACCAAGACTTAGTGGCAACTATAAAGATCAAAACTGACTGCGCAATCACCACTAGACAGAAAAAAATATGGGTCCCTACAACAAAAAAATCTGCCACTTCGTCCCCGGCATCACCTCCTAATCCACCATCTAATTCCGCCGCCAATTCCTCTCCACAACCTACGCCGTCATTTAATATTGTCAAACAATTAGAGAAGACTCCCGCACAAATTTCAATCATGGAACTACTTAATTCTTCTCCCGCACTACAACGCATCCTTATGCAAACATTGAATAATGCTCGTGTCCCTGAGGACATCAATTCACAACAATTCCAGGCTTTAATTGCACATCTTACAGTCCCCAATCCTATTTTATCTTTTGGTCCCGATGACATGCTTAATCCCAATATCGCTAATAATCATTCTTTATACGTCGAGGGTTATGTAACTCATCGTAAAATCAAGCGCGTCTTAATCGACAACGGATCAGCATTAAATATTTGTTCTATGAAACTTTTACGTTGTCTAGGTTACACTGAAAATGATTTGCAAAACAATATCATAACCATTCGTGGGTATGATAATAGCGAAAGAAAGTCTGAAGGCACAATCACGTTGCCTCTCCAAGTTGGACCCATCACCTTAGACACGATTTGTCATGTGGTAGATGTAGAAGTTGCCTATAACATTCTTGTCGGCCGACCATGGATTCATGCCATGAAAGCCGTCCCATCAACATTCCACCAATGCATTAAGTTTCCTCATTTGGACAAGGAATTTACATTACGTGCAGATCCCCAACCTTTTGAGTATTGTAGATTCCTCGAAGGACGGTATCGACATGATCACTATTGTCCATCCACAGATAAATACGCTTCACCTCGGATAATCCCTAATGAAACACGCATTGATCCTGATACACTCCCTAACAATAATCCAAAACCATCATCTCATAACCAAAACACATTTTCCAATCCATTATCATCCGCTAGTCAACCACCTTCCACCAGTCCTCCTCCCACTAATCAATCATCTTCTTCCACTAATCAAGCTTCTTCTTCCAGCAACAATTATTCTTCCACCACACCATCTTCTTCTTCACCTAGCCAATCTTCTTCATCCAACCACACCTCCTCTATTAAGATACCTCCTCCTGTGAATAACCAACCTTCATCCTTCAATCCACCCCCTTCTTCTTATAACCCATTTTCTTCATCTTTTAAGACTACCAAACTAACTTCCCCACCACATGAGGTACCTATTGGTCCCCCATCTCACACATTTAAAATCATTGACACGGGATGCGGTGAATATCAATTTCAAAAGATGGAAGACTCTTTTTATATCACCAAATCCCCACATAGCTATGACAAACCTAACGCTCCACATCTGAAAATCCATCCCAATTACCAAATGGGTCAGTCAGTTTGGAAAAAGTTTGGTCATCTTGACAACGAACATATTCCAAGTTCTTCAGGATCTTGGTTATATAATGACGACTTTGCTCCATGTTATGAGTCCCCTCAATTTACCAAAGCTCACCGAATAATGAAAAACATGCGATGGCAGGGTAAAGGACTCGGTCCAAATGAACAAGGTCGTTTAGACCCTATAAATTACACACAACATCACGGTAAACATGGTCTAGGTTTCAAGGTGTTTGATGTCGCTCCCATAATAATTTCGAGTGACAATGATGACACCAGTTCTGATAATGAAATTAGATCTCCATGTAGTCTTTTTGAAGACCTCACTGAAACACATCTTGCCTTTGAACATTTTTCTATTAATGTCATCAATTTTGAGCCTACACATCCGAGTCTCATAGACCATGGCCAACCACATCATGTAGCCATGGACATGTTCCAAAATGATGAAGCCATCGAAGAATTCCTTGGAACTCGTGACCAAATACCTACTTCAGACCATAGAAAAGGATTTGAAATCAATCTAAATGCATCGGCCTATTTTGGCGAAGAGATAAAATATTCAGATCCTTCACCATTAGAAAATTTGGATCAAAAGCGCAAACAGAGGATTTCCCATAGTCAAAACCTCACCACCACCTTATCCAATAAACATGTCAAAAAATTCCAACAAACACCTGACACTGATGACCTACATCAACCATTAGCATCGTTCTCCGAAAAGGATACATCTAAAATGCTTGTAGAAGAAACAAAAGACATAAACATTGGCACCACTGAACAACCAAAAATTTTACAACTTGGCATTAGTCTGTCTGACCAAGAATGCATGGAATTTACAACACTCCTTATTGAATTCCAAGATATATTTGCATGGACGTATAAGGACATGCCAGGCCTGGACCCATCTCTTGTAGTACACCATCTTGTGGTACATCCAGATGCAAAACCTGTAAAGCAAAAACTACGTAAAATGCATCCCCAAGTTGCATTACTTGTTAAAGCCGAACTCGAGAAACTCTTGGAAGCTGACTTCATTAAACCTATTGATTATTCAGCATGGATATCTAACATAGTTCCTGTCGCCAAGAAAACTCCTGGCATCAGAATATGCACAGACTTCCGTGACATCAACAAGGCTTGTCCCAAAGATGACTTTCCCTTGCCAAATATAGACATGATTGTTGATTCTACGGCAGGCCATGAAATGCTCTCCTTAATGGATGGATTCTCTGGTTATAATCAAATACGTATTGCTGAAGGAGATCAACATAAAATGGCATTTACTACACCATGGGGCACCTTCTGTTATAAGGTCATGCCTTTCGGATTGAAAAATGCTGGTGCTACCTATCAACGAGCAATGACTATTATCTTCCATGACATGTTACATGATATCATGGAAGATTATGTTGATGATATATTAGCAAAATCTAAAACACGAATAGGGCATCCAAGTGTGTTGAGACGCATTTTCGATAGATTACGTGAGTATAAGGTTCGTCTTAACCCAAAGAAATGTGTGTTTGGAGTAACCTCTGGTAAATTATTAGGGTTTATTGTCTCACGAAGAGGCATAGAAGTGGATCCTGCCAAAGTCAAAGCCATTATGGAAATGCCTCCTCCTCAAAACCTAAAAGAATTACGTAGTCTTCAGGGAAAAATACAATCTATTCGGCGTTTCATATCACAGTTGGCTGACAAGTGCCATCACTTTAATCAGTTACTCAAGAAAGATGCACACTTTCACTGGAACCACGATTGCCAAGATTCTTTTGCTAAGTTAAAAGAATACCTCTCTAGTCCACCTGTTCTTATGTCACCAGTTGCCGATAAACCTATGTTGCTTTATACATCTGCCACTGAACATGCCATAGGAGCTCTACTAGCACAACATAACAATCAAGGAAAAGAACAAGTTGTATATTACCTTAGTCGAACACTTATTGAGCACGAAATACGTTATTCCCAAATCGAAAAAGTATGCTTAGCGGTTGCCTTTGCATTCCATAAGTTACGTCATTACTTGCTCAATCACACAACTAAGTTGATTGCCAAAATTGATCCTCTCAAGTATTTGTTGTCCAGACCCATTCTCACGGGAAGAATGTCTAGTTGGGTTGTATTACTTAGTGAATTCGATGTCGAGTTTGTTCATAAAAAGTAATTAAAGGACAAGCCCTTGCCGACCAACTTGCCGAGGCACCCCTTCCTGGCACAGAACCACTTCAGTTTTCTTTTCCTGATGAAGATATTCTACACATAGACATCGCGCCAGCTTGGACTCTATTTTTTGATGGATCTTGTAATCTCCATGGCTCAGGGGCTGGTATTTTGCTTATCACACCCAGTGGACATGTTATCCCCAAATCATTTCGCTTAGCATTCCCATGTACCAACAATATCGCAGAATATGAAGCTCTCGTCGCAGGGTTAAAACTGGCTATATCTTGGAATCTTACAGAATTAGCTGTATTTGGTGATTCTTTACTTATCATCAAGCAAGTTACTGATGAATACCAGGTCAAGGATGAAAAACTTATCCCATATAAACGCATGGTGGATAGTCTTCGAAGCTATTTTCGATTAATTAGCTTTGATCAAATTCCCAGAATTCGTAATAAATCTGCCGATGCTATGGCAACCATCGGGTCCCTATTAGAAATCGCATCTAGTCAACCCCAGGCACATTTTCTCGTTGAACATCTCTTAATGCCTGCCTATGATCTTCCTGAAAACACTATGGTATGTGAGATCGTGGGTCCGAATAACCCTTGGTACCACGATCTTTATACCTTCATTCGTGATAAAACGTTTCCTGCCGACATGAAACCAATGCATAAACGTGCTTTAGCACAACGTGCTTCTCGTTACACCATTTTAGCAGAAACTCTTTATAAACGAGGATATGATGGCACCCTGCTCCGATGTCTTAATCAGGAAGAATCCTCGAGTGTCTTAGCTGAAATCCATTCTGGTATCTGTGGAGCACACATGAATGGTATCGCCTTAGCCAAGAAAATCTTACGAGTTGGATACTATTGGCCCACCATGGAAAGTGACGCATGTCATTTTGTCAAACGTTGTCAAGCATGTCAAAAGCATGGAAATCTTATCCACGCACCTTCCCAGGCATTACAATCAATAACCACACCATGGCCCTTCTCTCAATGGGGACTTGACCTCATTGGTAAAATCAGACCAACATCTTCCGATGGACATAAGTTCATCATTACCGCTACCGATTACTTCACTAAATGGGTAGAGGCTATGCCTCTCACTTATGTTACCGGTAGCCAAATATCGAAATTTATTTTCAATAATCTCATATGTCGATTTGGTATTCCATCCGCTCTGGTTGCAGATAATGGCAAATCATTTAAAAACCAGGATGTAAAAGACCTAGCCAAACGTTTTCACATCAAACTTAAATGGTCTACTCCATACTACCCTCAGGGCAACGGTCAAGCGGAAGCAACCAATAAGACCTTAAAATCCATCATGGAAAAGATTGTCAACACCCATGGATGAAATTGGCATACTCAAATTTACCCCGCTCTTTGGGCTTACCGTACATCTTACCGCACGCCTACCGGAGCCACCCCATTTTCCCTTGTTTATGGTTGTGAAGCCATTTTACCTATTGAGATAGAACTCCCATCCTTGAGGATCTCCCTTAAAGATGTAATTAATGAGGATGAATACCGACAGTCACGGCTTCAGGAGCTTGAGCTTCTCGATGAAAAATGACTTAATGCTCTCAATCATCTTCAAGTCTATCAAAACCGACTGCAACGCAGTTATCATAAAAAGGTAAGACCCAGAGAATTCGAAATTGGTGACCTTGTTTTAAAAGAAAATCAAAAATAATACCACTAAAAGCGAGAAAACAAGGAAAATTTGAGCCTAATTGGTTAGGACCCTATGTAATCACAGCTAAATTTGGCTCTGGAGCCTATAAATTGGCCACTGCAGATGGTCAAGATCTTGATGAACCAATGAATGCAGTTCATTTAAAGAAATTTTATCCTTGAGATGTTCACTATTCCAGGATACAACATGTACATTGTTCCTTTTGTCTTGCTTATCTCCAAATAATTCAAATTTATTCATTTCCATTGGCAGACATTTTCATTATCAAAATCACATCTTCATATTTATCATCATGAGACAAGTGCTAATATAAATCCTATTAAGTTTGTGAGCATCATACTTCTTCCACTTTCAGTCGCTTTCCTCTATGGTCATACCTAGAAGCTTACTGATGGTAATATATCCCCTTCTAATACATTCTCTCTTTCATAACAAAGCTCTAAACTTCGTTACCCAGTTCGTTTGGTCGTCCATCTCAGTCTTCGGTGTTGAACCCTCGCGTCCTACTAGTCGTGTGGGGCTGAGATTGGGGGCAGATGTTTCTTCCCAAATACAAAGCACTATTGTAAAAAAATCCATCAATTCAATAACTTATGAATAATTCATTGTCACATCTTTCGTCCTTCATAGTCTTTGGTGTTGAGCCCACACTTCTTACTAGTAGTGTGAGACTAGGAATGGAGGAAGGTGCCCTTACTCATCTACGTCTTGTCTTCGGTGATAAACCCTTGCCTCTTACAAGTGGCATGGGGCAAAAGCGTAGAGGGTCATTCTCATACAAGCATAAAAACATTGCAAAATATTCCAAAAAAAAAAAAAAAACAAAGCCAAAAAAAAAAAACAAAAAAAAAAGAAATTCACTCGCCTATATTTTGCCTTTGGTGATGAGCCCTTGCTTCTCACTAGTAGCATGGGGCAAGGCATAGGGAGTCATTTCAAAAATACAAAATCTTACAGTGCTTACAAATTATAGAATCCCCAAACACGTAATTTAGATGCCTAAGTGAAGAGAGAACTATCCCTTAACCTCATATCTTATCAATCAGCAGGCCACATAACTGTCTAAGTCTAGCATGTGACTCATAAAGTGAAAGCTATTTTTGAAACCGGTTTAGTACCATTATGAAGAATGGAGTCACAATTTCCCAAAGGGATTGTTGTTAGCATTTGTCTCTATATTCATTATCTACCTCCTACGTCCTTCTTGATTCTTGGTGATGAGCCCACACATCTTACTAGTTGTGTGGAGTCAAGAATGGAGTTGGAATTCTTTTCATCATATCATCACCACCATATCATGCCAATGGAAAGTGAATTTATGTTATTTTGAGCATAAGTTACAATGCGGAACACGGTACATCGTCTCTCAAAAATAAGTCTGCACTCTGGTCCATAAATTGTCAATCACAATGTAAAAATCAAAAAACATTTGAAAATCATCAAAAATCCAAAAACAGTGTAAAAATCCAAAAATCCAAAAACAAAAAGTTTTGAAAATCCAAAAATCTAAAAACAATGTAAAAATCTAAAAATCAAAAACATTTGAAAATCATCAAAAATCCAAAAACAGTGTAAAATCCAAAAATCCAAAAACAGTGTCAAAATCCAAAAATCCAAAAACAATGTAAAAATCTAAAAATCAAAAAACATTTGAAAATCATCAAAAATCCAAAAACAGTGTAAAAATCCAAAAATCCAAAAACATTTGAAAATCGTCAAAATCAAAAATCCAAACACAAAATCAATCAAAAATCCAAACACAGTGTAAACATCATAAAAATTCAAAAACATTAGAAAATCCAAAAAAATTATAAAATTCAAAAACAAACATTAGAAAATCAAAAAATCCAAAAACAAAAACATTAGAAAATATCCAAAATACAAAAACATTTGAAAAATTTTCAAAAGACCAAAAACATCCACAAAATTGTAAAAACTCAATAAGTAACACAGTTCATCCTTTGAACTATTATCCCAAACGAATGGTCCAACCACCTTATGACTACCAATTTCAAACCACTTCTCCTCGCGTGAATCCTCGCTTGGGGAAAATCCGGCTCTCATTGTTTCCTTGTTTGAGGAGACTGACCCAATCCTTTGTACCTCTGCTTGGGGGCACATCTAATCAATCATCACTGTGGAACACGTTAGGGACATGTTTACTGGTTCTTGTGTTGCATTATTAGTGGCAAATTATTAATTGCTTTCTTGTATCTTGATATATTACAGGGGGCATCTTGATTTTATATATCCTGGTGTTCTCTGTAATATTCTTATGTTATCTGATTGCATGTCGTACTGGGGCATCATACTTTCTTGATGGCCTCTGTCTATGCTCTCTTCCATTTGCATATCGTACTGGGGCATCAAACCTTTTTGATGGCCCCTGTCTATGCTATCACGCATATTACAGTCTAGTCATCCTGATCTTTTATATCACGATGCATCCTGTTATGTGCTATATTAAAATTAAGATGCTTTTCGTCACGTGAGTATCTTCCTGCATGATCAACATCTTACTTTGCACCCCATCCATTCACCCATACTAATGCATTCTCCAGTTTGCGAATCCTACTTGATCACCGTTGCAGTTTGCGAATCCTACTTGACGATCTTTCTCAAGTAGCATTCACTATCCAGCAGCTCCTTCTCCCCCACCATGATCACCATGTATTTGATCCATTCATTCTCACTTCTCATTTTTACTCCTCCGCCACTTATACCCATATTACCCTTCTCACCATTCCTGTCCCCTCTCACCCATTGGTATTCTTTCCTTTCACCCGTTTTCTTCCCGCTTGACAATCTTACTTAATAACCCCTTCTATATGGAATCCTCAGTGGAGGTTTACCCTCTCCCTAAGATCTTCCCACTGTAGAAGCTTCTTCACCACATGCCCTCTCATCAAATAACCATCACCACCAAACACATCTTCCAACTCCACCTCTTCTACTTCCCATTCCCGCATCATTACTCTCACCACGTGGGCATCCCAATTAAGGATTCCCCTCACACTCTCCACCCTCCACTACATATATTCCTTCATCCATTCATGTTATACTCCTTTGTGTCCTTTCTTTCTTATTATCACCTCATCTCATATCATATACCACTTAGGCATACCTCACTCACTCTTTTCTCATCCTTCCCCAAATCCACCTTATGCCTGGTCATCCTACTTACACGCTCTCGTAGTATGGCAAATTCACTTGAGGGTTCCCCTTCAGTCCATTTTGTCATACCCTATTCCCACCAACTCTAACATCATCCTTCTTCTTCCTCAGCTTGGCGATCTTACTTAACCATTCCAGCCGCATGGCAATCTTACTTAATACTTCCACTTAAGGTTGATCTGCCCTGTGGCCTTCCCCCATCCCATCATATTTCGCCCATCTTATTTCTCCCACCTCTCATCGTGATCATCTTCTTCACCCTACCATTCCACCCCTATCCCCAATATCATTTTGTCTTTCTCTTTGCATATCATCCCTGTCGGTTGGGTGACCCTACGAAACTTCTCCAGCAGTATGACGATCTTACTTAAGAGATTCTCTTAAGCATGACATGTCATCTTACACTCGCCCATCACTCTCCAATCTCACCACCATATTTCCTCTTCATTCCCCATCATCACATCTTTTTACCACCACTATCACCCTCCTCTGCTTGGCAATCTTACTTAACCACTCACCCAGCATGGCGATCTCACTTAAGAGTCCCTCTTAAGGATGATCTATCTCCTTGCCTTTCCCCATCACTACCCACCCTTCACCCTTCATTTTTTCTCGGCATTCCCCATTATCACATCCTTTCACCTCCTTTTCGATTCTCGCAAACACCACTTCTCGCTTGACCATTTGTCATCTCCAGTTTTGCTCACATGGCAATCTTACTTAACCACTTCCGTCACATGACAATCTTATGTTAGGGTCCTCCCTACACTTAACTTGTCATCATGAACTTCTCCCCGCCTCATTCTTAGTTCACTTTATTGATCGTTTCTTCCACCTGGTATCTCCTATTACCCACTTTTTCCTCCTACTATTATCCTTTCTCCACATATCTTCTTACAACATACAACTCATCTCTTCCACCTACAATCACATTCTTTTCCCCCATTTTCCCCTCCTTGATCCATCATCCTTCATACCATTTCTTCCCATTCTTTTCATGTCTTGGTTCTTCATCCTCACCTCGTTCATCCTCATCACCCCCATCCTCTCCTCACTTTCACTTCATCCCAACTCCTCCCTCCCATCTTCTTCACTCTTTCCCCTTCATCTTCTCACATTCCCCCTACATTTCTACCCACACACATATTCACCATTACTGTTAATACTCCTATATCATTCTTTCATCATCATCTTCTCTTCCCGCACTCATAATTGTCAACGGGTTTTCCCTAAAAATTATCAATCCTCATTCCGCACGACCTCATTCACTCCCTTGGACCTTCTAGAGTTTCCCTTCATTCCTTCCCTCCTCTAAGCCCACCACTCATTGTCAACGGGTTTTCCCTAACGTCCCTTTGTTGGCGTTACCCTTTCCAGTCCTCATTCGCTTTCTCTTTTTCTTCATTTTTTCTTTCACCCTTCCCCACCACTCATTGTCAAGGGGATTTCCCTAACATCCCCTCATTGGCATTGCCTCTTCTATCCCCCATTCTCTTTTCTCTCCTATTATTTTCCCTCACTCCCACCCTTTCTTGTCACTTTTTACCCATCTCTCCATCTCCTCTTTGCCCTCTTCAATATCTTTATTGTCTTCATCATACCTCCTTTTTCTATTTTCCCATCATCCTAGTATCCTCATTTCATGCATCTCCACATCTTTTCCAATCGATGTCATTCCTCCCCTCTTTCTTCTTTGAACATTCCTTCTACCATTTCCTTTCCACTTATTACCCCCTTTATGTATTCCCTTCCTTCTCCATCATTTTCTTTGTTATCCTCTTCTCTCTCCCACCCCTCGTCTTATTTCCCTTCCCCTATATCATCTTCTTCCCCTTTTTCCATCACGTTTCCTCCTTACATCCCCATCGATAACCTGGTTGTTCAGCGTTGTCCTGTCTTTTTTATCATCCCACTCTCCACATGCATCTCCATACGGTTTGTTCCATATTCTTTGCCTTGGTCTTCCTCGCAATGACGTGATTCCTTCAATCTTCTCCTTGTATTCGTTCTATCTTCCTTTCCTCTCCCCTAATTTTCACGTTTCTTCTGACCACTTCCCTTTTCTCTACCACCCCTACCTTTTCGTTCATTCTGTATATGTTTCTCTTCCTTTCTCTCCTCTTTTTCACACTTTCCTCACCCCTCATAGTTTCTTTTTTTTCTCCGTTCTACTTCTTCTTTTGTCCTCTTTCCATTTCCCTCCATTTCACCCCCTACTCCCACCTCGTTTTCTCCTTCTTATTTATCCTTTCCCATTTCCTACTTTTCTTCACTCTCTCATTTATTTCACTTCCACGTATCCCTCTTTACTATCTCTGTTGCTTCCTTCATTTTGCACATCTCTCTATTTCATCCCTTCACCCTCTACTCTGTCATTTTCCTCTTTTTGCCTTGTTTGTCCTTCATCATTCCCTTCTTCCCCTATCATCCCTCTCTCTTATTTCTACCTCTTTCATTCCTTTTTTTCCCCTCCCTATCTCCCTTACTCTTCTCATAATCAACCCCCAACCCTATCCATTCCCTTTTCTCTTTCCCACACACCCTCACACCTAGCATTCAAGGTCGATTGAATCCTTTCTCCATTTGCGTCGTGCGGTCATTCCAGTCTCTTCCACTCCATTATCATCCTCTTCTCCACCGAATCCATTTCCTTTCTTTTCGAGAGTTCTGTCATATATTTCATTCTCATCAGTCCTCTCGAGGGGGCATCACCACATCTATCCATAATCACATCTTCTCATGACATTTTTGTCTTGGAGGATACTATGACATCTGTCACTCACCACTTTCTATTCTCCCCAACAAACATTCGCTCTACCTTTTAAAAAGTAGATTGAATTCTTCCCCCATACCGTCTACTTTCTTTGAAAGGACACTACTTTCATAGTACCCTTCCAAAGAGGGGCAAATGTAGACACCCCAATTTCACATCTATCCTAAATCAATTAATTTCCCTTCCTCATTTCCCACAAAAATACACTTCGAATTAATCAAATATAATTTGATTAATTATCCATTTCAAAATCTAAAAATAATCTAATCCTCACCACATGTCATTATTCTCCATGTTTTTCCACTATTGAATTAAAAATTCAAATTCAAATCCTCACCCACCATTCGTGGTCCCCACTCACCTAAAATCCTCCACTTATGAATTAAAAATATAATTCAAATCCTCACCCATTCTTCGTGGCCCCCACTCACCTAATATTGCCCACATTTTCAAACCACCCACCTAATCTTGCCCACATTTTCAAACCACCCACTTAATCTTGCCCACATTTTCAAACCATGATTACTTAAATTAATCTAAGCTAATCACTCCCTCAGGCTATAAATACAACCTTACCCCTCCCCTCTAAACACATGGAGAATAAGCTTTCATGCCATATCTAAGTTCTTGCATCCTTTGAGCAAAGAACATCATTTTGCCTCGTCCTAATGCCAAAATAGCCTCATAATCCTTTTTCCCATCTAGTGCAAAGTAAGAACATATTTGTTGCATCTTGCTCCGTCTTGAAAAAAGCACCTACATATCAAAAATATGGGCTCAAGAAGATCATTCCGTTGCGAAGGAGGAGGTACGATTATTGGTATTTTACTTTCTTGTCTTTTTCTAGCTTACATAAACTTGAATATAGAAAACATTTGAAGAATGCACTCTACTCAATCATAAAAATGGAGCTACCGATATCTCCCCATCCGATAAATTCATTATTCCATTTTATGGTAACGATATATAAGAACATCCACTCCTGGAATTCCTTTGTAGAGGGAAGACGAAGGAGGAGGTGTCATTGACCTTATTGAATTCTAACCGTACATGGTTAACAAGCCCATCACATATATGACTTGTATCCAAGGTTTCTTATTTGGTGCCTTTACCCTTTCCTATAAGTCTAGAAAATCAATTTTCCCAGTGTCCTGTCCCCTATAATCCCCAGATCGGAAGATAAGAAAGACTACATAGAAAATCAAATAAATGAATACTTCATCTTTTCCTTGCCCTTGTATGTAGAAGTAGATGTCAAATTCTGAATTCCAAAATGATGAAGAATAGAAGTCTAAAACCCAAACCCTCCAACCGTGGAAAACCCAAATTTTAGAAACGAGAAGAGGAGAAGTCTAAAATCCCAAAATGGAAACCTTTGAAAACCTGAATTAGAGAAGTCTAAAATAACAGGTTCCAAAAAACTGAAGTGCAAACCTCCAAAACAAAGAAGTCTAAAATCCAAAATTGAAAACCTCCGAAAACCTGAAAATTAGAAACCTTTGAAACGAAGAAGTGAAAACCTCTGAAGAAAGGACTTCAAACAATGAAAAGAGAAATCCAAAGTCCAATGGCACAATCCCAAAAAAGAGAAGCTTCAACAACCCAAAGCTCTGAATTCTAAAAAGAGAGTTCTCAAAAATGTTGATCTCTGAATTCTAAAAATAAGAGGTGCTAAGAGGGAAAATTGGAGAACTCGAGAGGATCTTTGCAAACTCTAAGTGCCTGTAGAAACTCAAATTGTGGAAACATGGTGGGAAATGAATTTTTCATTTCCCAAGGTATGCAAAGGAGGAACAAAGAAAATAAACAAGGAGGAAACAAAACAAAAGATCTTAAACCAAAAATAAAATGACCAAAATAAAAATACCTTGAGAATGACGTTGAAAAGTACAAGATACAGTAAAAATCGGGTTGTCAGAGAAAAGTGTTAGGTGAAAATGTGATTTAAATAGAAAAACCCGATATTAATGGTGAAATTTCAATCAGATGGAAGTAGGTAGGAATAAAATTTGTAGAGAGCTTCAAATTCCAAAACCCAAAGCTTGGAAATTTGGGGCTTTGGAATTCAGAGATCAAGGGATGAAAATCATGGAATGGCTCAGAAGAGTTCCGAAATCTAAAAGCCCAAAAGTTTGAAATTTTGGACTTTTATACTTTCAGACTTCAGAAGTTTGAAAGAAATTGACTCAAAAATGATCGAGAGTTCCAAAACTTGAAAGCCCGAAAGTCCAAAATTTTGGACTTTCGACTTCAAAAGTCTGAATTTTTTTTTTTCAAAAAACATGACCTAGAGTTCCAAAACCTGAAAGCTCAAAAGTCCAAAATTTCATACTTTCGGGGTTTCAGACTTCAGAACTCTAATGGGAATTTCCTAAAAATGTGACTTAGAGTTCCGAAACTGAAATCTTGAAATTATGAAATTTTGGAATTTCAAGGTTTTAGATTTAGAACTTGAAAACAAAGTTTCAAATTTAAGTCAATTAAACCCCGAAAGGGAAAACCCCAAAGTCCGAAGTTTGAATTTTCAGACTTCGGGACTTGGAGAATTTTCAAGATGTAGAGATCTTCTGTGTGAAGATTCTTTCAAAAAATTTCTGATCGATTTCAAAGTTTTCTTCTTAAGGTAGATTAAATCGGTAATAGTAATAAATAACATTAACATATTTTTCGGTAGCTCAGATTTTTTTTTAGAAGATGATGCAAATTATATGTATATTAGTCATACATTAGTCATGAGGATTAAATGCCTATAACAAGACTAAGGAAGATGTTTAAAGTGTAGAAGTCGAAAGATCTAATGTTTTGTATTTTGAGGAGAGTATTTGAGAAACAAATCACATTAACGGAGTTAGTGGTAGCTCAACATTTTTTTGTTAAATAAGACAATGTGAAATATATGTATATCGTACATACTTTATTCGTGAGGATTAAATGTCTGTAACTAGTCTAAGTACAATTTTTTAAATGTATCGATTGGTGGGAAATTCCTCAACAAGCTATCAAATACAAATGAGAAGGATTACAAATTTCCTAAATCTAAGTATGGCCCTTGTCACTATAGCCATTTTCATGGAAACAATGCTCTCTATAAGGTGATAGAGGGTTATACCTATCTGAGAAAATATTTGATTATTAATAATTTTATTGAGTACCACTAAAACAAGGGTCTATTATCTCTTACTCACTATAAGTTATATTTAAAAACTAATCAATAAATTTATTCCAAATTGTTCAAACTTATGCTAACACATTTAGAGTACCACTTCTTCTTAGGTTGTAAACATTTACCGTCTGATATGTTGTATTGATTGAAGTTAAAAATCACTAAGAGTTTTAAAATAGCGATAAACTAACAAATCATGACCTAGCTTAGCAATGATTCTGCTAGGGTCCTACCATTACATCTTGTCAGAATCATTGTCTATACACTTTTGGATTGTTAGTGATTTTCCTTGATTATAATTGTATCATATTTTATGAACTATCCATGGTAGATCCAAGTGCTACACTACAAACCCTCAAGAGGGATCCAACCATATGTAGTGTCCATAAAATATATTGTTTGTAACATATAATTCTCAACGTTTGGTATGGGAGAAATCATTTACAAAATTCTTAGCTTCATTACTTATCAAAAGTAATGGTACAAAGGATGCTAGGTGCAACATTTTATTAGTTTGAAAATAACGATAAAATAATAAATCATGACCTAGCTGAGTGACCGCTATGCTCCTACCATTACGATCATTGTAGAATACTATTTTTACAAATTTGGATCGCTAGTGTTTTACATTGATTATAATTGTATCATGTTAGTGGAATGTAATCGGCAGAGAAAATAGTTTTGATACATACCCTCTAGAGGGATCAAGCCTTATGTAGTTCCCATAAGATATATTTTTTGTAACATATAATTCACATCAGATCTTATGGGAGAAAATTCTTACCAAATGCTAAACTTCATTACTTATCAAAAGTAACAAAGATAGCGGACGTTAGGATCAACAGTTTCATAATTTGAAAATAGTGATAAAATAAAAGATCATGGTCAAGTTTAGCGGTCCTTAAGCTCCTACCATTACTATTAGTCATTATAAATGCTATATGTACAACTTTAGATCGGTGGTGTTTTTCATTAATTATAATTGTAACATATTGTCTCGTCCATCCCTAGTAGATCCAAGTACTGCAATAAAAACCATCAAGAGGGATCAAAACTTATGTAGTACTCATAAGACCTATAGTTTGTAACATATAATTCACATCTGTTTATATGAGATAAAATGCTTAGCAACTACTAAGATTTTATATGTATTGAATGGAACAACATAATGGCCTCTAGGATCGCTTATTACTTATTTAAACACTATGTGTATAGTTTTGGAATGCTAGTGTTATCCACTGATTTTAATTTTACAATATTTGTTATGTTTTACATGGCGGAGAGAAAGTCATGTACTACATACCCTCGAGAGGGATCAAGACATATTATGTGTTTCCCATAGGCTCAAAAGTTTCTTATTTTGAAAATATCCATAAAATAACAAATCATGGTATACCTTTGCTACCTCTAGGGTCCTACCTTTACCTCTTGTCATTATAAACACTATCTGTATAGTTTTGCATTGCTATCCTTATTATGTAGTTCCCATAAGATAATGGTTTTCAACACATATTTCACATTCTTTCCTATCAAATAAAATTCTTAATGACCGCTAAGATCCTTTACTTATTAATGAAAATGGCATATCAAACCCTAAGCTTAAAAGTATCTTTTTTTGAAATAGCCATAAAATAATAAATCATGGTATAGCTTAGTGACCACTAGGCTCTTACCTTTACCTCTTATCTTTATAAAAACTATCTCACATTTTTGCATTGCTTAGCCTTATTATGTAGTTCCCATAAGATACATATTTTCAACACATATTTCACATCATTTCCTATCAAATAAAATGCTTAACAACTACCAAGTTCATTTACTTATTTATAGAAAAGGCATATCGATCGTAGGCTCAAAAGTTTCTTATTTTGAAAATAGCATAAAATAACTAATCATTGTATAGCTTAGTGGCCGCTAGGATCCTACTTGTACCTCTTTTCATTATAAACACTATATGTAACATTTTGGAACACTAGTGTTTTTCATTGATTATACTTGTATAATATAACAACTTTGGATCATTAGCCTTATTATGTAGTTCCCATAAGATATATTGTTATGAACACATATTTCGCATTATTTTCTATCAAAGATAATGATTAGCATCACTTGAGCTCCTTTTCTTATTGATGAAATGACATATCGACCCTAGGCATAAAATTTTCTTAATTTGAAAATAGTCATAAAATAACAAACCATGGTATAGTTTAGCAGCCACTAGGCTCCTACCATTACCTCTTGTCATTATAAACACTATTGTTAGTTTTTTAACATTAGTGTTTTTCATTGATTATACTTGTATCATATAAAATATTTCAATCACTAGCCTTATTATGTAGTTCCCATAAGATATATTGTTATTAACACTCAT
The DNA here is from genome assembly GCA_018340775.1 of Taxus wallichiana var. yunnanensis. NCBI lineage: Eukaryota > Viridiplantae > Streptophyta > Pinopsida > Cupressales > Taxaceae > Taxus > Taxus wallichiana. Next base: position 449,528,336 of record CM031237.1, on the reverse strand, counting down.
ACCTGGTTAAGAGCTATCCTTGATTATTAGATATTTCACCGGTTTTAGGTGAAACTATGATTGCTTATCTTGCTTGAGTTAATTGGATGACTATTTAAATAGTACGTTTATTGTTTTATCATGATTGGTTTCATTATTTAAAAGGTTTATCATGATGGCTTGATTTATATTTGTAAGGTTTCTTATTAGTTGATTTGATATTTATGTACTAATTTTCATCTCTACAACTATGTGCAGTTAATAAATCTTATGATCCTTGTATGGTAGATTAAATTTAGTGATGACCCTATTATCCAATTCACCCCGTGGTTAATTTGATAACATGCATCAGAATTCTCAAGTCCCAGGCAAATGGATTGATTCGGGGAAAAAATCATGTTTCTAAGGTTCCCTCAGATATTTTTCTAACTCCCCTGGCCGAAGAAGGAAGGAGCAAGCTCTGAGAAAATGTGAAAAGTTACAGAAAATAAGCTTGGGCCAGAAAAAATTGTGAAAATTGGCTAAGTCCTGGTCCTAGGGGCAGTCGGGACATTTGGGACATCTAGGCGCGGATCGGCCGAAAAGCCTCCAGGCGGCCCGTGAAGCAACTGGGACATCTGGGCCGCAGGTACGCGCGGGACGCGAAATGCCCGAATCGGCCGAAAGAAAGAAAATTTTCCAAGTCTTTGACCGGGACAAGCGGGACAGTATGGGACATCTGGGCCGGAAGTACGCGAAGTACGTGAACCGGCCGGATCGGCCGAAATGGAGAACTTCAGTCCGAAACAATGTGGGACAAGTGGGACAAAAAGACGCGAATCGGCCGGATCAAACGAACCGGAACATTGAGGAACCAGCCTCTAATATGGAGATTCTTCTCTCGCCACAAGTCCCACGCTTGGAGAGAGGTTTCCATGTTGTGCAATCACACTAGATGCCTAAGTGATCAACCTAGAAGCCTGATCGCATCCGGGGGTGCTTTGTGATTTTGCACTAATGCACCCTTTTCAAGAAAACATGTATAGTCTTCGCACTTCTATTTAAAATATTATTTTAAATGCCTTTATGAGGCACTCATATTAGTGTCGAATGATTCGTAATGATTGTAAATTTTTTCTTAGCGATAGAAAAATATACATACATACATTATATATATATATATAAGAAAATATATATGGGTCAAGGTGTATATATATATATATATATATATATATATATATATATATATATATATAAAAAATTAATTCTTGTGTCTTATCTTTTAATATATGTGAATACCTTAATAGGTTGAGCCATATTCGAATGGTAATGCTATGTTTAATTATTTAAGGGTTGGGGTCACCAACTCGACCGAGCCGCACTGAGCTCAAACCAAGTTGTGTGTTTTTTAACTCCCACCAAGCCAATGTTTGAATATTTATATGTGCCTTGGTTGATGCAATCGGCAAGTGGGAGTTAGGGTTTTGAGGGATGTTTGATTCTCATTCGTCGGATGGTGGATGACCGCCCAAATAGAGGGTTATGATTGCAAGTTGAGATGGAGGTAACACCAAAGTTGGTGGATGGTGGTTTATCAGAAAATAGTGGGAATTTGGAAGGAGAATTGATAGTTTCATTTAATGGAATTTATGAGGCTCCGTAGCCTTGGGAGTACTAGGAATCTTCTCAAGGAAGCAAACCCGAGCTAAGTGGTATTTGGTCTTTCATTTTTTCATTTCTCTTCTTTTAGCTCACCATGTGAGATCTGAATGCAAGAATGTCATGGCTATTTTTGGAGCATAATGTTGGACTCGAATGTAAAAATTAAATCCAGTTTGTTTAGCATATTATATAGTCAATTTTATAGATTTTATCGAGCTTTGGTGTCGATTTGAAGATTTACATCTGCCTTGCTTTCTAAGAGATCTTTGGAGGATTTCAGGAAGAAAAGAAAGCATATTTGGCCTTCAAAAATGCATTACATGCATGTAATCATCTCTTTCTCATCTTAGCATTTATAGGATTAATATATTTGAATGAAATGTGAGAAAAATTGGGTTTCTCTTCATCATTTTATCCTTAATGGGTATGGTTAAATCTTGTTTTAAAAGCAATAGTTGATTTCATACTGGTTTGGAGGAATTTGTCTATGTATGTGTTAATATTGAAAGCACATATGTCTATATTTTTAAAGCCACATTTTCATTTTGAATACGATTTTGGGTATCACCTAGACTGTGAATGAATGCATGTTTGTTAGTGTGGAAATTTATAAATACTTGTGTTTATTTTTATTGGCTATTCATTCACCCAATTTTGGGGGTTGTGTTCGAGCACAGGTGCAGGTTGTAAACAAAAACTGTAATTTTTTAATTTTTGAGCTCAAGATCATTAGCCCTGTAGCTTAACGTATATGACCAATGTTCATCATTTTGGGAATTGTTTGCAGGGTTGGCTATCTATATATCTACATCATTTCTAATTGTGTTTTGTTGGGTTGAATTGTACCTATGTTAAGATTGAATAAATTGACTCTGTGGAAATTGATTTTGAGCTCAAGCTTGTATACCTGTAAGATGAACAATTTTACCACTTATTCATTGGTTCTGTTATAAATATTTGAGTGGGATGTATTATCCATCTCATACTTTGGTTTGTTTAATATGTACATTACCTAGTTTAATTATTTATTAAGTATTATGGATTCGTCTTGGATGTTATTGAATGGCCTTAATTTTAGCACGAAGTTGTTGCATGACACGATTAGGAAATGTGCCTTTGTAGGTTTCTTCACTTTTTTCATTCATATGCAAATATTTATAAAATTTGTGTTTAATATGGTGGAAATATGGAATATATGGGACTCATTCACTTATGGTACTAGGCTTGTGACTTTGTTTATTATTTGAGACAAATTAGTTGCTCAGTCGATAGGTAATTGGGGTCGGTTCGACCATTCCTTGGTTCATTTCATTTTTTTAAACCACTCGGTGGTCGAATGCGGAGATCGTGTAATCGTTACTACTCACCGTAGGGTAATGGCTTGTGATATCCTATTTTTACCGGTTCATTCGAACGAGTGTTTGAAGGTGTATACGTATGGTATAAGTCTATTGAATTAGTGTGGAAAATGTAGCTTGTTCCTAGACATGGTCGTATATGTTCTTTGAAAGCTATAAATATATTGCATGACTATTACTTAGGTCCGAATATGCTATGGTTTATTCAGATAAGTTAAGGTAATTGATGATGATTAAGTACACTATTTAAAGAATTAATATTATTTAAACAATGTTTAAACTATTATTTCTTATGAAGGAACAACGTATCTTATAAGTGATTATTATTATTTCGATTAAGAATAAGGATAATAATATTAAGTTATTAAGTTTGAATAATTTAATTATTATATTATCGAAATAGACTCTTAATAATATTATTATTAAGACATGACTTGAGTAATATTATATTATTTCCTCTACATTCGTGAGATGTGAACTCGGAATGTGGATTGTGTTATTAGTATGATAGTCTCTTTACTCGTAATATTAATAAATGATGATGACTTAAACAAGTATGGAGGTTTTAGTGTATAATTAATACTTTTTAATGTATTATATAACCATGTTCGGTATAAATGACTTAATTGATATGCTTTGGAATTAATACTCTTAATTTTTATTTGTAGCAATCTGATTTATTCTCTTATTGATTTTTCGTTGAAAATCATATGTTTCTTTTATGGATTATGAAAGAAAAGAAAAGAGAAATGTTGAGTTGTTATCTTAAATGATTTTCAGATTATATTATTTAGTTGGATTATGATTCATTGAAATATTTCAATGCTATAAATTGTAAAGATAAGATGGTAGAATTTTTCATGCCAGTTCTTTTGAACTGACATTGCCTAACATTTTTATAGATGGAGAATTTTAGATCTTATCTAGTGGATGATTTGTTATGGCTATGTTGAATTCTTATTGATATGATTAAAAGATGTATTCTTTACTTGACTATTGTAAAAATCAAGCTTTTACTTCGCTGATTTTATTTTTTAGAGGAATTATGGCCTCCGAGATTTTTAATCATTTTGAAAGGAAAATAAAATATGTATTCAAATTTTTAATATTATTGTATTGTTGATCATGGTTGTTTATAACATTTATTCAGATTCATGTATCTTGTTAGAATGTGATTGTGATTGAATTAATCAATCTGATTTCATGATAAGAACTATTTTTAAGTTGAATAATGAACTATGAGTGAATAATATCCTTAGTGTATTAGCTTTAATTTTATAAAATGAACTAAAGCTATAGTAAGGATATAAGATACAATCTATTAAAATAATGAATGTGGTTTGTTATTTTATAGTTGTATGTTTGGACTATTGTATGATGATAAATGATTAATGATCATTTATTATTTAATCATAAGTATGTAAACTTTATGGATATAAATGATTGTATTACATGCAATGATGAGTTTAATAGTTTTGTACTTAAGCAATTATAATGACAATGTCGTAATTTATATAAGTTAGGAACCGCGTTAATAATGCAACGGATTCCCTAAAATATCTTAAAATTATTAAAGAATGTACATAAAAAAATAATGGAAATTGAATAATTAAATAAACTAATATGTGGACCTTAGGATCAAAAATTAATGCGATGAATATTGTTGCGTTGAATTATGTTGTGAAAATAATTAATATAAAAACCTAATATGTGGATGATTTTTGTAGTGTGTTAGGATAAATTTTATTATCCTATTATTAATTATGATAGAATATTTAATTAATTTTATTAATTAAATAATTAATATTAAATTGTTATATGGTTAAACAACCATATTTGAAAATATTGTTATTCAATATATGTCTTTAATGTAATTTTGCTTCCCGATGTTAAAAGCTAAAATCTGGTTTTTGGTTGCACTGTAACTCATTTTCCCGGATGTATTTGGTCACTATCTATAAATATTGCAGCCCATTCTCTCGTAATTGTTTAGATTGAGATTAATAAAATATCACGTGCTTAGTCCCCTGTTTCTCAATCTATAGTGTGATGTCCATTAATTGACACGGGTTATCCTCAAGTAGGATTTTTCTATCTACTTTGAGCCATGTGTGGTCATACTCTGCAACTGGGAGTGAATTTATTTCTACAGTCATGTGTATTGAAACCTTTAAGGGAATGTGTGAAATGTAATTATGGAACATGGATGGAAGCCCGATTAGTTTATTGATATTCAGAAAAATAAAGTACCGTAGAGAAGGTTGTAATACTTATAGGTATTTTATATCCGAGTACAAACAAATGGATTGTTGCACGATGTGCAACAATATACAATCATGAATAACAATATGGTTATATAAATATAACCAGATAACACTATAAATCCGGGAATTGAAAAATGACAAATATAATGGTTATAATAATATAACCATGTAACAATTATAAAATAGCTAATTACCTTAGTGAATGACTAATTACTTAAGGTAATACAATACATAATTAACCTAGTTTACCTAACATTCCCCCTTAATTTTACATTTCCTCAAGAGATGAGGAAAGGAACTCTTTGAAAACTCAAACTTGTCATGCGTAAGTGAATTTGTGAAGATATCTATTCGTTGTTCATTTTTTAAGAAAAAGTAAAGTTGTATGTTGTGTTTCAAGACATGCTCACGTATGAAATGAACTTGTACCTTGATGTTCTTTTCTCTCTCATGAAACACTAGATTGCGATCAAGTTTGAGAACACCTTTATTGTCTACATACATGGTAGTAGGTTTGTCTCGTGGTATTCCAAGTCCTTACAAAGATGCAACATATCCATATCACTTCGTAGATAGATTCACCCGCAGAGAAGATATTCGATTCTATAGAAGAGTGAGAAACAAAGTGTTGTTTCTTACTTCCCCATGACATCGGTCCAGATTCCAAAAAGAATACAAATCTAGAAGTGGATTTCCTTTCGTCAATGTTACCTGCATGATCTGAATCTAAATATCTAGTCAAGAAGAATTGATCATTCTTCTTGTATTTTAGATTAAGATCCACTATGCCCTTCGAGATATCTCAATATTTGCCTTGTTGCCTTCCAATGACAAACTCTAGGTTCTTGCATGAACCTATAAAGATATCTCACTACAAAGCTGATATTTGGTCTAGTGTAAGTTAGGTAAATGAGACTCCCAATCAACTGCCGATAGAGTTACATCTACCATAGGAGATGGATCTAAATGAGATAACTGTAGTCTCATCTCCATAGGTGTAGCAATAGGTGTGAAATCCATCATCCTAAATTTCTTGAGCATTATCTTGGTATACTTCAATTGAGAAACAAAGATTCCATTCTCTTTTTCCATATTTCCAATCTAAGACAAAATAGTGCATAAGCCAGGGATCTATCATGTCAAATAATCGGTTAAGATATTTCTTCGTTACATTGATCATCTTCACTGAATTTCTAGTGATGACTAGATAGTCGAAATAGACAAAAACAATCACAATCTACCCTCCTTGAATTTTGAGGTAGAGATTGGGATAATATTTATTTCTAATGAATCCATATTGTCCAAGATGCTCATCTATTTTGATGTACCAAGCCCAGGTGCTGTTTAAGGCCATACAGAGATTTATTGAGTCCGCATACCTTTGTTTCTTCTCCATGTATAACATATCCCTCGGGTTGAGTCAAATAGAGTTCTTGTAGATCTCCTTTCGTAAGGGACGTTTTTACGTCCATCTAATGGACTTTCCAACTAAACATTGCAACTAGAGAAAAGACCATCTTGATCATTTTAATCTTAGCAAAGTGGGAGAAAATGTCTTCTCATAATCAATGCCTTCTTTTTTACATACCCATTTTCTACCAGGTCTTTCTTTGTAATTGTCTATGTTCCTATATATTTTTTATTTTGTTTTGAATATCCATCTACAACCAATGGGTTTCTTCCATGGTGGAAGAATGACAAGCTACCAAGTGTTTTTTCATCATTATTGATATTCAACATCCATGGCATCTTTACAAGCTTTTGATCGTAGGGATTCTTAGATAGTAGATGGCTCAATAGATTCAACAAATCTACTCATCAAAGAAAATTTTACTTATTCTCGTGTTTTACTGTGAGTTCATGGTCTAGTGGTGGATGTATCCAATGGAGCATCCAATTTTACATCTCGTATCATATTAGTATACCACTTGGGCATACATTGTACTTCACCCATGGGTCATGGTTCTATCTAACCATCACCATAATCCCCATCATCATTTTCATCATCAACAAGAACATCAACTTCTACTTTTACAACAGGTGATTCCTGTGGAGGAGTCTCTATTTCCTTCTTCTCAAATAAATCAACATATCTACTAGTGTAGACTTTTGTAGACTTTGGATCCATCAATCTGTACCTAAGAGTCTCTTCACTATAGCCAATGAAGATGATTTTTTGTGACTTCATATCTAACTTATTTTTATTCTTCTTGGGTATGTGCATACTAGCTTTGTACCCAAATACTCTGACGTGTGTAACAGATGGCTTCCTCTTTGACCATGCTTCATGTGGTGTTAATCCATCAAGAGAAACTGTGGGCACTTTGTTCAACAAATATATAATTTTCTTTGTTGCTTCTTCCCAAAATGTCCTCGCTAGTCTAGAATCATCGATCATACAATGCACCATCTCCATGATAGTACAATTTCTTCTCTCAAAAACACCATTCTGTTGTGGTGTGTGTGGAGGAGACATTTGTCAACAAACCCTGTGAGCTTATAGGTGGGCTTTGAGCTCATTACTAGTGAATTACCCCCCTTGTTTTGAGCAGAGAGATCTGATATGTCAACCAGTCTCATTCTATATAACCACTTTGAATTTCTTGAAGTGCTCAAAAGCATCACTTTTCTTTCAAAGACAATATATCCAAATTTTTCTTGAATAGTCATCAACACAAAGCATAAAGTACTAAAATCCATAATGAATCGGTTACATCAGACCATAAAGATCGGTATGAATAATATCATGCTTACCATGAGCTCTATAAGCACTCTTCTAGAATGAATCTCTATGTTATTTACCTTCTAGGAAGTTAGGACACTTATTTGTATCCTTCTGGAGAGATAGAAAGACTCTCACCATGTTGTACCAATGAAGTTTTTCAAGATACTTGAAACTGATGTGACCAACTCTCTGTTGCCATAAATGTGTTTATGAAGAATTCTCACCCACTAGTTCTCGATCATCCCTATGGAAAAATTCAAGCTGGAACATATGTCCCACATTGGAGGATTTTGTAACAATTTTCAAGCCTCATGGTTTTTCTTGAATTAAACACACTTTATTAAAAGAATGACTATAAAAGTTAATCTTCGATTGTGATCTAGAAGCTAACTTACGAGATAGTAGATTTTTTTATATAATATATCATATTATTAATATAATAAATAATTAGTTACCATAACTTATAGTTGTTGTGTTGTAACATATAAACCCCTTTTTAAAATTAAATTTGGACTTCCAGAGATAGGACATGTTACTTTAGTTGTAAAATAGAAAAATAAATGTATGATCACGTTAACAACAGGGGTTCAAACTCATGCGGGCATAGCCCAACAGATTTCAAGTCTGTCTCCTTAACCACTCGGACATATTGACTTACAATGGATAATCTAGTTAAATGAGACTCCCAATAAACTATCGATAGAGAGTTGCATCTACCATAGGAGATGGATCTGAATGAGATAACTATAGTCTCATCTCCATAGGTGTAACAATAGGTGTGTAATCCATCATCCTAAATTTCTTGAGCATTTTCTTGGTATACTTCAATTGAGAAACAAATATTTGATTCTCTTTTTTCTACATTTCTAATCCAAGACAAGTAGTGCATGAGCCCGAGATCTGTCATGTCAAATGATCGGTTAAGATCTTTCTTCATTACATTGATCATATTCATTAAACTTCCAAAGATGACTAGATAGTCGAAATAGACAAAAACAATCACAATCTACCCTCCTTGAATTTTGAGGTAGAGTGGGATGATATTAATTTCTAACGAATCCATGTTGTACAAGATGCTCATCTATTTTTATGTACCAAGCCTACCATGCTTGTTTAAGGCCATACAAAGATTTATTGAGTCCACATACCTTTATTTCTTCTCCAAGTACAACATATCCCTCATGTTGAGTCATATAGACTTCATGTAGATCTCCGTTTAGGAGGGACATTTTTATGTCCATCGATGGACTTTCCAACTAAACATTACAGCTAGAGAAAATATCATCTTGATCATTTTGATCTTAGTAGTGGGAGAAAATGTCTTCTCATAATCAATGCCTTCTTTGTTTGCGTACCCATTTTATACCAAAGTATTTCTTTGTACTTGTGTATGTTCCTATCTATTTTTTATTTATTTTTGAATATCCATCTACAACCAATGGGTTTCTTCCATGGTGGAAGATCAACAAGCTACCAAGTGTTGTTTTTCATCATTGACTGATATTCAACATCCATGGCATATTTCCAAGCTTTTGACTGTAGGGTTTCTTAGATAGTAGATGGCTCAATAGATTCAACAAATCTACTCATTAAATAAAAGTTTACTCATTCTTGTGTTTTACCGAGAGTTCGTGGTCTAGTGGTGGATGTATCCGATTGAGCATCCATTTTTATTTCTTGTATCATATTAGTATACCACTTGGGAAAAAATTGTACTACTCCCATGGGTCATGGTTCTATCTCGACCATCACCATAATCCCCATCATCAATGTCATCATCAATGGGAACGCATCTTCTATTTTTAGAATAGGTAAAACATCTACATCAGGTGATTCCTATGGAGGAGTATCTGTTTCCTTCTTCTCAAATAAATCAACATCTCTATTGGTGTATACTTTCCTAGTCTTTGGATCCATCAATTTGTACCTAAGAGACTCTTCACTATAGCCAATGAAGATGTTTTTTTGACTTCATATCTAACTTATTTTTATTCTTCTTGGGTATGTACATGCTAGTTTTGCACCCAAATACTCTGATGTGTGTAACAAATGGATTCCTCTTTGACCATGCTTCATGTGGCGTTACTCCGTCAAGAGAAATTGTGGGCACTCTATTCAATAAATATACAATTGTCTTTGTTGCTTCTTCCCAAAATGTCCTCGCTAGTCTAGAATCATCGATCATACAATGCACCATCTCCATGATAGTACAATTTCTTCTCTCAAAACACCATTCTATTGTGGTGTGTGTGGGAGACATTTGTCAACAAACCCCGTGAGCTTATAGGTAGGATTTGAACTCATTACTAGTGAATTCCCCCCTTGGTTTTAGCAGAGAGATCTGATATGCCAACCAGTCTCATTCTATATAACCACTTTGAACTTCTTAAAGTGCTCAAAAGCATCACTTTTCTCACAAAGAAAATATATGCACATTTTTCTCGAATAGTCATCAACAAAAAGCATAAAGTACTAAAATCCAAAATGACTCGGTTACATCATACCCGTAAAGATCAAGTATGAACAAGATCATGCTTACCATGAGCTCTATAAGCACTCTTCTAGAATGAATCTCTATGTTATTTACCTACTAAGAAGTTAGAACACTTATTTTTATCCTTCGGAGAGATAGAAAGACTCTCACCATGTTGTACGAATGAAGTGTTTCAAGATACTTGAAACTAATTTGACCAAGTCTCTGATGCCATAAATGTGTTCATGAAGAATTCTCAACCACTAGTTCTTGATTATCCCTGTGGAAAAATTCAAGATGGAACATATGTCCCACATTAGAGGATTTTGCAACAATTTTCAAGCCTCATGATTTGTCTTAAATTAAACACACTTTCTTAACAGAATGACTATAAAAGTCAATATTTAGATTGTGATCTAGAAGCTAACTTACAGATAGTAGATTTTTTGTTAACCCAAGGAAATATAATACATCTGATAATCTACAAATGTGTGAACCAAGAGGTAGAGAAATGTTCCCAACCCCCTACATTGTCTATGAATAATCATCACCTAAAAAAACAAACTAGTCTCTATGCATGGTCATGTGTCGAGTGGCTCCCAAATAAACTTACCAAATATCCCTATATTATGTAGATGGTTCATTGGAATGATTTACAAGAAGTCCTCATGTTTTGAATGTTTTTCTTGCTTAACTATATTACCTTGCTTTGATGGGGTTTACTTTGCCAGCTCCCCTTTTTCTCGACCTTTATTATAGTGTGAATATCCCTTACGAGATTGTTGATTTTGAGGTGTAGAATTACTTGATGAAGCTTTCTTGAATCAATTATAAAAACAATATTTTATATCACGTCTTCTATTATAGATAGGACATTTATTCTTATTCTTATCCCCATGCTGATGTTGATGTTGTTTTAGGGAGTTTTGAGAGGAATTAGATTTTCCTTTCGATGAGAAGATAGCTCCTACTCCTCTTCATCGTATTTTTTATAAAATGTCTCTTCTTATTGTAGTAGATTCAATAAATTGTCAAAAGAAATTGTTTATCCGAAATGTATAGTGTTATCAAAAAAATGTTGTATGAAGGAGGGGGTGCTCTTAGAAAAATGAGAACAAGAGTTGTATAAGTGACCTCCTCTCCCGGGGCTTGAAGTGAAGCCCTCATTTCTACAACTCTTCTCAATAAATCTTCAAATTTCTCATTCTGTTTGAATTTCACCGTGTGTAATCGAGTCTACAAATTTAGTACAAGTGTTCTTATTTTTGGCCTCATATGCTATGCTTAACTTATCCCATGCTTCTTTGGCTGTTTTGGATTATCGAATGTGGGGTTTCACGTTGCTGATATAGTAAATAAGATAATTAATTTTTCCTTCGATTGGCTTTTTCAAAATGTCTCTGTAGGGAAGCATCATCTAGTGATTTGTTTATTGAACCATTTGAATCGCCATAGCTCTTCAAACTCAAGTTGTGTTTTGATCTTAGTCTTCCATGCATCATAGTTATTTCCTCTTAGGAGTTGTGAGTCTAGAAGAAATAACTTCGGGAATTGGTGCCCATTTTTTGAATTCATTGAAAAAGGGTAAAGCTCTTATCACTCTAGGTATACGGTCTCCCAATATATATACCGTCATTCCGATATACCCATTGGTACATGGAAGAAGCTCACCATTTTATATACTCAAGTACGTGAAAGAGGTGTTAACATACATAAAAGAATTTGATACATGGTACCAAGACATTACTAAAAGGGGTCTATGTGATTATTAACACTCGACTCAAACAAATATCCTCATACACATGCATAACTTCGCTATATACTCGGATGATTTTAGTGTCAATATTTATGTCTTACAATCATTCATGATTTGATGAGATGGCTCAAAGTGTGTGCACTGTGTCCTTAATAATCCCTGTCAATTTATAGGGATGATACCCAAATGATGTTGTTTCAGCTATATTAGGTGTTAAGTGTAGCGATAATCATGACGCTTAACCCATAAGCGCTTCCCAAAGGCATTGTATATCTTGAATGTTGTGAAAGAGATCTCGAAGATCTAGTGAATGTTACAAACCAAAATTTTCACTGATTTTGTTTACAAATCTCTTCTAAGTTTTAGTAGCTACAATGTTTGTGGTTGATTATGGCAACCTGAAAATTAATACAATCCACTGAAATATACAATTACATCCAAAATGTTGAAAAAATTGAATGGAAGGAAAATTTTGTTTTGTTTTGCAAGGTCTTTGGTGGCCTATAAAACTCAATATGGCTCTCGGTGTGAAAATTTTCAAAAAAATAGCTAAAATAAGTTTTAGATGTTCTCCTTTAGAAAATGTTGATCGAATGAAATTTTAAGTGAAATGCGAGAACAAAAAAATTTACCCAAAAATAAGGCTTTCTCCTCTAAATGTGGTGGGGGTTTGGAGACGAGCTTAAACGGGTTAGTGATGGTTTTTGCCACTAAATCTAATAGTTTAAAAATTAGTGCTTTAGAGTGGGGTTCGAACCCCACTCCTCCCTATAACCAATGCTTTAATAAATTTCACTTAGATAACTAAGTGATTATGCCGCATATACAATGAAATAAAGCAACATAGTTTTAAATGCTAAACCAAGTCGACTAACCTTTAAGAAGACACATGACAAAGTGCATTCAACATCCATGTGGTTGGTGGTTTAGGTTTTTCCCCATAGAAAGTATTTTATTTCCTCGAATACTTTAATTATGCCCTTGTTTATTGATTTGTTATTGATTTCTTTCTATTTGCAAGTCACCATTTGAGCTTGAACATGTCTTCAACTCTTGTGCTTTCGGCTGTTGTTTTGTTTTATTTGCAATTTTTTGGTGTATTAAATGAATCAATCCAAATAAAGAAAGATATGTTGGGGAGTATAGATTTCTTGGTGGATGCAACACTAAGAAGAGATCGGTTTGAATTTTGTAGGTGGATTTCCCAATCGGACTCGTTGATCAACTCGACCAATACACAAAATTAGCCTACCATGCAATCTATTACTACTAAAAGAAAATTGAGTCAAATAAAATATGTTGTTGTAAATTTTTTGCCGTTATCTCACTTAGGAGCCTTAAATAACTAGCTCAAAGTTTAGAGCCATCTCACCTATCGTGAGCAACTTGCCAATATAACTTAGTTAGGAGCTCTTCCAATAGCTCAATCGAATGCAAAATAGCTTAGTCTACAACCTTCAAGTAAACACCTAGGCCTCCAAATTTGGTAATAAAGCTAATATTATCTGTAACTAAGCAATCCTTTAGATTTAGAGGCAAAACCCCTACTTGGGGAATAAAATGGATTTTGTTTTACTTTACTATGAATATGATTTTTGAATTAGAATGGCTCTAGAAGAAAAGAAAATTGGTACAGGGGCACCAGTGTAAAATAAAATAAAATTTCTTTTTCCTGGAGATTAAACTAGAGGCTCTCCTATCCTTCTCAAAGATGGGAATGCAAGGGTTGGGATGGAGGGAATGTAGACAGCTCCTCTGGCTCACTTAAACATTATTGTCCTCTCAATATTTCCTCAACACTCTTTGAAACTTCCTCTCTTCTCCACATGAAAGATTAACCTACTCGGTATCAAATGTAGTTATGAAATAGGGATGAAATCCTTCTTAGTTTATTTACATCCACAAAAATCAAGTACCGTAGAGAAGGCTGCAATACTTATAGGTATTGTACAACCAAGTACACATAAATAGATTTTTGCTCAGTAATGCAAACAATATACAACCGTGAATAACAATATGGTTATAGAAATATAACCAGATAACAATATACATCCGGGACTTCACAAAATGACAAATATAATGGTTATAATAACATAACCATGTAACAATTATAAAACAACTAATTACCTTAGTGAATTACTAATTACTTAAGGTAATACAATGCATAATTAACCTAGTTTACCTAACATGAAAAGGATACCATTGGATCATGCTTATTGGCTTTGAGGAATTCTTCTTTTGGAGTTAAAAATAAGAAGGTCCTTATCTTTTGTAGTTCTTAAAGTATATTAAGATCCACATCCCGAAAAACTAAATGTATGGCAAAATCCTTTTACAATTTGGTCCAACATCCTTATCTCTCATCTTATTTCTTGATGCATGTACCATGACCGAGGTATGGGTCCTAAACTCCATTTGAATATTTAATTCCATACCATAGGTGACTTTTCCCCACATATTTTCCAATGTCTCTCACATACTTGAATATGTTTTTGTGGATAACTTTCTCTGGTGTAATTTGTTATAGCTACATAGTATCCTTCACTCTCCAAGTATCTTGTTTTGAGTAATGTGGTTAAGGAATTCCAATGAGATAAATTAGGCTTGTGTGTTGCCCACCATCCTAAAAAATTAATTGTCAAGGTATCATCTAAATATTCCATTCTATCTTTTTCATTTGGAAATATTCACTCCATTTGATCTAGATACCCTTCTAAGTCTCCAAACCCTGAGTATTTTGGTAAATTTTGGTGGGATGCTCCATGGATTAATCTATATACTTATTTGATTAGTTTTTCTACAAGTTATTTAACAAAATAATATCCATCTTATTCTTCAATTTTTTCTTGTTTGAGATAGAAAATGTCATCTGTAGGGTCTCAAGGAGTTGAGGTTATCATCATCTAGGGTGACCACCCGAGGTGGCACTTTTTTTGTGTAATGCAGCTCGTTTCCGTATTTAGATTTTGGGAAGCCATGTATCCATGATTCAATTTTTTTTTGATATTTCATTTGTAGATTCATCCTTGACTAAAATTTCTCCTTCGAATTGGGTTTAAACTCTTTATCAATATTAGAATATCTATTGAGCGCATATGCCCCTTGTATATCATCGAAATGTTCTTCTTTAGTATCGTGTTAAACTTCTTTAGAACATGCAACACCCATTCTTGCATGTATAGTAGTACATAGACACAAATTCCATCCGATTGTAGTGTTACTTCTTCCTCCTCTGAATTTAATGTAGGTTTACAATAGACAAAAGATTCTAAATCTAAAATGGCATTGTATGTTTTTTTAAAGCCACGTTTTCGACAACTTCAAGTTTACTATCTTTTTGATTCCCATGAAATTAACTTCTATGTTATTCAAGACTCCTGAGAGGTTGTTTTGAGGAACCATATGCTAATCCAATATAGTATCTCGGAAGGAGGTATGCCTAGTTTCTCCTAGGTATTTTATGACATAATATTTACATCTACACCAAGATCAAGAAGTACTTTGGTAATAGTAGTGTCAAATATGTCTATATCCAAGTATATGGAAAATTTATACCATGTTTGATGTGTGCGTAAGACATTTCTCTTTTATTTTGATTTCTATCTTTAATCCTCTGGACATGAAATTTTTTATCTCCCTTGTTCCAATATTTACTTGAAAAATTTTAGCTTATCTACAAGGTTGTGCTTGATTATTAATCTGATATTTCTTTAAGAGTAATAATTTATTCTTCCATGAAATAATTCTTCTCTATATATTCCTAGGACTATTCCTTCTTAGCCACCGTCTTAATTTTCTCCACTTCTTTAGCATGAAGGTCAGCCTATTCTCTTTAAAGTCCCATTCTTCACTACTTTGGAATCTTCCTCAGGTGGTAGCTTGATTATCTTCTTTCTTTTAGGTACAGTGTTCCTTTTTGGTTGTGCTTCTAGTTGTTACTATAGCTATATATTTTGGTTCTTTGGGGTCCTTTCTTGACTTATAATATTTTCTTTTAACATAATGTTCTTTAACTTCTTCCTTTGTTTTCTCTTTTTTCTCGGTCTCTCCTTGAGCTAGATGTTTTTTATTTGTCTTCTCTTGTTTCTTCATCATCCCATGATATCTTGTAATATGTTGAACATTGTTCTAAGTGTCTCTTCCTAATGATTATATTTTCATACTTTCATTCGTATAAAATTGAGTAGATTTAGGATAGCTAAAAGACTCATGTGCTCGTTCATGGCGAAAAATCACAAGCGTAAGGATCTCAAAATTTCTAACTAAATGTTCATCCTGTCCACATTTGTAATAGTTCATGGGTTTTTTTATCTTAGTGTTCAGTATTTTTCATTGATGTCAAATGTACAACATTAGTTTTGATATAAATATTGAGATTTTAATATTATCTTAATATTCAATTTTACAACATTAGTGTTTGTAAAATATTTATCCATGTCAAAATAGGTGTGATGTCAACATTTGAATATTTTAATACTCAACATCACAAAGGAATCCTATGACACATAGTGGGATGTGTAATGGATCATTTTTTAATGAGGTAGATTTAAAATTAAGGTTACTTAATACATGATAAATGTTTGAATTAAAAACGGGAGTTACATTTGCATTAGTGATGAGTTATGACATGGAGGAGTTACAATTTGATTCTAAAATCATGGAGGAGTTACAAAATTGAAGTCAAAAAGAGAATATATCCTTATGGGGCATATTTTTTCATTTATGGAACATTAAGGACGTGTAAGGGAAGTTGGTCATGTGTATTTATTGAAAAATATGAGTTACACTTGACCATGAAAAAGAATATTGCTATTTAGAGAAAATATTCATTATTTTTGTAACTGCCAAGTGATGTGGCTTCCTCATTCCAAATATGGTGAATTTTTTAAAGAAATTTTCCCATGGTATGGGCACATGGTTTTAGGGAAACCACAAGTGGTTTTTCCTCTCCTTCTTCCTATATAAACAAGTGTTGTGTGCACATTTTGTATATGAAAAAGAAAGAGCATTTTTTTAGAGTGATATGTATGTGAAGTTATTATTGTAAATATCTTAAGTGAGTATGAGTATGTGAGAGAGAAAATAAATAAGGAGAAATATTATTGATTTGTATTACATATTTTCTGAAGTGGGTGCTTTGGATTGGGGATTGGTGTCTCCAAAAGTTGGTGCTTCGAATCAGAGATTGCAAAGTCAATGGTGTTTGCATTCAAGGGCTGAATTGGTGTTTGGCTTGGAGATTGGTGTCTTCTGTGAGTGGGTGCTCATACTTTGTAAAAACTATTTTATTTCGGCTGGATTTGGACAGTAGATCCAAGCAATATCCTTTTGGTGGATGTAGCCCACACTGGGTGAACCATGGTATATAATGTGTTATGTGCATTTGATTTTTGTGTGTGCTCTCATTTATTTTCATATTTGAATATCTTATTAAGTGTAAAAAAATTATTAAGTTGGAGAAAATTTTAAATTATGGAATACTGATTCACCCCCTCTCAGTATTCTTGTGCTTCTAACAATTGGTATCAGAGCAGGTTCCTTCAGTGTAGCTTAATAGCTAGAAGGTAGATCAAAAAGCACAATGGCAACTTAGGAAGGATTCTCCACAAACAAAGCTCCACTATTTGATGGATCAAACTATGCCTTTTGGAGCATAAGGATGCAGACCTACTTGAATTCTCTTGGACATGATATTTGGCAGTCAGTTGAGAATGGCTATACGATACCAACAACTCCACCTACAGATCAGGCTGGTAAGAGACAATGTGAAAATAATGCTAAAGCTATGAATGTTATTTTGTGTGGTGTAGTAGATTCGAGTTTGTAAAGATTATGCTTTGCAAAACTACCAAGGAGATGTGGGATAAGCTCAATAGTTTATATGAAGGAGATTCAAAAGTAAAGATGAAAAAGCTTCAGACACACAAAAGAAATTTTGAGAGTCTAAAGATGAAGGAGGAAGAGAACATTACAACGCATATTTACTCCATGTGGATGAGACCGTGAACATGATAAAAGGCTTGGGTGAAGAGATGGAAGACCCAATAATAGTACAAAAGGTATTAAGATCTCTACTTCCTAGATTTGATGCTAAAGTTTCAGCTATTGAAGAACTTAAGGATCTAGATAAAATGAAAATGGATGAGTTATATGGAATACTCACAGCTTATGAGATGAGAACAGAACCAGATAAGAAAAGAAAAAGAGAATCTTCTTTCAAAGCTTCAAAAGGAAAAGAGAAGAAGGTTGAATCGGATGATGAATCTGATGAGGAAGAAGAATCTCTATTTGTGAAAAATCTGAAAAGAGGATCCGACAAGTACAAAGGTAAACTTCCTTTTAAATGTTTTAACTGTGGTGAGATTGGACATTTTGCAGCTAAGTGTCCACATGCAAAAAATGAAAGTGAATCCTTTCTACAAAAATAATTTCAAACAAAGGAATTTTGAAAAGAAGAAGAACTGGAACCAAAGCAAGAAGAGTCTATGCACCAGAAAAGATGATAGCTCAGAGGAAGATTGTCTAGAAGGTGACATTGAAGAACTTTTGTTTATGGCCCTTGAAGATGGAAAAGTGGAAGCTGGAGATACAATTGACAAAGAAGGTGAGGTAAACTTGGAAGAAGAACTCATCTGTGCCTTGGGTGAGATCAAGAGACTCAAAAAGAAGACCCTGAAGTAAAAACTGCAACTTCAAGAGTATGAAGAAGCAAAGAAAAATCTGGATGCTGATAAAGAACGTGAAGATACTATTGTTGATCTAAAGATTCAAGTTGAAGAGGCAAAGAGAATAGAGGAAGTGATCAGAAAATAGTTGAAATCAAAAGAAGAAGAATGCGAGAGATTAGAGTCAGAGATTGTCGCACTTAGACTGGAAACTGAAAAGTTAAACAAAAGACTCAAGTTTGAAAAGAGTTCTGAGGTGTTGAGAAACATTCTAGATAAATAGAAACCAAAATCATCCAAAGGTGGTATTGGATTCAATGAAGTAGAAAAGAAAGAGACCAAAGAACTAGAGAAGAAATCCAGCTATGCAGATATCTTAAAAAGCTCTAGTAAAGGAGAAAGCAACAAGAAACAAGAAGATCATCCTCCACAGAACAACAACAAAGAAGACAAAAATGGAAGAAGGTGCCAATAAGAAGTTTTAGAAACTCATCTTATCAAAGGCAGCCCTACATGACCAGGTATTCTTTTCACGGTTATTGTTTTTCATGTCACAATTATGGTCATAAGATGATGAACTATAGATCTAAGGTTCAGAGTTGGAATCAGAACTTTCATGCTAGAAACTACAACTCTTTTGCTGCGTTGTCAAATTTGAATGAGCATGAGATTAGATGTTATGAATGCAACCAAGTTGGCCACATAGCAAGATTTTACAGGAGTAAGATTACAGAAAAGCCAAAGCAAGAGAAAGAGGGAAAATAGATCATACAGAAAGCCAACAATAAGAAAGTGTGGCAAAAGAGAAAGGAGGGAGAAAAGGAAGAGGCTATGTTGGTACAAATGGTGCTTCATGCACAAGATGAAGAACAACCTTGGTACATTGATAGTGGATGTTCCAGCCATATGATGGGTGATAGAAGCAAGTTCTGAAGTTGAAAAAGGCTAATAGAGGTACAATAAAGTTTGGAGATAACACTACAACCAAGATCACAGGAAGAGGTAACATAAAATTAAATGATCAAGCTAAAGTTGAAAATGTTTTACTTGTTGAAGGACTGAAACATAATATTTTGAGTGTCAGTCAAATGTGTGATCAAGGTTATACACTCATGTTTTATGCTGAGGGTTGTGAAATTAGAAAGAAGGATACAGGTAAATGGGTTGCAGATGCAAATAGAACAAGGAACAACTTGTACATGTTGAGTGATGTTAAGGGAGAAAAATGTTGCATGAGTCAGATTGATGAAATTTGGTTATGGCACAAGAGATTGGGTCACATTAATTTTGACAACATGGTGAAAATAAGCTCAAAACAAGTAGTGAGAGATTTACCCAAGATCACAAAACCACAAAGTACTATCTGTAGACAATGTCAACATGGGAAGCAGACAAGGGTCAGATTCAGGACAAAGGATTACTCTACAACAAATCCATTGGAGCTAATTCATACTTGATCTCTGTGGGCCAACAAGAACACAAAGCTTACAAGGTGATTCTTATTTTATGTTATTAATTGATGACTTTACTAGAATGACATGGGTTGCATTTCTAAAAGAAAAATTAGAAGCTTTTGATCAATTCAAAAATTTTAAAGCTTTGATTGAGAATGAGACAAACTCTAAGATCAAGTGCTTGCGATCAGACAGAGGAGGTGAATTTATGTCTAACGAATTTGATGAGTTTTGTGAAGAGAATGGAATCAGAAGACAATTTTCTGTAGCAAGAACACCACAACAGAATGGTGTAGTTGAATGGAAAAATAGAACAGTGCAGGAAATGAAAAGGACAATGCTAAATGAGTCTAAGTTACCAGATGCTTTTTGGAGAGAGGCAGTGTACACAACAGTGTATATTCTTAATAGAGCATAGATTCAAGTAAATACAAAAAAGACACCATATGAGTTATGGAAGGGAAGACCAGCTTCTGTGAAACACTTCAAAGTGTTTGGAAGTAAGTGCTACATTAAGAGAGATGATGAAGATGAGCTTGGAAAATTTTATTCCAGAGTAGATGAGGGCATATTCCTTGGTTATTCATCAAGAAGCAAGGCCTACAGGTGCTATAACAAGAGACTTCAGAAAGTAGTGGAAAGTATAAATGTGAAAGTTGATGACTGGAAACCGAAGAAGAAAACATGACACTCAGCGGTGCAGAAAGAGGATGAAGAAATAAAATATGAGAAAGAGGAAGAAGAAGAAGAAGAATAAGAATAAGAAGAAGAAGAAGAAGAAGAATCTGAATGAGAAGACACAAAGACACCATCCAGATTTGTTCAGAAGAATCATCCAGAAAATCAAATCATTGGAAACAAAGATATTGGAGTGCAAACAAGGAGGAGACTAGCAAGTGCACCACAAGAGGTAAACTTTTCTTTGTTGTCTAAGGTTGAACCAAGTAATTTTGATGAAGCCAGTAAGGATAATTTTTGGATAAAATCCATGGAAGAGGAACTTAATCAGATAGAAAAGAATGAAACATGGGAGTTAGTTCCAAGACCAAAGGACAAGAACATTATTGGTACCAAGTGGGTCTTTAGAAACAAGATGAATGAAGAAGGAGAAGTTGTCAGAAACAAGGCCAGATTAGTGTGCAAAGGATACTCACAAGTTGAAGGAATTGATTTCGAGGAGACATTTGCACCTGTTGCTCGCATGGAGGTGGTAAGAATGTTTTTAGCATTTGCTTGTTTCAAGAATTTTAAAGTTTATCAAATGGATGTAAAATCAGCTTTCTTGAATGGAAACTTAGAGGAAGAAGTTTATATAGAGCAACCAAAAGGTTTTATTCTATCAGAAAATACAGATTTTGTATGCAAGTTAAAAAAGGCTCTTTATGGTTTGAAACAAGCTCCTAGAGCTTGGTACTCTAGACTAGACAAGTACTTGCAGGAACAAGGATTCAGAAAAGGAATTGTGGATAGAAATTTGTACATCAAGACAGAAGGAGAACATCAGGTGATAGTTGTGGTTTATGTGGATGACATTATTTTTGGAAGCGGTTGTAGGAGATTATGCAAAGAATTTGCAGAGGAGATGCGAAGGAGTTTGAGATGTCTATGCTTGGTGAGTTGTCTTACTTTCTTGGTTTGCAAATTCAACAGTCTAGTCAAGGCATTTTTATTTCACAAACCAAGTATATAAAGGAGATGTTGAAAAAGTTTAGAATGGAAGATTGCAATCCAGTTAGTACACCCATGATTACAGGTTGCAAGTTGAGTAAGAATGATGAGTCTCCCAATGTTAATCAAACCTTGTATAGGTCCATGATAGGAAGCTTGTTATATACCATAGCATCTAGACCAGATATTATGCAGGTTGTTGGATTAGTTGCACGGTTTCAGGATGCACCAAAGGAAACTCATGTAGCAGCAGTGAAAATAATTTTTAAATATTTGAAAGGTACGTTGGATTATGGTTTATGGTATCAAAAGAGTGATGATTTCACTCTTACAGCATTCACAGATGCAGATTGGGCAGGAAGTGTTGATGATAGGAAAAGTACAAGTGGGGGAGCTTTTTATCTTGGTGACAGATTAGTGTCATGGTTCAGTAAGAAACAGGCCTCAATTTCATTATCTACAGCAGAATCGAGTATATTGCAGCAGTGGCATGTTGTACATAGGTGCTTTGGATGAAGCAAACATTGAAGGACATAAAGGTAGAGTATGAGCATCCTATTTCCATTTTTTGTGACAATACGAGTGTTATTAACATCTCGAAAAATCTAGTCATGCATTCTAGGACAAAGCACATTCCCATTAAGTATCACTTCTTGAGAGAGAAAGTTGCAGATCAGCAGGTGAAATTGGAATATGTTGGAACTAAGGATCAGATTGTTGATATATTTACAAAACCCCTACCAAAGGAATCTTTTGAGTCACTCAGAAAAAAAGTTAGGAGTGATTCCTATCACTCTTACTCATTGACTATCTCATGGGGAGTATGGACATAGGGGGAGCTACACATTGCATTATCTTCAGCTCCGAGTATAGGTTTAGGTAATTGGTTTAGTTATCCCTTTTCCATTGATGTCAAAGGGGGAGAATTGCAGCATGGGGGAGAGTTGCATAGAACAAGTACAGTGCATCGGTACAAAAAGAGCTCAGAGGTAGAAAGTTGGATTTCATAGCAAACAGGCTCTCATGAATAATTTTAGCAGAGGTTTGCCATCAATGAAAAAGGGGGAGTTTGTTGAGTATTTTTTCATTGATGTCAAAGGTACAACATTAGTGTTGATATAAATATTGAGGTTTGAATATTATCTTAATATTCAATTTTACAACATTAGTGTTCGTAAAATATTTATCCATGTCAAAATTAGTGTGATGTCAAAATTTGAATATTTTAATATTCAACATCACAAAGGAATCCTATGACACATGGTGGGATGTGTAATGGATCATTTTTTAATGAGGTACATTTAAAATGAAGGTTACTTAATGCATGATAAATGTTTGAATTAAAAACGGGAGTTACATTTGCATTAGTGATGAGTTATGACATGGAGGAGTTACAAATTGATTCTAAAATCATGGAGGAGTTACAAAATTGAAGTCAAAAAGAGAATATATCCTTATGGGGTGGATTTTTTCATTTATGGAACATTAAGGACGTGTAAGGGAAGTTGGTCATGCATATTTATTGAAAAATATGAGTTACACTTGACCATGAAAAAGAATATTGCTATTTAGAGAAAATATTCATTATTTTTGTAACCGCCAAGTGATGTGGCTTCCTCATTCCAAATATGGCACATTTTTTAAAGTAAATTTTCCCATGGTATGGGCACATGGTTTTAGGGAAACCACAAGTGGTTTTTCCTCTCCTTCTTCCTATATAAACAAGTGTTGTGTGCACATTTTGTATGTGAAAAAGAAAGAGCATTTTTTTTAGAGTGATATGTATGTGAAGTTATTATTGTAAATCTCTTAAGTGAGTATGAGTATGTGAGAGAGAAAATAAAGAAGGAGAAAGATTATTGATTTGTATTGCATATTTTCTGAAGTGGGTGCTTTGGATTGGGGATTGGTGTCTCCAGAAGTTGGTGCTTCGAATCAGAGATTGCAAAGTCAATGGTGTTTGCATTCAAGGGCTGAATTGGTGTTTGGCTTGGAGATTGGTGTCTTCTATGAGTGGGTGCTCATACTTTGTAAACACTATTTTATTTTGGCTGGATTTGGACAGTAGATCCAAGCAGTCTCCTTTTGGTGGATGTAGCCCACACTGGGTGAACCACGGTATATCTGGTGTTATGTGCATTTGATTTCTATGTGTGCTCTCATTTATTTTCAGATTTGAATATCTTATTAAGTGTAAAAAAATTATTAAGTTGGAGAAAATTTTAAATTATGGAATACTGATTCACCCCCTCTCAGTATTCCCATGCTTCTAACACTTAGTAGCCACCTCCCGAGTTATTGTGGTTATATCTTCTCTGGTATCTGTGATACCATTGATATCCTCTTCCTCCTTGATAGTTATTGTACCCTCCTCTAAATCCTCATCTATAACCTCCCTTATATCCTCTCGCAGTAACCTCCACCATTGTATACTTGATAGTAAGATTATAATTATTACCTTGTAACTACCTCGAAGTGAGGTTTTCCTCCTTGTTGGTTTGGATATTGTGGGATAGAAATTATTGGATGTGAAGGTGGTGGGTTCAGTGTAGGTGTTGGTTGTTGTTGTGGATGAGGGGATTAGTTCCCGTGATCTCGTCTAGCTTCTATAAGCCTATAACTATTATACTCCTTTAATTCTTTAAGTGCCTCTATGAAAGGGAACGTATGGTGGTAATTATTATAGGATCCAAAAGCTATACAATACATTAATTGATTAGTAGGTGGAGCTACTTCTAGCAAGGGAAAGTATCTTGAGTGTGTTGATCCCATAACCTGTAAATTCCACACAAAGTTCTTTTTATTGTGGGTATATAACTGGAGGAATATTTTTGTGATGAGTGTTGTCTAACACTACAACTCTCTTTGCCTTCTCTAAGTAAGGGAATTCTATTTTACTATGCCCTTCTGCAAAAAAACATTGTACACCAATTTTTTTTCTAATGTTACTTCTTGGTGGTGAGCTATTCCCGAGATCCTCTTTTCTCTGAATTTCTTGTTGGAGTTTTATCTTGGATAATTCTAATTGTACTTGTTCAAATTATTTTTTTAATGAATTCTCTCCTTCTCTTCACCAAGGTTGAGCCTCCATCCTAATGGCTATCTATATTTCCTTTGAGAGGGTGTTGAAAGGTTTCCCATCTAAAGATTCTCTCATGTAAGGTATAATCCCTGAAGAAAACCATTAAATGTGTTGCTTATCTATGAGTGGTTCTTCCAAATTTTTAGTTACATTAATAAACCTATGGCTGAATTATTTGAATTTTTCATCTTCTCTATGGACAAGCTCTCTCATTTTACTAACTCCTTTGGAGGGTGTGTCAGAAAGTGAAAATTTGTCTTAAATTATTTCTCAATATCATCCTAATCTTTAGATTCCTATGCATTCATTTTCATGTACCACCATAGGGTGTCCTCTCTTAGAGTTCCTATGAATTCATATAAATTTTTGGTATTATCTGTGATATTGTTACTCTTCCAATATGAATCCAAGATAAATAATCGTTATGCAACATCTTTGGTGTCTTTTCCAAATACATGTAGCTTAATTTTCTGAGCCATATTTTTAATTGGTTGGGGATGTATTTACAACCGAGTAATTGGCTTTTTCTTCAAGGGTTTTACTTTCTTAGATTGATTGTGGAACATTTTCAAGTTACTCTTTCTTCTTTTATCTCTCGGATAATTAAACCTCAAATTATAACTCTCCTAATAGTTATCTCGAACTCTCTTACAATTTCTTCTCTCTTCTTAGTTTATTCTTGTAAATGATGATATTTTTCCATCAATTTTTCTTCCTTTTATATCTTCCAAATTGGTGTTTGAAGCGGAACATGGAATTTCAACCGATCTAGAGGGTTCATCTTCTTTGGGCTAGTGTGGTGGTTGGGGGATGGATCTTTCACTAGAAACTCTTCATAATTACCTTTCTTCATGAATAACTTCCTACCTTTACTATTTATTAATATATAATTGTCTTATAATGCTTCGTCATTTGTTCTTTTCTTATTTTATTTTTCCTTTTATTTCTCTTATTTCTTGGAATTACATTTTTCTTCCTCTTCTTCCCCTATTATTTTTAATTTCTCTCCAAATTATTCAATCAATTCTTTCATACCAAGAACTTCTTCTTCCTTTTCACCTTTTTCTTTAATTAATAATGGATTTTATTTTCTCATCTCTTCCCATATTGTTGTGTTTACTATTTATCTAAGTCCTGGTCTTAATCATCCTCCTAATTATTCTAAACCTCTTACTAGTATATCTTGCCTTAATAATGCTTTTGTATTGGGATATTTAAAATATTTTGTACCACGGGGAACCATGGTGTAACCAAAACTTGTTGGTCTCCACTTGGTGTGCGAATTATATTAATACTCTATTTGTCTCGCATCCATTTTTGGTTAGCCAATTGTTGGCCTCCACTAAAAGTGGTTTTTTCTTTCTTCTCTACTTTATGAACTTTTCAGAAATTTTCTTTTCTTTCATTCAAATTCTTCACTCTCTCTTCCCTTACTAGCCTCTCGTTTTCCTATCTTTTTTATCTAACTCCTTCTTTTCTGTGGCTATCCTATCCCTCTCTTCCATCTTCCTTATTTTGGTTGTTTTTGTTAAGATGCTAACTTACCTTAATTCTCTTAATATTATCTTTTACAACTATATCTTTTCCCAAATTTTATTTTCTTCATATTCTCCTATTTCTGTTATCCCAACCATCACCCCCATTAATTTTGATCAGTCATGCCTCTTGGATCTCCCCCCTTAACATACACCATCTTGTGGTGCCTTTACCCTAAAGGAAATTTTATGAATTTCTGATTAAACCTTTTTATACCATAAATTTTTTAATTAAGAATGGAATTTTTTTAATAAATCAGCCTCTTGTTCCATGTAAAAATTCAACTTTCTTATAACCAAGATTGGTCCAACCTTTTATGGTCCAAGTAATTATATAGGACTCAAATAGAGTCTTGAACCAATAATAAATTTCTCTAGTCCAAGGTTTCGATTATATTCAATTTTTCTTGGGTCCACTCGAATATTTTCTTAAACGTAGTCGTGACCACTCTATTCTTTTAGCGTGTTCCAATATGCAAGCCCACAATAAATTTGGAAACTGAGAACAAAATTCCTCTGCGTATTCTACAAATACTTCCACCTTAGTTTCTTTGAGTCTATTTTCTTATCCTTTAACAAATATATTGATTTGATTTTCCCACCAATCCTCACTTTCTTTTAGTGTTGTTTCCAATATCCTAGTGGTGAAATTTTTCCCGAGGTCCTACTAACAAAAATAACTCCTGGCTCGGACACAAAATGTTGACCTTAAGCCTCAACAATAGTGTGATGGTTAATAAGTTCATCCTTCTATTAAGGATGTGCATGGGAAAATTAAACTAATCTACTTTGTGAACAGAAATAATGTAAAATCAAATAACAGTCTTTACTCCGAGCATCAATATTTATTTAAATCTCAAAATGGAATACATAAGTCTCATGAAATTATACAAATATTTTCTATGCTTCAAAAATTATTTTTTCATTAATGAAACACATCTCTTATCTCTCAAAAATCATAAGCATATTATTCTCATGTAGTAATCTATATACGTAGGTTAATTACAATAAATATGTTTCATACAAAATAACCCAAAAGTCAATACTTTGGGAATGCCTCTATTAGATTCTATCTTGTTTTGTATTTGGTTTTGGGATATGTGTCGATTCATCGAATTATACTGTATATCGTGGCTTTATCCTGTGTACCATGACTTTATCTTATGTACCGAAAATTTCCTTCTTTACCCCGGCTTCCTCTAGTCTTCTACACTTCGTCCTTCTATCCATGGATTTCTAAAACTTGATGAAGAACCATGTCAACATCATCCCCTAAATTAAAACATTGTCTCATCCTCGAGACAACCCACCAATGAAGAACCCTATTTTCTTACGGGAATTTTCTCACAAAATTTATGGCTTTATCCTTAATGCTACATAAGGATCAACCCCAGGACTTAGGTGTCTGCGTAAGGAAGGGTTCCTTTGCTCGACTCACCTGATTGGAATTATGGGATGTCATCTTGAGAGACCATAGGCATAAACCCCAAAAACTTAGAATTTTGGCATAATGAAGAGTTCCCTTGCTTGACTCTACCGACTAGAATTATGTGATGTCATGGTTCCCTAAAACCGCTTCTTGTTCTTCTTTATTGTGGAGCTTGGAAAATGTATTTGGTAATCTAATTAATGTTCTTATAAAACGTGTACCAACACTATAAATGGATGTCAATCTATTTTAACCATTCTTTAAGCTATAACTTCTCATGGATCAAAGGAAGAATATCAAATGATGGAGATTTTTCTTGAATCTGACCTAGTCTTTGTTAAGCAATTGTGAACTCTTGTTACATTCTTATAATTGATCTATCCATTGTGGCACCGCATTATTTCATATCAAGAATTTTATTTTTCAAAGTGTTAGTTGCTTGGTTTGATATTTATCTCGTGATTTCAAAAAAATTCTTCTCTCGAGTTCCATCTTTTTCCTTGTTAATGCCATACTCTGTAAAATCTAAATGTATATGTTGTTCCAATTTATCTAATTCTTGTTTTTATTTTTGGGTCACATTGGGCCATCCTATTGTTTATGCATAGTATTTCACACCATTTTATAGCTCTATCTCGAGTTTATTAACAACTATTTACATTTCCTTCGCTTTTGATTACGTAATTCTTTAACAACGTCCTCACGAGATCTTCTTCTTCTCCAAATCTTGGCTGATTTTTTCTTCTTTTAATATTTATTTAATGGCTTGTTATGTTTCCACCTCTATTTATAGACTGAAATCTATCTTGGTTTGTTGCCACCAAGGATTTGATGAAGATATGTATAAATGTATCTTTGGAATAAGCTTTTAAAGTCATTATTCAAGAAAAAATGTCTTGAAAATAAGTAGAGTTGAGGTCTCTTCACTTCAAGAAGAAAAAGAGAAGGATCTTGTTGAAAAGGTTATTCCTCAAAATGACGTTGTGGAAGAAACAAGGAGATATACTCCATAAATAAGACATGAGCACCATACTACGAGAAGGAGGAGAGGAATTCATACCTCAACCAACAGGTGAATAAGAGGATGGGAATCTATTATTAAATGAAGATAAACCCCAAACCATTGAAGGAGATCCTATGCTTAGAATTGGAAGTTTGGGAGAAGTGGAGGAAATGGAAACAACAATAGGAGAAGAGGCGTGTATAGAGACACCTATGGATGAAAAAATCTATGAATTTTCTAGAAAAAGAGAATTTATAGAAGTGTCTACTCTTTAATTATGCATTAAATGAGTCCAATACATCTATGAATGACCAAGTGATGCAATATTACAACTTGCAACTGAGATAGGAACAAAGGATTTGTAAATGGTCAAAACATAAACAAAATCTATTAATACAAAAATTTCCCTCATATCCCTCAACCAATGGTTGTAACACCTAAAAAAATCTATACTTGGTGAATAAATGCCTCTCGGAGGATGGTTGGATGAATCCCTCCATGGCAAGAAGAAAGTAAGTCTAAAGATAAATACAAATAAAATCATAAATGCTTCAATTGTGGGTTCATGCAAGCCACAAAAGGGCCAAAACTATGTCAAAAACATTGATTAACAATCAACGGAAGAGATAATTGGAGGTAGTTACTCTAAAAATTGAAGTATTGAAAGGAGAAGTGACTTTTTAGATTACCAGTTCACCCAAATCCCCTTAGGAAATAGTCCATAGAAGGTTTGAAACATGACCTCCGGGTAGTATTTCAAGATGTAGTATAGAAAATTGATAAATACAAGGAGACCAAGGAACAACTTATATAAAATGTGGAAGTCTTTCCTAACATTTTGAAGAAGTTTGTATAACTTCCTATAGGTACATAGTCAATCAATCCTTAAGAAATAGGAATTACTCTAAAGAATTCCAAAGATGTTCATGCTAGAGATATTTCAACAAGGGAGTGGGAAAAAGACATTGAAAAGGGCATCCAAACTCTAAAAAAGTGATAACTGTTACAAAAATATCAATGAACTTATTAAAGAAGGTAAAAAGTGGGTTTGGAGATTTTATGAGGAGGTGGAGTGATGGAAGGGAATTTTTCCCAAACTGGAGGGCATAAATACCATTGATGAGGAAGTACTACAAAAGGAAGGGGTCATTACCCCAAATGGAAATAGAGAACACTTGTTATGTGAAGAAGGAATTAGGATAAAAATAGAAGTGTTGGAAAATTGGATGACTAAAATCCAGAAACTAGAAATAGAGAACATGAATTTGTTGATGACATTGAATATTACATAGATAAGATGCTTCCTATCCAAGGAATACTTACTCCTAAAATGGCAGATCTAGAAATATTAATTGAAATAATCAAGGGGAACATAGCCACAGGGACTCAAACATAAAATATATTTGATCAATATTTCATCCAAAGGCTCATGAACATAGAAAAAGACATTGAAAAGATAACAAATAGTATAAGGAAGTATAAAATATCTACTAAAAGCATAAACATTCTATCCTGCAAGGAAGCAATGTATCGCTTCCAAATTGGTCTTGACAAAGAGTCTATACTGAACATATTCAAAAGGTATGATGCCTTGAAGTAAAGAACAAAGGAAGTAATAGAAATAAATGTCATTAAACTTGATCAATCCTAGGCTCATATCATAACCTTCTCTTTTTTTTTTCAAATTTTATCTTGTTTCATATTTCCCAAAAAAAAATTGTACTTACTGAATGTAAGAATGAAAAAACTCACTCAAAGAGTTAAATATTGAATTAATTGAAACATAAACACACCGCAGCTATGTGTTGTTTTTATTTACAAATAATACAAAATGGGGATTCTATAGGGGCCCCTGCCTTTAGAAAATTAAATTCATATATAGGTATACGTATTATAAAAAAGAGTTGTCAGTGCAACTAGCATATGATTAATCAATGACCATGATTTCCTCACCAAATAGGGGAATACAAGATAATAATTTTTTTCTTCCCGACTTTAAAGGATATATGACTTTCAGCTTGGTATACATGTTGGATACTTCTGGAAAAATCTTGAGACATGCCCATATCTAGGAGTTCCTCCATGTTTGTCTATGGATTCCATAAAATACTATTCAATTTCATTTTCTTGTGTAAGAATAAACCCACTCCAACAAGCCGAGCACTCTTGATGTAGATGACCAAGAGAAATTTATTAGTATTTCAAGAGTGAAATGGGACACACCAATACCTCCTGAAGAATTTGAATCATATGACATGTGGAGGATGATCTGAAATCTCCTTTTATTCAACTCATTGGTGAAGAAAATTGAATAAAAGAAAGCAAAGATTAGAATTGATAGTTGGTGCGTAGGGAAGCCAAAATTTCTTCAATTCATCAGGATTTTGATTATATTTTGTCTAAAAAATGTGAAGGAGCATAATTTAGAATGTTGAGAAAAATAAGGTGATTTTAAAAAGTTTTCTCATCAAAGACTCTTTGATAATATTGGGACTCACCGGTCCTTTAAAATCCTATTGTTCTTCAACTGAGAATAACATCCTGATAAAATTATCATCCAGACCTAAAAGTGTGAAAATGGAGTGAAGTACTTTAGAAGAAAAGTCTTGCAAATTCCCTTCAAATTCCACGCCACCATTTTTCAAGACAGAAAATATTTTTGCTCCTTTTGTAGAGAAGTTCATGACTAATCTCACCGAAGGAATTCTAATTCATAGATTTGAATGAAGAATTTATAAAGAAGAAAAATCTAGATCAATCTGTATGAGGCATCATGGTGGAGTCAATTACAAGATTTAGTTGGATGTACAACATGAACAAAGTAAAAGAAAAGTAAAATAAAATCTCGAGAAAGTGAATTCCATTAAATATGACTAAAGGTATGACAAAATTTGAAACATTAAATTAAAAATGTTTGCTGATAAATTAAATCCTTTCCTAAGAACTCTTATTTCACTAAATCTGGACTTATTCCAGTTTGAGTAGCAAAAAAATATAGCTAATATTGGAATCCAAAATTACTAGTTTTGGATTCCAAAATGTTAAATATTGGAATTATTTGGACTCCAAAATCTCACATATTGGAATCCAAAATCGCATATATTGGAATCCAAAATCACATATATTGGAATCCAAAATCACATATATTAGAATTTACTACACTCCAAAGTCCCATATATTGGAATCCAAAATCATAATATTGGAATCTATTATACATGCTAGCGCCACTAAGCATTATTTATCCTTTGGACTAAACAAAACATGTATCTATTTTATACGGGCTAGCTTTTTAGGCATTATTTATATTTTGTTACATATAAAATATGTTTCTATTTTATAAGGGCTAGCAGCCACTAGACATTAATTATTCTTTGTTATAAACATAAATTTTTTATGTTTTATACGAGATAATGGTTACTAGGCATTATTTATGCTTTTTTATATGTAGAACATATTTTTGTTTTATACAAAGCAAGCGATGCTATAAATTATGTATGCTTTGTTATATACATAACATGTTTCTATTTTATATGGGGTAACTACCGCTAGCCATTATTAATGTTTTGGAATAAGGTTATTATCAATGTTTAAATGTCTTTAAGATTAAACTATGAATATTTGAATAATTAAAATGCCTTGTGGCCTAGTGGCCGCTAGGCTAATGAAATTCAAGAGATTTGAGACACTTTCAGGTTCATGTAGTATGATGTGATTGAACCTTAGTGTAACTAGAGAATTACTAAATATATTATGAAGAAACTAGAAGAGGGTAACTATTTAGAGTAGAAGAATGTAATTAACTATAAAATCATTCCATATATATTTTCATATTTAAACATGGATATGAAATTTATTAAAACTAACTATAAAACCAATCTAGATATATTTGTGTATTCAATTATAGATATGAAATAAATTTAAATTGCTTTACTAAAGATAGAAATGTAGAAAAACATTTTAAGAATTGTTTGAATTTTATTGTAACACTATTCTCGAAGATCTAGGATCCCAAATTAACAAAATAAATCATAGTAAAGCTCCAAAAAATAAGCTCCCTCTAATTCAATTTTTGATCAAATAACATCCCGAACATCTTCCATGTCCTTCAATGGTTGCAACAAAGGCCACAACTAGGTGTTAAATTTGACACTGTTTAGACATTTTTTAATGTTTTAGCCATAAAATACTTGCAAATATTTGAAATAACCATCACATATGACTTGCATATTTTAGATATGACCGTCAATTTTTCTAGATATTTATTTATATATTAATTATATTAAAAAATATTAAAAACAATTAAGTATATATAGTATAATTTTATATTTATTTTATGAACAGTGTAAAAAATACTATTTTACAATTTTTGAAGGGTATTTTTTTATGATAATTCACCACACAAGTTATTCAATCATACTGTCAACTTATAATAAGTGAAAATATAAATATTCCCAACTTATATTTCTACAATCTTGGCATAATATAATAGAGTTAAGTAGTACCTTCATAATAACATATGAATGTATATATTATTTACAATGTTAAGCAATACCATCATAACAACATTTTGAAATGATAAATAGTTATTTAGCATTTTCTTGCTCCAAATATTTAATACCCTCTACCACATTCAATCCCTGAGACACTATTTGTGATATCTTTTTACAAGTCATCCATCAACTACTTATAGTTTGGACAATATTTGCGTATTCTTTTCATCCCAGCCATAAGACTTTCAAGAGGGTTTCCTTTGCACCTAATGTAATACACAAAGTGTTTTTAGAGTTGTATGAAAAATCATTTCTACTCTAAACCTTTTCTAGGTCTCTTATTGTTATTCCCTCAACTAAATTGCAATATTCCTTTCCCCAAGTGATTCTTGGATTCAATACAATCGATTTTTTTTTATTGAATCTTGTTGATATCTTTTTAACATTAGAATAAATGATGTTGTTGGACTAGAATCCTAGTTCACATTATGGTGATAATAATTTTATAAATTTTGATAGGCCACCTCACAGTTGACAGGTTTTCAAGCCAAACCTGAATGACATCTTCCTATTGTATATTTTTTTATGCCATATAATAACTCCTCCAATATATATAAAATATATAAATAAATCTTATTGCTACCTATAGGAAGTAAACAAATTTTATTTTCATCATCTACATATACATTATAGCCAATTGAAATAAACAACATTTTAGCTTACAAATACCAATTACCAATTGAGATTGTGGCTTGGATTACATCACCTTTACATGTTACTAGGTCCATTGATGCAAGATCTATTTCAAATGAAAATTTATCAATTCATAATCTATTTCTTTCTATTGAAAATGTGAGCATAATGTATTTGAAATAAACATTAATCATTTCATAATGAATTTCATGATGTGGAAAATGAAATCTTAATTAGAAAAACATAGTGGTTTTTGTGGTGATATGGTAAGTACAATATCAATTGTTATTTGTATTATGATTCAAATTTAGCATCCTCTAGGCTACGCTTATATTTTCAAACCACCCTTTGGTGGAAAAAAATCCTCAACTATTGATGAGGATTTGTGACTGCTAGGCTATGCCATCATTGGTGGAGCTACACTTTGCTAGACAACCTTTAGTGAGGTTAACCAAATGCTAATTTACATACTTACGAGTGGAATCAAGTCGTATGTAGTTTTTTTATGATGATGTTGAATCCAAAACAATGTTAATTCAATGTAAGTAGTCAGTATGTAGTAGTGAATTAGTGAAACATTGTAGACAATATGTAGTTGTAAATCAATGAGACATTGATGAATGTAACATTTTTAGTCTAACCATTCTTTTATTAAACATGGATGCATAGAGTCCACTAAGATCTATACTTCATTTTAAATTGTTGGTGTAGCTTAAAAAGGAATTTCATTAAACTTTTTGTTCTACCGTATGCCAAAAATATAAACTAATGTCTATTAGTTATTATTTCCTATCAATTTGTGGGCCTTATAAATGATTTTGTTTTAAAATACAAATGGCTAACATACCAATTTTTGAGTGTTTATTCATGTTGGATACTTCCGCGTACTCAACAATCACATTCTCCAGTTGTTGGTTGTTTGCATAATCATTTATTGTCTTATAAATTTTGGGTCTTAGTAGCAGTTTTGTTTGTAAATTCACACAAATAACATACCAGATCTGATTTTGTATTCATGGATGATGTGCCTGCATCCTCCACATTTGTCATCTAAACTGTAAAAAACATAATTTTGTTAAAAATTTGAAAACCATGGCAATTGAAAATAGAGCTCATTAAACATATTTATAAAATGATTGAAGGTAAATCACCATGTTGAACTAGTTGTGTAGCATCAAGTTGAAAGGGTTGTACATCAGCTTTTATAGCTTTGTGGTTTTTTGCATAAACAATAAATGTATAAGTAGCATATATAGGTTAAAATCCATTTAAAAATAACTTGTTGAAGTTGTCTTCAGTGACAAACCTTTCTTCATATGAGAATAGTAATGTTTCAAAACATTTCTTGACTATGTGTCTCAACAATAAAAACAATAGATAGATTGCAATCAACTAATGCATGGATTATGACACTACTGTCAGTAAAGAACTAACCATTATTTTATTGAACGTGGATGCATAGAGTCCGCTAAGCTCTATACTTCATTTTAAATTGTTGGTGTAGCTTAAAAATGAATTTCCTTAAACTTTTTCTTCTACCGTATCCCAAAAATATAAACTAATGTCTATTAGTTACCATTTCATATCAATTTATGGGCCTTATAAATGATTTTTTTTTAAATACACATGGCTAACATACCAAGTTTTGAGTGTTTATTCATGCTGGATACTTCCACGCACTCAACAATTACATTCCCAAGTTGTTGGTTGTTTGCATAATCATTTATTGTCTTATAAATTTTTGGGTCTTAGTAACGGTTTTGTTTGTAAATTCACATAAATAACATACCAGGATCTGATTTTGTATTCATGGCTGATGTGCCTGCATCCTCAACATTTGTCATTTGAACTGTAAAAATACATAAGTTTGTTAAAAATTTGAAAACAATGGAAAATGAAAATAGAGCTCATTAAACATATTTATAAAATTATTGAAGGTAAATCACCATGATGAACTAGTTGTGTAAAGCATCCAAATGAAAGGGTTGTACATCAACTTTTATAGCTTTGTGGTTTTTGCATAAACAATAAATGTATAAGTAGCATATATAGGTTCAAATCCATTAAAAATAACTTGTTAAAGTTGTCTTCATGACGAACCTTTCTTCATATGAGAATAGTAATGTTTCAGAAACATTTCTTGACTATGTTTCTCAACAATAAAAACAACAGATAGATTGCAATCAACTAATGCATGGATTATGACACTACCGTCGTAAAGAACTAGTACTATAGAATTTTTGGAACAACATTGAGTGAACATCTCAGCCCATAAATCATAAGATATTTCGCAAGGAAAAGGCCGATGTTTCTTTGTAGGCCAATTTCATTTGCAATTACCATGTTTTGTGGTAGTTTCTCCATCTAATCCCTAGTGAACTCTTCTCTATCCATCACAACTTGCGAGGTGATCCCATGTTACCCAGTCACACCAAACACCCTATCCATCACCTGGCCATTCATAGGGTGAAGTGATTTGGTGATAACAACCTCTTCTCTATAATCATAATTATTATCACGTATGTGCACACAAAATAATGTGTACATAATAAACAAACTTTTAAATATCTCATTGTATTCATATAGTCTATAACATCTATCAAAAATTGACACTCCATTGTCTTTAATATTTTCCATTTATCTTTTTACTGTGTCTCTTAACATTTTTGAATAATAAATTGGTATTAGAAAAATAATAGTACAATCCAACACACTAGTTTTGATAAATGTTAGAAGCTCCATTATTACATCAGAATAAATATTGCTAGTCAAATCGAAAAATTGGTGATCATGCATTTAACATTGAAAGGATTAGTTGAAGGAATAGCTGATAAAGTTGATGGAAATGGAATGTATATGCACATTTATAAGAAAAATTGTTTGCGTATTTCATCCTTGTTGGTATATTTCCTTCCAAAGTGATCTCACATAATTGTCTAATATTATATGAGCCTCGATGGGAAGAATTTCTTCCACATCATGGTATTTTTTTTTTGTTTTTCCATTTTCCCCTTATATGGGAATCAGATTTTATTTTTCTATTTCTCTCTTCACCCAAAAATACAAACAATTGACGGTAGTGTGATTCATGCAATTTAAATTTTTCAATTACATTGGATTCACTACAGTTGTTGATACAATATTATCCAAATGCTTACTTTTAAAATAACGTAGAACCGTTGCTCTCATTTTTTTGTCTCTTTTTATTCTCTCGGCAATAAAAATCATATTTCTATGCTATTACGCCATCCTCAATAGACCCATTTAACTAGACATCCCCGATTATACTTTATCACCTAAACCTAATAGTTGTTTATTGGTCATTCCTCTAGTAGCCCCGAATGGATTGCCTATGAATCTTGCAAGTGAATTTGGTTGAAAGTTAATTTGATTATCCTTAAGAGGTGAACAAGCGAGGATACCTGATCTAAAAAAACTAAAATATTATTGTCAATTTAGTCCATATATCATCGTGAAACATTAGAAAATTCCATTTATCGTATAGATTCTTTGTTTTTTTCACTCGAAAAATTGAGAGGCATTGATTTTCAAAGCTTTTCATTCAAAGGAAAAATATAATTTTTATCTTTTTATATGATGAAATTAAATTTTAATAACCAATGCCACACAATTAAAATACATTATATTCTAATATTCCATCTCTATTTTTGTCAATCCAGGTTGTTGAGGACATCCTAGCGATTGCCAAACTGATCTAACTTTGTACAGAAAATCAATAAACTTGGTTTCTATCCAAGTTATGTTTACTTCATTATGCTATTTGCAAATATTAGTAATGGAATCGGTAGATTCTTTTACGAGACACAATGTGAGCCTTTGAAACCTTAGCCTCAAATGTAAAGACTTGTAAGTTTCTAAGACCAAAATACTTTTTTGTGCATATATTGTAAGTTGGCCATCAAGTACATAAAATTCCACATCATCACTTTCCAAGTCATTTGGATCATGGAGTTCTACTATTTTATTTTTATAATGCAAGAAGGGAAGAATAATTATGTATGTCTATGTAGGAATAACATTTATCAACATGGAGTGAACAAGAAGGTCAACATTTTCATCACCTATCAGGCAATACTGATATTTTGGAGGTGTTATATGGCATCTTGATACATCAATTGAAAATAATTCAACATTAAACAAAAAAATGAAACAAATTAAATAGTCGAAGGTTTTGTTCTCTCGAATATAGTGGTTTCCTTCTTCAATAATGTAGCTGACTTAGTATTCATTTTCAACCCATGTAACTTTCATTTAGATAGATCTATCTATAATTTATTCAAATATGTTTGCCTCAGCATAGTAAAAAACTTGACATGTTTTGGAGGTGAAATAAAACCTTTTCTATGCAAGAAATGACAAATAGAAGAGGTTTTTTCATTTCTATACAATTTTATGAATACTATAAATATACCATTATGAATTTCTTCTACATTTGAACATCCATTTTTTTCAAAATCTATAAGCATCCCAAAATTCCAACCATATTTTTAACAAGAATATGCTCCATTGTTTATTGAGGCATGCATTTCCCATTTCTTGAATAGAGAAACATCCAACTCCATATCCAGAATAAGACACTTATTATTTTCAAAGTCAATGTGTTTGACCTAAAAATGAAGTGTCCCGAATAAATAACTTCATAGGATATAACAATACCAATTTCCTCTTCATTTTCATCTATAACAAAATTAACCATAGGTCTATGTGGCAGTTTTCAGGGGAATGGATTTCAATAAACCATTCCTCGTCTCTTTTCTTCCAACAATTATTGCCTAATATGAATGGAATTATCGTGAATAGAGCGCGAACAATGGAAGAAATGTTACCTATAATTAGAGTAAAATAAATTAATAATTATTTCATTTCTTAAGTTTAAAATATTTTTCTCGCATTTTCGATAAGGAATATAAATACTACCCTAGCAAGAAATCACCAACCTCTTAAGTTATTTATTATGTATCATTAAAGATTAATTAACTTAATGGTTAGCGACGCTAGGATTTGACATGACATGTTATGTATCATTCAAATTATCAAATTAATAATAACATAATTTTTCTAAAACTATAATAGTGAATTATGATGCATTAAAAATAAACAAACCATTTGTACGCTTTTGAAAGGATTATCTATGAGTCGAAGAAGCTATAAAATTCCATAGATGGCATGATAAGAACGTTAAAAACTATAGACTTTAGTGGAAGATAGA
The DNA here is from genome assembly GCA_018340775.1 of Taxus wallichiana var. yunnanensis. NCBI lineage: Eukaryota > Viridiplantae > Streptophyta > Pinopsida > Cupressales > Taxaceae > Taxus > Taxus wallichiana. The sequence continues at coordinate 449,488,891 of CM031237.1, read as the reverse complement.
ATTCAATTCGATATATAAAAGAAAAACTTAAAACATTTTCTTATCCATTTATACCTATTGAATGGAAAAGTGTAGAGGACATTAAGATCTAATGTTTGGTATTTTGAAGAGAGTGTTTGAGCAAAAATCACATTAATGGAGATTGTGGTAGCTCGATATTTTTGTTTTAGAAGATGATGTGAATTATGTATATATTGGTCATACTTTTGTAGTCATGAGGATTAAATTACTCAGTAACAAGACTAAGGAAGATGTTTATAGTGTAGCAATCAAAAGATCTAATGTTTAGTATTTTAAGTAGAGTATTTTAGAAACTAATCATATTAACAGAGTTAGTGGTAGCTCAATTTTTTTATATAAGACAATGTGAAAATATGTATATCGGACATACTTGAGTTGTGAGGATTAAATGTTTGAACTAGTGTAAGCATAATTTTTAAAACACAATGGTTAGTACATGCGATTCCTCAACAAGCTATCAAATACAAATGAGAAGGATTACACTTTTCCTAAACATAAGTATAGCCCTCTTCACTATAGCTATTTTCATAGAAACAATTCTCTCTATAAGGTGATGGAGGGTTATACCTATTTGAGAAAAGATTTGATTATTAGCAATTTTTATTTAGTACCACTAAAACAAGGGTCTACTATCTCTTACTCTAACTATAAGTTAGATTTAAAAAACTAATTGAAGAAATTTATTCCAAATTGTTCAAACTTATGTTAACGCATTTAGAGAATCAGTCTTCTTAGGCCAAAAAAATTTACCATATGATATGTTGTATTGATTAAGGTTAAAAATCAAGTAAGAGTTTGAAGATAGTGATAAAATAACAAATCATGACCTAGATTAGCAGCCTCTAGGGTCCTACCATTACATCTTGTCATTGTAATCATTGTCTGTACACTTTTAGCTCGCTAGTGATTTTCATTGATTATAATTGTATCATATTTTATGGACTATCCATGGTAGAGCCAATTGTTACTCTATAAACCCTCGAGAGGGATTGAACCATATGTAGTGTCCATAAAATATATTGTTTGTAACATATAATTCACAATGTTTCGTATGGGAGAAATAGTTTACGAAACACTTAGATTCATTACTTATCAAAAGTAACATCATAATAGATGTTAGGTTCATCATTTTATTATTTTTAAAATAGTGATAAAATAATAAATCATGACCTAGTTGAGCGACCGCTAGGCACATACCATTACGGTCATCAAACACTATCTCGTAAAAATTTGGTTCACTAGTGTTTTCCATTGATTTTAATTATATCACATTGGCTGGAATGTACCTAGCAGAGATAATAGCTATGATACATACCCTCTATAGGGATCAAGATTATGTAGTTCCCATAAGATATATTGTTTGTAACATATAATTCACATCAGATCTTATGGGAGAAAATGCTTACCAAACGCTAAGCTTCATTACTTATCGAAAGTAATGACATATCGAACACTAGGATAGAAAATTTAATAATTTGAAAATAGTGATAAAATAAAAGATCATGGTCTAGTTTAGCGGTCTCTAGGCTCTCGCCATTACTCGCTAGTCATTATAAACACTACATGTACAACTTTGGATCTCTAGTGTTTTTTTCATTAATTAAAATTATAACATATTTTTGTGTCCTACCTAGCGTATCCAAGTACTAAATACAAACCCTCAAGAGAGATAAAATTTATGTATTACTCACAAGACATATTGTTTGTAACATATAATTCACACATGTTCGTATGAGAGAAAATACTTAGCGACCGCTAAGCCTCTGTACATATTGAATGGACCAACATAATGGCCTCTAGGATCAACTATTTCTTATTTAAAAACTGTGTACAATTTTGGAATGCTAGTGTTATCCATTGATTTTAATTGTACCATATTTGTTAGGCTATCCGAGGCAGAGAAATTCTTGTACTACATACCCTCGAGAGGGATCAAGCCATATTTTGTGTTTCCCTTAGGCTTAAATTTTTTTTATTTTGAAAATAGCCATAAAATAACAAATCATGGTATACCTTATCCCTCGTTAGGGTCTTACCTTTACCTCTTGTCATTATAAACACTATCTTTACAATTTTGCATTGCTAGCCTTATTATGTAGTTCCCATAAGATAATGGTTTTCAACAAATATTTCACATTGTTTCCTATCAAAGAAAATTCTTAGTGACTGCCAAGATCCTTTACTTATTGACATAAATGGCATATCAAACCCTAGGCTCAAATTTTTATTTTTTTAAAACGTCATAAAATAAAAAATCATGGTATAGTTTAGTAACCGCTAGGCTCCTACCTTTACCTCTTCTCATTATAAAAACTATCTATACAGTTTTGCATCGCTAGCCTTATTATGTACTTCCCATAAGATACATGATTTTCAACACATATTTCACATTGTTTCCTATCAAACAAAATTCTTAAATAGCGATTGCTAAGCTCCTTTAATTATTTTTAGAAAAGGCATATCGCACCCTAGGCTCAAAATTTTTTAATTTAAAAAAAAGCATAAAATAACAAATCATGGTATAGCTTAACGGCTACTAGGATCCTACATGTACTTATTTTCATTCTAAACACTATATGTACAATTTTGGAACACTAGTGTTTTTAATTGATTATACATGTATAATAAAATAGATTTGGATTGATAGCCTTATTATATAGTTACCATAAGATATATTATTATGAACACATATTTCACATTGTTTTCTATCAAAGAAAATTCCGAGTGGCCACTAATCTCCTTTACTTATTGATAGCAATGGCATATGAGATCCTAGGCTCAAAAATTTCTTAATTTGAAAATAGCCATAAATTAACAAACCATGGTATAGCTTAGTAGTTGCTAGGTTCCTACCTTTACCTCTTGTCATTATAAACACTATTTGTAGTTTTGTAACACTAGTGTTTTTCATTGATTATACTTGTATCATATAAAATATTTCTATCACTATCCTTATTATGTAGTTCCCATAAGATATATTGTTATGAGTCATGTCATACTCGCTTAAGAACTATACTTGATTATTAGATATTTTATCAACCGTAGGTGAAACTATGATTTCTTATCTTGTTTGAGTTGATTAGATGACTGTTTAAACATTATGTTTATCGCTTTATCATGATTAGTTTCATTATTTAATAGATTTATCATGATGGCTTGATTTATATTTGTAAAGTTGTTTATTATTTGATATTATATTTATCTACTAATTTTAATCTTTTGCAATCGTGTGCGCTTAATAAATCTTATTGTCCTTGTATGTTAGATTAAATTTCATGAAGACCCTTGTTGGCAAAAATAGGTATAGTCTTTGGGATTCTATTTAAAATATTATTTTAAAAGCTTTTATGAGGCACTCATATTAGTGTCGACTGATTCGTAATGATTTTAAATTTTTTATTAGTGACAGAGAAATATACATACATATCTCTCTCTCTCTCTTTGTGTGTGTGTATCTATATATATATATATATATATATATATATATATATATATATATATATATACATATACATATATGTATGTATGTATGTATGTACATAGTAAATACACACACACACATATCTATATATATATATATATATATCAAATAATGCTTGTGGCTTATGTTTTAATATATGTGAAGAACTTAATAGGTTGAGCCATATTTGAATGGCAATGCTATGTTTAATTATTTAAGGGTTTGGGTCAGCCAACTCAACTAAGCCCCACCTAAGCTCAAACCGAGTCTGTGTGTTTGTTAACTCCCACCAAGAAAATGTTTGAGTATTTATATGTTCCTCGGTCGATGCACTAGCAAGTGGGAGTTAGGGTTTTGAGGGATGTCTTATTCTAATTAAATCGCCGATAGAAAATGACTTCCTAAATGGAGGGTTGTGATTGCAAGTTAAGATGGCAATAATGCCAAAGTTGGTGGATGGCGGTTTAGCAATAAAATAGTGGAAAGTTGGAAGGAGAATGGACAATTTCATTTAATGGAATTTATGGGGCTTTGTAGCCTTGGGAGTACCGGAAGCATCTCAAGGAATCCACCGTCAAGTTAAGTGGTTATTTCATCTTTCATTATTTTTGTTTCTCTTCTTTTGGCTCGCCAGTGAGCTATGCATGAAAGAAGGTCATGGATGTTTTTGGGGCATAATGTTGGACTCTAAATGTTAAAATTAACTCTAGTTTATTTAAGAGATTATATAGTCAATGTTATAGATTTTATTAGGTTTTGGTGTCGATTTGATGTTTTTCATCTCCTCATTTTTGTGAAAGCTTTGAACAATTTTAGGGAAGAAAATAAATCATATTCAGCTTTCTAGAAATGCATTACAGGCATGGAATTATCTCTTTCTCATCTTATCATTTATAGCATTAAGATATTTTAATGAAAATGGAGAAAATCAGGTTTCTCTTATGTGTTATCATTTTCTCCTTTATGGGTATGGTTAAATATTTTTTTGAAAGCCATAGTGTATTTCATACTATCTTAGAGGGTTTTTCTATGTATGTATCAATATTGAAAGAGCATATGTCTATAGATTTTATTAAAACTACATTTTTAGTGTGAATACGATTTTGGGTATCACCTAGACTCAGTGAAACGAATACATTCATGTTACTATGGACATTTATAAATACTTGTGTTTATTTTTATTGGCTATTCATTCACCCATTTTGGGTGGGTTTTGTTTGAGCATGGTGTATTCTATATACAACGATCGTAAGGTTTTTATTTTTGAGCTCAAGATCAATAGCCCCGTAGCTTAACATGTATGGCCACTATTCATTGTTTTGGGAATTGTTTCCTGGGTTGGCTATCTATATATCTACATCACATCTAATTGTGTTTTGTTGGGTTGAATCATACATATGTTAAGGTCGAATAAATAGAATATGTGGAAATTAATTTTGAGCTCAAGCTTGTATACCTATAAGATGAATAATTTTACCACTTGTAATCATTTTTATACCATTAGATTAACAGTAAAATCCCATGTGCGTCGGCCTATCACCCAACGGGAGTTGGGTGATCACCCGAGGCATGAAAGGGTTCTAAGCCTCTCTTTTATGTGAGAATTTTGATAATTCATCATCTTATGACAGATATTCAAATGAAAAAGAAAGGAAGAAAACATGTGTTCATTCTAGAGAACCTATGATGAGTTATCACATCAATGTATCCATAGAAGAGAAATAATAGACAACATATAGACTTGATTCATACACAAAGGAAATGCACTAGGATTATTCTTATGAACACATATATGATTCAAAACAAAGTCTTATATTCATATTAACGAGTCCAATAAACAAATTACATTCCTTGAGGCCATTACAGACCCACATAATAATGCAAAGCAAGGTCATGAATGAGGGACTAAACTATGTCCTTTACGAAGATAGATACGAGACCCATCCCTTTATACATGTTATCATTCATAATTTTCACTAATCCCAACCCTTAGAATCCTCCATTATATTTCTGCACACCTTTGCCCCTATTCCACCACCTCTTCTCTCTCAGGATGATCCTATGTATATATCTCTCTATATATTTTTTTCTCCTATCTCGTGCACCTTTATATATAGCTTTTCTACCTTCATCACCATGCCTTCTGAGGTAACAAATTGGTTGCTAAGTGTCCAAGTGGTCCTCCCATGGAGCATGCTTCCTTTGATCCAAGATTCCCACTTTTTCCAATGATTTTATTTTGGAACCTTCCATCGCATGCATAGAATATTCCCTTTTGGATCCTATAGCTATTAGGCGGGCACCTTATCCACTCGCATGCTAGATGGGTCACATTTTTCTTGTGTGTTACTGGAATGCCAAATATGGCTAAGTCCCAAAACGTGTCTTACCTTGCACAAGCACCGGGTGTTCTGCAAAACCCTGCTAGAACCCTTCCCTATGCACCTTCACCCCATGCGCCCTTCTTCAAATAGGTCCCACGTGCCCATGTGCCTTCTTATACTTAGCCAAATTCTGGGGCCCAACATCACCCCACACTATGCCTATTCTTTGTCCTCAAAAACACTCTTCAATAAAATAAAGAATGGTGAGCTCTTAAAATGGTTGGAAAGAAAGAATAAAGGAATGAAGAATTGGGAGAAAGAATGAAAGAATGGGGAACTTGTTTATTATTGGAGGAGGAGAGGGAAATCCTTTCCTATTTCTAGCATCTAACTTCTCCCAAGCGTCAACCTCATTTTGAGCTTGCTGACAGAGGTCACCCACTAGGGCACTCACCTCCTCAAAACTTAGCTCCTCCCCATTAGCGCTCATGGTCTCAACGATACCTTCCAACTAATTTCCCAAGTCTTTAAGTGCATCCATCCTACGCGTGATCTGGGGATATAATTCCTTTATTTGTCTCTTGATAGAGCCTCGCAAGGTCTCGATTGCTTCTGAATTCTTATCCACCTCAGATAGGATCTTATTTATTTCCACTCTATTCCCTTATTTTTCCATAGGAAATAGTTTCATGTGTGGCTACCAAGATTCTTGCCACTCTATCCCTATTAGCGTAATTTTCATAAGTAGCTTCAACGATGTGCACAAAGGGGCCTTTATCTCAAAGCAAGGAGTTTAGTGTACCAAGCCAAAATCTTGACAAATATCATTTTTTCCTCTTTCTCTTGGCATGCATGCACCTCTTTTGCAAACTCTAAAGCGAGTGGTTGCCTCTCCATCATGAGAATGCAAGTCAAATCCTCCAGAAATTGTAAGGATGATTCATACTTTTTCTCGGGTGGCATTAAATTGGGATGCTTTAGGAGAATGGGATCCATGATCATCTCCACCTTCTTGGAGACTTTGCACACCTTTGATTTTTATTCTTTCAGATCATGCCTTAGCTAAGCACTGATCAAATCCTCTTGCTTTAGGTCCTTTCTATTTTCCAAGAGCTCCTTATTTTTCTTCTTCAATTCCTCCTCCAGGAACCTCACTATATCATTTCTCTCAAAAATTCTGGCCTCAAATTAAACCTTGTTTACTGTGTTGCAAACCTATTCATCTAATATCTAATGAGAATTCACTAAGGGATTTACTCCCTCTTTTTCTAAGCACCTTCATTATCACTCTATAGCTTACTTCAAACTTAGGTTCATCTACGTGAGACTCGAATGCCCAAGATAACATCTTCTTGGTTTGGGGATATGCACCTTCTTTATCAAATTATGACATAGACAAGAGTTACTCTGTTGGTACGATGCTTTGGAAGAATGCACGTGGAACCTTGCTAGGATAATTAATGTATCCCATTCCCTACTCTTGTGCCACCACTACACCTTTCCCACTTGTTCATGTAGCTTTTGGGAAGCTTACTGCCAATTTGGGATCCCCACCCATGTTGCCATACTCCTTCCCAACGCTTTCTTCTTCCATCTCCTTCATCAACTTCTATTACACCAACTCCTTCACGATGCCTATCACTTCTCTCTCCATAGATTTCTCCACTTGCTCCTTGGTGAGGCTTTGGGTTCTTTGGTTTTGGTGCTTACTTCTTTGCTCACCCCCTTGGCTTGATCCTCTACTTCTTCCTCATCATTCTTCTCCTCATCTTCCTTGTTATACTTCTCTTCACCTTCATCCTCCTTCAATTCATGTATATCATACATTGGATGGTCCTCAACTCCTTCATGATCTTCATCATCCTTGTTGCTAATGTATGCATCTAAAATTTCTGTCTTCTCTCGAGTCCTCCTCTTCTGTCACCTTCTGTTTCTTCTTTACTAGGGATTCCAGATAGAGATTCTTCCTTTTCTTTTTCTTTACTATGTGACATCTTCCTTAACGACTACTCATGGGTGAGGGATATTCCTTCTTTTTCCCTTCTTCTTCTTCATTTTTTTCCTTGAAAGGAGACCTCTTCTTGTGTGCGTAAGTGCTAGGCTTAGCGTTTACTTCTCGCACACCCACGTTGTGTTATCTCGTACACTTGGTGCCTTCTTCTCCTTCCCCTCTTCTCTTTCTCTCTTCTTTGGTGTGGCCTTCTTTCTCCCTATGGGGTATTTTGGAATGGAGACATCACTCTCCAGATAGGCTCCTTTCTTGAACTTAGGCCTTATGTGCAGATACACCCTTGTTGCAGTCCTTTCGGTGATCGACAACATCATGGGCTTCATCATTTACACTTCATGGGAGACATAATTCTCCATGTATGCATGATTTTTAGGGTACACAAGATTTTAGTGCATCTCGTGGTGGTCTTAGTCCACCTCACTAAGGTCAAACCTTAGTCTTTTGGCCTCCTTGAACCTATTGACCCCTACTTGAAAGTATTGCACGATGAAGGAGAAGGGTAGCTTGCACCATGGAACCTTAGTCCCATTTGTAAAAGTGAACCTACCAATGCAGAAGTGTTTGTAAACTACAATTTTTTCTTCTCCATTAACGAGCGTAGGAAAATTCTCTAGATCCTCCACTCTACCCTGAATGCATCACGCATTCATTTGTACCACTTCTCTAGGTGCACCTTGTGAGTGGCCATCATCGTATCACAAGTGTACTTTTCAAACCTTTTTGTGGGTGAGGAGTTATCTTCAAGATACTCCTAAATGAATTTTTCTGTCCCATTGCACACTCCAATGATGGTGAGGAGGATGTTTCCAAATAATATTTTCTCTCCTTCCTGTGTGCTACTTATGAGCTCATCCACAATGAAGGTAGACAAGTTATAGATGGTTCCCTTTGATATCTTTCGGCATACATTTAACCATGTCTTGTTCACTTGAGTCCATCATTCTTGATCATTAAGATTGGTCACCAAGCACGTGGCCATTCTCATAACAGGGTTTGGAATCTCTACGATGTCAAAGTATCACAAACCCTTCTTGTAGTCATAAGATGTTACTATCTCCTTGATTGCCTCCTTTTTGCTTATATCACCTTCTATAATTTCTCCTTTACAAATAAGGCCTATGAACTTGGATATCAACTATGGTGTTATGCGCATCTTACATCATACAAAATAGAAGTGATCCTCATGCATGTGTGACATCAACCATTGATAAAGGTGCTCAGGCTTTCCAAAATAAGGCAACTCATACAGTTGTGCAATAACCCTACCTTCTCCAATTTTACTTTCACCTCGTCATTGTATATAGGCATCCTATCTGGTGTCCTTTTTTTAGTTAGACAGACCAAATCTAATGCCATTTCCTTCTCATTTGTGCTCATGCAATGGTTATAATCACTCACAACCATTTGTCTTAAGTGTGACACCCACTCCTTTCCTAGCAATACTCCATCTGGGTATTGCATTTTTACATACCATTCTTCATTAGAACTCGCAACGGCAAAGTGGTTTTTTCCCTTGCCCTTGCCCTTCTATTTATTTGGTGAAATGGTCACCTTCTTAGGTACCATGCTTTCTGTTGGGATAAACTAAGAACTTCTTACTCTACTCTGCTACTTTGCTTAACTCCAAACTCAACTCGAAGCTCAACTCTTGGAATAAATCCTTCTATCTCCATGCCCTAGCTACCAAACCCTCACTAGGAAAAAAATTACGTAATACGGTACACTACAAACTAACTTCTCTCACACTCATGTACTCCTTTATCCCGGTTTGTAGATCCACTCTAGTCACACACTTAGATTTCTCATATTATTCTCGCCTTCATACAAATCTTTGTGGATTCCCTAGTTTGTAAGAGCGCTTGAACTTTGTAATAGCAAGATAGAATAATGACTTGCTTGACCTTATATTTATTATTTTTTCTTCTATTTAAAGCAATAAATGATATACCATCTACCAATGTAATTTAACATTAAATGTTTATTTTTCCACTAGGATGACTTTAAGCGCCCTTACCCATGAGATCAATCCTACACAAAAACCTCAACCTTTTAGAGTGAAAAATCCAATATGACCGAAGAATCTTATACACACATTCTACAAAGGTCTTTGAAAGAAATTCTTTTGTTCTTTACTTGATTTTTACCCTCACCTACCTCATGTTGTTCCTACGCTCTTCATTCTTTGTACGTGGTCTTTTTATAGTATTCTTGACACTATAATTTATTATCCACCATTTACTCATGCACTTTCTCAACCTTTCGTGCTTCCTTCTAATAGGCCACTCAACTTGTATTGCATGCCTATACATTTCTTTGTATTAATCCACCCCACACTAAAACAGATGCACGGTCCTCTCGTGCATACACAACCTGGAAAAGTAATGTAGTTACCAGGCACAAGGTGCAAAATGAAACAAGAAAGGGAAACACAAGAAAATAAAATCATAAAGGGAAATTCTAAGCTAACTAGTAATACTGCCTTATTTACAAACACCAAGAAGACTTATTTATAGTAGGGCTTTAGCCTACTCCCATTTAAATGACTTGGTAATCTCATCCCATCTATCACTTATAGCTAGTAAGCACCTGAATCAAGAATGTACGAGATGATGTAGGGTCCTAACCAATGGAATTTTAACTTCCCAAGATGGCGCAGATACTTGGAATCATACAACAACACCATCTTCCCAACCTCAAACTACTTGTTATTGATATGATGATCATGTCATGCCTTTTGTATTTCTTTTTCTTTCTTCTGAATCCATCTAGTAAGTGATCGTCTTTCATCTAACTGCATCAACTCATCAATCCTCTCTTCCAACACTAGTTCATCATCCAACCCTCCCCAAGCTCATGATATACATAGAGATGGTAACATGAATTCAACCGGTAAAACAACCTCTATGCCAAACACCAATTGAAATGGTGTGGCCTTGTTCAACCTCTTGTAGGTTGTCCTATATGCCCATAGAACGACTGATACTTTGTCATCCCAATCTTGTCTTCCAACATCACAAATCTTATTTAACATGTGACTTAGTATTTTGTTAAATGCCTCAACAGTTCCATTCACTTGAGGGTGATAAGGGGTAGTCTTGTGATGGGCCACCATAAATTCTACTAATAGAATCCTAACCATTTCATTAAGGAAATGTGTACCTCTATCACTTGTTAAGCTTAAAGGAAAACCATACCTACTAATTATGTTCTCCCATAAAAATATAGCACTTTTTCGCTATGGTGCAATCCTTCGTAGGCACTTCCTCTACCCATCGTGTCAAGTAATTAGTACAAGTAATGATATACCATGAACCAGTCCTTTGTGCAGATGGTGAAATTGGCCCTACAAAGTTGATTGCCCATTTTTCAAATGGTTCAGCATTGGATATTGGTCATAAGGGAATTTCATCCCTCTTCCCAGGTTTTCCAAGGCACTAGAAGTGGTCACAGGCCTTGCAAAACTCAATAAAATCCTAGTATATGGTTTCCCACAAAAACCCAACAAGTAATATCTTCCATGCGGTAGTATTTCCTGCATAGTGTCCTTCTTGCAATCCCACCATGTGCTTCCTCCATAATTTCCATGTACTCATGTTCTAATATGCATCGGTGTAGAACCTCATCACGACCTAACTTATAAAGGTCTCCACTAATCAACATGTAGGGTGCGGCATGTATTGCCAATTGCTTCCTCTCTAGAGCCTTCATCCCTTCCGGCCACACCTATTTTCAATAATACTGTGATATCTTCCAAATTTGAGGGTGCATGTTGCAACCTAAATAGTTGCGCATCCGGAATGGTATCCTAAATGCTTGTGTGTCCTCCCCTGAGTTAATCCTTGATAAGTGGTTAGGTCCGAAATTACTCTTCCCTAGTTTTACAACCATTGTGAAATCAAACTCTTGGAATAGTAAGACCCAATGACATATGTGCCCTTGTAAGACAAGCTTGTTCACTAAGTATTTTAATGTCATGTGGTCCATCTATAATATGAATGGTTTTTCCAACAATTATTTCCCTGAAATTTTGCAACACATAGATCATAGAAAATGCTTCGCACTCATTAGTTGTGTAATTTTTCTCTACATGTGTCAACTTTCTACAAGAAAAGCACAAGGGATGATCAACAATCCCCTAATTGGTTTGTGCTAGTATTTCTCCCTTAGTTTTCTCGAGGCATCAAAATGCACACGGAAAGGCTTATCCCAAGAATAAAAATGTAGTATGGGCTCTGTGACAAGACTATCCTTCTAAGTGTCAAACGCCCTCTACTGTGCCTCTCCAAATGAAAGACACTCTTGTGTTTTAGAAATTCCTCCAAGGGCGCAATGATATTGATATACCCCTTGATGAATTTCCTATAGTACCCCGTATGCCCAAGGAATATACATATTGCACTTTGACTAGTAGGCTCCCCTAATCCCATAATAACTGCAACTTTGGTGGGATCCACTAGTAAGCCTTCTTTGCATATAATATGTCCTAACAGGGTTCCAAATGGAGTAGAAAAGACACATTTCTTAATGTTGAGGGATATCCTTAATTTCGACATCTCTCAAACATCAGCCTCAAATTGTCACAATGGTATTTCACCAACCCATACACATTCCATTCATCTAGGTAAAATTGAAAAAATTTATGGATGAAATCCTAAAATGCTTGTACCATGATGCACGAGAACACAACAAGCGCATTCTTCAATCCAAAAGGCATAACCATGTAGGAAAAACTTCCCCATTTAGTGGAAAAATTTGTCTTTCTCTAGTCTTCCTTTGCAATCCTGACTTGGTGATACCCTGAGAACCCATCTCGTGAAAGAGTAGACCTCGCGCCCGGATACTCCCTCCAAAATTTCCTCAATAAAGGGGGTTGGAAAAGTATCGATGACACACACGTATTGCATTGGGTCCCCGTAGTCCACATAAATTGTTATCCTCCCATCCTTCTTGATAGTGACGACCATTGGGATTATCCATTCTAACTCTTCCACAACCTCAATAATGTCTTATGCTATCATTTTGTCTATTTGTTCCTTGACCCGTGCGTGCAGATTTGGATTCATCCGATAAGGTCTCTTCTAAATTGAGCGCGCACCTTCCTTCACCTTAGTATTCATCTCCCTAAGGAATGGTGGATGAATTTGAGTTCATGATACCCATGGGGGAACAAATCTTGGAACTCGCGCAATGAGTAATTACCTTTGACACTTCTATTTCTGAGCAATAGTCCCCAATGATAGCTTCCTTAGGTTCTGTCTCTGTCCCAATTTTAACCTTCTTTATTTTCAAGGGCTCATGGTAGGTGTGTGCTCACTCATCAGCATTGTCTATGACTTCATGTGTACCTTCAAAATGGTTAACATCCAAAGTTTCCATTTCTTCACCATCTACTACATAGACCATTTTTCCTTTTTCTTTTTCCATGCACATGTTCTCAAGTTGTACTTCCTCCGAGGCACGTTCCCAAATAAGGCTCACCCAATAATTCCAATATCCTATCTTCTACCATAGAACTATCTCCCATTGTAAGACATTTTATTACTTGTAATTCCTTGTCGACTAATGTCTTGGTACTCCTATACTCGAAAACTTGAATGAGATCAATTACCAACTCCGCCAATTACCTTTTCAACAACATATCTCTCAATGAATATACCATTTGTGCACATAGCCTTGGAAGGTGGAATAAAACTTATGCACCCATAACAAAGGTGGTAATGCTTCATGCTTCCTATCTAGGTCTTCTCACATGCTTGGATATGAAATTAGGTAGTCTCTTTACTATGGTAGTCTTGTATGATAGTGAGAGTGTTGCTCCTATAGAACCTTACAAAATGTGATTCTTACCTTGCGTCATTCCGGAGGTTCTCCCGATGTGTAGCCCACTAGTGTGTTGTAGTTTCGAGAAGGTTATAATTGAGCATTCCCATTATTTCTCCCTCATTCTTCCACCGAGCCTCCATTTCTTTCAAGAAAATTTCAGGGGTATGCTCCTCCGCAGTAACATGGAAACTTCTTCCCTCCCAAGTGCTTGATTGAAATTGCCTTTGTTACCCTTATTACAGATCCTCTCGCTTATCACCCAATCAACTCATAAATCCCATGTGCCTAATTGTCATATGCCATGCTAGTGGTATCACTCATTGACCGAGTATCTTTAAACCAGATAACTCCTCCATGGGATGAATTATCTCAAGATCTTTGATGGAGTGCACATAGATTCTATCGAGGACTACCTCTCTTAAGGGCTACTATAGGGCACTTATTTCCCATCTCGTTAAAGGGATAATCACCCTTTATTCCTTATTCTCAAAGCTTATTTACCATTTGTTAAACCTCAAGTTGGCATTGTTCTTGTAACACCATGGGCACCCAAACAATGCTAGAAATTTGTCCACTTCAAAGGTGAGTGCCAAGACTTTGAAGTATCAAGGGAACTTGGCCCCTTTAATGGTGATAATCGCATCCTCAAGACTCTAATGGGCATTACCTTAGTTTTTTTTTCCATATATAACACATTCAAGATGGTTATATTGTGGGTGTTCCAATTTGATTCTAGGCATCTAAGGTAAGAACATTGACCTCTGCTCTCATGTTGATGAGGATATTTCTTAGAACCCATCCATCAACAACTGTGTTCAATGTAATTTCCTTATCATAGTCAAGGTTGTGAGGAGGAAGGTTTACATGCAAAACCTACCTTTCGCACTCTGCTCGACACATGGTACCTTCTCCCTTAGCCATTCTCCTATCAAGGGAATAATATTCTCTTGCCTTAACATCTTGCATACTTCCTTGACCTCATCCAAGTCATCCTTTGGAGCCTCGGCATTCTTCCTTTTCTCCAACTACTTTGATTTCTCCTTTAGACATTGGATCTCCCCTTGCAAACTTTGAATCACATCCATAGTCTCTTGATACACCTCCTTCGATGAGAAGGGTCTAGATACTTTCCATGTACCACTTCCTCTCTTGAAACTAGTGTCCTTTATCTTGGCATCTCTTAGGCACTTATGGCCTCTACTCACATCGTAACCAATACGGGCTCTAGTCTTAAATCACGTGCCACTCTTGACATCCACTGTGAATTGGCTTTCTTGATGCTCACTATCCTAGAAATTTTTTTCCTTTTAGTGCTACTAGTTCATATGCTCATAAAGTTCAAGAAAATCTACATACTTATGTTTCTTTCCGCACCATGAGCATTGCAACAAATCAGGACACTCACACTTGTAATTCTCTATAGATCCACAGTTCTAATAGGTTCCTCACAAGAATTCAAGTCTTCCTTCACCATGGTTACTATGACCACGAAATCAACTGTGAAAACATCTTCCATGCACTCCTCCATCTACACACCCTTCATAGCGATGATCATCATCCTTGGAACTACTTGCAAGACTCATCTAGTGCACACCAAGATCAATAAAATCATGAATATGATCAATTAGTTTGTAATCCTTGGTATCATGGGTCGTAGAGGTACAAATCTTACAATAGCAAGAAACATTCTTATGGATTGCACGTTGTAGTAGAGGGCACCTACTTGCATCATGATCCCCATGGAAAATTTCATAGTCTACCACCATAGTGCATACTGATTTCGAGGGAAACTATCCTTTACATGCCCTTCCACTTCACATTTTGTACACCAAATCCCACTACGAACCTCATGCACTGAGTTTGTAGATAACTTCTCTAACTGCTTGGTCATTGCAACAATTTGGGCCTCTAAAAATAGACTAACACCAGTATCAATGCTCCCAACATCCTCAACGTGCAAGGTAGCTTCCAAGGCCTCACGTGGGTCTATGAACATCTTGTGTGACAGAGCCCTCCTAAACAGTTTTATCAATCCTCTAACAAACCATTGAGCATGTTGAGAAGGATGAATGTCATATGATAGCTTTGATAAGATAATTTTAAACCATGCATCATAATCCCACACAATCTCTG
The DNA here is from genome assembly GCA_018340775.1 of Taxus wallichiana var. yunnanensis. Classification (NCBI taxonomy): domain Eukaryota; kingdom Viridiplantae; phylum Streptophyta; class Pinopsida; order Cupressales; family Taxaceae; genus Taxus; species Taxus wallichiana. Next base: position 449,473,119 of record CM031237.1, on the reverse strand, counting down.
TCATTCCTTGTTGGATCTCCTTCAGAGCGTTGATGCTCTTTTGTTCAAACTCAGGGATATAGAACTCTGTTAGGAAGGAATTCTTCAATGCAGTGTAGTCTACCACCATTTGATGGGGGTCATACTTTTGGTACCAACTATGTGCATGTCCTTGTAGCATTGTTACAAAATGACTTTCCTTCCACTTTGGGGTAGTGATCCATTTCACATGCCATAGTAATTCACACTTGTGCACATGCTCTACATCATATTCAATACCCCTATAGTTTGGTAAGTGCAATGACATATCAAAAAATACTTGTGGAGGTGTTTAAGGCCCTTATCCTCCTGATCTAGAGCCTTGGTTCCCTCCAGTGTTTCCTCCCCCACCGCATCCACCGGATCCACTAGTTCATGTTCCTCCTACCCATGAGATCCTTTATATCCTCTATGCCACTAGGTCCTTCACCCTTCTACCACCAAATCCACCTCTTGCAGCTGGGAAAATGGCCTGAATTGGTCATGCCTAGTGTTCCCAATGTACCCACGAACTTTGTACTGCGATGGTTTTGATAATGTCCCAATTCCAGTTGTGTGTCCCGTGCCACTCCTAGATGCGATACACAAACCTTACGTACTTGCACCTTGTCCAAAGAATCCTCTAAATACTAGAATGGTTTGCACAAACCATGGATGTTATGAATGATAAATTATATCTCCTAAGTGTATATTGGTTACTCCCATTGATACCAACTCAAGGGTTAAAAATAATTCTCCCTTAATGGAAATCCAAGCGCCGAGAGGTTGGTTTCTAGGTGGGTTTAGATGTGCACGGAAGACTCTTCTTTATCCATGTGATGAACTCTCATTAGAAGTTGAAGGGGATTCTCTCTCACACTTGCTAAGATGGGGTAGCACAGACTACTCAAGTTTCACATCCTCTGCGTGAACCTCAACTCCTTCCCATAACGTCTACCTCCATAGATCCATCACACTTGCAACCTCACGTTTTCTAGTCATCTCCCTTTCATGAGCTTCGCTATACTTGAGTCATCTCTCCTCCCTTTCCTTTTCAGCTGCAATGTCTGCCATCTTCCTCCACCCTAGCTCCATCTCTCGACACTCATAGAATCTTATCCAACCATTGGAAATGCCTCTAAACCGAGGGTAATGACCAAGATCTTCATAGCCAAAGGAATAACATGTAAAAAAGATCCTCTAGGCTCCCTCAAAAACTCAAACTCAAAAAATTCTGGGAAAGAATATGTAGAAATGGAATATTCTAGAGTATAATTGGTCAACACTCCTTTCCACCGCTTATCAACAACACACATCCAAGTCGATCTACATCCTGTAGCCTTTGATAAGTATCTTGGGTCCATATGTGTGATCTATAGTAACAACTCGACATGGATGCATATGTTGACAACCATTCATATATTTCTACTTTGGGAAACAATAGAAGAATGTATCATACAACTCATGGTACAAAGTTCTCTTTACCCAACTACACACATCAAACTCAGGTCTAGTGCTAAATCTTTGAGAAAACTCATCCTTCATGGTCTTGAACCATGTTTCAAAACTTTCCAAGGTCGATATTTTATCATTACACATCACAGTACCAAGATGAATTTCATTTCTTACAACAACTTTGAAAAGAGGTCCCAACAATGGAACTAAGATGTATTCATTTTTAAACCATTATATTAACAATAAAATCTCATGTGCATTGACCTATCACCTAGTAGGTGCTTGGGCACTCACCCGAGGCATGCGCGGATGCCGAGCCTCTCTTTATGTGAGTCTTGTGAGAATGCATCATCTTATGACAGATATTCAAATGCAAAAGAAAGGAAGAAAACATGTGTTCATTTTGAGAACCTATGATGAGTTATCACATCAATGTATCCATAGAAGAGAAATAATAGACAACATATAGACTTGATTCATACACAAAGGAAATACACTAGGATTATTCTTATGAACACATATATGATTCAGAACAGAGTCTTATATTCATATTGATGAGTTCAGTAACCACATTACATTCCTTGAGGCCATAATAGACCCATATAATAATGCAGAGCAAGGTCATGCATGAGGTACTAAACTATGTCCTTTACAAAGATAGATACAGATTCATCCCTCTATACATGCTATCACTCTTAAGTTTCACTAATCCCAACCCTTAGAATCCTCCATTATATTTTGGAAGAGTTTCGCCCTATTCCACCACCTCTTCTCTCTTCGAATGATCCTATGTATATCTCTCTCTATATATATTCTGTTTTATCCACGCACCTCTATATTTAGCTTTTATGTCTTCACCGCCATGCCTTTCGAGGTAACAAATTGTTTTTCAAGTGTCCAAGTGGTCCTCCCATGGAGCATGCATCCTTTGATCCGAGCTCTCCACTCTATGAAATGATGTTATTCGGGAACCTTCCATCCCATGTATGGAATATTATCTTTTTGATCCTATAGCCACTAGGCTGGTACATTATCCTCTCCGCATGCTAAACGGGTCACGATTTTCTCATGTATTGCCTAGAACACTTGAATATGGCTAAGTCCCAAAACCTATCTTTCCTTGCACATGTTACGTGTTTTCTAAAAAACCCTGCTAGAACCCTTCCTTGTGTGCCTTCACCCCACGTGCCTTTCTTCAAATAGGTCCCGCACGCCCATGTGTCTTCTTGTACTTAGCCAAATTCTCGGGGCCAACACCACTTATTCATTGGTTCTCTTATAAATATTTGAGTAGGATGTATTACCCATCTTATAATTTGGTTTGTTTAATATGTACATTGGTTTAAGGATTTATTAAGTATTATGGCTTCGACTTAGATGTTGTTGTAACAAGTTTTACTTGTAGCATGATATTGTTGCATGATATGATTGGTAAGTTTTCCTTTGTAGGGTTCTTCATTGTTTTCATTTGTATGAAAAGATTTATAAAAGTTTTGTTTAATATGGTGGCAATATGGAATAAATGTAACTCGACCACTTATGGGATTGGTTCGTGACTTTGTTTAATATTTGAGACCGAGCAATTTTGCTCAAGTCGATAGGTAATTGGGGTCACCTCAACCATTCCTTAGTTCATTTCATTTTTTTACCACTTCGTGGTCAAATGTGAATTGTGTAATCTTTATTCTACTCACCGTAGGGTGACGGCTTGTGATATCCTATTTGTACTAGTTTTTTCAAACCAAGGTTTAAAGGAGTATACGTATGGTATAACTTTGTTGACTTAGTGTAAAAATGTAGCAAGTTCCTAGGCATGGACGTATACATTCTTTGAAAGCTATAAATATATTGTAACTATTACTTAGGTTTGAATATGTTAAGGTTTATTTGGATAAGTTAAGGTAATCGATGAAGATTAAGTACATTGTTTAATGAATTAATCTTATTTAAAGAGTTCTTAAACTATTTTTTTATGAAGGAATAATGTATCTTAGAAGTGATTATTATTATTTCGATTAAGAATAAGGATAATAATATTAATTTATAAAGTTTGAATAATTTAATTATTATCTTATCGAAATAGACTCTTAATAATATTATTATCAAGACATGACTTGAGTAATATTATACTATTTTCTCTACTTTCATATATATGAACTCGAATGTGAATTGTGTGGTTAGTATGTTAGTCTCTTTACTCATATTATTAATATATGATGATGACTTAAACAAGTATGGAGGTATTAGTGTATAATTAATACTTTTTAATGTCTTATATAACCTTGTTCGGGTATAAATGACTTAGTTTATATTCTTTGGAATTAATACTCTTAATTTTTATCTCGTAGAAATATGATTTATTCTCTTATTGATTTTATTTGGAAAATCATATTATTCTTTTATGGATTATGAAAGAAAAGAAAAGAGAAATGTTGACTTGTTATCTGAATTGGTTTATATATTATATTAGTTAGTAGGATTATGATTCATTGAAATATTTCAAGTTGCTTATAAATTATAAAGATAAGATGGTAGAATTTTTCATGCCAATTCTTTTGAACTGACGGTTGCCTAACATTTTTACAAATGACGAAGTTTAGATCTTATCTAGTGGATGATTTTTTATGGCTATGTTGAATTATTATTTATATGAATAAAAAATGTATTTTTACTTGAATGTTGTAAAAATCAAGCTTGTGCTTCACTAATTTAATTATTTAAAGGCATTATGGCCTCTGAGATTTTGTATCATTTTTGGAAAGGAAAATAAAATATGTATTCAAGTTTTGAATATTATTGTAATATTTATCATGGTTGTATATAACATTCATTAATATTTTCCAATGGGGTTTTGGTGGATCAGTGAAGATGGACGGTTGTGTTCGGATACACCCATATTCAAATCACATTGGGTGTGATCCCTTCAGTGGTTTAATGGTGGTAGTGGGTGGTGTATCACCGTAGGTTGTGGTGTTTTGGTGGTAGAGGGTATCAGTATCATCGATGGTTATGGATCATGGCATCGGCTGGTGGTTCTCGGCAGGTGGCATAATTTTCATCGTTAGCATTGGCCTTGGTGGTGGCTTGTGGCTCTAAAAATGAAGGTGGCGAAAATATTACATCTTCGGTGTGGGATTAGTGGTCACGGTGGTTTTTGTTTGTCTTAATTATAATATCTTGTTTTAGGATGGGCCCCACTAACCCTTCAGTTCATAGCTCTAGTCAAAAGCTTTTAATGATAAAAAAACATTTATTCACATTCGGTATATGCTAGAATGTGATTGTGATTAAATTAATCAATCTGATTTCATGATAAGAAATATTTTTATAAGTTGAATAATGAACTATGAGTGAATAATATCCTTATTGTATTAGTTTTAATTTTATAAAATGAACTAAAGCTATAGTAAGGATATAGAATACAATCTATTAAATAAATGAATGTGGCTTTTTATTTTATATATGTATGTTTGGACTATTGTGTGATGATAAATGATTAATGCTCATTTATTACTTGATCCTAAGTATGTAAACCTTAGGTATATAAATGATTGTATTACATGCAATGATGAGTTCAATAGTTTTGTACTTAAGAAATTATAATGAAAATGTCGTAATTTATATAAGTTAGTAATTGTGTTAATAATGCAGCTAGCTTCCTAAAATATCTTATAATTATTAAATAATGCACATAAACAAACTTATGCAAATTGATTATGAATAATTAAAGAAACTAAGATGTGGGCCTTAGGATCAAATAATTAATGTGATGAATATCATTGCATTATGGAATACAAATCTTTCGTGAAAGTAATTCAATGAGGTGAATAGTTATGACAAACCTAATGCATGGTACTCGGTAAGAAAACTTCAGATGACTGCTATAGTGTGGTGTTCATTGATTAACACGGTTCATTCTATGGATACTACCATACAGAAGTTATCCTAATTTTTCCCTCAAGCTCCATTTATTATGCATGTCGTAATCAACATGGAACTAAGTTGTGCTATGATGCAGAGGATTTCTATCTAGTTCATTCTAGTTCATCTCGTACTCAACTTATGTTGACTATGGGGAAGAAATTGAAAGCTTGAAGATGTAAGGAATTACATGTACTCTTTCTCTCCCACAGGCATCCTAATTTGGCACGTAAGTGCTTCGTCTTATTGAATGAAAAAGTTTTGCATCATATGCATAACTTGAATTTGATTAAATTAAACAAATGATTCAATTCTGATAATGGAACCAAGTGACATGGTGATGGGACATGTTTTAGAGAAAATGTGTAGTCTAGAAACAAAGCATGAAATGCATGACTCGTAAACTTTGATGAAGTAGTGTATGTTAGTACACTGTTAGGCTCACCTAGTTCTAACTAAAGTGTGATATACCAAATGGGATTCGATTGACTAAACCATGGTAGAAACTTTAAACAACACTTGTAAAATCAATGCCGAGAAGGGCACTAATAAGTATACTTTGTATCTTGACCGACACAAAATATTACTTTATGGGATATCAAACATGTCTAATTTACCCATGAATATGCACATGCTTAATTTATTTTTTATCTAAAGAATTGTAATTAAATGATGCTAGATTTAAATGTTAGTTTATACATTTAAATCATTGAAGGCATATGTTTAATTTGGGAAACAAAAAAATCCCGTAATTATGGTGTTTGGAAAGTGGTTGTTACATTTTGGTATCATAGCTGAAGGTTATAGCTCTTGGACCTATTGAGTCCTTACACTAACACAAACTTAAATTATTTTCTAATAGAAAACATGGTTATAACAAGAGGAAATGTTGTGAATAACCAACTGCAAATGGCAATGCCACCACATCATAGAATTTGGTTGATAATCTCATTTCCCTTTAGGGAATAAGAAATAGGATGGTTGTATTAGAAAGACAAATCCCATGAAATGTTAGTGATCAGGAAATTGATGGTGAAGAAGCATCACATGAGTATCTAAATGTTGAAAATAGTGATGTTGTAAATCCTAATGCAAAAAATAACAACGATGCTAATGAAAATGGTAATGTAAATCTGAATTTTAACGAAGTTACAAACTTGAGAACAAGAGGGATCATTTGGCAATGAATCAAATGATATCAATAGATCAACCTACAAAATTTTGATGGTACCACCTTGGGTGATGGAGCTAAGAATTGGCTCAGAAAAATGGAGAAGTAATTTGTAATAAGGAACTTCTCAGAGGAAACTAAGGTTGTTTGGGGAGCCTATCATCTCTCTAATGAATCATCCTCATGGTGGGACAATTGGAAGGTTGAACCGGCAAGGATAAAGAAATTTTGACTTGAGATAAGTTCAAGTCATACTTTTGAAAATGCTAGTTACCCCATCTCTATTATGATCAGAAGATGTCTGAATTTCAAACATTAACACAAGGAGTATTGGGAGAATTTTACAAAGCTTCTCAAGTACGTACCTCAGTATCAAATAGATGAAAAATTCTAGATTAGGAAATTTATCATGGGGTTAAACCCAATGATAGGAGGTGAAGTTGATGTCCATGGGCCATCAATTATGGAAGCTATCTTCGAGAAGGAAATTAGACAAGAAAATAAATTATTGGTGCAAATTAACTTACAATTATTAATATGATGTTCATTAATCTAAAGTAATTTAATTATCGACTAGGGACGTAAAATTTCAATATTTCTAGTGTTATATGCACAGTTACAAATGTTTGAAAGGTATAAAGGTAAATTTTTGTCAACTAGAATTAATAAATAAAAATGGTGAAAATGAACTAGATTATGACTAAAAGTAAATACTATAGCTAATGACAAAGCATGTAAAAATAGAGAGTATATAAAGAAATGGATGTCTACTAATCTAATCATGTGAGGAATTAAAATAAAAAACGAAAGGAGAGGTTTAACAAACCGCAATTGGGCCCTACCTTGGGTGTTAATCCCTCCTAAGACCTATGTCTACAACAAATTAATAGAATTCATATTCATATTTCATCATCATGAATATTATGTTAGAACATAATGATTAAGTGGTCTAGCCAACCCTTAATTAATATGGGTCCATCACTATTATATAGGTTAAATATTTAATAATATGAAATACTTTTCTATTATTAAATATTTATACCTAGGTAATATGCATTAGGTAAGTATTTAATAATGTGAATCATTTATGTTTATATTTATTAAATACACTCACCTAGGTATATGTGTCAACCATTTTAGGTTGAAAAGGTGGGTCGGGAGACATACCCGATCACCTTATATAAAAAGGACTCTAGGTCCTCATTTGATATATTCGGAAATATATCAAAGGTGTGTAAATCAAGTGATTTAGTTTTACCCTTGGTAAATAGAGTTTTAAGGAGGAGGTGATCTTATTGGATGTAAAATAAGTTCTCTGAAGTAAAAGGTTATTTTCAAAGTGGTTTTTACCCTATTGGGGTTTTCCACTATAAATACTATGTCACCTGTGTTATTTATTTCCTGTAAGTATTTCTTTATTTACTTATGTTATGATGTAATGTTTATTTAAATATTTATTGTAACATTATATAATATGTAATTTGATTAAATCCATATTTATTAGAATCCTCAAATTCTAACATGGTAACAAAGCAAGGTAAATTAAATAAATTAAGATCAAATGTTTTGTATTTTATTTATTTAATTTGTATGGGTTTTTTCAACCAACCCGGAAGGGTAAATTAAATAAATTAAGATCAAATTTTTTTATTTTATTTATTTAATTTGTACGGGGTTTTTAACCAACCCAGAAGGATATTTAAAATAACCGGCCCCTTCTTTCCATTGTGCAACCTAAAATTTTTCTTTGTGAAGAATCAAGGTGAATTCATAGGTGGAAAATTTGGAAACTTCTTACCTTCCGTGAAAACTTGTGTAGAGGTAAGGGTAAAATATTTGAAATATTTTTTTCTATAGTTTTAATATGTGCAGTTAAATTTTTCAATGGTAAATTAAGGAGGAGACAAAGCTCCATCAAAATAGGATTTGAATTTTTTCCATTGGAAGTGTGAAAAATGTTGTCTCATCTGTAAATTCTAAGGTTTATGCAGAATTTAAAATTACATGGCATGGTAACCGTTTTTAAAAAAATCATAAGGGAGCCCCATAATAAGGGTTATATGTGTTTATTTTTTTTTTTTAAAGTATATATACTATAGTTTATAATTTTTTATAGACTATATGTTGTTTTTTATTTACATTATATAAACTATATACCTCTTTTTTAAAGTGAATATATTTTTACATTATAAATTATAATAGGTTAATATAATGTATTAAAATATAACCTCCCTAATATTATATAGAAGAAGAAATTCTAGAAATACACAACAATTTTTGAATCCATTAAATTTGACGGTCAAATGACTGTCATGGCAGACCAAACATAAGGCAGTATGATAGTCATTTAGACGTCAAATTTAAGCTAGCCGGATCTTTGTCTACATTATTTTTTCTAGAAATTTGAAGTTGTTTTACATTCTTAAGGGTTTCTTCTTCACTTATATATGGTTAGAATTTTTTTATATATAAGTCTGGGGTATAATGCAAAGCCCTTTATATTGTAGGTTATTATTTTGATCATGGGAGGTTAATTAATATGCATTGTAATGAAAAAATTAGTTATGATTAAATATTTTATGTAGATCTATAAAATTTAGATCTGTTTCTATTAAAAGTGTTGCTTTTTTTTATAAATATGTATCTAACTCTGTGGTACATTGTATATTATAATGGGGTGTGTTTTATAGGTTCGGAAAATAATGACGTCTAGTTATTTCTGTCTTGACAAAACCTAGATCCTGAATGGAACCAACTACAACATTTGGAAGATCAGGGTCAAATTAGAACTTATGGCGAGGAAACTCTAGATAATTGTTTTTAGATCTGAGGTTGCTCCCACCAGTCATCAAGCAACTATAGATAACATGAATGCATTCTTGCAACGAATGCAGGAGGCTCTTTCCATGATTTTGTGCAATGTGAACGATGAGTACCTTCTACACATTGGTAATATCAAACATCCGAAAGAGGTATGGACATAACTAGAATCCATGCATGAAGGTATGCATTTATCTAAAATTATTAAATTAGTTTTAGAATTTCTTACAACTCCTATGAAAGGAGATGAAAAAGTAGTTAATTTCTTAGCCAAAATTAAAAATATTAAAGCACAATTAGATGGATGTAATTGTGATTTAATTGGTGAAAAATTAATCTACTTTATTGTTTAGTTAAATATACATGAAATATTTAGGAATTTTATTTCTATCTTGAACTCTAAATATCAGAATGAAAATGATCTACCTGATTTAAATACCTTGAGTTCACTTCTGATATAAGAAGAGCAAGTGATGATGAACTTTGACTCTAAGGAGAATGTCTCTCAGGAACTTCTTTCTCAAAATTCAAAGTTAAAACCTCACAAGCCCTTCTCAGATCAAAAATTTAGATCTAAATCTTCTTTTTTGATAAAAAATTTTTTTCTTCTGATCAATTGTGTGTTAGCTTTAGTGGTAAATGTCACAAATGTGGTAAATTTGGACATAAAAAGGAAGATTGAAAAACTAAGAAACCTATCCATAAAAATAAAAAAAAAATTGTTTCTTCTAAATACAATTTAAGGAAAAAGGATAGCTCTAATGATATTCCTAAAATTGTTGCATTATATGTTGTGTTGTATTCTTCCTCTAATTCTGAATGGATTTTAGATTCAGGTGCATCAAATCATATGACTGGTGTTTCAAATTCTTTATTTGATGTTGTGAAAATAAATGAATATGTGTATCTTGGTGATAACTCATCTTTAGAAGCAATAGAGAAAGGAAAAGTAAAATTTGTTAATGGTGTGTTGAATAATGTTTTATTTGTTCCTAAGCTCAAAAAGAACCTTTTATCATGTTCTCAATTAACTCATGATGGTTTGGCTATTCAAAATTTGAAAGATACTTGGTATATCAAGGATAGTAATGATAATATAATAGCTGAAGGAATTCAAAGAAATGGTCTGTATATTTTTGATGATTTCTATTATGCATCCTATTTTGTTTCTCAAAGTTTGAATAATTCAAAACTATGGCATGAAATATTAGGACATGTTAATTATCGAAGTTTATATGAAATGGCTAGATATAATCTTGTGAAAGGTTTGTCATTGTTGTCTTCTTCTCATGATGCATGTGAAGGGTGTTTACACTCAAAACAAAGTGTTAAACCCTTTCACTCACATCTTGAAGAGAGTTTCTTTTCCCACTAGAACTTATTCATAGTGATGTTAGAGGACCTCTTGAAGTAGCTTCATTAAATGGTTATATGCTATGAATTTCATTGATGATTTTGCCAGGATGATTTGGTCATATTTTCTTAAAAATAAATCTAATGTACTTGGAAATTTAAGGAATTTAAAGCATCTATTGAAAACTCTTCAAATTATAAAATTAAGAGACTTAGAACAGATAATGGGGGTGAATATGTTAGCAAAGCATTTGAAAATTTTTGTATTGATTGTGGTATTAAAAGGAATTAACTTCTCCTCATTCTCCCCAATCTAATGGTGTTGCAGAACATAAGAATAGGACTATTTTAGATATGGCTCGCACTATGCTTCATTCTGCTAGTCTTCCCAAATTTATGTGGGCAGAAGCAATGAACACAATAGTCTACATTCTAAATAGGGTTCCCACCAAATCTATTCATCTTTCAACTCCTTTAGAAAAATGGTCAAATCAAAAACCTGATATTTCTCATCTAAAAGTTTTTGGTAGTCCTGCTTCTTTATACATTCCTAAAAAGAAAAGAAAGAAACTTGATATGACTTCTTTCTCTTGTGTTTTCATTGGATATGGTATTAACACTTTGTAGGTCTAAGGATTTACGACCCTATAAAAAGGGAAGTAACTGAAAATTACAATGTGGTTGTTTTGGAAAAATGTTTTTTTCATCTAATAATGGTAAAGATGTTCCTAACTCTATCAATATTTCTAATGATGGTTATGATTCTGATAATGAGAATATAGTAAATGGTCATGATGATGTTTCTTGTGTTGATACTATAGATGCTTCTGAATCTCCTAACTCCCTAGTTAAGAAACCAAAATGGGCTCAATATGTGTTAGAAATTTCTAATCCTATTGATATTAGGAAAATGACCAGAAGCCATCATACGTACCATGCATTAATGACCTTGTATGAACCTGAGCCACAAAGTTTTGAAGAAGCTTCTCAGGATGAGAAGTGGATCAATGCAATGCAAGCTAAATATAATGCCCTAATTCAAAATCAAACCTAGGAGTTGGTTCCACCTCCAAAGAAAAGAAGTATCATAGGGTCTAGGTGGTTATACAAAGTAAAATATAATGCATATGGTAGTATTGAAAAACATAAAGCTAGACTTGTTGCTAGAGGTTTCACTCAAAAACTTGGTATTGATTATGTTGAGACATTTTCCTTGTAGCTAAAATGAGTACTTGTTAGGACCTTATTTGCAATTTCCACTCAATTTGGGTGGGAAATCCACCAAATGGATGTGAAAAATACCTTTTGAATGGTGATTTAAAAGAAGAAATTTACATGTCTCAACCTAAAGGATTTGAAGAAACTGGTAAAGAAAACTATGTTTGTAAATTGAAAAAATCCTTGTATGGTTTAAAGCAAGCTCCTAGAGCTTGGTATGCAAAAATTAATTATTTCTTTAAACAATTAGGATTTGTTAATTGTTCTTCTGAAAATGATCTATTCATTAAGCAAGAAGGATCACATATTATCATTGTTTGTATATATGTTGATGATTTTCTTATGACTGGTGATAATCCTGCTTTAATTTGTAGAATTAAAGAAAAATTGAAACAATACTTTGAAATGACTGATTTAGGTCTCTTACATCATTTTCTTGGCATGGTTGTATTTCAAGATAAACATTCTATTGTTGTTTCTCAAGCACAATATGCAACCAATGTATTGAAAAAGTTTAACATGATTGATTGTAAACCAATTTCTACTCCTATGGAAGTTGGACTGAAAATTGATCCTAAACTTGCATGTGAAAAATTTGATCCTACTTTATATAGGAAGTTAGTTGGTAGTTTGATATATCTAACTATCACCAAACCAGATATTTCCTATGCAGTAGGAATTTCTTCTAGGTTTATGTAGGAACCTTATAGAGATCATTGGAATCTTGCAAAAATGATTCTTAGATATATTAAAGGTACAATCAATTATGGGTTGCATTATACTAAGAATGAAAATGCTAACTTATATGGATTTTTGATTTTGATCATGTTGGTGATGTATTGGATAGAAAATCTACTTCTGGTTATGTGTTTAAATTTGGTGCAAGTGCCATTACTTGGTGCAGTAAAAAGTAGCCAACTGTTTCTATCTCTTCAATAGAAGTTGAGTATAGAAGTGCAATGGAAGCTGCAAAAGAGGATCTATGGATAAAGAGGTTATTTGATGAGATAAATATGAAGGATCCACGTAGTGTTCCTCTGTTCTGTGACAACCAAAGCACCATAGCTCTTGTACATAATCAAGTACATCATCAAAGGACAAAGCACATTGAGATACATATACACTTCATCCGTGAGAAGGTGCTAAGTGGTGAGATAGATCTTAAGTTCATGCCGATTGAAGAGCAGGTTGTTGATATCTTCACAAATCCCCGAGTGTGGAAAATTTTTGTCACTTTCATGAAAATCTTGGATTTTCAGATTTTCCATTTTTCTTTAGCTCCTCCTTAGGTTTCTTTGGCTCCATACGTCTCGATGTTGCATAATCATCTGAAATCAATCGGGTAGATGTTCCTTTAGGATTGGTGAAGAAGTATCCTCCATTCCTTCGTATCTTTCCATGAATCTATCATATATTTCCTCATCTAGTTTATTTGTACCGACTAGTGGGGTATATGATAGTGGAATATTGGTGGATAATAACTAATGGGAAACCAAGTTTTTCCACATCCTTTAGAAACTTCAATGTATGCATTTACCCTCCTTAAGGTTGGAATGATATTGGGATAAGAGTGCATTTATTTTCTTTGCATTTCAGGGGACATCTCTTGCCAACATGTTCTATAGGCACATACTATTTCTCTAGCATTATATTTGATGTGGTCCCTAGCTTCTTCATGAGCTTCATGTCTCATCTGGTGCACTCATTGTTTAATGTTCCTGTGTTCCATGTATTTTCCATACTATTTAATAATTTCCCTTGTATTGGGAGCTTCACCTCTGATCATTAGTGGTTGCACTTTTGAAAAGTTCCTATATTCCTCCATCTACTTCTCTCTATATAATTCATTGTTAAAATAAGAACACAGTGCCTTAATTGGAACATCTCTAATGTAAAGTATTGGGATCCAATCCCTATCATATTCCAAGGCATAATTATACATATATAATTCACATAATAGCAACTAAATTTCATGAGGCATTTTTAGATATATTCTAAAGAAAGGTCTGACTCCACTAATATCAAATGGAATATCAAAGTTGATACACATGTAATTTAAGCTATGACATTTTTTCTTTCAAGAAAATGGCATGAATGTTAAAATGATTGATTGCATTTAAATATTTCATTGGTCACCTAAATTGTATCTTCCTTATTTTTCTTTAGCCTGGAAATTTCCTTATCTTTAGCCTTAAGCTCCTTTTCCTTTTCTTCAATGTCCTACTGATGTTGGAAGATTAATTCTTCCTTCTCTCTTTCCCATTTTCCTACAAGATATTATCATAGTTTTCAAATTCCTGACCCCATTAATCTAACAAGGTTGTTTCAATGTTTATGTTTCTACAATTTGGTTTGGGAGGTTCTTTGAAAACTTATATTATGATAACTTGTGGCTATAGGCTATCTTGTGGAAACAATGGGGAAGCGTACTCTAATATTATCTTAGTTGTATCCTCAAGAATCGTAGGGAGGAATATCCTCTTGCAATATTTCATCATGCTCAGGTGGTTGTTCTATCTCAATGCTATAAACAATATTTTCTATAATTTCTTCAACATTATGGGTAAAATCATCCCCAATCTCCATTTCAATAGTTTGTGTTTCAAGGACTATGTGGTCATGTAATTTCACTATCTTCTCTACATAGGTTGTATCTTAAATTTATTCTACCAATCCTTCTCCTTCATGCTTCTCATGGGTTTCTCTACCATGAACTGCCTCTACATGTTGTTTAGTAGGGCCTTCTTGAAAAAATTATCACCACTTTCTTCTCCTTTCTTCTCTTCCATACCCTCCATGGGATCCTAAATTTCAACATCAACTCCTTGCTTATCTATTTCCATTGATTTGGCCCCTATATACTCTTCTACCACTTTTTTATTAATATCAAGTGCTATGTTTTTGTCTTTGTGGATTTTGATGTTTTATTTTTATTTTTAGCTCTTAGGCGATGAGAATGCCTAGGTAGTGCGGGAGTAGATTTTGAACAAGAACGAGTAGACTTGGGGGATTTAGGAGTAGGAATAGAACATTTCCTATTACTCCTTGAGGTGGATGATTTAGGGGTTGAAAATCTAATTAGGGTTCCAACAATTAGAATCCTTTCTCGAGGACACACGAGTTCATGGTTCTCTTCAAAAATAGGGGTCTCTGTTGCCAAAAAGGTGGAACATGTGGGTTCATATTGAGAAGTGGAAGCTACACGTTTAACTTTATGAGTGGAATAACTAACGCACTTCTTATTTTCTTACTTCTTCACAATAACTCATCATGTGTTTTGACCTTGCAAAATCTTCCCATTTTAGTTCAGGGTGCTCTCTTTCCATTGTATGTTTTGAAATCAAAGTGATGAGACAATGGTGATACAAAGATGACCTCACTCTCTGTGACTCTATATTCATTATTTTCAATATTTAATTTAAGAAATTGGGAACATTAACATGTACACCATTCTTCAAATGATTCAACAACTTAAAATGGATAGTATTTGGTCTAGTATCTACCCTCACAAGTAAATTATTTGATAATGTAATTGGAAACATCAACCCAAAATGGTTTCAGAGAAGTGTGAAATGTACCTTTTCTATCAGTCACAAAATTATCATCTGCATCACCAAATTCTCATTAAGCTACATCTCGATTTTCCATCTCGGGAAAATCTCACCTTCTCAAGAGGAAGCCATGTTATTATAGGTAAAATATTGTCATCCAATTTTACTTGTTAAACCTTTGACAATAAATTCTTCATCCTTGAATGTAGTTGTAAATTCATTTACTATAGGTTTTTAGAAACCCTAGAACTTACTTGATATACCCCATCCATCCACTATCTTAAAAATACTGCAATATATGTAGTTGGTTGTGTAGTTTCAAATGGTATATAGGCTCATCATGAATCAATTCTCCTCCCATCCCGAATTCTATAAAATCCTTTAGCTCTGAGAGGAAAAATATCACAGTTTGTAGAAATGATGCAAGAACTTCGAGTGTTAAAGTTTTTGGAGTACTTGTGTTTTTGAATTTTGTGACCGAATCACATGCAACACAAGAAGGAAATGAATTAAATTCGTTTGAATGTTGTAAACATGTGAGGTGACATGGTGTGATAGAGTGGGGTGACGTGGAGTGACAACTCATAGGGTTTAAAGGTGGTAATGATAATTTCTATTTAAATTCATTCATGATATGGCATAAATATTAATTAAACATAATCATTCTATCGCTACTTTATTAAAGTGAAATGAGTGCACTTATCTCAAGATATGCATTAGATGATGATGATATGTTCCTTGTTGTAATTTACGTTGTTTTTGCATGCATATTTATCATGATGTTGCATGTTGAGGTGTCATGATGTTGCAGATGTTGTTTTCAGTGTTGCAAGCATATGCAACATTATGTTGAAGGATCCTTAATGAAATCAATTAATTCCCGAGAGAGGGAAGATTGACTTTTTTGTGCCAGTCATCTTCATCATGATTCACATGTGTAGTTTGTTCCTTATTTTCTTCATGTAATCATAGGTTCTATCAACAGAAAAAAATAGAGCTTCACCGCATGCATCTTCTACAAGTGGAAATTTAGTCTTTGCACCATCTCCTTATGTCAGCAACCATGCACTTCTTACAGATACACCAAATCCTGTAAAATAGAAATTCTAAAAAAAAAACATGTTAGTTAAGTGGTATTGATCACCAAGAAGGCTTATCACATCACTTTTATTCACCCTTGGAGTATTCAACAAGATGAATATACCAAGGCCACTGAACATCTCATTCTTTAGTAACTTCAGAAGATGAACCAATAGGTTCAACTTCTGACCTTAAATCTGATGTTCTCATCTGCATCCTGTCTTGACTTCCTCTAAACCGCCACATGAAGTTTCTCCTATCAGTTGGATTTTTGTACAACCTTAACCTATGACCATTCACTAGTATTTTCAATCTCACATGATCTATGGTGGTGATTTTTATAGCTCTATTAGGAAATATTTTCTCAATTTCATATCATCATAGCCACCTTGTCCCAAGTTTTCCAATGTGGTATTTGTACTTCAAGTTAAATAAGAGAACACAATAAGCTTCTTGAAATTTTCTTGTCTTGATGAATTTTTCATGTCATTTGATCATTTTCTTCTGTACCACCTCTTTATTATGCACATCTTGTCTCTTCATTTCATCTAGCTCATTCGGTTGGATAATCATCTACCTTTGATCTTCACACAAGTCTATTCCTAGTTCAAGTGTAGTCCTTAATGTATTGTGCTCAAATTCAATACGTAGAACAACAGTCTTACCGTACAAAATCTCAAATGGTGTGAAGCCTATTATTTTCTTTTAAGCTATGTTGAATGCCTAAACTTCGTCTAGAATTTTTTCTTCCCAATCCCTCCTATGGAGTGCAATTTTTTTTTCAAGATGGCTTATATTTACCTATTTGTTACCTCAATTTGACCATTATATTGATAGTGATAAAGTGTAGATTTCCTATGTATGATTTCATGTTCCTTAGCTAGATCATAAATAACTTCATCAGTGAAGTGTGTACCTTGATTTGTAATAATTTCTCTTGGTACTCCATACCTTGTGAAAATGTGGTCATATAATAATTTAGCAACTTTCTCACTCTTCTGATTTGGTAATGCTTTCACTTATGTCCATTTAGTGAGGTAATTTGTACACACCAAAATGTACTCTTTTTGCTGAGATTTAGGATCTATTAGACCAATGAAGTCCAAACCCCATTTTTCAAATGAATGTAATACTAACTGAGGCTGCAATGGCATCTCATCTAACTTGGTAGGCTTACCCATTCTTTGGGATTTATCACACCTTCTTATATATATAATGTTACATCCTTATATAGTGTAGGCCAGTAATACCACTCGTTGTCAACACTTTTTGTGTTTTTATTTTTATAGAAAAGTGTCCTCTACATGGTTCACTATGGAAGGATTAGAGGATATAAAATATTTCCTCATCATCTATGTATCTCCTCATAACATTATCCTACCTCGTGTGATATAGAAAACCAGCTATCCAAGAAAAATTCACACTTTTCTAAACAATATATTTATTTTTAGAATATAAATAGTTTGGAGGTGTCTTTCCTAAGACCAAATAATTGGCTATATTAGCATACCGTGGTGTTCTAGTGGAAATGGAAAATAGGTCCTTGTTTGGGAAAGATTCATCCACTACTTGTTCTTCATTATTATTCTCCATTCTTGAAAAAAATTCAGTTATAACATTATATTTACCAGAGCTTAACCATAATGGTGATATCAAACTCTTATAAGAGTAGCAACCATCCGATTATTCTATTGCTTACAACTGGTTTGTTGATCAAATATTTAATTTCTTCATGATCAGTATGAATGAATACTAGATAATATGTGATGTAGTTCCCAAACTTATTGATTACGTATTTATATGTGACTATATAGTTGAGTACAATATGCTGCAAGTTCTTACTTGACATAGTAGATTACATATAGTTTAGAATTCCATCTTTCTATCCTAGAACAACTCCAATGATGTGATCGAGGCATCACTATGAATGTGAAATGGAAAAATCCAATATGGTTCTCTTAACATAGTGCTGAAGTCGACATTTGTTTCAAAGTCGCATGTAATCTCCCATTTCTTAGTCCACTTAAAGGAAACATATTTTCCCGTAGGAAAAATAATGGTGCTGTAATTTTATTGAAGTCCTTGTATAAATATTCTATAATTCCAAGCATGTCGTAAAAATCTCCTCACATCTTTCTACTTCTTTGGTGTTGGCATATTCATAATCTCGAGATATTTTTTCTAGATCTACCCGAATTCTAGCAAATGGTAGATAATGTCCCAACACTATTCCTTTAGACATCATCATGTAGCATTTTTCATTTCTTAAGGAAAAGTTATGGTCCTTGTATCTTTTAAGAACTTTGTCTAGATTTTCATTGCTTCATTAAAAGTACTTCCATGTATTGTAAAATCATCCCTATATACCTCTATGCGTCATTGGCTAGATCTAAGAAGATACTAAAAATCCTCTCTGAAATGTGGTTAGTACATTACACAAACAAAAAGGAAGAATAGAATATGCAGATGCTTCCCATAAGCACATGAACGTGGTCTTATCCTAGTCCTTAGGTGTAATCTGAATTTGGTTGTAGACACTATATCCATATAGAAAAGAAAAATATTTCTTGCCAACAAGAGTGTCAAGTACCTATTCAATGAAAGGAAGCAGAAAATGATCCTTCTTTGTTGCTACATTCAACTCTCTATAGTCCACGCAAATCCTCCATTTTACATTCTTCTTACGTAAAATAACAAGGGGTGACTCTAATTGATTTCTAAAATTGGATATATGAATCCAACATCTAATAAGTTTTTAAATTCTTCTTTCACTATATCCCTCACAGTTGGGTTCATTCTTCTTTATGGTTATCATATTGGCTTACAATTGTATTTAATGTATATCTTATATGTATAGATCTTAGGGTGGATTCCATGCATGTCTCCATAATTTTATGAAAAAAATTTCTTGTGTTTCTGCAGAAGAGCAAGTAATAGTTTCTCTTGTTGCATGCTCAGAGTTTTTGTTCACATTTAGTGGCTTTCCCAGAGAAATTTCCACTTGCCTAGAGAGATCAATCATGGAGCATACACTGATACCTACATAGTTCAATATAAAATCATGTGGAAGAATTTGGTGGAGGATTAAATTCTTACATAGAAATTTCATAGTGCTTTGCTGTAGTAGGATTTGATTCTCAAGATAACTTATACACTAAAGTTTTCCATCTACTTCTTCATTCTTTGAATAATTATTTTGTAGGATATTAGAAAGAAAAACATCCTCTTCTTTCCCTTCAATTGTGCATGAATTCTCCAGCATCATGAGTTGATGAACTGAGCCTTGGTATTCTTCTAGATATTCAACCCAAATGGTTGTGTCTTCTTCATTGAACGATTGTGAAGGGGGTAAATCATGAGCTTCTTGGTACCACTTTCATTAGACAAAGTCATATTACTAGATCTACATCCTATGAATGCATCATCATTTGCCAACCATGATATTCCCAAAATGATAGGATATCCTCCCAAGATTGCTTTTGGTGAAAACAATAAAATCAACAAGGTACTCCCAAGAGTCTACCACTACTATACATCCTTCAGGACTCCTTCAGCTTAATCAATTGATCTTTCAGTAAGCTACAAGAATGTGGTTGTTGGTCTTAGTCCCTCTAACTTCAAGTCATCTATAATTTTTTATCATTACATTTATTCCTACCCCAAGTCAATCAGTGTTTTCTTGATCACTATCTCATTGAGTTGGACATTTACCAAAGGACTGTCTGGATGTATGTATTTGGGTAGAATTGAGTTCCCAAGCATAATATCAACTAGTTGTAAAATGACCTTTACAATAGTTGGATCTTTCCTCTTCCTTCCTAATTTATTTATTCATAATTCTTTAACCAATTTATTATAGATGGGAACATCCTTAATATATTGAATCAATGGAATTTTGACACAAATGTCTTTCATCTGGTTAAAAATATCAAAATCAGATCCTGATTTGAGGTCAATCTTATTTTATTGTAATCTTTTAGGAAATGGTGACTCAATACCCTATGTTTTACCCTTGCTAGAATATTTCTCAAGATGTTACGGATCAAAATGCATCATCTTCTCGGTTTTGTTGTGGATCTATATGCAAGAACTATGTTTCTTCTACAATTTCAGGTAATGGTCTATCTAATTTGGGTGGAGGAAGTGCTCTTCCTAAGTGAAGATGGATATTATTGACATCAACAAAATAGGTAGGGTATTGAGTTAGTTCAGTGGAATAGGTTGGATGAGTATCTTTTGTTAGGGTTAGGTGTTGTATGAGATGGTTGTTTGGTATATTTTTGTTGAGATCCCACTTGGGGTTTGGCATCATAGTTTTCTATTGTAGATAAGGAGGTTCCTAATAAGAATTTTGTTGATTTGGAGGTGGGTTATTCCACTTTGCTTCCTCCTCTCCAAGGATTTTTCCATGATTGAGGAGGTTGTTTCCATTATTGTTATGGTTGGCCTTGAAATTGAGGTTGCCATTGTTGTTGATATTGGTTAGGATATGGGGCCCAACCTTGAGGGTTAGCCCAAGGTGGGCACTTGTATATATGAATTATTAGACCAAATTTGAAATGAATGTTAGGGTTTTGTGTCATAACTCCTTACCTCGGTGGCCACAGCTTTCCTTTGATCAACATAGAAAACTTTCCCATTCTCTATCTCCAACATCTTGAAATTAGGTAAATCCTCCCTTTCTTGATCAATATTTACCAATTCTATGCATCTACCATCAAATTTATTCATTCTACATGAATGAAATTACTCTGTGAGTATTTCTTCTACATCTTCCTTTTTATTTTTAGCATGCGAGCATCTAATTGATCATCCATGTCATTGACAATCTCTCGATTCATGTTTTTAAACATGTTGATAATATATGACTTGGATATGTCCCCAATTATTTTGGAAGCTGGTCCACCTCTTGATATTCACTTCTTACCTTCTTCATAGCATCTCTTGAGTAATTTTTGCAGGCTTCACGCTTTTTACAAAATTAGGTTTTGAAATGTCCCTTTCTCCTATTAGATCCTGAGAGAATCCACATCCTCTTCACTAAGTGCCTCAAAAATATTAATTTGAGAGATTCAAGTGGTAGTCTAGTGTGTCTTGATTTATGATCGCAAAATAGGAACCTTTCCAAATAGTCTTCTAATAGTTAATCATCTTTTGTGCCATTTTTTATATTTCATCACATCCTCTCGCTACTTGGTGTATAATAATCCTAGTACTTATTGAGGAATTTATCCTTAGTTTGGGCCCATGTGATTATAGCATTTCTTCCCAATTCCATGAACCATCTCAAGGTTGTATCCTTGATTGTAGTAGGAAATAGATTCAATTTATGTGCATCGATGGTATAATCATAACTCTTAGTTTAATCGCTTTCGTCGCGGCCATAATTTTATCTTCCCCTACTTTATTTTTCACTCTCTAAGCACTTCAATTTATCAATTTAAAATTAGAAGATTCTCTGCTCCACTTCGTCAAGGCTTCATTCTCACCCATGTCAAAGAGCAACCACGGATATTGATAAGTTTGGCTCCCTTACAAAATCCCTAGAAGATTATGTGGAGGGGGTGACTCGAATCGGAGGAAGAAGAATTGAGTGATGAGTATAAATTTTGGAAGGTGATTTAGAGGAGGATAAATATGTTATTGAAATTGTTTCTTCCCAGAATCTCAAGGAGCTAAAATTCAAGTAGAGGTTCCTAGTGTTTCAATGAATACCAAAGGGGAATCTAGTAAACAAGATGTTCGACTTCCTGTTAATGTCCAATTGGAACAACAGTTTGAGGCTATGGGGCATGTTGGACCTGTGAAAGGGGAGAATCATCTGGCTAAGATGGCGGTGGACATTGAAGAACTTAAGGGAGATATGAGGCTCACCAAGAGCTTTGTGTAGTTCTTGTTCAATGATTGGCATAAAATGAAATCGTAGGTCGAGGAAGCTGTTAAAAATGGGAATGGTGGAGAGGTCAAAATTCTAAAATCCAACTATGGTTTCATAACCAACAAGGTAGACCACATTCATGCTATTCTTCATAGCTACATGGAGTGGAGTGTGGTCACGGTCAAATCTATACTCCAGGATCTCCACCTTGGGTCGATGATGCTAATGCTTATAGTGTTGTGGACAATCAGGGAAAGAAAATAAAGGAAACTCTTGAAGGTCTCAACTTTTCTTTAGCTAGAAACATAGATGCTCTAGCTAAGGAATGGGAAAAATTACTGGAAGGGATTGAAAAATCCTATAAGTGATCTAAAATGGGGGGTTGTTTATTTTTTTCCCTGTGTCTTTTTTGTTGTTAGTTCTTCGGTGTTGTTAGTTCCTCTTTGTTTTTTTTGTTGTTATTTAGCCACTCTTTACTATTGCTCTTGGTGGAGCCCAAGTATTATTATGGAATTTTATACTATCTTTTTGTTTGGCATGTAATGATTTCATCTGCTCATATGGAGCTCTGAATTTGTATGGGGTAGGGTCCCCTCAACCCTTTTTTACCTTTTATAAAAAAATAGCTCTTACACAAAACATCAAACTCAAACAGAAAGGTTTTTGGGTCTTCTATCATTAATCCATGAAAATTGGGAAAGGCTAAGGGAGAAATATTATTCATAATAGTAGCTACGTTGTTATCAATGATGGGTAACTCAAAGGTGGTTTCCCCATTTTAAACATTATAATCTACTTCTTCTACTATTTTTGGATGCTCAAGAGCAGCTTTAGAACTATCATTAGCATTATTATCTTCTAACAATAAACCTTGTACAGATGAAAGGATGTCTTCTTCAGAATCCTTAGAGGTATATGAAGAGATATGTGCTACTTGTGGATTTGGTAAAAATCTACCATGGGCATCCCTTGGATGGTGCATGCATCAAATAACTTAACTAATCAATGGAAATTAGTGGGGGGGTTGGTTTGGAAGTAAATTTCCTAAAACCTAAAATGCTCTAAGAAATGAAAAACCTCTTCAAAACCTTATAACTTGGCATTATACTTGACAACGATGCCAAAAATGGTGGTGCAAATTAACTTGCAACAATTAATATGATGTTCATTAATCTACAATCATTTAATTATTAGACCTAGGGACATAAAATTTCAATATTGCTAGTGTTGTATGCACAGTTACAGATGTTTGGGAGGTATAAAGGTAAATTTTTGTCACTACAATTAAGAAATAAAAATGCTGGAAATGAACTAGATTATGACTAAAAGTAAATACTATGGCTAATGAAAAAGCATGTAAAAACAAAGCATAGATAAAGAAATGGACTGCTACTAATCTAATCATGCAAGGAATTAAAACAACAAAAATAAGGAGAGGGTTAGAAAACCACAAGTGGGCCCTACCTTGGGTGTTAATCCCTCCTAAGGCCTCGTGTCTACAGAAAATTAACAAAACTCGAATTCTTATTTCATCAGCATGAAGATTACAAGTGGAAAAATACAAAAAAATTCTACCTCTAGATCTATCTCCTCTCTATCTCTCTACAACATTAATATTTCCTTTTTATATCTTTCATTACAATAGAGGTGTGAAGAGATAGATTCCTACTAGAATTACAGTTATATTAAGTAAACTTTCTTAAGCAAACAATCTGAAAAATTAAATGCATGTAACCAAAATATTTAGTATATGTTCTCATAAAATCACATAAATTAACTAACCAATCAGTCAATCAACCATTTATTAAGTTATGAGTTATATTAATTAGTTATTTATTTGAGTAACAACATATAATCAGGTCATATCATTGAGTCTTTTCCTTATTCTCATAACTACTTCTTCCATCAACATGTGTGATCGTAGGTGTAATGTCCTCATTGTGAAGGCTCCTTAGAATCATTAATTCATGTATGTGTGTGACCTCTTTTGGCTACATAATCCTTGTTGTAGATGGGTCCCTTTGGATACATATTAGTTTTTGTGGATGACCTATTTTTTGTGAATGAGTTCCTTTGACTGCATGTTAGTTGTTGCATATAACAACATCTTTACAACCAAGGTTGGAATTTATACAAAGCATTGTTTAATCATCATTTTGCAATCAAAAGAATAAATGCATACTCATAACCCACATAATAAAATAATCTTTAGTAATAATTATATTAACTAATATCTATGCCATGATTTCAAGTTATAATGGAAATGTTTAGCAAGATCATCATCGGGAAATACAAGTTCGGGGTACAATTGGCTACACAATACAATAGACAAGGTGTTTAAAAAGGAAATAAAATGACTCATAATAAATTATAGGTTATTTCTGCACATAGAGAGGAAAATAAATAATGTTGTTAGTGCACCATCACCTTTAGCACCTAAAAGGTTGATTGGAAAAAGTTTAATAGCAAAAACAAAAATAATAATGGCAATGGAAAAAAATTACAATAGTTAAGATTACTGCAAATGAAAAAGGAATGGGTTGAAAAATACAGCCAACAATGAAAATAAATCTGAAAAGAAAGGACCATTTGGGGGCTACTTTATCTATGTTCTAGATCATTATGCAAATAACTATCCTCAAAGAAAGAAAGATGGAAACTAGTAGCATCATATTCGTGATATATTGACAAACAAGCAAGCTAGAAAGCATGCTACACTAGTTGAAGTTGTAGGTAAGTTGTATAGATTACCTGTAACCATTTTATTTGATACTAGTGCTACTGAATGTTTTATTTCAAAAAAATTTACATCTAAACTTAAAATAAAATCTAGTTTTATGAAAAAATTGTGGAGTGTTCAGTATGGGAACAACATTGTCCACGTAGTTAACCTATGCCTATTTGGTAAAAATCGTGAATTACCAAGATTTATCATTGAATTTGACATATATCTAGCTCCTCTATGCTCATATGACATAGTCATATGCATACATTGATTCTCTCAACATAAGGAAACTGTAGATTGCCTAGAAAAGTGAATGAAGTGCCTTGATGACCTACAGAAAACAACAAAAATTTAGGGAGTAAAAATAGGTTTTTCAGTTTGAAAAATCACTGCAATGTAGCTTAAGAAAGCTAAAAACAAAGGTTACATGCTATACGATGTAAGAATTAAAAATTTGGGTGAAGAAGGTAAGGCTCTTGTGGAAGAACACCCATTGTTACTGTTAGATTTAGCGGGAAATATAATATACTGATTATAGATCCACCGTTAAATCAAAGACTATAGATTATGGCATGCAGACGATAAAGACAAAGACATAACTTAAAATAAATAGAAAATAACAAAGTTGAATGAGAAATAGCTGAAGCAAACAATAGACAAGAACAAAGACACATTACACCAAATTTAAGTGGAGAAACCCAAAGGAAAAACTCCACTTTGGTAAAGCACTATTTTTTATTAAGAATTTAATACAAGAGTTTAACCCAACACTTCCACTTAGCTCCATATATTTTTCACAATGACTACAGAGCTCTGTTTCTTGTTCATTTGATACAATACAATGCAATACTCTTTCATCTCGGTCCTTTTTTCTTCCTCGGTCTCACTTTATTTTGACAACTTCTATTTTTTTATAGATTGCTTTGCATTGATATTAAAATAGATCCATTCTACACACACTTGTCTTGTCAATGCATGTACTATCTAGTCATTTCTCAAAGCTCAATCCCAAGAGGGATCACCTAATGAATGTGGGTGGGTGAATCAGTCAGACTGCTTCACTCTTTGAGTGTGAAAGACTTCACACATTAAATTTTGATTAAACAAAATTTAATAATGTTGGGGCATGCCCAAGTGGTTAATCCCACTTGACATTATCACCCCAACACTCCCCCTTAATGTTAAGTGGGAGAAAACAATTAGACATGCCAAATTTCAGACCCTTGAATCAACAAAAATTATTCAGTGAGCATAGAAGATATCTGATGTTGAACTGGATTCTTTATCAAGAGAAATCAACCTTCACTACCAGCATCCTCTTTAGCCTCATGGATTTTTTTCCCATATGGTGTATAATGTTACCATCCACACATTAAATTTTAAACATAACATCAACAAATTATAAAGTAATCATTTTTTTATTAGCCAAAAAGGCTTGGGGGATATACCCCATACATAATGTTACCCCCTTACAAAAAGGCTAATGGATATACCAATGCCCCACAATACCAAAAGCAGCACAAGACCAACAACAAGGAAATACAAACATAAAAGAAAGTATCCAAACAACAAATAAACTATCTAACAGTAGCATAACCAAGAAACTAATAGAAAAACAACTTAGAACTAACAACAACCAGACAATATCCCATATATGTAGTCACTCTTTTATCAGGTCCCCACATGAGTTCATGCATCATGTTCCATTCTTTGACAAGGGAATCAATGGTAGCTTTCCAAACCTTGTAGTTTGGCTCTGGGATCTCCACTTTGGGGCCTTTACCATATTTTTCCCTTTCCTTAGCAAGTTCCATGGAATGAATCATCTCAGCTAAAAGCTTGAGATGGTGGATGGTGCTCTTAACGTTGAGGAGATGGACATCACAAATCTAGAACACAACTTCTTTCATCTTCAACATGTCCTTGGCCATTTCCAGGCTTCTCTCATTGGCATTCTTGAGTTGTTCACTAAGGACCAATGAGGAAATTTTTCCACTTTATCAGTCAAATCCTTCAAGTCCATGGAGACCATACTAATCCTGTGTCTGTTAATGTCGGTATCAAGCCTACAATGCTTGAAATCCCACATGAAAGAGTGAGTCTTGATAGTAGAGTCTTGAGCAAAAACATTTTAGATTGGGCAGTTTTCAGAGCATGCAAGCTCTCAATGGCATCCTCTAAATTCTTGGAGCACTTATCATCTATAGATCGGATATTTCTCTCTCCCCCTCATCATTATTATCCCCATCAGTAGTAGCCTTGTCCAAACTGGAACCCGACAAGTCTGGATTCCCATCTTGGTTTTCCCCAAATCTAAAATCTCCACTTCCTCAACCTGTTTAGGATCCTCCTCAACCCTGCTACATTTGTTGACAACCATGACTCAGATTGGATCTGGTACGCTTAGCCATAGGTTTTCCAAATGGGTCTTCACTAATATTTCCTCCTTGGGCACCGAGCCATCAACAACGGAGGCCCCAAATTTGTCATTTTTCCCCAAAAGGGAGTACCCATCCTGAGCAAGGATTTAATGAGGCCCTGATGCAGAGGAAGGGAGAAGGTCCCTTTCTCAACCATACCAATAGATTTTTCTAGGGAGGTATACAAAAAGAAAGGGAAATTGTAGGCCTTTGCATTACACACATGGTTCAACATGGGAAAATGGTAACCATAAATCACTTTATACTTGCCTTCTAAGGTGATGTATGACATAAACAACTGAGCAATTTCATCATAAGGGTGGGGCAGATTTCCCTAAGCATACCCATTGTGAAGAGAGACAGGCGTACCCTTACCTTGCATGAAACATTCAATCTCCAGACTATAGTCCAACTTTGGCTTGTAGATGCATCTTCCTTCTAGAGATAAACCCGAGACCTTGGAAATAAGCTTAGGAGAAATGGTAAAGGAGAAATTTCCAACCCGAGACATGGCCCTCATTCCACGTTTTCACCACTACTTCACTTAGCTTCTCATCATGGCCATAAAAATATTGAAAAAGGGAAGCATACCCACCTTTTCGAGTAGAGTTTCCACCTCAACAGACATCTCCTACCTCTTGCAGGTTCAGTTGAACTAAGTCTCCCCCATGCTACTGGCTCTTGTTCTTCCTTCTGTTCTATAAAACATTAACTTCCCCAATCCTATCTTCACTTCCAGAAAACAAAGATATCCAGCCTGCCCCTTCGAGGAGAAGAAAATAAATTTGGCATGAGTGCAGTAATCATGAAAGAGTGTCACGAGTCTGAATAAATTTTTCCTCCTCATTTGTAGGAGTGTTATAAGTTAAACCTTCCCTTTTCATGATTTCAATAAATTTGGCATGCATCACATTGGGATCCTCTACCACCTTTAGACCCCTAGCATTCACCCCCAAATTGGCCATGCAATCCATGAGAGAGTTTCCTTCATGGTACACATGATTAAAGGAAATGGCCTCAAAAGTGGATGCAAGAAGTTTAGTTTTATTTATGAAGTCCTCAATAGAAATAGAAGGTTGAGAATTTCCTTTCAAACAAGAAATGATATAAAGAGAGTCCCCTTCCACTTCAAGATGTGTTAAGCCTTTCTCCTTGGCTAACTTCACCCCCAAAACATCGCAGCAGCCTCAACAACATTGTTAGATTGGAGGCCCAGATCGAAGAAGTAAGTAAGAAAGAAATCTACCTTGGGAGTCCCAAAGAACACCTCCACCCCTAGCTTTCCTAGGATTACCTTTCACAACACCATCAAAATTGAGTTTAAAGAAGCCATCCCTAGGTGAATTCCATTTAATCCCCAAATGAGGATTACATCTTTTGGGTTTAGGGTCACCTATAAGGTTCCAATTCTTAAAGAAATGAAGTTCATTGTCAAGGATTTCCATTTCATTTTTCCTCAGTATAGAAAAGTTGTTTCTAACAACCTATAGGAGTTTGTTAATAGTCACCCTAATAGGAAGTTTCTTATTCTTGAAAATCCTTCTATTTCTTTCTTTCCATAATTCCCACCATAGGTGACCCAAACTCATAACCCAGAGATTTTTAAGTCCTCAACTGAAGAAAGGGAAGCTCCATTGAATCCAAGCATCCTTGATCTCATTAGGAATTACCTAGAAAACCAAGAAACAACCCAAATAGAAGAAAGCATAAGATGGGAAAAAGGGCATTCCAGAGAAGATGATTTATAGTTTCCATATTCGCTTCACACAGAACACATCTATTGGCCATCTGGAAACCTCTTTTAGCCAGATTATCAATAGTGAGAATTTTATTCATTACTGAAAGCTAGCTTGAAGACATTAACCTTTGGGGTTATGTTCTTGTTCCAAATCTTACCAACATTTAAATCTTCTTCACTAGTTCCTCCCTCAAAAAATAGGGAATAGGCAGATTTGACAGAGAAATTACCACTTTGATCTTTGTCCCAGACTATTCTATCTTGGTCCTTGTTGTTAGAAGAAACATAATTTTTTAGGAAATCATTGAGCCTACTCAAATGATCATTGAATTCCTGTCTTTCTAGTTCCATGATTTTCCATGTCTGAAAGTTGTCATCATCAGCCATATAGTTAATGATTTTATCCCCATATTTATCTTCTAGATGACTAGCTATTTGGGGGAATTGATCTTTAAGGATAAAATTCCCAACCCATTTATCTTTCTAGAAGCTTATCTCATTTCCTTTTCCTATTTTCCACCTACTTCCCCTAGCCACAATTTCTTTTTCCTAGTTAATAGCTTTCCATATGCATGAGCCATTGAAGGATGCCGGTTTGAAAATCCATCTCTTGTCATTAACATCCATCTAGTATTTTTTCTTTAGAATTCTAGTCTAGACTCCATTTTCTTTAGTTAACCTCCATCCAATTTTTGCAAGAAGGGATTTATTCATTTTTTCTAGTCTCTGAGACCAAGTCCCCCAAGATTTTTAGGTTTACAAACTCTATCCCAAGCCACTAGAGGAATTCTTTTTTTCTTTCAGTGCCACTCCATAAGAAGCATTTTTGAATTTTTTCTAGTTTGTCCCCAACACCACCAAGAAGTTGGTAGAGGGACATGGCATACACCGGTAGACTCTAAAGAGAACTAATGAGCAGGGTAATCTTGCCAGCCTGGGATAACACATTAGCTTTCCAACCAGCAAGTTTTCTTTCAAATATTTCAATTAGGAAGTTCCAATTTGAACTTGACTGGTCTCTTAACCCCAAGAGGGATACCTAAATAAAAGGTAGGGAAGGATTTAAAATCACATCCCAAAATATTTGTTATCTTCTTACAACGATTATCCATGGTATTAAGGAAGAAGAGAGAGCTCTTTCTAAAATTAACCATTTGTCCCAAAACTTCCATATAGTCATCAAGGAGAGATTTTATTTTCTTCCTTCCAGAGACAGAAGCTTCCCCACTAGAAAGGTGTCATCAACAAAATGCTGATGTGAAACATTTTCCATCTCCCTTACCAGAGAGATCCCTTTGAGAGAACCATTCTCTATTTCAACATTTAATCTTTTGCTTAAAGCTTCTGCTAGGATAATAAAGAGGAAGGGGGAGATGGGATCCCCTTGCCTCAGGCCTTGAGAGCTAGGAAAAAACCCAAAGGGAGACCCATTGATGAGAATAGAGAACCAGACATTAGAAATACAAGCCTTGACTAGATTCCTAAAGGAAACATCAAAACCAAACCTATCAAGGATTTTATCAAGAAAGCACCATGAAACCCTGTCATAAGCTTTTGCCATGTCCAGTTTTAAAAATAGAGCAGCCTTCTTGTTGAGCTTAGCTGAATGGATCATCTCTTTGATTGTAATAATTCCATCCTAGATCTGCGACCAATGACAAAACCCCCTTGTTGATCAGAAATGATAGAGGGGAGCAAACAACTGTAGTGAAGAGCCAAGATTTTGGTGCAAATTTTATAGGATGTATTACAGAGACTTATAGGTCTGAAATATTTTAATTCCATAGCATTACCACATTTTGGATTAGAGAAAGAAAGGTGCAGTTCATGTCTTTCAGCATAAATTTCTACCTAAAAATTCCTTCACCGCCTCAAAAACATCTTTTTTAATAATATCCCAAAAGTGCTAAAAGAAAAAGGCTTGGAAGCCATCCGGTCTAGGAGCCTTGTCAGGGTTAAGATGTTTGACTATGAATTCCACTTCCTCCATTGATGGGATCACTTGAGAGCATCATATTATCTTCCTCAGAAACCAACGGAGGAATGCACTTTAAAAATTCTTGCTCCTTACTCAAATTTGGCATACTATTATTAGTCAGCAGGTTACGGAAGAAGGAGATAGCCTCTTCAGATATTTCTTCTTTTTCTTCCACCATAACACCCTCTTCATTTCTAATTTTATTTATTCTATTGAACCCTCTACATTTTAAGGTGGACAAGTGAAAGAATCTTGTATTTTTATCCCCTTCCTTAAGCTAGGTAATTTGATATTTTTGCCTCCAAAAGATTTCCTCTTTGCCCAGAATGTTATGGTATTCTACTAGAAGGGACCTTTCCTTTTCATAATCCTCAACATCCATCTCGATTCCCAACTCTCTATCTTTTTGAAAGTTTTGCAGTCCAGCTTGGATATCCGCTTTCTTCTTAAAAGATATTTCCAAAAAAATTTTTATTCCAATCTTTGAGGTGGCCTTTGACATACTGGAGTTTTTAGAGAGTCTATACATAGTTGTTCCTTTAACCTTTAGTTTCCACCAGTCATTAATGAGGTCATACAAGTCTTCATTCTGGAGCCACATCTTCTCAAAATGGAAAGGCATTCTTCTTCTAGATGGATTCTTGATTTGTAAGAGAATAGGATTATGATCAGATCCTATCTAGGGAGAGAAAAGAGAGAGATATCCTAGGTTAACCACTCCTCAAGACAAGAACCCTATCTAATCTTACTTGGATATGTTGGGATCCAATTCTTCTATTAGACCAAGTAAAACTGCTTCCTTTAAGATCAATATCATGGAGTTGTGAAGAAGCAATAAAGTCATTGAAGTCCTCCATGCCTACAGTAAACTCCTTAGATCCACCTTTTTTTTTCCCCCAGGTCCGAGGGGTATTGAAATCCCCTAAGACAATCCATCTAGATCCTTTGATGGAATGATTAAATGACATCAGGTGATGCCAAATATTTTTCCTTTCCTTATGAAGGGTGGGAGCATAAATGTTAGATAGGACCCAAATATTTCTATTTTCCAGATCCTCATCATCACCGCCATATGATTATCTCTTTTGACCAGGAGAGTTCCTTCATAGTGAGCTAGATTCCACACCACTTGATAAGCCTCTAGAGGCACCTTTCGAACTAACAACAAAAAACTTTAGAATTATTCCAAAAAGACTTGCAGGAGCTTAAAAAAAGATCTTCTTTCATTTTAGTCTCTTGTACAACTAACACATCTATTTTCTATCTTTCAATCATATCTTTTAGAATCCTCCATTTCACTGGGTTATTTAGCCCTCTACCATTCCATGAGATGCAATTCATTTCCATAATTAGGTTTTTTTTTCTTAAAGACCTTTTGGTCTAGGCACATCTATTTCCCTGAATCTATTTCCTTTTGGGTATTTTTTTCCTTGATTCAAATTTGCTAGGCCTACCATGTTTGCTAGTGGCCACTTCCACATTTATAGGATTCTCAAACTCTTGAGATTTAGGAGAGGATAATGATGTCTCCCCTTTTTTTCCTTTTGAATCCACCTTTCTTTTTCCTAGGGGTTTTTCCTAGAAGTTCCTTTGTTTCCCGAGCATAATTTCTTCTTTCTTTTCTTCCATCAATTTGATAGGGGAAAATTAATATTCATCATTTCTTCCATTGAAAGATCACCAATATAATTCCTTTCAACTCCTCACCCACAAGGGGAACCCTACTAACCTTCTTCCCCTCAGGATCTTCCCCCTTACTTTGTTCCTTAATAGGTTCCTCCAAACCTGAGTCCCCCAACTTCCCAACTTCCTTTAACTTGTGATCAATCTTAGCCGGTTCCTTGAGAGATTCCTCATTCACTTTTGAGGAAAAAATCTCTATCTTCCTACCCTTCATGAAATCCTTAACAGTTCTTCCATTTTCCCCTAACTTAGAATCCACCAGGACAAAAATTTTGATTTCCTTCTGTTTACCACAAGGGTGAAGCCATCCTCCCCATTTCCATGGCAGATTTAGTAGGAGTTTCATTTACCTCCTTCTCCTTTATTCTCAAAGGAGTAGAAATTTTTTCTGTGATCTTTCCTATGATCTGTTACACTTTACATCAAGACCTTTCCCTTTTTCCCCTTACCTTCCATTCCTGCATGAATATAAAGTTTAGATACCTTGAACTTGCAGTTCTGGGCCGTATGACCCCATCCATTACACTTGGAGCATTTTACAGAGAGATTTCCATTTCAATATTTTTCTCCCAAGTCCCAAGACATGACTTTAGTCTGATGTTGTTGGGAATATCCTTATCAACGATAGTATAAATACAAAAATAAGCACAGATAAGCCTAGTCATTTTCCTGGTAGCATTATCAATAATGACCAAAGAGCCCGGGAGTTTGATATGCCTTTGAAAATGTCTTCATGCCAAAATTCCAAAGGTAATTTGGGAAGGTGTATCCAAATCAGGAAATTGGTTCAAATTTTCCTTTTTCGGATTGAAAGTTGGTTCCCACTTCCTAAGATACCAACCAGATTTTCCCCAAAACCAGGGTCCTTCTTCCAGAACCTTCTACATATCCTCTTGGTATTAAACCTAAAAATAAAAAACCATTAGAAAGATCACTTACCTCTAAATGACCTAATGGAATCCATTTCAGTTTCACCCATCTTCTAACAACATCAATATTGGGTCTCCCACCAACCAACTTCCCTACCAGCAATTTGTTTAGCTTTTCAGTAGTGTGTTGCAGAAGCATGTCAAGAATTTCTAAGGTACTTCCAGAAGCCTCCTTAACCACTTGGAGAAATAAATTTTGGATTTTGAGGCTGATCCACCATTTCTCACTTTATTCAACCATGACTTGGTAGGTTTAGCAGAGTGCTCCTCCCCCCTGATCCACATTCCAACTATTTCCCCTTCCTCAGGATTTCCACACTAAAACTCTGATCTCGACGGGATTTCCCTTCCATCACTTTCCCTCCCAAATAGATTCAAAATCTCCTCTCCACTCTCCTCTTCGCTCTCCTCTGCCATATTGTGAATTTTTGTATTATGAAAGAGTGAATACTTAGATGTAAATCCAAAGTAAGCATATTAAAAATCATAAATATTTTCACTTTTAGCCAAGTATAAAGTTTAAACATTAGTTGTATAACAACTCAACATATCACATATGCTTAACAATTAACAAATGTTTTATCAACATATCACATGTGATCATATTTTTATGCTAAAAAACATGATTTATTAGTAAAAAACATTATGCGAGTCTAAGAATTATATTCTTATTACTATTAAGAGATCATGACAAGAGAATCATTAGCAGAAAATATAGTTAGAGAAACCATGCTCATGAAAGCACCTAACACAGGAATCCTAGTCAGAGTCAAGGATTGAAAGATCTCCCCTCAATGTCTACATCCATTATATTAAAATGTAACTAAAAACAAGCCTGTAGAACAGTATCAATTTTAGATTATTCGAAGAGGGCGAGAGAGGCAAATTTACAAAAAAATCACAAGAATATGCACATATTCTTTTCATGATGTACTTGATGCATTAAAAAATATTATATCAACTTCTATTTTGCCTCTATGATAATCCTTTCTTTCTTTGTGACAAGAAATTTACATGTCTTGAGATAGGGGCTTTTAGTTTTCGGGGTATCTTGTCTCCCAGTCACAAGATCCCAAAGCTTTTTAGTCATAAAACAAGCTCTTAATCAAATTCTTGAAATGCTATAATTTGTTTCATTTAAAAATTCAGACTTATCCATTGAAAACATTTGTAGAAATAGCCATTTCTAATGCTCAGACAACAATGGAGACAAATACAACTAAAAAACTGACTCAAAGAAGCTAAATAGAGACAAAAAACAAGCTACATATCTTTTAATTTGTCATATGACAACAAACAACCCGAATTTGATCAAAAAATAGCTTGAATTGGTCAAGTTCTGGATCAATTTAACAGGGCTAGGTCATGTTCCAGATTCTGAAAAATGCTTTAACAGAAAATTATCTAATTAATTAATTATGAGCTTAAGATCATAACACAGTTCTTCAAATCTTAAAAAATAGCTAGATTTGGTCTAAAATTAGCTTGAATTGGTCAATTTTAGATCAAATTTACAAAAGCAGTCGAGGTTGAGTTACGAAGCTCGGTGATTTCTTTATAAACTCAGCTTGATGAGTTAAAGGATGAGTTGCACAAGATTAGGTACTCGGGATAGAGTAGATTGAAGAGTTATTTATCAACTCGTTGGGGTGAGATTAAAAACAAGCTCAAAACAAGCTACTTAAACAAATAAAATAAGTTAAAAAAATAGCTCATATTGGGGTTAACACGTGGCACATATCAACAATACCAAGTGAGGCATGTGTCATCTTTAAAATAGATCTTTGGGCATATGTGACACTTTAAAAATTAAAGTTAAAGCTCTTTCAGGTCTAAAATCAATTCAAGAAACTGCGACAAAAGACAAATAGACACATGTCAAAAGACTATAATAAGTCTGACAATAAATACACGTGTCACTTTTTAATTATCTCACATTTCATAAATGCAACTAATAAGACAGACTGACAATTAATTAAAAGACATAACCGTATACATGTGTCTTTAATTAATTGGATCACATTTCACATTCTGAAATAATGTGATAGAAAAGTCAAATTCAACCAAGCCGAGTCAAAAATAAATGGCTTTAAACAATTTATAAACTAAACTAGAAATAAAGTTTGGGTCCAAAAAAAATAAGACAAGTGTCAGGGTTTATTACTGCAGTCAAAGCAAAGACTGACAACTGACATAATCGAATACATGTCAAAAAAACAATTAAACCATGTTTCACAAGTCTAACAAGTGCAAAAATAAAGGCTTCATGTTGATTTTTAATTATCTCACACTCTGCTAAAAACTACTAAGACATGTGTCACTTTTCTATTAGCTCGTACTCTGCCAAAAACTGATAGATTTATATGTGTCTAAATGCTATTGGATCGCACTTCACAATAAAATAAAAAGACTAAGTCAAAGAAGATACATGGATCCTTTTAAATGGCTCGCATTTCACAAATCTGACAAATGTGACAAGGTGGCTAATTTTAATTGGATCGCATTTCTTAAATCTGACAAATGTAATGGAAAAGACACTTGGAGCAATTTTATTGGTCTTCCTTCGTACTTGTCATAAAAAAGTTAAACGAAGACCAACAAAGTGGAATACGATGCCACTTGGAGTAATATTAATGGCTCAAGTTTCACAAATGTCAAAAATAGCTAGTTCAATTATGACAACACAAAGACACATGTAAAGCCTTTATTAGCATGCACATTTACACTAATAATTAGATAAACAATATTCTGACACCTCAAAGCAAGATGGAGTAATTTTATTGGCTCGAGATTCATAAAAACTGACAAATGTGATGCTATATGGAGCAATATGATTGGCTCAACCTTTGTAAAATAGTAAGATGTCGATTTAAGCCATTTGGCACTCTAAGAGTGGGTACGGCTTCACAAATATGAAAAAAAGAGCAGGGAAGCTACGTGGAGCAATATTATTGGTCCAAGCTTCACAAAATAAAAAATGACCAAAAATATGAAGCCAAATGGCACCAAATGATTGGTTGCAGCTTTGCAAAAGAAAAAATGATGAAAAATGAATATTTTTACCATTAAAACAAACTTAAAATCCCAAACAAACTGGATCTAAATAGATATTTAAGATCCACATTCAAAAAACATCTCAATAACTATTTATATAGTGGGAAAAATGGAAAAATAGCTCACAAATGATGGATTCAAGCCATAAATTATTGAAACAAGATACAAATGCAAATATCTAACAATTTAATAGCTTAAACATGATCTAAACAACTATTTAGCCCATATTTAATCAATATTTAAAGCAATATTGAGCAGGAATTGGAATTTTAAACCTAGTTAGCTTGAACACATCTGTGGAAATTTTAGGTCTCACATATATGTCAATACACTCAAGGTTTCTTCACCCTTTCAAGTCAAAATACTTCTATATCGATCCTACACATGCAATAGTTATGTGAGTAAAACAATGTCTTTCTTGAAGAACTACAAGTATTCCCCCTAAAAGAGAGTTTGATTTCACTATAGACATCAAACCAAGAACCAAACCAATTTCTAAGGCTCCCTAAAGAATGACGAGTAATAGAGCTTGTTGACATGAAATCATAACTTCATGAAATATTATCAAAAGGATTGATCAGATCGAGTGTCTCTCCTTGGGGTGCACTTGGTCATCTTCATAAATAAAAATGATGGAACACTTAGGATTTGCATTGATTATCAAATTCTTAATAAAGCCACAATAAAAAATAGGTATCCTCTCCCTAGAATTGATGATCTCTTTGATCAGATGCATGGAGCATCAGTTTATTCTAAGATTGATCTTTGATCAAGATACCATCAGTTGATAATAAAAGAGGAATATATTCACAAGACTGCTTTTAGAATAAGGTATGGACACTATGAATTCATTGTGTTACCCTTTGGGCTTACCAATGCTCCAATAGCTTTTATGAATCTAATGAATAATATCTTTCAAGAAAACTTGGACAATTTTTTGGTAGTATTCTTGGATGATACTCTCATCTATTTGAAAAGAATTAAAGAGAATAATGAACATCTTAGAATTGTCTTAGATGTGTTAGTAAAGAGAAACCTATAAGAGTAAATTTATAAGTGTTCTCTTTATAAAAATGAAGAACAATATCTTGGACATATCATTAATAAGGATGGAATTTTTGTAGATCCATAAAAATTATTGCAATAATAGATTGTCTAGCACCTAAAAATGTACATGAAGTGAGAAGCTTCATGGGATTAGTTGGATAATATAGGACATTTGTAAAATATTTCTCAATAGTTATAATTCCAATTCGCACTTTGCAAAAGGACAATAAATTTGTATCATCTAAAAATGTGAAAAAACTTTTAATTTTCTGAAAGAAAAATTAACCACAACACACTGTATTAAAGGTTCTAGATCCAAATGGGAAATTTACAGTAGTAACAAATGCCTCTGATGAAGCCTTAGGTGGATTTTTTTGTAAAATGATCATGTAATCATTTATGAAAGCAGAAATCTCAAGGTACATGAGCTAAATTACATTCCTTGTAACTTAGAGCTTGCTGTCATTGTGCATGGATTGCAAGTATGGAGACATTACCTTTTAGGAAAGCATTTGAACTGAAAACAAATCATCTTGGGATGAAATAAATCTTCACACAACCAAACTTAAATGCAAGGCAACAAAGATGGTTAGAGTTTTTATCACAATATGACTTTGATATCAGCTATATAAAGGGTAAGGAAAACAAAGTGGTAGATGCGTTAAGTCATAGGAAGCATATTTCCGCCCTTGTCACTTTGAGAATGTGATTGAAGGATTATGTTAAAAAATAAATTTTGGTTGATTCCTATTATCAACAAGTGAAAGAAGTGATTTATACAAATTCAAATGATAGGAGATACAAAGGATTCAGGTTTGATAATGAAGGAGTCCTTAGATTTGAAAATTGATTTTACATACCTTCAGAGAATGAACTAAGGATGAAAGTGATAAATAAATTTCATGATGATCCTTATTCTAGATATTCTAGAGTGAATAAGATGCTTTCTGATTTAAAACAACAATATTTTTGGAAAGGGATGAAGAAGGATATAGTGAACTATGTATCACATTGCTTAGAATGTCAACAAGTTAAGGATGAACATTTGCATCCAACGGGTTTTTGTACCCTCATAGCATTCCACACTATAAATGGTAGGTAATCAGTATGGATTTTGTGCAAGGACTACCTATGTCAAGGAATAAACATGACATAATTCTTGTTGTAGTTGAAAAATTAACAAAAGTGGCTCATTTCATACTAGGGAATCTAAAGGATGATTCACCTTGCTTGCAAAAGGTTTGTGTATGAGATTTTTAGATTGCACAGTGTACTTGAATTAATAATTTCAGATAGAGATCCTAGGATGACTTCTCATTTTTGGAAAACCTTGAATACCACTTTAGGAACAAAGCTGAATTTTAGTTCTGCATATCATCTAGAAACAGA
Source organism: Taxus wallichiana var. yunnanensis (assembly GCA_018340775.1). Taxonomy (NCBI): domain Eukaryota; kingdom Viridiplantae; phylum Streptophyta; class Pinopsida; order Cupressales; family Taxaceae; genus Taxus; species Taxus wallichiana. Next base: position 449,433,712 of record CM031237.1, on the reverse strand, counting down.
TGGACAAACTGAAAGGGTAAATCAAGTGTTGGAAGACATGCTCAAAATGTACTACATGGATCAGCAATACAAATGGGAAGAATACCTTCCATTGGTTGAGTTTTCTTATAATAACACTTATCACTCCTCATTGAAAATGGCTCCTTTTGAGGCCTTGTATGGACGTAAGTGTAGAACACATGTCAGTTGGGACAACATGGAAGATAGAGAAGTTATAGGACTTGAAATGTTGAATAAAATGGAACAGAAAGTTAAAATCATTAGAGAATGAGTAAAAGAGGTTGCTGATAGATAGAAAAGCTATGATGATTTAAAGAGAGTTGATAGAAAATTTGAACAAGGAGATAAAGTTTTCTTAAGGGTTAAGCCTAAGAAAAGTTCAATTTCATTTTCAAGTCTTCCAATTTGTCACCTCGCTATGTTGTACCCTTTGAGATTATCAAATTAATCGAGTCCTATACCATAACATGCTAACGTTGTCTCCCACACTGTCCAAGTTGCATGATGTTTTTCATATATATTTGCTTAAAAGTATGTATCATATTTATCACATGTTCTTAATTGGAACTCTTTACATGTTCTGGATCTCGGGTGTCATTGTAGTTGAACCCATAAGAGTGCTGGAAAATCACAAGCTGCACTTGCGAAATAGATAAATAAGTTAGTGTAAGGTCTAGTGGGACCAATTTTAAAGAAAGTGCTACTTGGGAGAATCTGGAAGAAATGAAAACTTCTTTTCTGCATTTATTTGAGTGATTAATCTGAGGATTTGATATCGATACTATAATTTCAATATTTGTATTGATCGAATGTGTTGACCTTAAGCCTTAACAATAGTGTGAGGGTTAAGAAATTCTCCCTTCTATTAAGGATGTGCACTTTGAAAAATTTGAACTAATCTATTCAATGAGCAACAAGAATGTAAAATCGGATAATTGTCTTTACTCTAAGAATCAATCTTTATTTAAATCTCAAAATGGAAAAAATTAGTCTCATACACTTATATAGATATATTCTAAACTTCATAACTATTTTCCCCATTAATGGCACAAATCTCTTATCTCTAAAAACTCATAAGCATATTATTCTCATGTAGTACATTATATGCGGTAGGATAATTATAATAATATTTTTTCATACAAAATAACCCAAAAGTCACTAGTTGTGGCCATGCCTCTATCAGCTTATATCTTGTTCTATCTTTGATTTGTTGATCGTGTCGTGTTCTATGGACTTTTTATGTGTATCATGGCTTTATCCTATGTATCTGCGGATTTATCCTATGTCTTGTGGCTTTTCTTCTTTACCCGAATTCCTCATCTTCCGTGGCTTCGCTCTCCTATCCATGACTTTCTCAAAACTTGATGAAGATACACTCGAACATCATCCCCGACTTCAAATGTTGTCTCATCCTTGAGACAACCCACTGATGAAGAACCATGTCATCTTCTACAAATTTTCCCACAAAATTTTTGGCTTTGTCCTTAATGCTACATAGGCATTAACCCCCAAGACTTAGGAATCTAGCATAAGTAAGGGTTCCTTCACTCGACTCACCTGACTAGAATTATAGGATGTCATCTTGATAGAACATAGCCATCAACCCCCAAAACTTAGACATATGGTGTAAGGAAGAGTTCTCCCACTCGACTCACCTGACTAGAATTATGGGACACCATGGTTCCCAAAAAGTGCTTCTTATTCTTCTTTATGGTGGATCATGGGGAACGCATTTTGTAATATGTGGAGTAATTTTCTTCTCAAATGTGTACCTACACTAGAAATGGATGTCAATTTGTTTTTCACATTCTTGAAGCAAGGAATTCTCATGGATCAAAGGAAGAATATCGGATGGAGGTGATTTTGCATGAATCTAACTTAGTATATGTTGAGAAATCATGAACATTTGTTACTTTCTTATAAGTTCTCTATCCATTGTGGTGTTTCATTCTTGCATATCAATGATTTTCTCTATCCATGTTTGTTTCTTGGTTTGATATTTTTATGTGAGTTCAAAAAAATTTCTTCTATGAGTTTCATCTTTGTCTTTGCTAATGTTATACTCTGTAAACTCTAAATGTATCTGTTATTCCAATTTATCTAATTTTTTTTTTTCTTCTTGGTTCACACTAGGCCATCCTATTGTGTATGCATAGTATGCTACAGAAATTAGTCTCTCTATCTCTAGTTTATTAATAGCAGCTTGAATTTCCTTCCTTCGCTTTTGATTCTCTAATGCTTGTGGTTTTAGAATTTGTTCTTTATATTCTTTATCAACTTCATCGTGGATCTTATTCTTCTCCAAATCTTGGTTGGTTTTCCTTCCTTCGAGTATGTATTTAACAACTTTTTTGTTGCCACCTCTATATGTAGACTGGAATGTGTCTTGTTCTATGGTTTGGTTATCTGAATGGATGGAAGTATTCTATGCATTGATTCTTCCATTTCTATACACCATTGCATCCAGTCTTGTTTTGCACTTTGATCTAGTACTGGTTGAAGGTAGTCTTATGAAAAGGGAGATTTTATTCAAGTGTACCTTAAATCCTTACGCTTTTCATTATACTCCCCCTTATTACGAGATGGATGGATTGATCCTTCTTCCTCTATTAGAGTTCTTGTTTTATTTTTTATAGTGAATCCCAAGGGGCCTGTGCAAGTATTATGATAGTAGAAGTGTCAAGTTATAGTGTTAAGGGTGGCAACCGTAATGGGTTATTCCCAATAGTGCTCTATTTTTGTTCTTCCTCATGTCTCCCTTGTTCATCCTTTTCATTCTTCTCCTCCTCTTGTTTTTGTGCTTCTTCAATATTCTTCTTTTTTATTTTTCCCAACTCTCTTTTCCCTTTCTTTCCTCTTAATTTTTCTTTCTTTTCCTCTCATCTTCTTCCTTTTATTTCTATTCTTTCTCTTTTTGTTCTTTATTATCTCTCTGTTTCTTTTACTGCTTCTTTATGCTTCTTTCTTATTCTATTTCTCTTGTTCTTCATTTTCTTTCTTTTTCTTTTATATTTCTACTTGTGCCTATTGATTATTTTCTTCCTTTTCTTTCTCCTCTTTCTCCTTTCTATCTTTGTCTTCTTTTTCTTGTTTCTTCTTTTATGCTTTTTGTTTCTATTTTTTCATGCATATTTATTGTTCCTCCTTTTCTTCCTTTTGTTTCCTTTCTTTACTTCCATCTCCTTTTTTCTTTTCTTTCTATGTTTTTATTCTTTCTTCTTCATCTCCTTATTATTTACTTCTTTTTATTTATTTTCTCTTCTTCTCTTTCCTTGTTCTTATTTTTTTTATATTTATCCTATTCTATGGAAATATCTTATTCTTCTTCTTCTTTTGTTATCATTTTATTTTATTCTAACTCCAATTTATTCCTTCTGGTTTTCCCCATAAGCTTCTTGAATTCTTCTTATTTTTCTTTCCTTGTTTTTATAAGAAGCCCAATTAGTTCTTCTAGCTCTTTAATGTGGTTTTGGTCCTTAGTGGTCTTCTTCTTCTTCTATTTTAACTCCGTTATTTCTTGTTGAAGGGATTTTAGTTTTTTTATGTTCCATCTCTAATTTCTCTTGAATTTGTTTTCAAATTCAAGGGGAAGGAGGTGAATGATATCCCCTATCACTAAAGCAAATTTTTCCATGTAGTGAACTATAGCCTCTGCTATAGCCATCTCTTCTCCCCTTGTACTTTCTCCATATTCTTGGGCCACCTAAGAAATTCTACTTAGAGTTAAACATTTGGAGTAGTATCCATATGCAAGTTTGGATAAGTGTGTTTCTTCCCAAGGTTTTGCTTCCTCTAAAAACTGGGGTCCTGATTGCTCATGTGGTGTTATTGGTGATAGTGGGGTAGAGGGAGTTTCTTCTTCTTCAGACTCAAAAATTTTTCTATTTCTTGGGAGTATTCTTCTAAATCTTTACTAACCTCATCTTCTTTTAATTTTACTTTTAATGCCATGGCATTTTGGCATTTGGTAGTGGGTTCCAAAGCACTAGGACCTTTTCCAAACCTTATTTTTTATGTTTTTGGTCCTTCTTTACTTGGTTTTTCCTTGCCATACTATTCTAGGTATTTATTCTTATATTACTCCCATGTTTCTTGAATTATTTTGTCAAATTTTGGTGGTGTTAGTTTTCTAGGGTCCATAGGGAAATTCTTGATTTCTTCTATTGAGGTAGCCACTAATTCATCTAAAGCTTCATATGATAGTGGAGGTATATGTGATGCTTGTGGAATTAGGGGTCTGAGGAAGGTATAATTAATATTTGCAATTAAAATGACATTCTTCTCATATCTTGCCACAATTTTATCAAAACCCTAGCTCTATTAGTGATTAGCTATCTAATTCTATTTTTCCACCCTATCAAAGATGTAATTTGGGTAACCCTATCCAATGTGTTCATGTGTTCCCATATTTTTTTCGTAATGGGTGTATCTTATCACGATTCATAAGTTATGGTTTGGATGGGAGGGTTTTAGTAAAATAAATAGCCGAGACAAAATAATAAAGACCCATAACAGAAAGTATATTTCCCTTCATTGATTTTCCTAGAATTTTCATGGAATTCGGAGGCCAAGAGTTTAGAAAGATTTTTTTAATGGGAATTTACCATATCTAGGGCTATCAGACCACTAAGCCTATGAGCTCCGTCTTCTCAATTTATATGATAAATTTTTAAGAAAATGGCCTTGGTGATGTACTTGAGGGTAGGATTTTATATGTCTACAATTCATACTCCTCGCTTATTCTTTTTTACCCCCATTACGCCATTTGTGTCTTTCATTGTATTCTTATTCCTTGTGATGGCTGAATGTCCTGCCACCCATAATCCCATAACCCTAGTCATGACTTCGTATTGATTGGGTATGATTGTTTCAATTATAACATCTAGTTACTTAATCGGCTAAGAAGAACCCTAATCACATTATCAGCCCTAGGAAAGTATGGAATACAACTCCATGCATCTATCTTTAGTTCTTTATGACTTTATTATTCTTCTTGTATTCAAGTTATTTTATAGTGGAGTTTTCTTAAAGTATGAGTTGTCTATCTAATTTGACATGTGTGTGGTCATACTCATCAATTTGGGAGTGAATTTATTTCTACGAGTCACGTGTATTGGCAACCTTGAAGGGAATGTGTGAAAAGGCTCCCATTGGATCATGCTTATTGGATTTGAGGAATGCTTCTGGAATTTTGGGTTCAAAATCTCATCTTGTGTTAGAACAGTGGGAGTATCCATCTTTTGTAATTTTCTTCGGCATGTCCTAGCTCCTTTCTATGTCATAATTTTGCTTTTACCTCTTCTTCACTTTTTATGCCTTAAACTCTTATGATTTGATACCTTTTATATTGTTACGATATTCACTTACCTCATTTATTGTATATGTCAAAAAAAATTTGTAACTTGTTACTTCCTTCCAGTTTTTCTTTATTCCATACTTTTTCTCCTGCCTCCATGATTTTTTATCTTTATTGCATGGGTATTCTTCCTCTACGGTTCATTCTCTTTAGTGTGTGCGTCTTATTCCTCTATGAATTTTGCCCTTTATTTCGCAAGTATTTTTCATCCGTGGATTTTTCCCTTTATTACGTGGGTACTTTTCATCTATGGATTTTCTCGATATTGCGCGGGTATTCTTCCTCTATGGATTTTTCCCTTAATTGCGCGGTATTCTTCCTCCATGGTTTTTTCCTTTATTGCGTGGGTATTCTTCCTCCATGTATTTTTCCCTTTATTGTGTAGATATCCTTCCTCCATAGGTTTTCCTTCTTTCCACGTTTATTCTTCCTCCGCATCTATTTCCTTCTCTTTATTCTTTTTATGGGTTTTCTATTGTTCTTTGTTTTATTAGAGTTCGGATGTGCTTGTGGGTTTTCATCCTACTTCTTGTCCTATCACCAATTACCATTTTTTAGATAGGATGGATTTTATTTTTATTTTATTTGTATATATATATATATAATATATATATATATATATATATTAATTATGATATTTTTTAACATTACCCTATTGACATAGCTTTGGTAGTTCTTTGAGTTGTAATGTTTGATGTTTTATTGCTCTGAAGGTAATATTTCCTTAATGATATAAGGTCACTGCCATCGAACTTTAAGTTTTTCAAGATTCTTCCATTTGCTATCATATAACAATACCTAGTATCCAATGTTAAATTATTTCCTTTTTATGTGGTGATCATGAAAAACTTTGTCTCTTTTTTCTCGAGGTTGATTGTATGTTGCCATAAATCTCTTTTCATCCAATTTTTATAATTCAATAAGTCTTTCATGTAATGAATATTTTTCATTTATTCAGAATTTTACTATCACTATTAAGCTTAGGAGAAAAATTCTATGGGGACCAAAAATTCAACTCTATATACTAATTGGAATGAAAAGTATTTAGTTAGCCTTTTGTATGTAGTGCGGTAAGCCCATAGTGTTGCTGGTATCTTGAAGTCCCTATCTCACTTGTTATAGTGAACATATTTTTGTAAGAACCTTATACAAGACATTTTAAAATATTCTACTATCCCATTAGCTTGAAGATGATAGGGTGTAGCATGGTTATGGTTTATTAAAAAATGGGTTAACAATTCTTTAACAATGGCATTCACAAAATGTTTTCCTTGATCACTTGTTATGCTTAGGGGACATCCAAACAATGTAATTATGTGTTCGTAGATGAATCTTGTTATTTTACTGGAAGTAAAATATTTGTTTGGAATGGTCTCTAACCATATTATTAGATAACCTATTCCTCTAATGATGAATCTCTCCGAGAATGCTTTGTGATGGGTTTTATAGGCCCATGAATTTTATAGCCCACTTCTTAAAAGGGGCTAGTGTTAGGACTAGTTTCAAGGGAATCTCAGCTTTGGTGTTTCGTTTTCCCATTCATTGACATATGTAACAATACCTTGCATGTTTATGGGAATATTTGAAAAGTGTGGGCCACTATAATCCAACCATCATTACTTTCTTGGTTGTTTTTTCTTATCCATTGTGCCCTTCGGCTATACCTTCATGAGCTTCTGCTACTATTTTTTTGTCTTTCGTGTTCTAGAGAAAATTGTCTAAGGAAATCATCCTATCCGTTCTTGTATAATTTTTCTTTGATTAAAGTAAATGGAAAGGCTCAACCGAGTAAATTCTTCTTTTTTTTCATTTTGTATATTCACTAGGGAATTCTCTCGTGGCTAGTAATTGTGTTATGTCATCAAATTATTTTGGGATGGCCTCAATTCTAAATAGATGTGCATTAGGAAGTCATCATCAATAGGTCCCTCATCTTCCCTTGTTTCTATTCTTGACAGGTAATCTGGTCCATTATTCAATTTACCCGGTTTAACTACAATAGTAAAGTCAAATTCTTGGAACAACATTAACCAAACATATTCTCCCTTGTAGTACTGGTTTGTTTAGTAGATATTTTAGTAGCTCATGATCTATGTAGAAGATAAATGATGTGGACAAAATATTATGTTTTTACTTTTAGGGCATATACCATGCTCAATGCCTCTCTTTCTGTGGTAGAATAATTCCTTTCAGCTTTATCCAGGTTTAAAACTTGCAAAGGCTATTAGATGATCCATTTTTTTCTCTTCGTTATGTTAAGACTGCACCAATGTTAATGTTGGATGCATCTAAATGGAAAAGGAAAGGAAATTTGTAGTCTGAAATATTAGTATTGGGGTATGTAATATTTTTCTTTGAGGAATTCAAAAGCATCTGCATATGGTTTGGTCCATTTTATTTGTTATTTTGTTCTTTGCTTTAACGATTCTTCCAATGGTGCACTAATCTCAACATAGTTTCTTATGAATTTCTGTGATAACCTATGTACCCAAGAATTGTTCTCACCTCTTTTTGTGTCTGAGAGGAGGTAAATTGACAATAACTAAAGTTTTTAATGGGTCAATTAATAAACCTTCTTTGTGAATCACATGTCCCAAAAGTGTACTAAATGGGGTCAAAAATATACATTTCTTCAAGTTGAGTGATATCTGCAATGCTCTACATCTCTAGAACATAAGTCTCAATACTTGGATATGATTTTTCAATAGTCCATATATGGTCCAATCATCTAGGTATACTTCCAAGAAATCATGGATAAATTATTTGAATGCATTGATCATTATTCTATTGAATACAGTTGGTGCATTCTTTAATCCAAATGGCATGATAATGTACATGAAAGATCCCCATTCTATATTAAAAAAATTTTTTTTTCATTTGATCTGTTTGGGAAATCTAGATTTTATGGTAACCAAAGAAGCCATTAGTGAAATAATAAATCTCTCTTCTGCTAAATTCTCTAAAACCTCTTCCGTGAAGGGAGTAGGAAATGGGTCATGTACACAAGATTTATTAAGCTCTCTATAGTCCACACATACTCGTATTTCTCTTGTTTTATTATTCTGAATGACCATAGGACTTACCCAATCTGAATATTCAACATGTTTGATGATTCTTGCATTCAACATTTTATCTATCTCTATTTTTACTTTAACTTTGAGGTTAGGATTTAATCTATAAGACCTCTTCTTTAATGGTTTGAATCCTTCCTTGATTTGAATTTTCATGGTTCCAACTTCTTCTTTTATACCTCACAACTCTTTAAAATATTTGGGAAATATATCTTGGAATTCTTGAAGAAGTTCTACTACTTTGGCCACTTCTTCCTCTAACCAATAGTCTCTATCTTAGCAAACTTCTCATCTCCATTTATACCAATATTTTCATTCCTTAACTTTTGAGGATGATATTAGTTCTTATCCTCTTCTGTTTTGGTTTCTACTACTTATCTTTCTCCTTCTATTATCTTGTATCTCAAGTTTTTAGGTTTTTCATCTCTTTCTTGATTCTCATTGCAAAACAATAAGCCATTTCTAGATTTTTTCTTAGGTATTCTTGCTTTATTGCGGTTTCTTTGGTTTTAATATATTTGGTGAGAATTTTTACGAGGCCTCTTCCAGAGTTAAGAATAAGAAGGTCCTTATATTTTTTAGTTCTCAAAGGATATTAAGATCTGCATCCCAGAAATTAAATGTATGGAAAAAATATTTTACAATCTGGTCCCAACTCCTTGTCTCTCATCTTATTTCTTGATGCATGTACCATGACCAAGGTATGGGTCCTAAAGTCCATATGAATAATTGAGTCCATACCAGAGGTGATTTTTCCCCACATTTTTGGTAATGTCTCTTGGAGAATTGAATATATTTTGTGGATAACATTTTACTGGTGTAATTTTCTATAACTACATAGTATCCTACACTCTCTAAGTATCTTGTTTTGAGTAATGTGGTTAAGGAATTCCAATGAGATATATTGAGCTTGTGTGTTTCCCACCATCCTACAACATTAATTTTCATGGTATCATTTAAATATTCCATTCTATCTTTTTCATTTGGAAATATTCACTCCATTTTGGCTAGATACCCTTCCAAGTGTCCAAACCTAAGTATTTTGGTAAAGTTTGGTGAGATGCTTCGTGGATTAATCTATATACTCATTTGATTGGTTTTTATCCTAGTTATTATTTTGCATAGTAATATTCATCTTCTTCTTCAATTTTTTCTTGTTTGAGCCATAAAAATGTCATTTGTAGGGTCTACGAGAGATGATATTATCATCATTTAGGGTGATCACCCAAGGTGGCACTCTTCTTACATAATGCAGTTTCTGTATTCTAGATTCTGGGAAGCCATGTATCCATGCTTCAACAACATTTTCTGATATTTCATTTATAGATTCATTCTTGACTGAAATTTTTGTTAGAAACTAGAACATTGATGAGGGGGTGAATAAAGTTTTCAATTCAACATTTTTAAACCAAGTAAATCAATTGCTTAAACTGAAAAGTAATTCAAAGTGAAGCATCCATCAACACGTGAGACAAGAATTTTTAAGTGGGAAACCCAAATTGGGAGAAAACCCACTGAACCAGTGCACTAAGTGGAAAAAGGTTACAAAATTTTGTTGAGCTATAACTCAACTCTTGAGGATATAATATCAATATCACACAAACTACAAATTGGTGAAGGAAGCACCAACTTCTTGAATAATTTAGCTAGCTGAAAAACTAGCCTTCTACAATATCCTACTTGAAAGGAATCAAAAATACCTGATACACACAATTAAAAATTGATCACACTTTAGTTTTATGCTTTGAACATCAGATTATAATCCTAGATTTGCACTCAAATTCAGTTTCCTTATTTTACTTGTCTTGGTCACTCCTGAACAATAAACCAATCTTCATGTTTCTCCACTCTGTTTAAACTCTCTTCTCACACCCTAAACTATCTCTAAAATCATGCCCTAAGCCAATCACTTGTATCTCTATTTTTCTCACTCACAAAGGTTCTCAAGATCATACTTTTCTTCAAATAGATATACTTCATTGTTCCATTCACATTTCGGACTCATACATTCATTGAATTCATTCTTTTCCACTAAATTCTCTATCTTCATATACAAGTACATTCAAATATTAATTCTAATATCTCCCTTTCAAAGCATTTTATTCAATGATCACACATTATCACATTCATTCTTTGAATCAATGTATTTTCCCTTACTAAAATTGGCTTATCTTCACACATTCAAGCTATACTAGATTACCTAGTTTCTAACATGAAATATGACTTTAAATCTTATTTTTCACACCTCTTAATCTTCATATATTTTATTTGATTAAGTCTATCTATCATCTGTTCAAGAATTGTAACTTCCTCTATGTCCCTTTAAGTTCTTTTTCAACAAGAATCAAACCAAACCAATGGTTTTCATACATGTTATAAGACTAAAGGTCATTACTTGTTGTATGGTAAATCTTTGTCTTTTGATCTTTTTACTCTACCTTTATAACATATTATGATTTTAAATATTGTTCAAGTCTTTCCAAATAACATATATCAACGTGAGGACTTGGTAGAAATCATATCAAACATTCAATCCTTTTCAACTTCCATATGTCATGTTTTACATTTTCACGATCCTTTTTGGACTTAGAGGATTTTAAATATTAAAGGAACTTGATTATCTTGAATTTAATATGATAATAGTCTCAAGAAATTCTCATAAACTTGAATACATAGCAATTGAAGCTTTGAAAAGATCAAAAATTAAGATAAAATAAGAGCCACTGTTTTTCTCGGACTAGTGTCACTATAATAGTCAATATGGAGACTTCAAGAATCATAACCATAGCTTATAGATCTCACTCATGATGGGGATAAAATTCTCAAGCTCCATACCAGCTTCCTGAAGACATTCATTAGAAGAAATCACCACCCAAAATCTTAAAAGCACTTAAAAAGTAAAAAATCACAATCTAGATGTACTAGTCAAGTGTTTACAAGACTTAGAGATATAAATATCATTCAAATAACTATATTTTGCAACACCACCCTTTGAAATACATTAAAAAATAGTCATATAGTTATACTACTCAAGTTTCATTGAAATTCATTGGTTTAATCAATCAAAGTAATCAAAACATCCTCTTTGAAACCTTAGAACATGGTGTTTGAACAAGAACTTACTAGATAGATCAAACAAGATAATTTCTCTAGAAAATTTGTATGATATTTTAGTGTGAGGGATTCCATGAGTTCTTAAGACATGTTTTCACCTTTTATAATTAATGAGGGTTACATACTTGAAGGAATTTTCATAACTTGAAGCAATGTTTGTATCTGCAAATACTAAAAAACTTGACTGTACACATGACATAGAGCAAGAGAGATTCATGAAAACTATAGTAACTTCTCCATTAAAGTGAATCCAAAATAAATAAAAATTATCTATTACCTTCTATTTACTCTATAATAATGATTTCAAACTGATCAAAGAATTGAATCTAAAGACAAGACTCTTGGGGCGGTGTTTTAAGGTGCATTGAGCCATATGCTCTCCCGGGACAATATGAGCCAACATAAACCATATAAATTACTATACAAAAAGGCTTGGATATGCTCAAATACCTTGTTAAGAACCTTTGGATTAATTGTGAGCTCTTATTGAGTAATATTTCCATTGAAAGCAATTAGAGCCTTTACATGTCAGAAGCATTCATACTAAGAACAATGTCAAAGGAAACAACATGTACCTTCAAGAATAAAATCCTTTAAATACCTTCTGAGCATGAGAAACACCATGAATGGACTATGAAGATACTCTATAAATGACTAAACAATACTTTGAGGCCAAGTTGACCTTTTTCTCATTTTGATTTGGTGCACATCCTAGGAGAGTGAAAACTACTCCACCAAAATGCTCATAACTTTTCAACTACACCTCCTTTTGAGAAAATTATTTTTGCACATGATTTCTATGATAATTTACTCCAAATTTTCCTTCTTCAATTTATTCAAGTAGTATCTATATTTTTCTTGACCGTTAAGAATCCAGAATCTCAAAATGATCTCTTCAAAAGACCTGTTTTACAAAAACTCACATGACTTGAACTTTTGCATGAAGCACTAGAACACCTTCCTCCATTATCTCCCATGGTTGTTTTGAAAGTTATGGGTATTAAATTCTCTATCCCATCTAATTTATATACAAAAACATTTCATGTTCTCAAGTCCATTTCTAACCAACATACAAAACTAACTCTTGGAGCTGAGATGAACCTAACCTTTTCTCACACATCCTGTATATACTCTCTCAAAGCATTTGAAATGCTTGTTCTAACATGTACCATCCTATTACACTTCATTAGGCACCTAAAACTACCTTTAAATGAAACTCGCCACTTTGAAATTCCAAGGCCCTGTCTTCTTGAAACCACATGAATTCATCTTAAACATTTTAGAAATACTTGAGAAGCCTTCTCTTGCATTCTCTCTTTGCCATCAATTCCTTTGAAATCAATGAAAACAACCAATAATACAACACGGTGCAATAATCTCCCCCTTTTTCATTGATGGAAACATATTGAAACTTGATGGAAAACTAAAATATTTGATAATGAAACAAGTTTCCAACACTCTCTCTCCCCTTTGACATCTATGACAAAGATGCATAAGCACACCAAACTAATTAGATTGGAAACAATTTAAAAAAGAGAATTCTCATACCTTGCATGTACTCCCCTAGAAAGATGTTGTTTTCTTGTCTGAAGAAGCCCAAGAATTGGTGTTGTTTTTCTTCCATACAACACCTGCAATACTCTGATAAAATTTCAAATTCAAGCTTCAATCATTATCTTTACATGACCATTTTTTTGTGTTTGGAATTGGAAAACCAAATCCCCTTTTCTGGACTCAAATTAAGCCCTCTTGGAGCAAATTTGGCACCTTAGCTTCTCCCCTTGTCTTTATGATACCTTTAGTGACTTTTAGAGGTGGCAATACCCCCAATTTATCCCTCAGCTTTTGCTCAAAACTAGATCTAGAAAATGATTTAGTCATTATATCAGCCACCTCCTCTTTTGTAGAAACATGTTCAAGCTTAATTTTCTTTTCATTTACTTGTTCTCTCAGAAAGTGATACTTTATAGGTATGTGTTTTGTCTTTGAATGCAACACTAGGTTCTTTGAAACACTGATAACACTGGTACTATCACAATACAAAGGAATTGTCTCTTCACATTCCACTTTGTAGTCTTCAAGATTTTGCTTCATCCACATGACTTGGGTACAACACATGACAACTACTAAATACTTTTCTTCACAAGTGGAAAGAGCTATAAGTGATCAAGTTTCTTACTTATCCAAGAGATAAGACACTTACCAAAAAAAAAAAGGATCCACCTAGTGCTCTTTTTATCATCCACACTACCTGCTCAATCTATATCTGTAAAAGCCTTAATATAAAATTCATCACTTCTTGATACTAAAGACCATGCTCCAAGGTCCCCATAAGATATATAAATATCCTCTTTCTTGTGAATAGTTTAATTTCCCTTGGGTCTTCCTAAAATCTTCCTACTAAGCCAATCGCTACATAATTTCAGGTCTGGATGTAGTTGAAGACAAAAGGTTACTTATCATGGACCTGTATAAATTTTGATTTACTTTGGGTGATTCATCTTTCTTGCTTGAGTTTGCATCCCACACTCATTGGTGTACTAACTGGCTTGTAATCATACATTTGAAACCTCTTTAGCATCTCCTTGATATACTTTGCTTGAGAGATGAATATGAATTCCTTATTTTGAAGAATTTGAAGTCCTAATAAATTGAAATCTCTCCTAACATAGACATTTCAAATTCATTTTTTATAACCTCAGAAAAATCATGTGACATACCTTCATCATTACTTCAAAAAATTATGTCATCAACATATACAATCACAATCAAAAGGTTCTCATTTGCTTCCTTAATGTATAAATTGCTATCTACCACTCCTTTCTTGAATCCTTGTTTAGTTAAGTACTTATCCAACCTGCTATACTATGCTTCGGGTGCTTGTTTCATCCCTTATAATTCTTTCTTCAAAGATGCACACATAATCTAAATCATCAGTGAGAGTAAATCCATCTGGTTGTTCTATGTATACCTCTTCATTCAGGTTCCCATTTATAAAATTTTACTTTACATCCATCTAGTACAATTTATATCCTTTATGAGCTGCATATGCTAAGAAGATTCTAATGGATTCCATTCTAGCAATAGGAGAAAAAGTTTCATCAAGTCTACTCCCTCTACCTGTGCATAACCTTTACAAACCAGACTTTATTTATTCCTTGTTACCTCTCCTTTTTCATTTAGTTTGTTCCTAAATACCCACTTAGTTCCAAAGACATTTTCATCTTTTGGCCTAGGAACCAACTCCCATGTTTCATTCTTCTCTATTTGGTCCAGCTCCTCATTCATTTCTTTTATCCAATGTTAGTCTTTACTTGCCTCCATTACATTTTTTGGTTCAATTTTTGATAACAGAGCCATATCTTCTTGATTTTGAATGTTTCTTAGTCTTCTTCTTGTTTTAACTTCTGATTCATTGTTTTCTATGATTTGTCTTTTGAAGGATCGCCTCTTTTAACTTGCATGGAAGGTGATTTTGTGTCTTGTCTCTCTTCTTCTTCACTCTCTTCTTCATGCTCAACTTCTAATATTTCTTCTTCATTTTGATTTTCAACATATTGTGGAGCTTCATTAGGCTAAATTTTCATCTTCTTTGGACATGATTCATCAACTACAACATTTTCACTTTTAATTATTTTGTTTTGGCTCTTGTTCTCACATATGTAAGATGAAAGAATGGTTGAATATCCCAAAAAGACACCTTCATCACATCTATAGTCAAATGTACATGGATTTTATTCATCTCTCTTGACGTAACATTTACTTCCAAACATTATGAGATGCTTTACATTTGCAGGTTTGCCCCTCCATAACTCATACGGTGTCTTTTTGTTTTTTTACTCGATTTGTTCTCCATTTTGTATATACATTACAAAGATTGCCCAATACTTATTTCTAATAACTATCAAGTAATTTGGCCTCATTTAACATGGTTCTTTACATTTCTTTCACTTCTCTAATCTTTCTTTCAAGCACCTCATTATGTTGAGGTGTTCTTGTAGCTGAAAATTGTCTTTTTATACCATGAGTTCATAGAACTCATCAAACTCGATTGACCAAAACTATCCTCCTCTATCAGACCTTAAGCTCTTTATCTTTCCATTCTTTTCATTTTCAATTAGAGATTTGAAGGCTTTGAATCTCTTGATGCCTCTGATTTTTCCTTCAAGAAAGCAACCCATGTCATCCTGCTAAAGTCATTAATCAATAACATGAAGTAGTTATCTCCTGTATGCTTTCAACTCTAGTTGGTCCCACAAGATCTGTATGAATCAATTCTAAAGGTTGTGTGGTGGAGTACTCTTTGCTTTTAAAACTTCTCTTTGTTTGTTTCCCATGGAGGCATTCTTTACAAAAAAATTATTTTTTTAATTGATCTTGGGAATATTTCTAACACACCCCATAGAACTGATTTTGACAAGATTATCAAAATTTAGATGTCCCATTCTTCTGTGCCAAAGCCAACTCTCATCCACTTTGCTTGAGAAACATTTTTATTTATTCACTTCCTTAAGCACATACATATTATTCTTAGTTATTTTTTATTTTCCTACCACTTTACCTATTTATCCTTTCCTAATGTCACATTCTTTATCATGAAAAAGAACAGTGTAGCCTTGATTTCTCATTTGGCTAACACTAAGCAAATTATTCTTTAGGCATTCAACATACAATACATTTTCAGTTATGGTTTTTCCATTTTCAAGACTTAATTTACCTTTTCCAACAATATTTGTTGATGTGTTATCCCCAAATATCATTGTACTAACTACATTTTCCTCTAAGGAGATGAATTTTCTCTTGTTCCCTGTCATGTGGCTAGAGAATCCACTATCAATGTACCACTATACATCTTCACTTTGTGAATGAAAGATTTTCTGTGCTATTAAACCTTGATCATTAGTACATTTTTGACCACTGTAGACATTCATGTTTTGTTGTGGAAGTCTTTGATAACAAAACTTGACAACATGCCCATAATTTTGACAATTATAACAAATCAATTCATCCTTGTTTCTTGCTTAATAAGAACTCATATGCCTACCATAACTTTTGGAATAAATTTTACACTTAGCAGCCACAATGACCAAATTCACTACATGTATAATAGTATCCATAAAATGAATATGCATACCTCATGGCATAGTGTCTTTTTGGATAGTTCTTCTTATTGAACTCAATTTTCTTGGCTTTAGGAGGCTCTTGACTTGTCTTGGTCATTTTGTTTCTTGATGATTTTTCATCTTCCTTCTTCTCTTCATATCCAAAACCAGCTTTGTCACTTGTATCTTTTTCTTGCTCAAAATATGCCATCAAGCTCATCCATATTTAGTGTACTTAGATCTTTAGCTTCTGCTACCACTAATACTTTGGCATCAAAATTTGAAATCAAGGACCTAAGAACTTTCTACACTATCAAACTCTCTTCTATTTTCTCCCCCAAACTTCTAATCTGATTTATAATTTCATCAACTCTCTATAGGTATGAGGAAATGCATTCAATTTATTTCATATTCTTACTTTCAAATTGTGCTCTATATGTTTGTAGCTTAGCTAATTTCACCTTTCTATCTCCTTCATAGATTGTCTTTATCATATCCCACATATTTTTGGGTTTGTAGCACATGACACAAATTTAATAAAGTCAAACTCAACTAGTCCACAAAGAATTGCATTCATAGCCTTAGAATTTTTTTCATATGCTCTCTTTCTTGCTTGGTCAGTAGGAGGTGTTGCTAGAATGGTATAACCACTGTCAATGCATCCTAGACATCAAACCCAAGAGACATTATATAGGTCTTCATCCCGACACTCTAGAAAACATAACTTGACCCATTAAATAAGGTTATTTGGAATTAGAGAATCCATTTTCTCTATTACTCACCATAGTTGAATTCAATGGATCTCCCTTGAGTTGTTAAACTCACTTTACCAAGGCCTACTCTGATACTAATTGTTAGAAACTAAAACACTGAGAGGGGGTGAATCAGTGTTCAACTCAACTTTTTCAAGCCAAGTAAATCAATTGCTTAACTTGAAAATTTATTCAAAGAGAAGAATCCATCCACACATACACAGGAGATATGAATTTTTAAGTAGGAAACCTAAATTGGGAGAAAACCAAGCTGAACTAGTGCACTAAGTGAAAAAATGTTACAAAATTTTGTTGAGCTCTGACTCAATTCTTGAGGCTACAACCTAAGTATCACACAAGTTGCAACTTGGTAAAGGAAGCACAAAATTCCTAAAATATTTAGTTAGCTACAACTAGCCTTCTGCAAGCTCCTACCTACAAAGAAGAAATGACTCCCTGATACACACAAATCAAAATTGATCACATTTTAGTTTTATGCTTTGAACATCAGATTATGATCCTAGATTTACACTCAAATTTAGATGCCTTATTTTACTTGTCTTGGTAACTCCTGAAAAAAAAATGAATCTTCTTGTTTCTACACTTTGTTTAAACTTTCTTCTCACACCACTGAACTATATCTAAATCATGCCACTGAGCCAATCACTTATATCTCTATTTTCTCACTCACAAAGGTTCTCGAGGTCATACTTTTCTTCAAATAGATATACTTCATTGTTCCATTCACATTTCAATCTCATACATTCACTAAATTCAATATTTTCCACTAAATTATCTATCTACATATACAAGTACATTCACATATTCATTCTAACATCTCCCTTTTAAAGTGTTTTAGTCACTAATCACACAGTCTCACATTCATTCTTTGAATTAGTGTATTTTCCCTTTCTAAAACTAGCATATCTTCACACTTTCGAGTTCGACTAGACTACCTAGTTTCTAACTTGAAATCGACTCTTAATCTTCTTTTTCACACCTCTAAATCTTCTTAGATGAGTTACTTAATTCTATCTATCATATGTTCAAGACTTGTAACTTCCTTTGCATCCGTTTAAATTATTTTTCAACAAGAGTCGAACCAAACCAATGACTTTCATACCTATTATAAGAAAAGAGGACATTACTTATTGTATGGTAAAGATTTGTCTTTTGATATTTTTACTCGACCTTTAGAACATCTTATGAGTTTAAAACTTCTCAAGTCTTTCCAAATCCCATATCGAAACGTGAGAACTTGACTAAGAAATCACATCAAACATACAAGGCTTTCTAACTTCCATATGTCCTATTTTACATTCTTCACGAGCTGTTTTTTGGACTTGGGAATTGACAAGATTAAAGAAAATTGATTACCCTCATTTAAATATGATAATAGTTTTGATCCATTCTCATAAACCTAAATACACAAAACTTGAAGCTTTGAAAAGATCAAAACTTAGGATAAAATATGAGCCACTATTTTCTCGGACTTGTGTCATTGTCACAATCAATGTGGAGCCTTCAAACATAAAAACCATAGTTTATAGATCTCATTTGTGATGGGAAGAACATTATCAAGCTCCATAATAGGCTCTTGAAGATTTTTATTTGAATAAATCATCACAATAAATCATCACCCAAAAGCTCAAAATAACTTAAAAGAAAAAAACACACTGTCTAGCTATCTTGGTTAAGTGTTTACAAGACTTCGAGATGAAAATCACATTCAACTAATTACATTTTTCTACACCAAGTTTTGAAATACCTTAAAAATAGTCATACATATCTAATACTCAGGTTTCATTAAAATTCATTTGTTGCATCAATAAAACTAATAAAAACCTACTCTTTGAAACCCTAAGACAGGGTGTTTGAATAATAACTTACTTAATAGATCAAACAAGATCATTTCTTCAATAGATTTGTATGAGATTTGAGTGTGAGGATTATGTGAGTTCTTAAGACATGTTTTCACCTTTTCAAAGCAATGAATATTATAGACTTGAAGGAGTTTTCATAACTTGAAGCATTGTTTGTATGTAAATACTGAAAAACTTGACTATACACGTGACATAGAGAAAGAGAGCTTAATTAAAACTATAGTCACTTATCCATTCAATTGAATCCAAAATTAAAAACTTATCCATTAACTTCTATTTACTCTATAACAATGATTTCAAACTGATCAAAGCATTGAATCAAGAAAATACTTTTGGGGCTGTGTTTTAAGGTGCATTAAGACAAATTATCTCCATGAAAATATAAGCCAACATAAACCATATAATTTACTATACCAAAAAGGCTTGTAAATGCTCAGACACCTTGTCAAGAACCTTTGGATGAAGTCTAAGCTATTATTGAGTAATATTTCCATTGAAAGTAGTTAGAGCCTTTACATGCCAGGGAGCATTCATAGTAAGAATTGTGTAAAAGGAAACAATATGTACCTTCAAGAAGAAAATCCTTAAAATACATTATGAGAATTATAAACACCATGAATGGACTATGAAGATACTATAGAAATGATTAAACAAGACTTGGATACAAAATTCACCTTTTTTCTCTTATCGATTTGGTGCACATCTCATGAGAGGAAAATTGCTTCACCAAAAAGCTCATAACTTTTAAACTACACCTCCTTTTGAGAAAAATATTTTTGCACATGATTTCTATGAAATTTTAATCCAAAAATTCCTTCTATGATTTATTTAAACTAGTATGTGTATTTTTACTTGACCTCTAAGAAGCCGAGAAAACTCAAAATGATCTTATCCAAAATTAAAAACTTGTCCATTAACTTCTATTTACTATGTAACAATGATGTCAAACTGATCAAAGTATTGAATTTGAAGACAAGACTTTTGGGGATGTGTTTTAAGATTCCTTGAGACAAATTCTCTCCAGGACAGTATGAGCCAACATAAACCATATGATTAACTATACCAAAAATGCTTGTAGATGCTTAGACACCTTGTCAAGAACCTTTGGATGAAGTTTGATCTGTTATTGAGCAATATTTCCATTGAAGGTAGTTAGAGCCTTTACATGCCAAGAGCATTCATAGTAAGAATTGTGTAAAGGAAACAACATGTATCTTCAAGAAGAGAATCCTTAAAATACATTATGAGAATTAGAAACACCATGAATGGACTATGAAGATACTATAGAAATGATTAAAAAGACTTGGATACCAAATTCACCTTTTTTCTCTTATCGATTTTGTGCACATCTCATGAGAGAAAATTGGTTCACCAAAAAGCTCATAACTTTTAAACTACACCTCCTTTTGAGAAAATAATTTTTGCATATGATTTCCATGAAATTTTAATCCAAAAATTCCTTCTATGATTTATTTAAACTAGTATGTGTATTTTTACTTGACCTCTAAGAAGCCAGACAACTCAAAATGATCTTGCTCAAATGACCTGAAATTTTGTATGAAGCACCACAACACATTCCTCCATCATCGCTAAAGTTTTGTTTGAAAGGAAATAAGTCTGATATTTTCTACCCCATCTCATTTACATATAAGAACACTACCTTTTCTCAAGTCCATTTTTGACCAACATAAAAAACTAACTCTTGGGGTTGAGATGAGCTTAACATTTTCTAACACATCCTGTAGATACTCTCTCAAATCCTCTCCCATATTTTTCTTACATATACCATCCTATTACACTTCATTAGGAATTTGAAACTACCTTGAAATGACAATACCACTCAAGTTCCAAGGCCTTGTCTTCTTAAAACCACATGAATTCATCTTGAACCTCGAGAAACACCTAAGAAGCCTGATCTTACATTCTCCCTTTTCCATAAATTCCTTTGACATTAATGACAAAAACTAGTAATACAATAGGGTTCAACAATTTCTCCTTTGTATTTGGGTTTAAACTCTTTATCAATAGTAGAAAAATATTGAGGAGTATACCCTTGTATATTGTTGAAATGTTCTTCTTCGGTATCGTGCCAAAATTTCAAACCATGCAACACCCATCCCTACATGTAGTGGTATGTGGACACAAATTCCATCTGATTGTAGTGTTACTTCTTGCTCCTCTGAATTTAATGTACCGTTACAATCGATAAACCATTCTAAATCTAAAATGGCATTGTATGTTGGTTTTAAAGCCACATTCTCGAGAACTTTAAAGTTGACTATCTTTTTAATTCCCATGAAATTAACTTCTACGTTCTTCAGTACTCCTAGAGACTATTTTGAGGACCATCTAATAATCCAATATAGTATGTAGTGGGTTCTAAAAGAGGTCTTCCTAGTTTCTCCCAGGTAGTTTTGGACATCATATTTACATTTTCACCGAGATCATGAAGTACTTTGGTAATATTAGTGTCAAATATGTCTATATCTAAGTATATGGTGAATTTACATCATGTTCGATGTGTGTGGAAGACATTTCTATTTTTAATGTGATGTCCAACTTTAATCCACTTTGCTCATGAATTTTTTTATCTTCCTTGTTCCAATATTTACTAAAATTTTTCATCTTATCTACAAGGTCGTGCTTGATTGTTAATTTGGATATTTATTTAAGAGCAATAATTTCATCTTCCATGAAACAATTATTCTCTATAGCTTCCTAGACTGTTCCTTCTTAACTATCACCTTAATTTTCTCACTTCTTTAGCATGACGATCTAGCCTAATATATTTAAAGTACCATTCTTCACTATTGGAGAAATATTCCTCGAGGGTAGCATGTCTATCTTCTTTCTTGTAGGTACGGGTTCCTTCCTGGTTACATTTCTAGTTGTTACTACAACTCTATATTTTTGTTCTTCAGGGTCCTTGCTTGACTTATAAGATTTTATTTTGACATAATGTTCTTTATATTCTTCCTTTTTATATTTTTCTGGTCTCGATCCTTGAGCTAGATGTTTTTTATTTGTCTTCTCATGTTTCTTCATCATCCCATGGTATCTTGGTAATATGTTGAACATTCTTATGAGGTCTCTTCCTAATGCTTCTATTTTCTTACTTCCATTCCTATAAAATTGAGTAGCTTTGGGAAAACTAAAAGAATCATATCCTCATTCATGGTAGAAACCACAAGAGTAAGGATCTGTATAATTTCTAGCTAAATGACCATCTTGTCCATTTTTTTAATAGTTCATGGGTCTTCTATCTTAGTAGCCACCTCCTGAGTTATTATGGTTATCTCTTCCTTGGTATCTGTGATACCATTGATATCCTCTTCCTCCTTGATAGTTATTGTACCCTCCTCTAAATCCTTATCTATAACCTCCCATATATCCTCTGCAGTAACCTCAACCATTATGTACTTGATAGTTAGGATTATAGTTATAACCTTGGTAACTACCTCTGAAGTGAGGTTGTCCTCCTTGTTGATTTGGATATTATGGGACAGTAATTATTGGATGTGAAGGTGGTGGGTTCGGTATAAGTTTTGGTTTTTTTGGAGGAGGGGGATAGCTCTTGTGTTCTCTCTAGCTTTAATAACCCTACGAGTATTATACTCCTTTAAGTCTTCAAGTGCCTCTATGGAAGGGAAGGTATGGTGGTAATGATTATAGGATCCACAAGCTGTGCAATACATTAATTGATTAGTAGGTGGAGCTACTTTTAGCAAGGGAAATTATCTTGAGTGTGTTGATCCCATAACCTACAAATTCCACACCAAGTTCTTTCTTCTGTGGGTATGTTACTGGAGGAAGATTTTTGTGATGAGTGTTGTCTAATAGCTACAACTCTCTTTTCCTTCTCTAAGTAAGGGTATTCTACTTTATTGTGCTCTTCTCCACAACACACTATACACCATTTTTTTGTCTAATGTTACATATTGGTGGTGAGATGTTCTTGAGATCCTATTTTCTCTTAATTTCTTATTGGAGTTTTATCTTGTCTAATTTTGATTGTACTTGTTCTAATTCTATTTTTAATAAATTCTCTCCTTCTCTCTTCACAAAGGTTGAGCCTCTAACCTAATTTCCATCTCTATTTCCTTTAAGATGGTTTTGAAAGGTTTTCCATCTAAGTATGCTATCATGTAAGGAAGAATCCTGAAGAAAACCATTCAATGCATTTTTTTATCTATGATTGGTTCTTCCAACTTTCTAGTTACATTTTTAAATATATGGCTAAATTATTTGGTTGTTTCATTTTCTCTTGGACAATTTCTCTCATTTTACTAACTCCTTATAAGGGTAGCTTAGGAAAGTGAAAATCTATCTTAAATTATTTCTCAATAAAATCCCAATCTTTAAAATATTTCAATTCATGTCCTCTTTTGCAAGATAGGACATTTCTTCTTTTGTTGTTTTTCCCCTTACTGATGTTGATTTTGATATTAGGACTTTTGATAGGAATTAGGATTGCCTTTTCCTTTTTCTTTCCAATTTTGATGAGAGGAAATTTCTTGCTCCTCTTCATCATATTTATTGTGCATGGATTCCTCTTGTTGCGGTAGGTTTTCCACTTGTCAAAACTAAATGTTGTATAGGAGAAGTTTAGTGTTGTCACAAAAATGTGGTATGAAGGAGGGAGGGATCTCATAACAATGGGAACGAGAGCATCATCAGTGACCTCCTCTCCTAGGGATAGAAGTGAAGCCCTCAACTCTGCAACTCTTCTCAAGAAAGCTTCTAATTTCTCATTTTGTTTAAACTTCAGTTTGTGTAAATGACTCTGCAAATTCAGTATGAAATTTTTGTTTTAGACCTCACATACCGTGCTCAACTTATCCCATGCTTATTTGGCTATTTTGGCATCTCGAATGTGGGGTTGCACATCATCGGAAACTCCAAACAAGATGATTAGCTTGGATTTTTTTATCGATTAATCAAACTGTCTTTGTTGTGTTGTATCGATCTTTGGTCTAGTTCTTGTACCATTCACATAGTCCAAATCTCTTCAAACTCAAGTTGTGTCTTGATTTTTGTCTTCCATGCAGCATAGTTGTTTCTTATGAATAGTTTTGAATTTGGGGGCATTAGTGCCCATTTTGTAGAATCCACTGACAAGGTTAGGCTCTTATCACTCTAGGTATTAGGTCTCCCAATCTATATATGTGCCATTTTGATATACCTATCGGTACATGGAAGAAGCTCACTATTTCTATATACCTAGCGGTACATGAAAGAGGCGTTAATGTACGTGAAAGAATAAGATACGTGGTACCAAGAAAATACTTGAAAGGGGTCTATGTGATTATTAACACCGAACAAAGAAATATCCTCATACATGTGTGTAACTTCGCTATATACTCAGATAATTTCTCAGTCTAGATTTAAGTTGTGCAATCGTTCATGAGGCAGGATGGTATGGCTCATAGTGTGTACATTGTTTCCTTATTACTCCCCATCGATTTAAAGGTTTGATGCCCAGACGATGTTTTTGTAGCTATATTAGGCATTAAGTGCAGTAGTAGTCATGATGAATTTACTTGTAAGCACTTCCTAGAGGAAATGTTTATACCGAACGCTGTGAAATGAGATCTAGGATCTCGTGAGTGTTTTAGAACCAAATTTCACTATTTTTTATTACAATTCTCTACCATTTTTTGAGTAGTTACAATATTTGTGGTTGACTATGACAACCTAAAAATCCATACAATATACTAAAGTATACAATTACATTCCAAAATTTTGAAAACATTGAATGACGAGCAATTTTTTTGTTTTATAGGCCACAGTGGCCTTGAGCCCAAAATGAATGACCAGTGCGAAAAATGCAAAAATATAGCTGAAAATGCAATTTTTAGGTGTACCCCCTTTAGCAAATGTTGCTTAGAATAAAAATTAAACCTATTAGGAGAATTTTTGTAACACCAATTAGGGTTTTTCATGCTAAAAATAGCCCAGGGTTTAGTTGTCACTAAAGGCTTTAGCGGTGGTTTTTGGGCTATTTATTCCTCTATAATTGGTGATTTTACCAAATTTTCCACTAAATGTCAATTGTTTTAAAAAATCATTGGGGTTGGGGTCAAACCCAAAACCTCCCACTCCTAGGTTTTTCCTTTAACCACTTGATGCTCTAAGCACTTGTGTAATGAAGTGAACCAAGGTGTATTTGAAGAATTGAAAAAAAGACTAACCTTTGAAAAAGATGTGGCACCACCTAAGGAGACCACATGGAAAGTTCTTGGAGGGAGGAAATTAGGTTTTCCACTAAAAATGGATCTACACTTGCCTTTATCTCCTTCGTTATTTCTTATACAATCGTTTGAATGCCTTTTTCTTATTTGCTTTGATGTTTGGTTGGATCAACCAATTTATTGTTTTGTAGGTCACAGACTCGACTTGGCTATGTCAATGCATAGCTCACTAGGAGATTGTAGGTTAAGCCGTCGATGTTGGATGGACGGTGGAGCTTTCTGGGTAGATGGATGACTCATAGGAGTGAAGGATGACTCAATCGTTGCTTACAAAAACTCCACTACTTTCAACATTCTCATTCGTTTATTTTTAATAGATTCAAGTGTCTTTGTGGATGGATTTTGCCTATGGCTGGACCAATGTAGAAATAATGATGTTGACTTGGTTTGGAGGAAGAAAATGATTCAAATGTAGCTTAGTCTTCAACAAATCAGTTTGAGTTCAACACATTCAACATTAGGTGTGGAGGAGAGTGAGTAGAGGTCAAACTCACTCGCCTAAGATGGATTTATCCTTCTATTTACAAACCAACCCATTCAATTACTTGCTTCAAAGCCAATGCAACTCATTTCTTGTCTCACTCTTCTTTTGCACATCTCGGTTAGGGCCTTTTTCAACTCGGTGGCTAGGGGCAGAGTCCTCCAGGTTTTGATGTTGTAGCTAGTGTTAGTTCTGACTAACTAATACTGTCATCAATTTTAGTGACAAAACCCTAATGGGAATACACACACACACACACACACACACACACACACACACACACACACACACACACACACACATTTAAATTCCTATAGAAATTTTTTCTGGTGCAAAGTGTACCAATGCAAAAAAAATGTTTTCCAAACACCTGGAACATAAGAGGGGGTTGTGGGGATACATGGATGTCTGGGAAGTTTCTGGAGGCAACACAGACTTTCCTGGAAATAAAATTATTCTCCAAGACACTTCTCTTCCTACTGCAACCTCTCTCCAACCCTTCTTTGCTCCACATGTCCAGATTCATGCTCTAGTACCAAATGTAAAGTGAAGAACAGGACGGAAGCTTTGATTATTTTATTGATAATTAGTCCAATCATATGATGGTGTAGGATGAAATATTTATAGATATTGGACAGATGGATACAAACAAAGAATGATGTTGTATAGGTGCAACAATAGTTCTGATTACATAAGCTTCCAAAAGAATACATGGGAAGCAATAATAACAACCAAATAATATGTTGCAAATATGCAACAAACTATCCTACGTATAATGAATAAAAACAATTAGATGGTTATATAAATATAACCATATTACAATTAATATTAATTACCCAATTACTATTGTAAATGCAAAATTAAATATAGTAAAATATATTTTACCTAACATAATCCTCAATTTTTGTCAATGTTGGTTTCCAATATCCTGGTGGTGAAATTTTTCCTACATTCAACTAACAAAAAGAACTTGGGCTTAGACACAAAATGTTGACCTTAAGCCTCAACAATAATGTGAGGGTTAAGAAGTTCACCCTTTTGTTATAGATGTGCATGGGAAAATTAAATTAATCTATTTTGTGAACGAGAAAGAATGTAAAATCAAATAATTGATCTTTACTCGAGCATCAATCTTTATTAATATCTCAAAATAGTTTACATTAGTCTCATACACTTATAAATATCTTTTCTATACTTCATACATATTTTTCTCATTAATGGAACACATCTCTTATCTCACAAAAATCATAAGCATATTGTTCTCATGTAGTACACTATATACATTAGGTTAATTAAAAAAATATGTTTCATACAAAATAACCCAAAAGTCACTACATTTAGTCACACCTCTATCTGATTTTATCTTGTTGTCTTTAGTTTTGATATTTTTGTCGGCTTCTACGAAATTCTCCACATGCATCATAGCTTTATCCTGTGTGCCACAACATTATCTTGTGTCTACCGAAGATTTCCTTCTTTACCCGGGGCTTCCTCTAGTCTTATGTGGCTTCTTCCTCCTATCTATAACTTTCTCTAACTTTATGAAGAACCCTATCAACATTATCCCCCAACTTAAAACATTGTCTTGTCCTCAAGACAACCCACTAATGAAGAACCATGTTTTATTCTGCGGGAATTTTCCCATAAGATTTCTATATTTTTCCTTAATTCCACATAGGCATCAACCCCCAGGACTTATGCACCTGACGTAAGGAAGGGCTCCTTCTCTTAACTTGCCCGAATGGAATTATGGGACGCCATCTTACAAAAGAATAGGAATCAACCCCAAAACTTATACATCTGGCGTAAAGAAGAGTTCCCTCACTCGAATCTCCTTATTGGAATCATGGGACACCATGGTTCCCTAAAACTTATTCTTACTATTATTTATGGTGGAGCTTGGGAATGTATTTGGTAATCTGTGGAGTAATGTTCTTATCAAATTTGTACCAACACTCTAAATGGATGTCAATATATTTTTTCCATTCTTGAAGCTTCTAATTCTCGTTGGATCAAAAGAATAAGATCTAATGGTGTTGATTTTGCTTGAATCGACCCGTCTCTCATTGAGAAAATTTGAACTCTTTTTACATTCTTATAAGTGCTTTATCCATTGTGTCTCTGCATTCTTTCATATAAATAATTTTCTCTATCTTTTTCCATCACTTGGTTTGATATTTGTCCGTGAGTTCGAGTAAGTTTGCTACTCTAAGTTCCATCTTTGTCCTTGCTAATGTCATACCCTATAAACTCTAAATGTATTTGTTGTTCTTATTTATCTAATTCGTGTTTTTCTTGTTGGGTCATGTTGGGCCATCTTATTGTGAATGCATAGTATTCTACAACATTTTATAGCTTTGTCTCAAGTTTATTAACAATTTTTACATTTCCTTTCTTCTCTTTTGATTCTCCAATTCTTGCAGCTTTTAGAATTTGTTCCTTATATTCTTTCATAACATCCATACAGATCTTCTTCTTCTCCAACTCCTAGCTAATTTTTTTCTTCTTTCAAGGTATATATTTAATTGTTTGTTCATTTTCCACCTATATCTATAGATTAAAATCTCTCTTGGTTTGTTGTTACCACGAGGATTTGATGAAGATAGGGATAAATGTATCTTTAGAATAAGCCACCAAAGTCATTATTCAAGAAAAAATGTCTCAAAAATTAATAGAGTGGAGGTATCTACACGTCAAGAATAACAAGAGAACGATGTTTTTGAAAAGGTTAGTCCTCAAAATGATGTTGTGGAAGAAACAAGTAGATATACTCCAAAAATAACATAAGAGCACCATACTAGAGAAGGAGTAGAGGAATTCGTACCTCAACCAACAAGTGAAAAAGTGGCTAGAAATTTATAATTAAATGATGAGAAACCCCAAACCACTGAAGGAGATCCTATGCTTAGAATTGGAAGTTTGGGAGAAGTGGAGGAAATGGAAACAATAATAAGAGAATAGGTGTGCATAGAGACACCTCAAATAATTGTAAAACCAATATCCCCAAAAAAATTAAGGATCGACTCCTCCCTCTAATATGGATGAACAAATCTATGAATTTTCTACAAATAGAGAAGTTGTAGAAGCCCCTACTCTTGAATTATGCATTGAACAAGTCCAATACATCTAGGTATGACCAAGTGATGCAATATTACAACCTATAACTAAGATAGGAACAAATAATTTGTAAATGGTCGAAATAGAAACAAAATCTACTTGATAAATAAATTGTCCCTCATATCCCTCAACAAATGGTTGTAACACCTACAAAAAAATCTATAATCGGTGAAGAAATGACCCTCGTAGGATGGTTTGTTGAATCCCTCCCTAACAAGATGAAAGTAAGTTTGAAGATAGATATAGATAAAATCATAAATGCTTCAATTGAGGGTTCATGGAGGCCACACAAAATGGAAAAAACTTTTTCCAAAACACGATTAATAATCAAGGGAAGATATACTTGGAGGTAGCTATTCCACAAAATTGAAGTATTGAAAGGAAAGGTGACTTTGTCGGATAACCATCTCACCCACACCCCTTGGGGAAATATTCCATGGAAGGTTTGAAACATGACCTCCAAGTGGTATTTTAAGATGTACTACAGGAAATTGATAAAGAAAAGGAGACCAAAGAACAACTTAAAGAAAAGGTGGAAGCATTTTCTAACATTGTGAAGAAGTTTGTACAACTAGTTGTAAGTACACAATTAATCAATCCTCAAGAAATAGTAATTACTATGAAGAATGCTAAAGATGTTCATGTTAGAGATATTGAAACAAGGGAGTGGGAAAAAATAATTATTAAAAAGGACAACCAAACTTTGAACAAGTCATATCCTGCTACAAAACATATCAATGAACTTATTAAAGAAGGTAAAAAGTGGGTTGAGAGATTTTATGAGGAGGTGGAGTGATGAAAGGGAATTCTACCCAAACTGGAAGGCATAAATACCATTGATGAAGATATACTAGAAAAGGAGGGGTCATTCCCAAAAATGAAAATAGCTAACACTTGCTATGTGAAGAAGTAATTAAGATACAAATAGAAGTGTTGTAAAATGGGATAAATAAAATCCAAGAAGCTAAAAACATAGAAAATGAATTTGTTGATGACATTGAATGTTACATAGATAAGATGTTTCATATCCAAGGACTATTCACTCCTAAAATGGTAGATCTAGAAATAATCAAGGGAAACATAGCCACGGGGACTCAAACATAATAGATATTTGATCAATATTTCATCCAAAGGATCATGAACATAGAAAAATACATTGAAAATATAACAAAGAGTACAAGGAGAGACAAAATCTCTACAAAATGCATAAACATTCTATCTCGGTAGGAAGCAATGTACCGCTTCTAAATTGGTCCTGACAAAGACTATATAATGGACATCTTCAAAAGGTATGATGCATTCAAGTGAAGAACAAAGGAAGAAATAGAAATAGATGTTTTTGAGCTTGATCAAGCCTAGGCTTGTATCCTAACCTTATCTTCTTTTTACAAATTTTATTCTATTTCATATTTCCCATAATATTTTGTACATACTTGAATAGAAGAATGAAAAAAACACTCAAAGAGTTAAATAGTGAATTAATTGAAACATAAACACACTACAACTATGTGTTATTTGTATTTACAACAAATACAAAATGGGGATTCTATAGGGGACCCTACCCTTAGAAAATTACATTTATACATTAGCTCAAACAATGCATGGCACTTATTATCCACTTGTTCCCAAAATATCATTGTGTGTAGTGCAAGTATTCATCCATATGTGTTCTCCACACTCTATCTCTAAAAATAGTGCTTATCCATAAAAAAATGGCTAAGTCTGAGCTAGAGTGTTATGGCACATGTTTCCTTTCCTATCTTCTGTTCGTTAAAATGCACCTTGTTCTACACACAATTCCTTTTTTGTATTCCCCTTAGAACAACATTTTGTCTGCTCAACATTACCCCACACTAAAGTAAATTGTCGTCCTAACAATGGGAATTAAATGCGATGTTCCAAAATAATAAAGAATAAGAATTAAAAGAATAAAATAATCACTATACAAAAGAATGAATCTTTACTCTACAACTCCCTCTTCTTCAACTGGGAGGATTAGCTCTGGATATTCATTTTTGATTTCATCCTCCAATTTCTGCCATTCATTTAGCATGTTCCTTAACTTTTTTAGAATATATTTGGCTATGGTTTCTAGTTCATCTTGAGTAATCTTTTCTTTCTCATTTTGTAGTACCCGGACAACATTGGCCATACTTGACATCATTCCTTCCATGAGGTCCATATTTTACACTATGAGCTTCCCAATCTCATCAATCCTCTCTTTATGTGGATCTTGGGTTGTTGCGAGGGCTTTTCACTTTTCTTTCACTAGTGCCAATCTTTCTGCACACCCTAAAGTCTCATCTTTCATCATTGTGAGAAATTTTCTATCTTCAACTAGAGTTATGGTCCTTATTATTACCTCTAGTGCCACACACAAATTGAGAGCTTGGTCTACTTTCTTCAGTTCATCCTTTAAATTTTGGAGCAATTCCTTGTAAGTTGAAATTTTTCTAAGCATAGAAGCCCGTGCTCTCTCTTCTTCTTATTGAACATATTTTAGTGTGAGCATTCGAATTGATTTTTCCTCTAACACAAAATCAACCAAACTACACACATAATTCATAGTATAAGGAAACTTTTTAGGTACCTTAGGTTCTATATGTGGCCTTACTTTGAGGATGTGATCACCAATTTCCTCCACCATGATAACAAAGGTCTCATTCTTTATCTCATGTTCTGTTCCTTCTCTTCCTTTAAGTGCGTTATATTTGCGGTTTTATCTTTGTTATCCTCCATCGGTTGCTCGAATGATGGAGGCCTTACAACATTCCTCTATGACACCTCAAAGAAATACCGACCAAGGCATTGTTGACCTACTCATCAGACATTAAAGTAGGTTTTATTGTCATGTGCATGTTTTGGGGTGCCTTCTTCACTCTTCACAAGATACAAGACTCTTTACACACATCAAAATTTGGTTCATCCATCTGATTTTGTATGGAACAAGATAATTGTTTCCTTGTGCACGTAGTAGTGGCCATATCTAGGTCCATCAGCTCCCACCCATATAACTCCTTAAGTCCTATAGTGATTTAAAACTAGGCACAAATGATTTTACTTGTATCCTTAGCATAGCCCATACTAGGGAAAACATATTATTCACTTCTATTTGTACTTGGTCCCTTAGTAACTTTGGGTGCCATGGTTTAGAATTGGCCCTTCTCCTACCCGAGTCGTAATGGGTGCACTGGTTGGGTTGTTCGACACATTTTATTATACCTCTTTCACACCTTCCTCTTTATCTCTCATTTCTTCATCCTAGGGTTCCTCCACATCTTCTACATGAACCAAGGTTCCTAGCGTGCTCTCTTTAGACTCCTCCTCCTCCTTGTTAAGATTCATCTTTCTTTTTCTCTTTTCTCTAGTGCTTCCTTCTAAGGGGAAAGTCGAGGTGAACTTTGTAAATGTTGTGATTTTCCTGCAACTTGGGTCCAAATTCTTCGAACACCTTATTAAACTGGAACTCCTCATGGAATGTATTTATGTCCAATTCTTCATCTCCTTCTTATGTCTCGTGGGGGGAGTATCTACGTGTTCACTCTCCACTTTTTCTGTGGGATCCTCTAGACTCTATGGTCCAAGCCTTCACTATCCTTGTGTTCTTCTTCTTCACCTATCTCTACGGTCGAGGTAGGCATTGGAGCTGCCACATTGTGAATGTTTGTTTGCCCTTAGGCAGCCCTAGGAGCATGAACTCATTCTTCATGTACTTGTTATTTTCTAACCTAGGCTTAAGTTGGAGATAGACAAGCGCGGCTCCACTTTCCCCAATATCCAAACTTATCATCTTCATACTTATAACATATGAAATGAGCCTCTCAATGTAGGCAATTCGTACCTATTATAGGTTTTTTTTTGTGCCATTATAAAAATCTCACCTTTTATCTTCTATCGAGTAATTTTTCATGCCTAGCTCGAGAGCCCCATGCCTAGTTCAAAACCACAAGCCCTAAGTCCTTCTAAATGCTTCTTCTTCATGTAAACCCTTCTTCAATGGGGACGTAAGCCACTTATGCACACAAATCTTCTATATACATCTGATTTCACAACTCTCCAGCACTCAATACGTTTCGCTTGGATTGGTCACAAATAGCTCACTCAAATACTTGCGATCAAAAAGGTAAAAATGAACCCACATCACATCCTTATATAGATTTTTGAAAAGGTGTTTCATTTATTTCTCCATTACCTACCACTAATCCTCTCATTAATTAACCATTTTCCTAACTTTAGTACAACACACCTACGTGCCCCAGCTTATAACTTTCTAGCATGTCTTCCTACCTTCTAGCTATAGATCTCCTTCTATGCATGTCCATGCATCGAAGTACCTCACCACTATTCCTTCCTCTAGTAGTTTCTATAGCCACAACTTACCTCACGTTATACTATTCATTCATTTATTTCTAGCTATGGTATTCCTTAAGAGAAATATTATTTCTAGTAGCTCCTTTCCATACTTGAATAACACCTGTAACAGTTTGTTCTTATGTGTACCCAGTTTTGAATAACAAATAACAACCACCCCACACAAATGGTATGTGCGATCCTCTACACTTAAAAATACTTCATATTGTAATTAGCTTCTAGCGTGAAATTATGCTTATTACACAAAACACCAAACTAAATTGACAAAGCATAGCGACAACAAAGGAAATACATTAAAATAAATACAGAAAGGGAAATCTATACTAAATGGAAATATTTCCTTATTACAAACACCAAGAAGACTTATTTATAGTAGGGCTTCAACCTACTCCCATTGAAGTAACTGGGTAACCATGTTTCATCAAGGGCCTCTAACTGACAAGTGCTTGATTCAAGGATGTGATTGATAACATATGGTCCCATCCAATGCACCTTAAGTTTACGGATGGCGCAGAACTTGGAATCATAAATAAGTACCATCTATCCAACATTAAGCTTCTTATCTCTGATGTGTCTATCATGCCATGCCTTCTACTTAGCCTTTTTCCTTTTTTTTTGACTCCAACGTGTTATGGTGCACCTCTCATCCAACTGTATTAACTTGTCAATTATTTCTTCTAATATTTTCTCATCACTTAGACCTCCCACACACGTAATACACAAAGAAGGTAACATGAATTCCATGGGAAGAAATGCTTTTGTGCCAAACACCAATTGAAAGGGTGTGGCTTTATTCAACCTTTTTTAAGTTGTTCTATATGCCCAAAGTACAATAGAAACTTTATCATTATCCTAATCCTTCCTATCAACATCACAAATATTTGTTAAGGTTTGGCTCAATATCTTATTTAAGGCCTCGGTAGTCCCATTTTCTTAAGGGTGATAAGGTGTAGTTTGGGGGTGCATAACCGTAAATTCATCCAATAATATCCTGATTGTCTCATTCAAGCGTGTGTGTCCTGTCACTTGTCAAACTCAACAAACATCCATACATAGTAAGAATATTTTCCCATAAGAACCTTATTGATGTAGCTATTGTACAATCCTTTGTAGGTGTTGCTTCTACCCATCTTGTAAGATAATCTGTACAAGTGATGATGTAGCATGATCTAATTCTACACATGTGGCTAGGGAAATAGGACCCACAAATTCTATTGCCCATTTTTCAAATGGCTCTACACTAGTAATAGGCCTCAAAGGCATTTCATCTCTTTTCCCAGGTTTTCCAAGGTGTTGATAGTGATCACATGCCTTACAATACTCTTTATAATCCTTGTATAGGGTTTCCCACCATAATCCAGTGAGTAGAATCTTGTGCATGGTGGCGTCACCTGCATAGTGCCTAGCTGCAATACCCCTATAAGCCTCTTCCATGATATTTATCCGTTCATGTTCTAATACTGACTCAAGATAATATCGCATCTCGGTGTAGCTTGTATAAGTTGTCACTAACCAATTATGAAGTTTGCAATGTGAATTACAAGTTGTTTCTTCTCTAAGGTTGTCATTCCTTCTAACGCCATACCAATGCGTAAAAGGTAGTAATATCATCTAATTCTGAAAACGCATAATGTAACATGTACAACTATGCATCTAACATTGTATCTTCAATTGTCCGCCCATCCTCTCATGAGTGAATTCTTGATAAGTGGTTTATGCCGAATTACTTTTACCTAGTTTTACCACATTTGTAAAGTCAAATTTTTGTAATAAAAGAACCCATTGACATATGTGCCCCTATAAAACATGCTTATTTACCAATTATTTTAATGCCATGTGATCTATATAAAATATAAAGGTGTTACTAGCAAGTACTATATGAACTTATGCAGCGCAGATCATTAACAAGGCCTCACACTCAATAGTTTTATGATTCTATTTTGTAGGAGTCAACTTTGTACTCACAAAATAGATAGGATGATCTATAATACCTTATCCAAGCTGATCTAACATTGCACCAATGACCATGCCAAAGGAATCCACATGTACATGAAATATTTGGTTCCATGAGGTAAAATGCAGAATAGGCATTATAGTAAGTCTCTCCTTCAATGCCTCAAATGCACATTGTTGTGGTTATCCCCAATAAAATGTCTATTTTCCCTTGAGTAACTCTTCCAAGGGTGTGGAAATCTTCACATATCCTTTTATAAATTTCCTATAATATCTTGTATGGCCCAAGAATTTGCGCACTTTAATTTGACTGGTAGGTTCCTCCAGGCCTACAATAACTACAACCTTAGCAAGATCTATTAATAAACCTTCCTTGTAGATGATATTCCCTAGCAAAGTTCCAAAAGGTGTAGCAAATATGCACTTCTTAATGTTTAAAGATATTCTTAACTATCTACATATTTCAAACATTCAGTGTAAATTGTCACAATTATCCTTAACAAGCCCATATATTGTCCAATCATCTAAGTAAATATGTAAGAATTTGTGATTAAAATCCTAGAATGCTTTAACAACTATGCACAAAAATATAGTAGGAATGTTCTTCAAACCAAAGGGCATCACAATATATGCAAAGCTTCCTATTCAATGGTGAAATTGGTTTTCTCTTGATTTAACTATGTAATTATAACTTGGTGATACCCCAATAATCCATCTGTGAAAGAGTAAACTTCACACCGCAATGTCTTCTAAAATTTCCTTGGTGAAAGGTGTAGGAAAAGGATCATTCACACATGTAGCATTCAACTCCCTATAGTCCACACAAATCCTAATTCAACCATATTTCTTTATACTGATTACCTTGGGGTTAACCCACTTTGATTCTTCTAGGGGCTTAATGATGCTAGATTTCAACATTTTGTCAATTTCATCTTTAAATTTTACATGCAAGTTAGGGTTCATCCTATAAGATCTATTCCTGACAGGTGTGCTCCTTCCTTTAGCTTAATATTCATGTAGCCTAATGACTCATGTACCCCTTTAACTCATGGTAACCCCTAGGAAATAAGTCCCGGAAATCATGTAGTAACTCAATTATCTTTGTCACTTCAGAATGAGACCAATAATATCCAATTATGGCCTCTTTAGGTTCAACATTTGTGTCAATGTTCACTTTCTTGGTCTTCATAGGTTCATGATAAATGTGCACATTTTTATCCACAATGTCTAAGACCTCACACATACCTGTTGAATGATCTATGTCCAAATATTCTACTTCTTCATCATCCACTATGTAGACCATCTTTCCTTTCTCCTTCTCAAGGTAAGTGTGCTTAAATAGTGTGGTATTTGTATCATCTATTTCATCAAAATGTGCTCCTTGTTTCTCCTCACCAAATAACTCTCGAATGAGTTCTTCAAATTTGCGGTGTCTCCTATAGTCAATTTATCCATAACCCATAATGCCTCTCTCACCGGAGGTTTAGTAGATAAGTAGTCAAAAGTTTGGGTCATTCCTATAATCAATTCCTACCAATTTCCAGTCTCCTATGCAATTTTGTATAAACATACCAAATGTGTGTGCATCCTTACAACATGGAATAAAGTTTGTGTACCCAAAGTGAAGGTGGTGAAGATTCCTTCCCTTTGTCAAGAGTCTCTCACAGTGCTGAACGTGGTGGTGAACAGGTTGATTACCATGATATATACATATTTGAGTATGCACATTTCTCTTAAAAAACCAGGTTGTTAGATAAATTCTTACTTCATTCCATTGTATGAGATTATCGTTATAAACCATCAACTAGTGCATTGCCATCCCGCGTAGGGTATATATTAACATATTTCTTCTCTCTACTTGATTTTTGCACTACTCCTCCATGGCACATAGGAATACTATAGGATCTCCTTCTATAGTGTACTGGGTGAGTTGTTACCTACCCTCCTAAAACAATGGTGGTTTCTCCTTCATGAAAATGTGCTTCTTATCTCGCACCCAACCATCTCATATGTGGCATGCACCTAATTGTCACAATAAGTAATTGTAGTATCACTAATGGACTATGTATCTTCCCATTGGGGATTCCTTCCTTAGATGGCTCAAGTACTTCTAGATCCTGAATGAAACAAACTTAAATTTTGTTTAGGTCTTCCTCACTCAAAGGTTCAACATAAGGTGCGAGATATCCCATCTATCAAAGGGATAATAACTCTTTCTTACTTATTCTCAAAACTTATATACCCCTTGTTGAATGGTAGATCAACATTATTTTGATAACACCAAGGGCACCCAAGTAGAGTTGGGAAGGTTTCTACTTCTGCAAGTTCCAAAAGCTCAAAGTATCAAGTGAACTTGGCCCCTTATATAGTAATGGATGCATCCTGTAAAACTCTTATTGGAATGGCCTTAGTTTGATTAGCCATAAACAATGCATTAGAGGATGGATTTAATGGAGGTCTTCCCATCTATTACCATGCATCTAAAGTAATCACACTCACTTCCATGCTCAGTATCAATCAATATATTTCTCAAAATATATCCATTCACAAACAACATTTAGAGTGATCTCCTTTTCATAATTCAAACTATGAGGGGGAAGATTAGCATGCAGGATTTTCATCCATTCTCAATACCTATGTGTGGAGTGTTTCCCTTTAACCAATTCCCTACTAATGGAATAATATTGTCCTAGCACAACATCTTACATACCTCTTTCAAATCATCAACATCTCGCCCAAATCATCTCTTTTACCTTCTTTTGTTCTAACTTTTTGTATTGTTTCTTTAAACATTATATTTCACCTTGAAGATTTAGTACCTCCATGGTTTCCTTATAAACCTCCTTATGATGTGTATGATCTAGATATCTTTCATGTAAAACTTCGCCCTTAGTAATAGTAGGCTTCTTATTGTAACATTTCTCGATGTGCGCAACTTCAAGCCACGTGTAGTAATCTTCACAGCGGTACCTCGGGTTCGTGCAAACTTTGGAATCCACTGATTTTCCATGGCATGTTGTATTCTAACCATCTCTATGCCCTTATTCTACAATTTATGTTGCTTGTTAAGATGCTCATATAATTCAGGAGGTCCTCATAATTATGAATCTTCCCATAAAAATAACAAGTAATATTCGAGGGCATTCACGCCTATAGTGGTTAGGAGATTTGCATGTAAAATATGTTCCATGAGGAAACTCACCTCGTCCACCACCACAACCTCAACCCCTAAATCCACCATGGTATCCTCAACCTCTGTCATGACTTCCTTCAAAGTGCCATTTGTCCCGATTATATAACCCTTGGGTGTGATCACAATCATGGTGATCACTTTTACTTTTAGAGTTATCTAATATCCCTATCTATCACACACCAATATCGATGGCATCATGGATCTGACCAATCAACATGCAGTCTTTTGTATTGTGATTCATGGACCGAAAAATCTTACAATAGCAAGATACATTCTTTCTTAGCGCGCATTGTAATAATGAGCAATGGCCCACATCATGTTCTAAATAGCATATCTCACATTATAGCAACAATAAATGTACTTCCCTACGAGACAAATATCCTTAGTGTGTCATTCCACTTCACAATATGCACACCAAATCCCGTGCGCATCTCATGTGCTAAAAATGCCGATAGTTTCTCCAACTTCTTTTCCATAGCTGCAATCTTTACTTCCATGAATGGGCTCACTCCAGTGTCTATACTTCTGAATGCCTTAGCACACAACATCTTCAAGTGCTTCACACGGGTCTATATATGTTTGATGTGACAAAGGTGCCCTCCTAAACAATGTGATTAACCCCCTATGAACCACTTTGTGCATGTTGGCTTGCATGAATATCACACAAAATTTTAGATAAGAGAATTTTGAAACAAACATCATATTCCCGAACACTCTCGGTAGTTCCTACTTAATATCCTCGAGCGCGCTTATAATCTTCTACTAAAACTTAGGGATATAAAAATATTTAAGGAAAGCTTCCCGTAATGCTTTGCATAATCTACACAAGTCTTATCGGGGTCAAAATTCATGTACCAACTATGAGTGTGTCCTGCAACGTAGGTTCAAACTAACTTCCCTTGCACTCGAAGTTGTGATTCCTTTTGTGTACCATAGTATCTCACACATGTGCACATGCTCAGCAAAGATCTTTTATTCCCCTATACTCCGAAATATGAAGTGACATCTCCATTAAATATTCTAGGGTTAGTGAGGACCATGCCCACCTGATCCAGAACCTCCTATGTTACCTCTACCTCTAGACCCACCATATCCATAAAAATTAGAGCCATCTATGCCCTCGATCATCCACCAGAGCGGTGAAGTGAACCGGTGGATGTACTACCATGTGTCCCAACAGTGTTACTAAACCGAAATCCTATAGTCTACGAGGTGGTACTAATTCAAGAAGTGAGTCTAAAATTCTATGGACTGCTTGAGTTTTGTTTTGTGCCATGATGCACCTAAAAATGTACCTCCAAATAATAAAGAAGACTTTCTTCTGGCCATAAATGCACTTTCTACTTGATTTACTCATTTTCTGTTACTCCCCAAACTAGATTGCTTGACTACTTGTGGAACTAGATACTTTGGAAAACCAAGCACAAGGGCTAGTTTCCGGTAGATTCGATGTGCACCTATAACCCATGTCATCTATGTTGGTGTGATCCTATATGAGGTTGAGGAGTGTTCCCTTTCATGCTTACACAAATGGGGGAGTTCTATATCCTTTGGCTCCATGCCTTCTACACGAGCTCCAAATCCTTCACAATCCATCTCTCTCTCAACAAAATCCATTCTACAATATCACGTTGCTCCTCCATCTCCCTCTCACATGCCTCATTGTACTTAAGCCACCTTTCTTCTCTTTGTTTCTCTGCCACTAGGTCTATCATCCTTCACTAAACCTGATCCTACCCCTATGTGTGGTAGGATTTAGCTAGCCATTGGATTTTCTTCAAAGTTAAGGGTTACCATCAAGATTTCAATCGTCATTGGAATGCCTTGCAAATAGGTTCCCTAAGATAACCAAAAACTGGAACTCGGCTACCTCCGGAAAGAGTAAGTAGAAATTGAGTTTATAGATATTCAAAATACCACTAAACCAAGTATCCACAATGTGTTTCCAAATTAGATCAACATCATAGAGGGCCTAAAATTATTCCTACATTCATACAAGTGTGCGTTACCTTCTATTCCATTTAGATGCATAAGTAACTAGCCACTCGTACATCTCTACTAGATAGATAACAAAGAAGCTCTCATACAAACATTCACACAAATTCTACTCCACCCACGCGCATGCGTCAAACTCAAATCAAGTGCTGAAATTCTAAGCTTACTATTCTTCTAGATATTTTATCCACTCCTCAACACTTTTTATGGTCAATGGTATTTCATCATCACAAAACATCCTAAAAATAACTAAAAATGAGGTCCCGACAATGGAACCAATGATGCATCCTAGAATCAATTGTGAACAACCTAAACATGCATGCACATCACTCATCCCGAATCCGAACACTCACCAAGTGTGCAAAGGTACTAGGACCCTCTTTATATTTTCTTGTGTAGGATTTTAGTGTGATGGTTATAAAACCATATTCGATCCATAATTAAACATAAACATTCCACGGTTGCATAGTCCAGATCTAGATATTAGAGAATCATGAATTAAACAATAACTATAATAAGAATAACCATACATGAACCAAATTTAGTTATGTTCAACACCATTATGTGTTGGAATAATGGAGTGGGAGCGGGATTTTTCAAAATTTGAAAGCAAGCGGAATGTCTGGAGCTAAATCTGTAGGGAGAACGGGAGCATAACCTAGCAAAGGAGCACGTGATCATGGAGCCCATTGGAAACAAGGAAAAGGATGGGAGACCAAGCACGTGGGTGGAAATTTTGGGGGGGAAAAATTGGGATCCAAGTGTCTCAAAGAATCTAGAACCGGTTAAAGAAAAAGGTAATCTTTCCCTCAAAATTCTTGACTCTTTGTTGGCTAGAACTAAAGTTTCCATGGAAGGGGCACTCTTTGCAAAATGTATGGGCTCTAGACCAAATATAGATTATTTTAGAGGTTGGGCAAAGAGACGTTGGGTGGCTAATGGCTCCATTGAAATCTCAGCTTACGCTAATGGGTACTTCTTAGCTATTCTGCCTAGTAAGGACCATGTGGCGAAAATTTTGGTAGGACCATGGTTCATTGGAAAATCTCATATAATTGTTCAAAAATGGGAGCCAGATTTCAATCCTTATGGGAATCTTGTTATAGAGTTCCTGATATGGGTCAACCTTCTAGGCTTACCATTGGAATTCTAGGAACCGGAGGTCCTTTTTGGTATAGCAAAAGTCTGGGCAAACCTATTTCCTTAGATCCGGTAACTAAAGCAAAAACTAGACTCACTCATGCTAGATTCTGTGTGAATATGCATCAAGAGTCATGTTTGGAAAGTAATATTAAGCTTATGACCCTAAGGGGGATTGGGTGTAGCATTTTGATTATGATCCTACCCCCTTTGCATGTAAAAATTACAAGTTGGTGGGTCATGATCAACGCTCTTGTCCAGATCTCAAAAAGAAGAAGCTGAAGTAAAATTCATGCCTCAAAAGATGGTGAATGAAAAAGAGGTGAAGGAATGGAAAAGGATTGGGAAGAATGGAAGGGTTGTTGAAATCAAGGAACAAGAGGTTCTCCAGTCAGATCCTGAAGTAGAGCCATTGAATCTACTTATCAAAACTAGAGAGGAAGGAGTGGGAACTAGTACTCAACAACAAAGAAGTACCAATAAAGAAACTAAAGAAAAGGAAGATGAGCCTGTTTGTCAGGTATTGGAAGAAGAAATCCAAGATTCGGAGGACATGGAAAGAAAAGACATGGAAGAAAACAAACTTTCTCTACTAGTTGTTGATGGACTATCATTGGATGAAGTATCATCTATAGGGTAGAGCTCTTTTGCACAAAGAAAAGAAGAATATTTAACAATGTCAAATGGGTTCGGGATCCTAACAGATTTTGTAGCTGACACCTATGAGGTGATAGGATCACCAAAGACACCTGTGAGTAAATCCAAACTTGTTACTCGTAGTAGCTCAAGAGCTGACTTTAGCAAAGATTCTTAGATGATTCTTCTCTCCTGGAACATTAGGGGGTTGAATAACCCCAGCAAACACAGAATAGTGAAGGATCTTAGATTGAAAAATAAACCGGATATTTTCATGATTCAAGAAACTAAAATGAGTATGGAAAGATTTAGAGAAGTGGGAAGGGTGTAGTTCATTGGGAGCTTCTGGAGGGGTTTTCATGCTATGGGATCCTAGCATTGTGCATGGTATTCCTATACTCACTGTTCTGGGGCATGTGGCAATGTGTTTTACAAATCTGACCTCAAAGAAATCTTGGTATGTATCCAACATTTATGCTCCTAACCTTGTAAGTGAGAGAAGAAAATTGTGGCAAGATCTCTCTAATTTCAAGAATTTATTCAAAGATACAGACTAGATTATTGGCGGAGACTCCAAACCCCCTTTCTCCGGGGAAAAAAAGGGGGCATCACTTCCTTTACTGAGAGTATGGAGGACCTT
The DNA here is from genome assembly GCA_018340775.1 of Taxus wallichiana var. yunnanensis. Taxonomy (NCBI): domain Eukaryota; kingdom Viridiplantae; phylum Streptophyta; class Pinopsida; order Cupressales; family Taxaceae; genus Taxus; species Taxus wallichiana. Next base: position 449,390,657 of record CM031237.1, on the reverse strand, counting down.
GCTGATTTCCTTAATAATAATGGTTTGGTGGATTTGGATTTGGAAGGTTCAAAGTACACCTGGGCTAATAGGAGAGTTGGGACAGAGCTTATCCAAATTAGACTTGATAGGTTTGTTGTAAGTCATCTTTGTATGATCAATCAACTCTACTCACTAAAGTATCTCCCCAGAATTGGCTCTGATCATAACCCTATCCTCCTTAATCTTGGTTTAAATCCGGTCAAGAAAGTTAGACCCTTTAGATTTGAAAAGATTTGGTTAGACCACCCTGACCTTTTCAATAAAATTCAAGAGTGGTGGAATGTCAGGGTCTTTGGGGTGGCTAGTTACAGACTTAGTTACAAATTAAAGTATCTCAAAGGTTGCCTCAAAAAGTGGAACAAAGAGGTCTTTGGTAACATCTTCCAGGAAAAAAAGAAGACTAGCTTGAAGATTTAAGGAATATTGAGGAACTTATTGATCTTGATGGTCTTAATTCGGTGCTCAAGGAGCAAGAACAAAATCTTCTAGTTGAGTATCATGATATTTTGGAAAAGGAAGAATTCTATTGGAAGAAATAGTCGAGAGTGAAATGGCTTAAGGAGGGGGACAAGAATACCAAATTCTTCCATTTCTCGGCCACCTCCCATACAAACCTCCTCAAGATAAATGAAATTAAGAATGAGAATGGTGAGATTCTCTTAGAGAGAAAGGAAATAAATCAAGTCATCATAAACTACTTCAAGGATTTTTTCAGTAAGGTCAGGGGATTAAAGAGCAGAATCAAAACATTATCTTGAACTGTTCTAGAAATTCATCTCCCCAGAAGAAAATCATGAGCTCTTAAGGATCCCTTCTAAGGAGGAAATTAGATTTGTGGTATTTGATATGGAACCTGACAAGTCACCTGGGCCTAATGGTTTTTAGGCTTTCTTTTACGAGTCGGAAGTTGATTAAGAAAGAAGTCATTAAAATGGTCCAATATTTCTTCAATAATGGTAAGCTCCTCAGCCAGCTTAATAATACTTTCTTGGTCCTTATTCCAAAAATTATAGGGGCCAATGAAGTTAATTATTTTAGATCGATCAGTCTCTATAATACGAGTTGTAAAATCTTGACTAAAATCTTAGCTAGCAGAATTAGATTGGTTCTCGACAATTTTATCTCTAAAAATCAAGGTGCCTTTGTCCCGAGAAGGCATGTTACTGTCAGTATTGTGGTGATTCAAGAAGCCATCCATTCCATTGTTAATTCTGATAGATCAACTATGTTCCTTAAGTTATATATGCACAAGGCCTATGAAATAATTACATGGTCTTTCTTTGGTGCCATCCTAAATAAAGTGGGATTTGATAATACTCTTGTTAGAATGATTATGACCTACATATCTACTACTAGTTATTCGGTCTTGGTCAATGGCAGTCCGGAGGGCTTCTTCAAAGCTGGTAGAGGCTTGAGACAAGGTGATCCCCTATCTCCTTTCCTCTATGTTATAATGGTTGAATATTTAAGTAGAATTTGTAAACAGGCTTTACTTTCTAGGAGTATTCAAGGAATCAATATTTCTAATGGTCTCCCTCCGATCTACCTCAATCAATTTGTTGATGATAACTTCCTGATGGGAAAGGCCTCTGTATAAGAAGCCACCAACTTCAAATCTTCTCTCAAGGACTATGAGTCGGTCTTGGGGCAGATGGTTAATTTTCTCAAAAGTGTTGTTTTCTTTATTAATGTGGATAAACAAGTCCAATTAAGGCTCACTCACATTCTAGGTTACAAAATCAAGTGTTTTCTAGACTCTTACTTAGGAATGCCTCTTATCCACAAAAGGCCTGACATCTCTGTTTGGAATGCCCTATTGGAAAGAGTTAACAAGAAACTTTCCTCCTGGAAAGGTCTCCTCCTCTCTTAGGCGGGTAAGATCTAACTCCTTATGAGCTCTCTTCAAGGAGTCCCCATTTTCATTATGTCTCTCTTTAAGCTCCCGGCCAAAATAATTGATGCTCTAGAAAAAATTCAGAAGAGATTTCTCTAGGCTGGGGCCTCGAAAAATTTTAAATTCCCTCTAGTGTCCTGGGAGAAGGTCACAAGGCCAAAGATGTGTGGCGGTCTGGGTCTGAAAAGTATACCTATCATGAACAAAGATTTGGTTGCTAAAGCTGGTTGGAGAATTGCTAGAGAGGAAGGACTATGGATTGATATAATAAAAATAAATACTTGCAGAATTTAGGAAGAATCGACTCATTCTTCTCTCATGAAAATATCCCTAGAGGATCCTTCTTCTGGAATTCACTGTTGGATTCAAAATATATCCTCTCAAAGGGATCCCTATGGGAGATTGGTAAGGGGAACATGATCATATTTTGGTGGGATAGTTGGATAGAAGATTCCCCTTTAGCAGATCAAGAAATTTGGAAGGAGGTTGCTCAATTCTATGAGGAGAATGGTAAAATCTGGATAAGAGATTTCTAGAGTCATGATGATGAGGTCCAATGGGAAACCATAGTTCCCTTCCCAGGTTATGATGGTGATATCAAACCCTTTCAAGATCTCAATAAGAAACTCAGGGAATTCCACATCCCCATATTCCAAACTAAGGAGGATTCCATCATTTGGAAAGAGGAAGACTCTGGAAATTATTCTGTTAAATCAGCCTATAGCTTACATTTCAAGAAATATTTTCAAAAAGAGTATTGGGGTAAGTTATGGATCAAGGACTTGATCCCTAAGATCAATATTTTTTATTGGTTGGCTGCTCAAAATAGAATCCTGACAGTTGAAAATCTTATAAAAAGAGGAATGCAAATCCCTAATAGGTGCACACTTTGTCGAGAGGGGAAGAGAATGTGAATCATCTTTTTTTACATTGCCCTTTCTCTAAAGGTGTCTTCTCACTGATTTCATAACTTTTCAACATGTAATGGATTATGCCTTCGAATATGGAGGATTTTTGTACTCAATGGGAGATCCCATTTAGGTTTCCTTATCTAGCCTGGGCCTGGAAGATTACTCTGCCTCATCTCTTATGGGGTCTGTGGAAAATAAGGAATGATAGTGTTTTTAGATATCAGAAACCTCTGGTTGTGGTGGCTAAAAGGAAAATCCATGCTACCATTAAGGAAAATCTCAAACTGTTTAAAGGTAAAACAAAAAATCCTTTTCCGAAATGGGAGAAGGAAGTCTTGGATAATTTCACCTATAGTCAGGTCAAGAACAAAATCCCTGGTAAGAATGTTAATTGGATTAGACCTATGGGAAATATGATCAAAATGAATTTTGATGGGGCTTCAAAGGGGAATCCTTGTCAAGTCAGGGGGTGGGGTATCTTAAGGAATAGTGAGGGTGATTGGTTGTTCATCTATGCAAGTCCCCTGGGAAAGCAAACTAATAACATGGCTAAGGTGAGAGCCCTCCTCCGAGGTATTTTGGTCACTAAGGAAAAAGGCCTTAAGGACATTCAGATTGAAGGTGATTCCTTAATTGTTATAAATTCTCTCCTCAATAGGAGTAAGATCAATTGGTCATTAAAAAACATCATTCAAGACATCAAGGAATTGCTAAAGTTTTTTGACAAGATATCTATCAATCATACCTTGAGGCAGGGAAATAAATGTGTGGACAAGATGGCTAACATGGGAGTCCTTAGTAATGAGTACAAAATTTGGTGCAAAGGGGAGAGATTACCCTCTAATATTAATGATGAAATCATTAAGGATAAAAGGTGCTAGGATTAATGATGCCGGCACGAGCGGGGAAAGTATTTCAGGTACCAAGATAGCTTATACAAAAATCATTGTTCCAGTTTAAACTTTGATAGGGAGAATAGTTTGTGGGTTGTGAAAAGATTTTTCTGGAACGACAACTTAGGAAAAGTGCAGATGGGTGGTGACAGGATTCGAGTGGAACTGCCAGTCAAAACATGGAAGAGAGCAACAAGGATCTTTGGAACAAGCTTAAAGTTGGTGGATTTAGCAATTTTATTGCTAAATTACATGGCCACGACCCAGCTCTATCCAAGGACTTCAGCCAAGCTTGGAAAGAGGGGGTTTTTACTATCCGCGGTGTGGAGGTTGAGGTTTCGAGTCCAATATTGCCAGGGTGATTGATATGAAGATGGATGGGTTAAAAATCTACAAGGAAAGAACTCATAGAGACCTTGAGATTGAGCGATTTTTTGTTGGCAAGGAGACTTGTTTCTTCTTCACTGATGGTATTGCACGTTCGTGTATTCCTAGAGTCTGGAAGGATGTTTGCCTTCAAGTTATGAAATATATTACGCTGGAGGGTAAGTATAGAAAAATATATACCCATCACATGACCTTCCTCAACATGTTTCGTCACAAGTTTATGGTCAGTATTCCCTTTTTCTTGGCCACCTCTCTTTCGAACTCGCTGATGGCTTTCCAAAATAAGAAAGTTGAGTTGCCCCTTCATGAGGGCCTGATTCTTCTTCTGGTTGAGAATGGCAAGCCGGTTCTGGATCATCCTTTGACTATGGCCCTGGAGGAGAAAGATGAGGAAGATGACATTACTCTTGTGGAGTGTCTTACTAAAATGAAAGAGGGTAAAGGTACCCTCTGGGGGATGAGAAAGATAAAGATAAAAATGAGGGTGGTGGTGGGGAAGCCAGTGCTTCTAGGAAGAATGAATGTGTGGGAGACCCCATTATTTTTGAAGAATGGAGCAGGAAGATGTTGTATTTAGAAGGGGTCCTAAAAGCTATGGAGGACACGAACGAGGGGCAAAGGGAGTCCATGTTGAACATCATCAACATTTTGAAGAAGATGGTCATGGATCAGGTCTAGATAAAACATAGAATGAAGGAGCTAGAGATTCAGGTTAAAGTGTTGCTTGACAGAGTGGAGGAGATTGAAGGGGAAAAGAAAAGGAGGAGATTCAACCTTCGCATTAGCAGCTCGGAGGAGGAGTAGGTGTTGGTTGGTTCTGGACTCTGGATGGTTGTTGCTGGTTTGGGGCCTCTGGTGGTTTTTTTCTTGTCACGGAGGCTTTGTTGGTCTCGAACCGTGTTCGACTACTAGTGAACCGTGGGTGCCCTATTGTTTCTTGGTATTTTTGTTCTTTTGGGGTCCAGATCCTGCAATGTAAGAGTTAAGCTTATTTAATTCATTTTTCTAGGTTTTCTTCTGTTTTTTGTTTTTGGTTGTGTTCCTCTTTTTTGTACTAGGCCCCGGGAGTCGATCCCTATTTTTTCCTAATCTAATAAAAATGCCATTATCCATCCAATATACTCCATTACATTAAATATTGTAAAACACATAATCTTATTACATTATAAAGTATATCCATAAGTCATGCATGCATCGATCCAACATCATAACTCTACAATAATTCACACACACTAAACTACATAATTTAATACATATTTATAGAGGTGGGGACTTGCCCTTCACCACCTATGTACTTCTCAAAATAGGTTGCATGTTGATAATAGCCATGCACCTTTACAATAGTATGCACAACATGCAAGTGTTCTAATAATAGATGTCCTATAGTTATATGGAAGAAGCAATTTTATTATTAGCTCAAACCATGCATGGAACTTATCATTCACTCATTACCAAAATATCATTGTGTGTAGCACAAGTCTTCATCCCTATATATCCTTCACATGTTATCTCCAAAATAGCCCTTATCCATAAAAATGGAAAGTCCTGAGCCAAAGTGTTCTAACATGTGTTTCCTTTCCTATCTTCATGTACCTTCAAATGCATCATGTTCCCACACACGCATCCTTTGTGTGTCTTCTCCTTAGAGAAACATTCTTTCTGCTCAACAAGGGATCCTAAAACTCCTCAAACAACGTGACTTTTATTATTAGATTATGTATTTCCCAATACCTTGCTCATAAAGACCCTGACTTTGTATAGCTTGTTCCTAAACGTTGATTTTCTTCCATAAATTTCCTAAAAGTCCTTGAACGATCACATAGATCTGTCATACACTACTTATAGGCATTAGATATTATTATTACATCCCAAGAAGTTCTCTGGAGGGGCCACAAGTTTGTAAATAGGCCTTTTTAGGCCTCCAGGAGAAACTCCTTCCAAGTGAATCATAATAAGCTCATGAATTGTTTTCTAAAACTTACCTTCACATGAAATACAATTTAAAAACTAGTTAGCACATCCCTATCAGCCATGATGGGGTTTACATAGTCAGATATTTGTCGAGAGTATGATCACATTATCCAGTTCATATTTTTTTAGTGTGGGCTTGATTGTCATGGCCAAATTTTAAAATTTTTATGCTATACATTTAGCATGACAACAATTGTCTCTAGCTTGGGGACTTGTCTCGGATTGAACAAAGTGAAGATAAGGAAAGTAGGAATCCTAGAATCTCAAGACACTAAAAGGACCAATGCCTTATCCATTGGGCTATAGGAGTCATTGCAAAACAAGGGTGGATACAAAAAAACTTTCTTTATTGAACACAATATAAGATAAAAATGAACACATGACATAAAGGAAAACAAAAAACACAAATATAAACACACAAACCTATATTCACCTATGGTACATATGGGGGACAACCCGCTTTAGCTATTTTTTTAATTTCATATATTGCCCACTGTGAGGAAATTCCAAGTGAGTGTTATCCATATAATATAGTAGGAAAGTATTCTCTCCACATGTGTCTCGTATCTAAAATGGGCCAAGCCACAATGAATCAAAATTTCCATGGCTTCCTTTTGGTTCTCTCCTCTTATCCCATAGTAGGACAAGATCGTCAATCTAAAAAAATATTTCTTCTTTTCCTTCTTATCAAAAATTTTCTTTACTTCCAACTTTTGATCTTTTATCCGATTAACCATCAACACCCTATCTTCACATAGTTTCTCCAAGTACAAAATCCTTTTATCCACTGAGTCTTGGAACTCACCATCTTCTTCTCATTTGTTCAATTGCAATGTTGGTAACTCCATAGTTATTGGGACTTTCACATTTATCCCGTATATGAGTTGGAATGGAGACATACCAATAGCTCTTTTTGGAGTGATTTGATCATCCCATAATGCATCATATAGCTTCTTGTACCAATTTATCTTATTATGATCTACGATATTCCTCACAATTGTCACAATATTCTTATTGCTAGATTTTGCTTGACCCTTCCCTTGAGGGGAATTCTTAGATTCATGAGCTAAGGACATTTTGTATCCATAACATAGCTCAGTTAATTCCATAGAAGATAAATAAGTGGAATTATCAACAACTATCTTTTGTGGAATGCTAAAACGGACAATAATATTTTCTTTGATGAAGTTACATATCATTTCCAAATTGGCTTTCTTGACTGGTATGGCCTCCACCCACTTAGTGAAGTATTTTGTTGCTATGAGCATGAATTTATGACCTTCACTAGAATGAGGATTAAGAGAACTGATGAATTCTATACCCCACTTTGTTAGAAAGGAGCTTGAATCACCACCGGTATAAATGGATGTGTAACTAGTTGTGGTCTTCCCACAAACTATTAGAAAGGCTTACATTTAGATGCCCATTTTTGAGAATCTTGAAAGAGAGTAGGCCAATAGTACCTCCCTTGAAGGATTTTGTGTGTGGTGAGAATGAAAAGAAATTTCCACCACAATATTGGTCATGATATGCTTTCATCAACTACTCTTGTTGCTCTTTGTCGACAAACCTTAAGAAACATCCATCAAGGGAACTTTTATACAATACATGATTCTTAATCACATACCTTATAGCTTTGAGCTTGAGATTCCTTATTTTCTTATAATCCATATGCTTCAAACAATCACCATACATGAGGAAGTAATAAATATCATTGTACCACTCATTGGTAGTATTTACAAAGATTACTTATGGCAGGTTCTTACTTATGCATTTGTAGTAATGGCATTCTTTGTCTTCATAATTATTTATGAGAGACTCATCTTCAGCTATTAACTTGCATAAACCATTACCTCTAACTAGATTATATGGACTTATTTTTAGGTCATACTCTTGAATATTTGACACCCAGTTTCCTCTTTTTGCTCCAAGATCTTGTTGAGTCAAGATAGACTTTATAGATGATCCAAGAACCATCACAATGGTGTGAGAGTGTAGGATGTAGAATATGAAATTCTTGACTACTTTGACCACCGCATAAGTGTGTTTTTCTATGGAAGAGTATTTGAGCTCGTGGTTCTTCATGAAGGTCAAAGGAAATAGGAGACTTAAACCCTTCCTCATTCTTCTAAACTAGAATATCTGAAATAGTATGCTCAAATGCATAACAATACACAATGAAATATTTACTAAAATTAGGACATACCAGGTTGGAGCTTTGGCTATGGCCTTCTTGATATTCTTGAAATATTCTTTTCCCTCTTTACTCCACTTGAAACTCTCTTGGGGCTTCATCATTTTTTTAATATGCTTGGTCAACTCAGCAAAATTAGGAACAAATCGGTGAAGGAAATTGACCCTACTAAAGAATGAATGGACTGTATTTTTGTGGGTAAGGAGAGGTTTTGAATGGCTTGTACTCTTTTTAGATCAATATTTATTCCCTCCTTGTTCACAATATGTCCTAAGATATTTCCTTCAGTCACTCCAAAGATCAACTTTTTGGATTCAATGATATGCCATGTTATCAACACCTTAGTAAAACTTGTTCAAGGTGCATCAAATTCTCCTTTCTCTTTTAAGAGAAGACTGTGAGATCATTTAGATAAATGACAATACATTTATTCTTCAAATACTTAAAATTTAAGTCCATTTCTCTTTAAAATTTAGCCCCAACATTGATGAGACCAAATAACATCCGCATATAGTCAAAGGTTCCCGAGGGAGTTGTAAAAGCGCTTTTATATTGATCTTTTGAGAAAATTCAATCTAATCAGAAATGTAGAATCCATCTAGCATGGAAAGCATTTCTGAACCTATGACTACTTGTAAAATATAATCCATGATTGGAAGTGGATAATTATCCTTTACAGAAGATTGGTTCATATTCTTAAAGTCTACATGAATTCTTATTTCTTCATTTTTCTTCCTGACGAGGGATAATATTTTCTACCCATTTATAGTCATGGATTGGAAAAATGATCCTTGCATTCAAATTTTCAACACTTCCTCTCGGATTGTTCCAACAATATTTGGATTATATTATCTTTTCTTTTCTTTGGAATGGCTTTTCTTTAGACTTGAGTGGTATTGTGTGTTGTATCTCTTTCAGTTTGAAATATTTCAATTCATCATAAGAGTATGCCAATACATTTGAATAATTTTTCAATAATGAAACAAATATTATATTTTCCTCTGGTGAGCAACATTTCCCTATATTCACAAACCAGGGTTGCTTCTCTGTTCCAATATTTACCTTCTCAAAATCAAAAGCTCTTGGGAGATTCCTTAGCTTTATCTTTCACATATCTATCATGCCTATAAAACAATTCTTCAAGTAAGACTAGGCCCTTAGGAATCTTATTACCTTTTAGCATGAGCACTCCATCAGAATCAACCTCTTCAACTTCACCTTTGTCTTCTTCTAAATAATTCACTTCTTCCTACTTATTGGGAATCCTAATGCTTAATTTATTATTGGGGCATCCTAATGCTTCACATTTTTTTCTCATTGATATGGATGTGTCTACTATCTTTAAAGCACCATTACTTCACAATAGCACTTTAAAGAGGGGCAAAATGTAGACACCCTAAAAATACATACATATTTCTATCCCACTTCTATCCAATTATAATTAATTAAATTAATTCTATCTCTCTACAGTACACCCCTTTGGAATTAATTAAATTAATTCCAACATTCAAATACTCCCTTTTAGAATTAATTAAAATTAATTATATTACCTAAGTTATATTCCTACCCTTTGGAATTAAATAATTTAATTCTAACATGCCTTTGGAATTAATTAAATTAATTCCTACACCCTTCTAGCTAATATAATTAAACATTTATTTATTTAAATGGTTAATTATCTCCTCACAATTAAATTAATTAAATTAATTTAATTCTACCATTCTCTTGGAATTAATTAAATTAATTCCTAACACCTTCTAACTAATATAATTAAACATTTATTAATTTAAATGGTTAATTATCTCCTCACAATTAAATACTAATTAAATTTAGTTATTTAATTTCACCTATCTCAATAAACAACCACTTGGACTCCACATCCTCATCCTAGTTAACTACACTTCTAGAATCCTAGAAAGGTGGGGGTAATTGAATTACATGTACAACCACCTTTCCGGATGTAACTTTTGCATTTAATTCATTTATTTCCCCTAAATGCCCCAACATTGTTGCAGAACCTCCTCCAATATTATTTTTAGCATGTGCATTCAACCGTGTTCAACCAATTTCTAACTATCTCTGCTTCTATAAATTACAAGCTTGTCTTATCCCAAATCCTCCTGAATTATTTGCAAATAAACTCTGTCAATTTGCATTCTCAAGCTTTCCAACTATTCTGTTCGTAGAAATTGCACTCATATTTGGAGGCCATTCAAGAGCACCCACAAATCAATCACTTGCAAAGGTTATACAGCTTCAAAATCTCTCCTACTGAGGTTTGCATTGGAAGGTTACTAGAAGGTTTGCAAGTTTATTGTTTGTCTTTCATTCACTTATTTTTCTTTGCATACATTTTGGCATGCCCAGTGGGACTCCCCACATTTTATTTCTTTCATTTAATTTAATCATTTTGTGGTCTAACTCTTTCTTTATATTTATTATTCTTTTTTAACCTTTGTTTCAAAATTTTAGCTTCTCAGGTGAAGTACGAAATCAAAAAAATAAAAAAACAATTCTTTAGGACATTTTTCTCATGTTTAAATTTTTCACTGAGAGCGCTACCATAACCCATATTTTAGAAGCCATAACGTTTGCTCCCAACTCGTAATGAATTTTTTTACGAAAAGGTATTGAAAAGATCTATGCAATGGAAAAATAATTTTCTGATTTAGATTTATAGAAATTTAATGGTTTCATTTCTCCTAACACTTGTCATTGTTTTAAAACGAAATTAAAAAATTGTAGTTTTTTTTATTTTTTAATTTTTTTAATGTAACAACCTCATGCATATGCTCTTTCCTCACACTTTCAAAGTGATCTTGGAAATCATAAACGTGATTGTTTCTATTTGTTTTGGGAATTAACCTTTATTTTATTTTTTAATCAAAGCTTGTTTTACATGTATGCTCTTTCCTCGTGCTTTTTAAGCGATCTTGGAAATAAAAATGTGAACTTGCTTCTATCGTCTTGTCCTTTACCTACCTTAGGAGAAAATTCTAATATTTTATTTTAGGACCCACTCTAAAGAAGGTGGATAAAACACTTAAAACTACTAACTGCAGGTTGTCAAATGGTGTACGACTAAACCACATTAAGCTCAAAAGATAAGAAAATACACCACATTCAAAACATTGTAATTGCAGGTTTGGTTAAGAGCTACAGCTCGACCACTCAACTAGAACATAACCCCCTTGGCATAAGCCTTAAGCTACAACAAAGGGGGTGGTTCTAGGAACCCCAAAGTAGTCCACACCTTGAGGGAACTGGTGGATGAAACGGGAACCTTTTCTCCTACTTGACTAGTAAAGCCTTGTGAGTTAGAGTCACGAGATATCCTTAGTGGCGACCCCAGTGTGATTCATTATGAGTAAGATATTTTCTCAAGGTTTAAAAGTGGATAAAGTAAAGTCATTAGCTAGTAATAGTGCCATGCTCACTTGAATATATCTGCGACACCTAGTTGAGAGAGCCACCTAGGAAGCCAAACATTGTCTAAGCTAATTTAAGGTAGAGGCCATAAACAAACAGTAAATAAAAACCTCTTTTTCTATTTTATTCTTTTGTTATCTTTATTTTGTAGTAGTGTTCCACACTTAATTTTTCCCAAACACTCCTTTTTGGGATCCATCTTTCATGTTTGTATCTTTTCATTATTTTCCAAACACTCCTTGTTTGGATTCTACTTTCATCCTCGTTTCATCTTTCCAAGTACACTTTACTTGGATTATTTTTCATTTCCTTTACGCAATCCCAAATATTCCTTATTTGGGTTCATCTTCTATTATGTTTTTTATCTCCAAATTTATCCTTATTTGGACTTGACATTTACTTCTTCTTCTCGTCATCGTTAGTCATTCACTAACTTTCATTTTACTCTTGAAATTCCCCTTTTCAATTTTTTTCTCTTTTTCATTATTTCAATATTTTCATCCTTATTGCATTCTCTATTTTATCTTCTTTAATTTAATTCATTTGGATTTTTCATTCACTTATTTGAGTCGTCCTCTTTCACAATCCATCAAATTCTTCTATCTTTCGTACTCACCTCATTTTGAGTTTATCTCCCATTTCATTCAACACTTAAACATTTGGATTACATTCCCCAAAGTTTAAGTTTCCATCTCCTTTTCAACATCAAGTCTTGAGTTGTGGATATCCACGTCCTCACTCAAGCACTTTCATCTTACGACTCACATCTTGACAGTGTTGTGTTCCACTTTTTCATAACTCAATTTCATCACATCTTATCTTCATTCTCTTCTTGCATCCTTTATTTTTACATCATTATCATTAAACTATATACGTTTTCTTTCTTCACGTCTCTAACTTGACAAAATATTTTTGTGTTTTAGACACTTCATCATATCTTCTTTTCCCAACATTTACGTTGTCAATATTTGAGTCTTATCCTTTCATTAGCCTCTTCCTTCTTAACTAATTCTTGTTAAGGGTTGAGAACATCACATACGATTTGAATCCTTTTTCATACCCTCTTCCCATCTAGCATTCATTTTTCTAGGTGGTAGAGTGTATTTGCAATCAATTTATCGTTTCTTCTCCACTCTAGCATTCACATTGTTGGAGGTTGAGCACATTTGGAATTTTGTCACTATAACTCTCCTCCATTCTATCATTCACTTTATTAGTGGATGAGAAATTTCACCACATTAAACCACTCTTCCATCTTGGCATTCACTTTGTTAAGGGTCAATTTTATTAAACACTTTCACACACTTCCATCTTGACATTCACTTTGTTAAGGGTTACGACATTCATATCTTATAAACTTATTTCTCATCTTAGGATTCACTTTATTAAGGGACAAGTTATTACCTGAATTTATCGCACACATCTCTTCCACCATCGCATTCACTTAGCTATGGGTTGAGTTATCTTTTACATCTATCTTTTTCTCCCTCCCTCTTTTAAAAATTGTGGGAACACGACATAGATATTATAGTCCTTTTAGAAGAAACGAACGACATTGAAATACTTTTGTAAATTCTGATAGTGACAATGAACATAACTCTGAGGATTATCAGAATGACATCCCACTCAAAGAAAAATACCATGTCAAAAATATCTTATGTATGAATAAATACCAATTTATGATTCATCTCCTTGATATGGGACCAAAATTATCCTCTGATTTTGATGAGGATATTTTATGAACATTAATTTGAAAACCACCACCCAAAAAGAGTGAACCTTTCATTTCGACAAACAATAACAATGAGGCAGGCCCTAATCACATGAACAATGATGATCAAAACAATTCCACCTTGAACAACACAAAATACGATGAACCAAACAAAGATAAATCTAATGAAGGAAACAAAGACCAATTTGATGAAGGGAATAAAGGCAAATCAACTGATTTGGCCACCAATCCCACTCAAGCTCTCATGAATCAAATTAATGACATGGCTAAGTAACTTGCTATCCTAAATTCCAAAGTCACCAATGAATCCCATAGTAATGAGGTACCAAAGAAAACTAGTGATGCTTCATTTAAGAGTCATACCGCACACACCAAAGATAACAACAACTCTATGAGTGATGGTTCCTTATCTTTCTTGCAGAACAACTCACCATTTTCCCAAGAATGGAAAATGATGAAGGACACCATCTCGGCTATGAAAACATCAATGTAAACAATTAAAATTTGAAGAATTATGTCCTTACCCCTTTGATAAGGACATTTTTTACTTCCCCTTTACCAAATATTTTGAGAAGCCAGAATTCAACAAATACAAGGGAAAAAATGATCCTAGAGAACATATCAAGGAGTTCTATAGTGATTTTAAATAGGTGTCCTATAGTTATGTCTTCTTAATGTGTCTCTTTCCATGAAGTCTAGTTGGACAAGCCTTGAACTTATTTCTACACCTCCCTAAGGGATCTATACAAAATTTCACGGACCTCTCGAGAAGTTTGTTAAACATTTCTCATTCAACTTAGACTCTAAAATTACAATGATGGATTTGTGTAATGCCAAACAACAAACAAATGAAACCTTTGCACAATTCCTACAAAGATGACATGGGATTTCTAATCGCTTCCCATGCTCCACACCCGAGAAACAACTTGTGATCATCTTTGTACCTAACCTCAACAATGAGCTATCCTTTCACATGCAAATGCATTTCCTTAATAATTTTTAAGAATTTATTGAGAAAGGATCGTAGATTGGAAAATTCCTTATCGTAAAAGGTTTGATCAAACCTCATTCAAAGGATAATGGGAAACCTAGTAACCATCCTAATAGATCTCACCAAGATAAATCTAAACACATTAACTGTAATCGTAATATGGTCAATGATGGTGTTACGGACAACCGCAATGTCCACAACATCCAAAACACTCAAACTAGACCAAACAAAGGTAAACAACCTCTTGTTGTTTCTAGCAAAGAGGCTTCCTCCCCTCATGATTCAAAGTGACTTTGTTTCACTCCTTTGGGAGAACCTCTCTCAAGTTTACTCCAACACCTCGTTAATGTAAACATGGATACTTATCCCATTACTAGACCTTGGACTGAGGAAGAACCCAAGCCCACTAGATATAAAGCTGATACGTATTGTGATTTTAATCGCATTAACTGTCACCCAATGGATTGATGCTTTCACCTACACCACTTTGTTCAAGATCTCATCGACAGTGGATATATCACTATTGAAGAACCATCACCAAATAAGATACCCAATGAAAATCTCAAGGTGTTCTCAAACCCATTTCCCAAACATGACGGTGACTATCAAAATGCTAATAAAGTTTCTTCTACTAATACCACTCATTTCAGTTTAATTATCTCATTTTTGAGGAACTACCATCTACAATGGTGACCATTTGTTGTTGGCCCCAAAATTCCCCTCTTTTGAAGTCAAGTTTCTCAAAAAATTGAGACTGTACCTTGGAGTATTGAATCGTGTTGAGCCTAGCATTGTTTGCAGTTTTCCTATTCATGGAGAACAATTTGAAATTCGGGCATATGGTAAAGTTCCTTTCCTTATTTTTATTTTCTTCCCACAGTCGGGAATGACAGGCATATTTTCCCCATTAAATTTTTACCCATCATCCATGGGTAATGCATGAATATCTTTGATTGGATGTGGTTTTTCCATATTTCAAGGTTCAGCAGAAGCCTCCACATGTCAAAATGACGCAACTCTAGGGGAAGGGTACAAGAGACAGTCCTCAAATAAATGCAGGCTTTTCACGTGTCCCAGGTAAAAATGAAGACAAAACAAGATAAAATCGGCTAAGTATGGAAGGCTCAGTGGATGGCGCCATGTGCATCATCGGCGCAACTTAAAGAGTCAAAAATGAAGGTAGTTCTCAAACTTGCACTAGTCCACCACATGTCCTAGGTCCAAAAAGGGATAGAGCCGATCGTTAAAATTGATAAGTATGGGTGGGTTGGTGGAAGCCGCCACGTGCCTTAACAGTGCCATTTCGGAAGTGAAATCAAAGGGTCATTCTCTAAGTAGTGCCATCCCGCCACATGGTTTAACTTAATAAGGAGAAATAGTTGGTAATTGAAAATTCCAAAGACCAAAGTGGAAGGAGACATGCATTAGCTCAGCGCAATTTTAAGGGGCACTTCCAAAACAAAAACTCAAATGAGTACCAGTCCTCCACGTGTCTAGGGTTCAACATAGGTCAAGTAGGAAATAGACCCGAATCAGAAAAGTATGAAGGAACTGGAAAAGCTCTCCACATGTCAGCCTGGTATAGGTTCAAAGGAAAAAAATGTAGAAAGCGTCTGCAGGCCTTCTCCAATTAATTTCTCCCACGTGGGTGGCCCTAATTTGAAGTTTTAAAAGCAAATTGAATGGCCCATGTTTTAACTAGTAAAATAATGTAGTGGCTATATATTTAAAAACTGTTTTTTCTGCCATTAACATTTCTTTACAAATCAAGAATTTGAAAGGGTGTGGATGATTGGAATAAGTTGTAACTATTTCTTTCTTGCTCAAGGAAGTTATAACCATCTCTAGTGAGCTATATCACGAGCTTTCAAAGCCAATGTAAAGGGTTGGAATTTTGATTATTCTGGAACTGTAATTTAATTGGAAGAAATCAATACAAAGGTTTTTTCCTTTTTCTTTTACTTTCTCTTTCCTTCTGGTTTTGATCTATGAATCATTTATTCCTTTTGTGCTTGGAAACTTTTTGTTCTAGTTTGTACAATCTCTAGAACTTTGAGTCTATGAATTGTGTTTGTTATAAACGTGGATGGTTCTATTCTGTATCTTGTTTACACAATACATATAAGGGTTTTCTCTGCCATCTCTTTTCCCTGAAATTATTGTCTTCTTCTTCCTCCCTCCTCTCTTCAAATTCTTCTATCCTCATGTATTGATAACTTTCCAGACTTAAAACACATTTCAGGATATCAGGAAACCACAATTGAATGAAAGATTGTGCATTTTTACATAGGTTTTTCCCCTGCTTTCAATAAGGGAACCTCTCCCATTAAAGAGGAGGTATTTTCTTGTCCCCTAACTGTGGTTTCATTCCAAGTGAAAATCTGAAATCCAATAGTTTTTGGAAACTCTCTTTGGGATTTGTTTAAAAAAATTGTTTCTAAAAAGAACAACTAATTTGATCATTTCTTTGATCCGACAACTCTAAGATATACTTGTGGTAGAAGGGCTCTTAGAATTGAAGATCCCCAATTTCAAATCTTGGATCAACAATATTTTCAACTTCCTCCAACAAGAAGAAATAGAAGAGCTCGTTTCACAAGCACACCTCTTTTTGAAGACGAGTTTCTAGTAGTAGCATTCCTCAAGAAAAACTTAGCCCTAATCTACGTGCCCTAATTCTTGCTAGTGTCTCGGTTCCACTTAAAACAATATTTCTAAGGATGGCATAAGGATGGCAGCACCTCGGTCTTGGGGAAAATAGTTGGGCCTCTAGCTCTCCTCAACCATTGCATGAGTTACCTAGGGCTAACAGGCTGAATTTTCCCAAATTTAGAGGTGATGGCAAAGTACAGACCTAATGAACACATTGCAGCCTTCATTATTGCATGTGGGTCCTTAGAGTTGAACATGAGGATGTCTCTGAGACTGTTTGTGGAAACCTTGTAAGACAGTGTTGTAAATTGGTTTTACTCTCTTCTGTTGGGACCATCATCGATTGGAATACTATGAGGAATGAATTTGAGCAAGTGTTTCAAACTCGTTGAATATGTGCATGCTTTTGCTAGCTCAGATTTCTCAAATCAAGAAGGAGTCACATGAGCATGTGAGATAATTTTTGGTCAAGTTTAACAAGTTGATTAAAAAGATTCCAGTAAATACTAGGCCTATTGATCCGATTCAAAACTATTTCTCCTTGAATTCTCAATTGTTGGAAGTAAGTTATGCCCTGCGAGAAAAACTCTTGCAACTTTAGATACTAATCGGAGATTGGTTGTCGGTGTGGAAAATGACTTGATCTTGTCTGGCAAGCTGAAAAGGGAGTCTTTCAAATCCAAAGCATCTTTTTCTTCCCCTTCTCCTGCAAGTAATGCATATCAGTTGGTGTGAAAGTTAGCTAATGACCTCATTGCCATTAAGAAAGAATTGGCTCAGTATGCTTCATATCAAGATGTTCTAAGGAAGAACTTTCAGCCTAGGAACCACTTTCCCTCTTCCCAAACCAGGTTGGCTATTGAAGGTCCACCCCTCAAGGTGCCTATTAATGTTGCTTGTGAAGTTCTTGAGCCTGATGATGAGGAAGAAAATGAGCTCTATGATGAACAATAAAATGAAGTTGATGAAGAACTGGAGGAGCCTGGTGGTTCTCGAGTTTGTTTCTTCACCACTGAGGGTGTGGATGATCAAGATGACTATGATGATGTAATGGTTAAGATGAATAGTGAATCATATGTTGTTATGACCCAAGAGCAGACCAACAAAAGGGAAAAAGTGGTGCAACTTACAAAAAGATCTAAGGAGTACCCCATCACCATCTCGGTGATTGCAAGAAGATGATCTCTTATTCCTACTACTTCCACCCAAAAGGTAAGCTCTGCCAGATCCTTCTTCCTCTACTTCTACTTCTGAGTATTCTTGTCCAACAAATGATAAAACTGATAGATCAAAAGTTCCTCCTACTCCTAGTAGTGATTCCCCATCCACATCTGGATCTTTTGACATTATAGACCATCTTAAAAAGACCAAGATTCAGATTTCTGAGGCAGAGTTCTATCAAACCCAACCTAAAGCCTTTGTCAAAATGGTTAAATTTGTAAATTCTAAATCTAAAACCTCAGCCCATTTTTCTAAAGGCCTTTTTCCACTCCTTCTCTCCTCAACCTAGCCTTGTGGCTACAGATCACTTGACCCAATGAGAAGATCGAACCCTTCTATGTGACTCTCCTCATAGTTGGCCACAAGCTTAGCAATTGTGTCATTAATTCTGGTGAATTTGATAATTTAATGCCTATAAAAGTGCCTCATGCTTTGGGTCTAACCTTAGCCCACACTTATGGTTCTTGCTATTCCATGGAAAGTGGAGAAGAGAATAAGGTCTTGGTTACCATATTGGTTGCTTGATATTCCTCCTTCATATGGCATGTTGCTAATTAGGAACTTTTGTAAATATGTTAGAGGTGAGATCCAAATGGATTGGTCACATACCTTGATCCACATCAATGGGAAGATGAAGAAGTTGTAACTGAGAAATAACCAAAGTATATTGTACAAAAGATAGGTGATCCTAAAGCACAAATACTATATGAAAATATTGGGCATGGGAAATACATGATCATGTCATAAGAGGAGACAAATATACCAAAGGAAGTATTGCTTGATCCTAATGGTGTGTGGACTTTGGAGTTTGATGGATGTTGTTCCTCAGTTGGTTTTGGAGCTGGTGTAGTGCTCATTGCTCCAGGGGTAGGGTTCATCCTTTCTCTTTCAAATTCTAGTTTGAAAATACCAACAATACTACTGATTATGAGGTCCTTATTCTTGGGTTGAGCATGGCAAAGGAAATGGGAGTGAAGAACCTTCTTTCTCATGGAGATGCTGAGCTAATTGTAAAATAAGTTAGAGACCTTTATCAGGTAAGGAATAGAAGGTTGAAACACTATAGGAATCTGGTTTAGGATTCCATCGATTCCTTGATGCTATTTCCATTGAAGTTGTGTCAGGGAAAGGAACACTAGGGAAACCTCTCTAGCTATTTCAATGTCCTTACTGATTCCTCATCCTGATTTTCCTCAAGAGAAATTCACCATTGAGCTGATCCATAGACCCAATGTGCCTAACAATGTAAATAATTGGCAAGTTTTTAATGATGACCAGCATTTTCTTTCTTTTTGGAACTTAGAGACAAATTTGATGAGTTGTACTTTGAAGGAAGTGAAAACTTCCTAGATAACATGTGTCATCAAATGAAGAGGGTGTCAAAGAAGAGATGGATCAAGATGGATGCATCAAAATGAAAGGCAAAAAAATCCCTAAAGGGATGGTGAGTTTGGAGGATATTTTTGATAAACATGATAGATATATGAAGTCTAAAGTTTCCCAAGGAGCCCGAAAATCTACTGAGACTAAGAAAGTGAATATTGGGAGTCTTGATGATCCCAAAATGTTTAACATTGGAAAATGCTGAACTCAAGAAGATAAAAAATAAGGTGGTGAATTTTTTGAAAAGGTATGTTGATGTTCTAGCTTACTCTTATGATGATCTTAAGGCTTTTCAGCCTAAAGAAATGCAACATTTCATTCCTCTTAAGCCTCGGATCAAACCCTTCAAATAGAAGCAAAGGCAATATAATCTAAAGATAGCTGATACAATTTTCCAAGAAATAAAAAAGATTTTGAAGGCTAGGATCATCTTCCCCATCCACCATTCAACATGGATTGCTAATATAGTTCCCTCGGAAGAAGAATGGTGAGATTCGATCTATGTGGACTTTAGAAATATAATTTAGTGTTCTTTGAAGGACAATTATCCTCTCCCCATGATGGACCAAGTATTGCAAGTTGTCATTAAGCTTGGAGATGTTATCCATGTTAGATGGATTCTCGGGTACAATCAAGTAGAGGTGAATACTGCAAATCAACATAAGACTGCCTTTACTACTCCTTGGGGCACCTTTGCATACAAGAAGATGCCATTTGGTCTCATCAATGCTGGTGCCACTTTCCAAAGGGCCATGGACTTGGATTTTGGTAGTTTGAAAGGGAAATGCATTGTTGTGTATTTGGATGACTTGAAAGTGTTTTATAAAGCAATAAAAGATCACTTCCAACACCTTGAAACAGTATTGCAGAAGTGTAGAGACCATGGGATTTATTTAAACCCTAAGAATTTTATGTCTTGTGTCATAGAACATAAGCTATTGGGACACATTGTTTCAAAGGAAGGGATCAAGATTGATCTAGAGAGAGTTCAGGCCATCCAGAAAATTCCTCTTCCATCAAGTAAGAAAGGTGTCCATTCTTTCTTTGGTAAGATCAATTTCCTAAGGATATTCATCCCTAATTTTACAGAACTTACTATGAGCATTGCTCGCATGATGTAAGGGAAGAAAATTTTTGGTTGGTCCTCTGAAGGGAAGAAATAATTTGAGGACATTAAATAGGCTATTGCAAAGACTTAAATCTTGGCATGCCCTAAATTTAGTAAAGATTTCATTATCTACTATTATGTCACTAAAAATACCTTAGCTATTGTGTTAGCCCAGAAGAATGCTAAAGATCATGAGCTCCCAATTGCATTCATGAGTTATGTCTAGAAAACTCATAAGATGAAGTACACTTTGTGATGGAGAAACATGATTTTGTAGTTATCAAAGCTATCAAGTAGTTCAGGTTTTACATTCTTAATTCTCATTTTGTGGAATTGGTGCCTGATACAACAATCAAATCCAATCTTACTCAATAAGAATTTGGAACCAAAAGAGTTAATTGGGTAGAAAGGTGTAAGAGTATGATCTTGATATCGGGATAACAAAACTAATTCAGGGTAAGGGCTTGTGTGAACTCATTGCTGAGGGATTTGCCAAGGAGTTGTCCAAAGATGAAGTTTATGTCCCTATTGTTTTATTCCTTAGCTCGATAGATGTATGGTATGCTGACATTGCTCACTTTTTGACCTATGGAGATTTTCCTTCTCACTTGAGTGCCAAAGAGAAGAGAGCTATCAAATTGAGGTCTGCCCAATATGTGCTATGGGAGAATTCTTTATTCAAATGAGGCATAGATGGAAGGTTTTTGAAGAATGTAGACAAGGAGCAACAAAAGAAGTTATTCTCTTCTTTTCATGACTAGGCTTGTGGAGTTCATTTATCCTCTATCAGAATAAACTCATAAAATACTTCGTGCTAGTTATTATTGGCCCACTCTGTTTAGAGATGCATCAAAATGGGTTGGTAAATGTGAAGCATGCCAAACATTTGTTGGAAGACCTAAGTTGGTTGCTTTGCCACTAAAGCCAATAGTGATTGATGAGCCCTTTTAATAGTGGGGATTGGATTTCATTGGAACTCTTAACCCATCTTCCAGTGTTGGACATACCCATGTGTTGACTACCACATATTACTTAACTAAGTGGGTGGAATCCATCGCAATTAAGAGCACTACCTCCAAGGTAGTTTGCAACTTCATTAAAGAGAACATATTGATCAGGTTTGGGATCCCAAACAAAATTGTGACTCGATAATGCTTCCAATTTTTCTTCTCGTTGAGAAGATGGACTTCTGCTATGGGTATGGAATCTCACTTTCTTGTTCTTCGATTACTACCCACAAGGGAATGGACAGTAGAATCAACAAACAAGAACTTGGTAAACATAGGTAGAAATCTTGTGAATGATTCTCGAGGAATTTGCATAAGAAGTTATATGATACACTATGGGTTGATAGAATTACAGCTAAGAGAGTAACTGGAATGTCTCCTTTCCAAGTGGTGTATGGTGTGGAAACTCAACTACTAATCATGGTGGAATTTCCAGCCTTGCATCTGATGAAAACCATTAAAGATTCAAGTTTCAGGTATCTCTTGGATAAAAGAATTTTATACCTTCAAAAGCTTGATGAGGATAGATTGCAAGTGGTTGATAGGATAGCAGCTCATCAGTTGAAAGTGAAGGATTTGTTTGACAAGAAAGCCAAACCTAGAGTTTTCCAAGTGGGAGACATTGTGCTACTTTGGGAAAAAGATATCAGCCATGAGTAAGCCATGGTAAGTTTGATTCTCTTTGCCTTGGTCCTTTTAGAATCAGACATTTTGTTGGAGAGAACTCTTTTTATCTGGATTACATGGATGGTTCTCGTCTCCCACTTCCTTATAGTGGGTAGTACCTAAAGTTGTTCAAGTCCTAGGTGACTAGGTGGTCCTTCTATATATTATGTACAGTGTTTTGGTTTTGGGTCGTTCCTTTGTGTTTTGTTTATGTTCTTCCCTTTTGGTTTGTTTTGTTTCTTTTTCCCATCTTGTGTGTGTTTCCTTGTATTGTTTTTTCCTTTGACTCCTTTACCTAATGGATAAAGCATTGGTCCTTTTTTCCTACAGCTTATCTATAGTTTTTGATCTTGCCTTGTGTCTTTGTTCTAAGCCAAGTCGTCCCCAGAAAGAGCGCAGTTGTTTTCGGCCCCAAAATTCCCCTCTTTTCAAGTCAAGTTTAAAAAAAAATTGAGTCTGTACCTTGGAGTATTGAATTACGTCAAGCCTAGAATTTTTTGTAGTTTTCTTGTTCATGGAGAAAAATTTGAAAGTCGAGCATATGGTAAAGTTCCTTTCCTTCTTTTTATTTTCTTCCCACAGTCAGGAATGATAAGCATATTTTCCCTGTTAAATTTTTCCCCAACAACCACGAGTAATAAATGAATATATTTGATTGGATGTGGTTTGGCCATATTTCAAGGTTTAGTGGAAGCCTCCATGTGTCCAAACAGTGCAACTCCAAGGGTAGGGTACAAGGGATAGTCCTCAAATAAGCACAAGCTTTCCGCATGTCCCAGTACAAAATAAAGATAGAACAAGATAAAATCAGCTAAGTATGGAAGGCTTAGCGGATGGCACCACATGCCTCATCAGCACCATTTCAAGAGTCAAAGACGAGGGCAATTCTCAAACTTGCACCAGTCCACCACATGTCCTAGGTCCAAAAAGGGATAGAACCGATCGTTAAAATTGACTAAGTATTAGTGGGTTGGCGGAAGCCACCACGTTCCTTAACGGAATCATTCCTAAGTGAAATCAAAGGTTCATTCTCCAATTAGTTCCACCTTTGCCACATGGTTTAAGTAAATAAGGAGACAAAGTTAGTTGTTAAAAAGTCCAAAGACCAAAGGTGGAAGGAGACACACGTCAGCTCAACGTAATTTTAAGGGGCACTTCCAAAATGGAAACTCAAATGAGTGCCAACCCTCCACATGTCTAGGGGTCAACATAGGTCAAGTAGGAAATAGACCCAAATCGGAAAAGTATGAAGGAACCGACAAAGGTCTCCACGTGTTAGCCTAGCACAGCTTCAAAGGCAAAAATTCAAGGTGTCCACAGGCCCACTCCAATTAATTTCTCCCACGTGGGTGGCCCAAATTTGAAGTTGTAAAAGAAAATCAAATGGCCCATGTTTTAACTGGTAAAATAATGTAATGATCGTATATTTAAAAACTATTTTTTCCACCATTAATATTTCTTTGAAAATCAAGAATTCGAAAGGGTTTGGATGATTGGAATAAGTTGTAAATATTTCTTGCTTACTCGATAAAGTTCTAACCATCTCTCAAGCTATATCATGAGCTTTCAAAGACATTTTCAAGGGTTGGAATTTTGATTATTCTGGAACTATAATTTTGAATTAGAAGAAATCAATACAAAGGTTTTTCCCTTTTTCTTTTGCTTTCTCTTTCCTTTTGGTTCTGATTTGTGAATCATCTAATCCTTGCATGCTTGGAAAATTTGTGTTCTAGTTTTTACAATCTCCATAACTTTGAGTCTATGAATTGTGTCTGTTATAAACGTAGATGGTTCTATTCTGTATCTTATTTACACAATACATATAATGGTTTTCTCTACCATCTCTTTTCCCTAAAAGTATTGTCTTCTTCTACCTTCCTCCTCTCTTCAAAGTCTTCTATCCTCATGTATTTATAACTTTCCATGCTTAAAACACATTTTAGGATATTGGGAAACCACCATTAAATGAAAGAATGTGTATTTGTACATAATTTTTCCCCTACTTTCAATAAGGGAACCTCTCCCATTAAAGAAGAGGGAAACCACCATTGAATGAAAGAATGTGTGTTTGTACACGGTACCTTCCACCTTCCATCAATGCATAAAGTATCTACATAATGGCGAGAGTTCACCTTGCATGGTGATACTGAACCCTTTGAATATTGTAAGTTTTTGAATCTAGTGCAACTCCTAATGTTACCAACCATATTGACCCTGACATAATATTATACCCTCATACTTCTACATCTTCTTCTGAAGAATATACATATAAAGCATCACTTGAGGATATTCCTCACACCTCTATGCCTTCCTCTGAAGCATCTACATATAAGGTGTCACCTGAGGTTACATTCTCCCATAAATTCTTAGGTGAGTACACACTCAACAATGCATTTCTTGTTGGAAAAATCCCATTATCACCTCATAGCTATGGGCGTCCTAATGCTCCTCATCTACGAGAACCTCCAGCTTACTATCTTAGAAACACTCTTTGGAGACGATATGGATATCTAGAAGATGAACATATTCCAATCTTTGATGACTCTTGGCTATATGAAGATAGGATGGCAGAATGCTATGAATCCACTGATTACACCAAGGGCCATAAAATGATGAAAAACATGAACTGAAAGGAAGAGGCCTTGTCCCATAAGGACATGGTGTTCTTTAACCTATGAATATCAAGTCTAATATGTACACATATGGTATAGGATATGAGACATATGAGAAGAGTCCTATAGTCTTTGATGTATTTTCTAGCAATGAGGACTCAAATTTCAAATTTGAGACTAGTTCCACACATAGCCTCTTCAAAAACCTAGCTAAAACTACACTTTTATTCGAATACTTATCCGTTCCAACCCTTGATGATTTTTATCCTTCCCTAATTGATCAGTACCAAAAGTTCCATATTTCCATGGACCTCTTTCAAAATAATGAGGCTATCCAGGGAGTTTCTTGGGGCTCGAGACCGTTTTCCTTGTCGGATCACACGAAGGGTTTTGATATAACCCTTATTACCACCACCTACTTTAGTGAAGAACTTACAATTTCAATTCCTAAAGAAAAAGAAATTAAACACGTATAAAATAAAAATTATATCTAGCATAGTGAAAACTTTTTTGAGGAGCTATGCACTTAGACAATCTACATAATCCTACAACATCATTTCAAGATAATGACACTTATAAGTTGTTGGTAGAAGAGACGACAATAATATCTAGCATAGTGAAAAACTTTTTGAGGAGCTATGTAATTAGACAATCTACATAATCCTACAACATCATTTCAAGATAATGACACTTATAAGTTGTTGGTAGAAGAGACGACAATAATCAACATTGGAACTGAAGACCAACCAAAAATGTTACTACTAGGTGTCATTTGATCATAAACTGAAATCAAAGCCTTCACGGTGCTTCTAATCAAGTTTCAAGAAGTATTCACTTGGTCTTACAAAGATATTTCAGGCCTCAATCCTTCTCTTATGGTTCATCACCTTTTGGTGCACCCAGATGCTAAACCTGTAAAGTAAAAACTACGTAAAATGCATCCTAAGGTCACATTGCTTGTTAAGGCCAAACTACAAAAATTAGTAGATGTAGGCTTCATACAGAGCATTGAGTACTGATTGGATATCTAATATGGTACTAGTTGTGAAGAAGACCCTAGAATCTATATTTGTATAGATTGTTGTGACATTAACAAGGCATGTCCCAAGGATGAATTCCCTTTTCCTAATATTGACATGATTATCGATTCTACTACGGGCCATGAGATGTTATCTCTTATGGATGGATTTTTCGGGTATAACCAAATTCAAATTTTTAAAGAAGACTAGCATAAAACAACTTTTACAACCCCATGGGGGACATTTTGTTACAAGGTCATGCCTTTTAGCCTTAAAAATGTTGGTGCAACTTATCAACGTGTCATGATTATTATTTTCCATGACCTTCTTCATGACATAATGGAGGATTATGTTGATGATATTATTACAAAATCAAAGACTCACGTGGATCATCCAAAAGTTCTTAGGTGTATATTTGAGTGACTAAGGGAATACAAGGTTTTCCTTAATCCAAAAAATGTGTCTTTGGTGTCCATTCAGAAAACTTCTAGGATTCATTGTCTCATGAAGAGGAACCTACCAAGGTCAAAGCTATAGTATATATTCCACCTCCTCGTAACCTTCAAAAACTAAGAGGCTTACAAGTAAAAATATAATCTATTTGTCACTTCATCTCTAAATTGGAAGATAAGTATCATCACTTCAACTAGTTACTTAAGAAGGATGTTCAATTCAAATGGACACAAGAATGTCAAGACGCCTTTGAAAAATTGAAATAATATATGTCATCTCCATCGGTACTCATGTCACCTATACAGGATAAGCCTATGTTTTTGTATACTTCTACAATAGAACATGCCATTGGGGCATTATTGGCACAACACAATGATAAGGGTTAGGAACAAGTTGTGTATTACTTGAGTTGAAATCTCCTTGAACATGAGACCATGTAATCGCAGTTGAAAAGGATTGTTTATCATTTTCTTATACTTTTAGAAAGTTTCAACACTATCTCCTAAATCATACCACCAAGATAATTTCAAGGGTTGATCTTCTTAAGTACCCACTTTTGAGACCATTCATAACAGGACAAATGTCTAGTGGATCGCACTACTCAAATAATTTGACATTGAAATTTTCAATCAAAAATTTATCAAAATTCAAGCAACGGTAGATCAAATAGACACAACACCACCGTAAGGTTCATAGCTATTAAATTTTGAATTTCCAGATGAAGAACTTTTGTACATAGAAGTAACCCCATGATGAACGTTATTATTTTATGAATCTTGCAACATTCATAGTTCTAGAGTAGGAATCATCTTGTGTACACTAGATGGAGACCTCATACCTAAATCTTATCATATCAACTTCCCTTGCAAAAATAACATAGTTGAGTATGAAGCATTGATAAAATGATTAGGATTTTCTATCTCATGGTGTTTGCAAGAATTGACAGTTCTCGGTGATTCTATCGTCATTATTCAATTTAACAAATAATATCAAGTAAGAGATGAGAAGAACTTACCCTATAAAATAATGGTTGATAGCCTTAGATGGTATTTCCAGTTAGCAATTATGAAGTTACTCCCATACAAAATAAAGCAAAGGTGCCATGGAAACTATCGTATCCCTTCTTTCATTTGACATTAATCAAACTCACAATGAGTTCCTAATTGAACATATTTTGGTGCCCGCATATGAATTTTCGTAGTCCACCATGGTCTCAGAGATTGTTGTTCTTGATAATCCATAGTACCACGATATATATACCTTCATTCAAACCAAATCCTATCCTCCTAATTTAAATTCAGCCAATAAAGAGCCTTAGAAAACGTGCTTCGCACTACACCCTTCTTCTTTGACACCTTGATCAAAGAGGCTATGATGGGAATATCTTAAGATGTCTCAATCACGATGAAGATAATCAGATGATAGCTAAAGTAAATCTAGGTATTTATGGTGCCCATACTAGCATAATGGTCCTTGTGAATAATATCTTGCGCATTAGATACTACTGGCCCACAATGGAGGAAGATTCATGCAAATTTGTGAAGAAATTTCAAGCTTTCCAAAAACATGGTAATCTCATTCATGCACCATCCCAATATTGACATCCCATTACTTCACCTTGGCCTTTTTCAAAATGGAGACTCAATTTTACTAGAAAATTAAAGCCCACATCTTCTCGATGACCACACATTTATTATAACTACCATTGAGTATTTCATCAAGTGGGTTGAGGTTATTCCTCTTACCAATGTTACTGGGTGAAATATTTCTAAATTCATTTTCAACCATATTATCTATTGTTTTGGCATCCCCGCTACTATTGTCACTGACAATGATGGTTCTTTCAAAAATAAGGATCTCAAGGCCCTAGCTAAAAAATACAAGATCCACCTAAAATGGGCTACACCCTACTATCCACAATGAAATGTCCAATCTGAAGCATCAAATAAGACTATCGAGTCCATTCCGAAAAAGAGAGTCAATAAATATGGACATACCATACACAGTTATATCCCACCCTCTGGGCCTACCACACTTCTTTTTGTACTCCTATAGGAGCTAATCCATTCTCCCTAGTATATGACTCTGAAGCCATATTACCTATCGAAGTTGAACTTCCTTCACTTCATGTCTCCCTTCAGACCTCATTCATAAAGAGGATTATTGTGTTGCACACCTTCCAAAGATTGAATTATCGGATGAGAGAAGGCTACGTGCCTTAGACCATATGTAGGTATATCAAAATATATTGGGTCGTAATTATAATTGCAAGATCAAACCTCTATAGTTTGAAATCGGTGATTTTGTCCTAAAGGAAAATTAGAAGAACACAACTAAACCACAAGAAAAATAGGGAAAATTTTATCCTAATTGGTTGGGTCCTTATGTTATAACTACCAAATTTGGATCTGGCACATATAAACTATCTACTGAGAATGGAAAAGAGTTAAAGAACCCTATGAATGTCATTCATCTAAATAAGTTATACTCCTATGTCTCCAAAGAGTTACCCTTGTGCTGGGGGCATATCAGTGCATCCACCTATTTCGTCATTTCCCTTGTTTCCCAATTGTATCTTTTCACCTCATTGTGTGTCACATGTTCTCCTTATTAGGTTGTCATGCCCATTGTCTACCACTATTGTTTACCTTCCATTATTTTTTCATTCACTTCCTTCATACATATCGTGTTGGTTTTGACTTGGGAATTTCCTTTTCCCTCTTCTTTGGCGTGTGATTCAAAATTCCAAAAAGACCAAAAACATTCAAAAATGTCTCACAAAACTTCAAAATTAGTATAAAATTGTTCAAAAATACAAAACATTTCAAAAATGCTTTAAAAAAACACTCACGACTATGTAATTTTGTTCACCACTTTTCTTCATCTGATTGTTCCCAATAATCTACATTTTTCCAATCCATCAAGCCACTCTTTGCAATATCACTTTGCTTAGGGGCACCACTCAGCTTTGGTTTTCGCTTGGGGAAAACTTGACATCTATCTATCTTTTTATCATGGAACACACTAGGAAAGTCTTTGGACATTATTGTTGTGAGTTGTGTTATATTATCGATTTCTTATTAGTATTTAACATTGGTGTGCTTTGTTCACTAGCTTGTTTTTGTATTTGCTTGTCTAAAGTTTATACATATGGAATGTTGTATTGTCTATTCTTAGCTTAGTCTCTTATGTTTGTTAGTTATAATAACTAGTACTCTATGTATCACACTTATGGACCAATTGTAGGAAATTTATTTACATCTTAGTTCCCATATAACTTTTGTGTGGATCCTTCCTATTCATATTGGGTTTGTTTCTATTGCTTGTTTTGTATCTTTTTGTCACTTGCATGTGTTGTGTTTTTCTCCTAGTTTATTTAAGCTATTTAGCATTTTCCTTTTTGTTGTGTATTCATGTTTGTTTGCATTTGTATTTCAAACTTTTCAAAACTCAAAAAATTCCAAAAAAATAGATATTTCAAAATCCATTTTAAAAAAATATTATTACAAAATTTTCGAACAAACATTCACTTATCATAGAAATCCTACAATTGGAAAATACTAAAAGTGAATCATTCAACATCTCAATGCAATCTTGATAAATTTCATACCTTTATCTATTACCCTAGTGATCATTTCGATCTTACAACTATCACTTTCTTCCCTTTGCATGATATGCTAACTCGATTGGGGCAAGTCACAAAATTATTTTTCCTTCGTGATATAACTTCGCCTAGGAAATTTAAGATTCAATAATTTACACAACAGATTAAACAAGAGTTTCATAAGAAGTATCTTTAACTCCACTCTTCCAATTTGATCCTATTCCCACTTGGAAACATTTGTATCTACTTAATCATCATTGTGGCGCGCATTAGGGGCATAGTTGATTGTCTTATTTTTTAAATTTTTGTTGCATTGTTGATGTTTACTTTTTTTGGATCACTTGCAAGTAGTGTGATTACATCTTGGTTCCTTTATAACCCTAGTTCCGATAGCTACTTCGTATATTGGGTTTGTTTTCCTTTTATCTTTTCTTTGTTGTGTGTATTTTCTTGTGTGCATCTCGGGTTAACCATCTTGATTATTTCATAATAATTTTGAAAATCTATTATACAATAGAAAAAATAAGGTTTCTCTAAAATTACTCTCCAAATGAACACTCATGCTACGAGCACAGTCCTTTCCCATCTTTTTTCCAATCCCTTGCTTTCTTCCTATCAAGCGGTTGTCCACCGCCTTGCTG
The DNA here is from genome assembly GCA_018340775.1 of Taxus wallichiana var. yunnanensis. Classification (NCBI taxonomy): domain Eukaryota; kingdom Viridiplantae; phylum Streptophyta; class Pinopsida; order Cupressales; family Taxaceae; genus Taxus; species Taxus wallichiana. Next base: position 449,359,868 of record CM031237.1, on the reverse strand, counting down.
CATCATCCACCCGCTTGAGGGGGCATTCCTCTACCATTTTATTCATTGGGGCATCTAAATGATTCACTTCTTCCTACTTACCTGGGGGCATCCTAATGCTTCATTTCTTGTTGGGGCATCCTAATGCTTCACAATTTTCTACTCATTGATCTGCATGTGTCTATTATCTTTAAAGCACCATTACTTCGCAATAGCACTTTAAAGAGGGGCAAAATGTAGACACCCTAAAAATACATACATATTTCTATCTCACTTCTATCCAATTATAATTAATTAAATTAATTCTATCTCACCGTAGTACACCCCTTTGGAATTAATTAAATTAATTCTAACATTCAAATACTCCCCTTTAGAATTAATTAAAATTAATTCTATTACCTAAGTTATATTCCTACCCTTTGGAATTAAATAATTTAATTCTAACATGCCTTTAGAATTACTTAAATTAATTCCTACACCCTTCTAGCTAATAGATTTAAAAATTTATTTATTTAAATGGTTAATTATCTCCTCACAATTAAATTAATTTAATTCTACCATTCTCTTGGAATTAATTAAATTAATTCCTAACATATTCTAGCTAATATAATTAAACATTTATTAATTTAAATGGTTAATTATCTCCTCACAATTAAATACTAATTAAATTTAGTTATTTAATTCCACCTATCTTAGTCAACAACCACTTGGACTCCACATCCTCATCCTAGTTAACTACACTTCTAGAATCCTAGAAAGGTGGGGGAAATTGAATTGCACGTACAACCACCTTTTTGGATGCAGATTTTGCATTTAATTCATTTATTTCCCCTAAATTCCTCGGCACTACTACAACCTCCTCCAATGTTATTTTTAGCATGTGCATTCAACCATGTTTAACCAATTTCTAACTATCTTGTCTTATCCCAAATCCTCCTAAATTATTTGAAAATAAACTCTATTAATTTGCATTCTCAAGCTTTCTAACTATTTTGTTCATAGAAATTACACTTATCTTTAGAGACCATTCAAGAGCACTCACAAATCAATCACTTGCAAAGGTTATACAGCTTCAAAAGCTCTCCTACTGAGGTTTGCATTGGAAGGTTACTGGAAGGTTTACAAGTTTATTGTTTTTCTTTCATTCACTAATTTTCTCTACATACAATCACTTCCTTCAAAGAAGAGGTTGTTGAAATTATCTCTCTATTCTAAGAAGGCCAAGAGCTGATTTTCATCATTGAAAATTTTCCATTGATTTACATTATCGGGAACACTGGTCTGAAAACCATCTCTATAGAATATTTCTCTTTATCAAAAGAGGGTGTGGAATCATCAAAGAACCTAACACAATAAGAGAATCAACCTTTTCATTTTTTTCATGGGGAAAGCTTGTATAGAGAAAGCATCAAAGGATTCAATGCAATCCCATACTTTATTCCTATAATTTTTTATCTCGTGAATTCTTCACTTGGTACTGATTCTGAACTTGTTTCACAATTACCTCTGCATCTCCTAGGAATCTCAATTGTTTGATTCCCATGGACTCAGCTATATCCATGCCTAAGAGAAGGGCTTCATATTTTGTAGTATTGTTTGTATTTTCAAATTGGAGCTTGAAAGAAAAAGGAAACAACTCACCTAATGGGGAAATCAAAACCACACCAACTATGAAACCTGAACTGCAATGACTTCCATCAAACTCCATAGTCCATAGTTTGTCTTCATCTTCTTCTGATATAAGAGGCACATCATCATTTCCTCTAGAAGTCATGAAGTAATTCCCATGTCTGTTGTCTTGATAAAGAATATCTTCCTAGGATCTTCTAATTTTTACACTGTATATTTCATTTTTCTCATTGGAAGTAACTTTTTCATTTAACCATCGACTAGAATAATTATTGAAGACCACCCATTTGAATTTCTCCTCCTAAATCTCTCCGTGCTTCTACTCAACAACATCCTATATGAGGCTGGAATTTTTGCTACTAGGATAGTCAATAACACTTTCTTCTCAAGGAAATCATCTAAAGAAACTTGGGAATCCTTTATTCTTCCCACAAGTGGGAATTATTTAGTTTCCATAGAATAAAACCAACCTTTAGCCTCGTGTTAGAGTCAAACCAAGGGAATTAGATACTTTTATTGGCATCACATTTTCATAAGCACTTGAATTTATGATACATTTGTTTAATTGGTAGCCTTCAATAGGAAGAGAAAGGTGTAATGGTTCAACCTTGTCAGTATTGTATGCACTTAGGGCTAGAATGTTTTGAGATGATGGGGAAGGAGGAGTCAGTAGTAACCCCCTTAGTAGAGGGCACAAAAAAATTGGGCTTTGGATTACTACCTTTGATAAACCAGATTAGTTTATCAAACTTTTATGGATGGGTCTGCAAATATTCAGACTCGAATATTTGGACCTTAGACCTTTTGACATGATCTATGATATCAAAAGAGGATGAAGAAGATGCATCTGAGGTGGTAGAAGCTTTGGAAGAAGACACTACTTTAAGAGTAGGGTTATTTTGGCAGAGAGGTAGACTTGGAAGTCATTGCAATATTATTAGGTACTTCAAAAAAAATTCTAGACACATTTACCATTTTGGAAGTAGCATTAGAAACCTTAGAAGAATATTTTTAATAGATGTAGACTCAAGAGACTTACTTATTTCATTGTTGAACCTCTTGGCTGCCATGAGGTATTGTTTTTCTTTAGCAAATTCCATACAAGGAGGAAGTGTATCTCCTTTATTGATAATTTTATTAGACAGATTAACCATGGGAGAATATGCATATTTCTTATTATTATGAGTAGTAGTAGAAGAAATTTCCTTTTTTTATTGAGAAGAAGTGAACACCATGCAAGATAAAATTGGTGCATCAACTTCTTCACTTTAATCTCTAGAATGAGTACTCAAAATACCCAATATCAGCATCATCATCTTGTACAACAATCTCATCTTCATCATCACCTTGTGCCTCACATGTTCCATTTATAGGGGGAGCCTCTAGAGATAGTATTCAAGGTGGTGGGATGATCCTTTGTCTATTTGGAAATTTTTTTTTTTTTTCTCTCTCTGCTCAAATAAACTTGAGCGAACTACTTCTTAAGATACAAGACATCATTAGCCAATTTCCTAACTAATGAATCTATGGTACCCGCATTTGAGCTTTGGCATTTTTCCTTACTCGGACCTTTTTTATATTTCTCGACATGATTAGATCATCTTCCACTTCAATTGTGAGATTTTTTTCTTCGTCCAAATCTATTAGTTTAATTCTTCTCATCATAAAACTCACCTTAGGGAGTTAGGTGTTTGTGAATAATCTAAGCTTGGTGTCTTCGATAGGTTGGGCCGCTTCTGTATTTTCAAAACTATTCTATCGAACTTCACCATGAACTCCCTCATTGGTTCAAAGGGTTATTTCTTTAGTTGAGACCATTGCACCAAAAGTGCATGAGCATCTTCTACATGTTTGAATCTATTTTAAAACTTGGTCTTCATGTCATTCTAGTTAGTTATAGATCTAGCAAGAAAGTGGTAGAACTAGTCTACTACTGCATCTTGCAAAGATTATATAAAAAGGCAGATTGATACATCTTCATATCCAACTCCCAGCACTCCACAAGCAGTGATGAAGGCTACAATGTGGTCATCTGGATGTTTCTTCCCATCACCATGGAACTTGGGAAAAATTGTTCTTTACCCTCTGGTAGATCATACTAAGGCAAAGTTGAGAGCTAAAGGACCTATATTTTTCCCCAAGGTAGTTGTTCTTGTTGATACATTAGCAGCTTATTCCTCTTCACTTCTTCTTCTTCTTCAAATCCTTCAAGAACAAATTCAATTCTTTCAAGATCTTCTTTAGCAACTTCCTCTTCTCGTGGGACGTAGTTCAAATATTCAACTACAAATCCATCAACTAGGGGACTCAAAAGAAAAGGTATGATCAAATTGTGGGGAGTATTGTCGACCTATTCTTCTTGCAATTTGACTGATAGGAATTCTAAAATCAGATTGCAATTGTTCTTCAAAGTTGAGATCAGACAAGCCACTAGCTATGGAAGATCATGTATACCTTCTTAGGCTCTTCTTTGCTAGCTCGATCTTGTCTCACTATTTCCAAGGCTTCTGCATGTTCTTCTTCAAAATCTAGAATTCTTGTAACAGCAGTGGTAATTAAGGAATATTAATCTATTGTGCCAAATAGCATCCCACAAGTCTCGATGAAATATCCTCTTGGGTATGGAACAAAATCTCATTCCTAAGGATTGGGGGATTACCAGGGTTAGCCATCAGTGAAATACATAAGGCTTAATGACTTTTTCAAAATCAAAAATTTTGATTGTTGGAATATAATTTATTTTATTTTGTGGAATCAATATTGGGTGCATATATGCTAAATCTACCCCACGGTGGGTGCCAAAAACTATTGGTGAAATAATTTTTCGAGTGGGAAAATTAATGGACTCTCACCAACAGTGTGTGGGACTGAGTCCCTCTACTTGAATGGGGCAGCTCCATTTATTGAAAACAAGGAAATAAAAACAATCTAAACTAATTTTCGGGGTGGCCCGAAGACCGAGGATCACATAGGAATACTTCCCTAAACCTATGGCAATTGCTTGTATTTAATACAAGAGAAGAAAATTATTTAGTTAGAGAGATAGGAGAGAAAACTAAGAAAGGGATTTCAATCAAAAATAACATAGAAGAATTTGTTACATCAAAACTAGAAAATTTTACTTACATCAATTACAAGAAACCATTTGCAAAGAAAGAGGAACAATCAACAAGAAACACAAATTCTTATTGCATCATGTTGCATAAATTACAATGCTCCTAGAGTACAAGTTGAGAGGGAGATAGAACAATAGTAGATGAGGAATAGAGGAAATGAAGGCACTTGCTTCTAGAAAGATAGTGAGAGCTACTAAAAATTACTAACCATTTCCTTGAAATGAGGGAGACATTCATATTTATAGTGCTAAGACTGACTTTTCATCTCCCCCACATGACCTTTCACCTTCCTTTGTGATTGTTGACTTTTTAGCTTCTGACCTTTGGTGTTCCTTCACCACTACGACCTTTTAAATTTCTAAAATTTAGTGCTCTAGTTTTTACATGTCAATACCTTTTTATTCCTAGACATCATAATTTTTTTCTTGTTACCATCTGGTAACACATTTTTCTTGTTTTCGTAGTCAATGCATTCTTCTTGTTCCCGATCGTCATAAAAATATTTCTATTCCCATCTGTCATCACAATATTGCTCCTAGACATCATCAAAATATTCATGTTCTCGACTGGCATCAAAATATTATTCCCTAAGGAAATACATCCATTTTTTTACAAGCCGGTAACACATTCTTGTTCCCGACCGGTAACACATTGGTGTCACATGACCAAATTGTATTTCATCATTTTAGGGTCAAAACTTAATAAAATTTGGTTGTATAATTCATGAAAATTTATGGAAAAGGGAAAATAAATCCAATGATCATATTTTGAATTCATAAAATTTAATTCTTCATCATGGTTTACCCATATTTTTAATTTTTCCTCAATGTGTGTACTTGATAAACTGAGTGGTAGTAGGAAGAGTCTACAATCACCACATACTAATACATCATATGGATTATAAAGAGAACTAAATATAATTTCATTTGAGCTTTGTTTAAGCTCTCAAATATTCACGAGGCTCCTGAAACCTTTTGGGAAAGTTACAACTTGTATAAAGACCTTTATCTCGCACCACAAATGTTTTTCCACCTCTCAATATTCCCAAAATCTTTCCTTGATGATTCCAACATGAAGTAGGATATTTTATCTCTCCAATTCCTAGGGTATGAGATTATAACTCTTTACAAGGATCCTAAAACTCTTCAAACAAGGTGACTTGCATTTTTAGAGCATTCCTTTCCAATTAGCTTGCTCGTAAAGACCTTGACTTTATATAACTTGTTCCTAAACCTTGATTTTATTCGAGAATTTTCCTAAAATTCCTTGAATGATCACATATATCTTATAAACTACTTATTGGCATTTTATATTCTTGTTACATCCCGTGAGGTACTTTGTAGGTGCCATAAGTTTGTAAATAGGTCTTTTAGGCCTCCAGGAGTAACTCCTTCCAAGTGAATCATAACAAGCTCATGAATTGTTTTCCAAAACTTACCTACACATGAAACAAACTTTAAAAATATAGTTAGCACATCCCTCTCAGCCATGATGGGGTTTACATAGTCAAATATTTTCCAAAAGATAAGTTCACATTACCCGGTTTAAGGATTTTTTGAGTGTGGGCTTGATTTTCATGGCCAAAATTTCAAATTTTTATGCTAGACATTTAGCATGACAACATTTTTAGGGTGAGTGGTCCCTTTCTCTACCATTGATCAGAATGATGGTTGCATACTTGATTCACCAAAGTAGTAATCTCTATTGATTTCAAAATTTGATACAACATAATTGCAATAGCATAAAGTTTTTTATCTCACTTATTACAGTCAATGAGGGAAAATTATATAATACAACATCCTCAAATAATGCCTACACTATATGAAATATCTTTATTTAGATAGTAAAAATAGGGATTCCAAATCATCTTCATATTTCAAAAGGAAATAATGGAGATGATTAAGGAAATTAATTAACAAAAAGATTAAATGATTTATTCTAAAATTTGCATATGTATATATGAACTAGATGTATGCTTTGAGCTGGTAAGATTTTGTCCTTTCTAGTCTATTGTTACAAGATGGATAGGTCCTCAAGTCCATGGTCAAACTCTAAAACATCTCGAGAAACTTCTAGGTGAGTTGAGAACACTCGGGAGCGAGCTAAGAAAAAATACTCTTAAGCGGTCCTGGGTTACTCTAACAAAAGATGAGATACTTTGAAGCAAGCCAAGATAGAATACTCCAAGTGAAATAAGTTACTCGAAGTTAGTTGAGGTACTAAAAATTGAGTTGATGTGTTTCCAAATTGAGGTGAGTTACTCCAAAGCAATATGATATACTGGAGCAAGCTCCTTTTATACTTTTGTGCCCAAAACTTTACGTCCTAGTTAAAAATTATTCTTCTATTGATTTGTACACAAACCGAGTGTTTTTCAAGGTTGTTTGGTTAGAAGTTACGGATAGAACAGATTTATACACTAATCCAAAAATCACACAACCTCTACTTTAAATTAAGAAAATATACAACATATGTTTCAATTCAAACAAGGGGTAAATAAAAACAATTAAATTATTTATTCAATTAAGTAGCTCATCAACAAGAATAATTTCAAGAGGTTTGACAACAAGAAGTCCAAAATATTTTCTACACAAAGAAATAATTTTTCTCATCCGAGGCAAGTAGCTATGATTTTGTTTCTAAATTTGATTCTGAATCTAATAATTATGATATAGTGATGAATTCTTGTTCATGGCCAAGGATGTTATGAGCTCTAAGAGTGAAGACTCCATATTGTTTGGTGATTCATGCATGTATTATGAGATAGAAGAAGGAGAAAATGACCTAAAACTAATCTAATGTGTGTTTATACTGATTTTAAGCATGCTGAGAAGAGTAAAAAGAATTTGAGAGCATAAGTCAAATAATGTGAAAGAAAATTCATGATATTGAAGGGAAGCACTATTCTAAAACCAGTAAGTTTGATGAGACAATCAAGCAACTAGAAATACAACTAAGTTCTATTACTACAATCCTACAATCTAAGGAGGAAGAATGCATTAATATTGAAGAAGAAATTATGTTTTGAAGGGAAGATATATTTGAAGTAGATAACAAGGTTAATTCATTTCAAAATTTTGAAAAGAGTTCAAAATATCTTGGTGATCTTTTTGACAATCAAATGTCTACATGAGACAGATAGGTTTAGGATTCAAAGAATACCAAAAAGGCAAACAATTAATGCAAGATGACACTATTCAAAGTAAGGATACTGAAGGTCCAAGCACCAAAGAGGATAAAAAGGAGAGAAACTTCAAATACAATGTGAATACAAAGTCTATAAGGTAGCCCAATGCATCAAGGTATGAAAAATATTTTAATGGCTATTGTTATACTTGTAATGGTTTGGACATAGAGAAAGGAGTGTAGAAGATTTTTCAAATATTGTCACCCATGGAGATATGGTATAGATTATCTAGCATGTAACATTACAATTTATAGTTGTCATGAAAAATGACACACTGCTAAATTCTGCCTATATGAATCATCTATCCACACTTGGAGAAATGAAGGTCTTAAAGGTAAGAATAAAATGGTGTGCTTTAACTATAATAATGTTGGACATGTTGCTAGATATTGTTTCAATGGTCCTTCAAGGAAAACCAAGAATTTTTAGACTCTTACAAAGTGTGGGAGAAAAGACAAGACAAATTGTGGGAGACAAGGGTTAAACAATGTTATTTAACCAAAAGTAGATATTGAAGCAAATAAAAAATGCTTACTAATCCTTGATCATAATAAAGAAGTAAAAGGTGATTCACATGTGTAAAATAAGTCATGGAACCTCTTTAGCTTATTGTTCTAGACTCCTCATGAATAAATATGTCTCTACTAGGCTTCTTAGAGACATTTACCATCTGTATGAAGCATGGTATTTAGGGAGGGCTTAAATGATTGAAGTTTGGAACTGTAAGAGTGCAATCATGATGGAAATATGATCTCATTTGGGTTATTAAAGGTCTCAAACCTAATTATAATTTTGTGCAAGTACTGAAATAGAGAAAGGATGTTATATTCATGAAGAGAAAGTCATTTATTTTGTATGATGACTTGATCAGACCATCGAATACAGGGTATAATGCTGCATTCTAGGTATTCTTGTGTGTTGGATGGTTCTATATATTTTTATTAGTCCTCTATTCATTATTTGAGGTGCATAAAGTAAGATTATGAATTATGAAGGTAGTATGAAGATTGTGAAGCATTGTGAGGAATATGAAGATCAAAAAGTTAGTTTCTCATTTGATGAACATTGTTGCAAATGTTTGTGTGGATGTTTGTGTTTATAATGTTGTCTCAAATAGGATTATAGGATAAAAATATAGTTTACAAGGATATATAGCCCTACAGGTGAAGGAGTGCATTCTTGTTGAAGGTATGTGGAAACCATGTAGCTGTATGAAAGCCTAGATATGTTTCTAAATTTTTTTCTTTAGAGAGGTAATTATGTAACAAGGATAAGCATGTCTTATTACTACCTATGTATGAAGAATCATGGTGTTTTATAAGGATTGCATGATTTTAGGGGATCTCAAGCACTCTTTATTCTTGATATATGAATATAGAAGTGTTTCAAGGAAATTATGATTGAAAAAATGCATCGTAATAGGGTGGCAGTATGTTATGGTGTATTGTAATGATGAGCTACATGTGTTTGAAGACTTCATGGAATATAGATATCTAATATTGATCGTCAATGAGTTTATAAGGTGTCAAGAAGGGAATTTTCATAGGTTGTAGTATTGATTGTAGGAATACTCAAAGGGGGATCTATTCATAACCTCAAAAACTATAATATCATGAAGAGAAGGTAATGAACACTAAAAAGATACTTCAATCTGTCTCATCTGATATGATTCATTTTCATGACAATTAATTGAGGTATGTGTTCTTGTGATTATATAAACAGGTAGAGGTTGATGGTATCTTGTTAGGGGATAAACTAGGTGGTATTTCATGTGTTTATCATGCTTTTGTAGAAGGAGAAATTTGACAAGATTGGTCTGAAGGGATATTTTAGGGCTTTTAGTCCTAAAAATTTTAATAGTCAATGTATGAAAAGGTTAAGTATATTTGTGGGTTTCTTAAGCTGAGATAGGTTTGAGAATGATTCAAACATGATGTGATGCTCGAATCAGGTTTGTAGCATGTTTTTGCTATGATAAACTTCGCCTAGGGGTGCTATAGTTATCTCATGACATAATGAAGAAAAAAATAGAGTCAAGAGAAGAATGATATGACTGTGAGATTATTTTATGTTTTTGGTTGATGTTTCCAACTAAGTGGTGATCCTAATCTGTTTATTAATATGAATACTATGTGCTACGGTATATGTTTTTTCATTAATGTAAAAAGGGGAATAATTATTAGGTTGTTTTTGTCAATGATAAAGGGGGATTGTTGGCATCTATGCACTTGTGTTGTCATTGATGTAAAAGGAGAAATTAAATTAATGAAAAATGTTTGATGATAATAATTGTAAGGAAAATATTGTAGTGATGATGGGATGAGTATACATGTAATGACATGATTTTAATAGTTGAAATGGTGAGATTTCTTTGGTCCGGTAGTCCTAATAAGGATGTTTAATCAACATGGGTGATGGCATATGAAGTATATAATTTTTTAGAGTATTTTGAAGCATGGTATAGGCATGGAAAACTTAATGGTGATGATTTGAGATACCCACACATGTCTCAAGAGGTGAATGTAGGATTTGAGCATGGTTTGCATGTGTTCATCTAAACCTAGTCTAGGTGTTTGGTGACCTAATGAAGCATGAAGGTTATGTTCAAAGGTTTGTAAGACAATGAGTTCATGTAGAGGTATGATACATGTTGTCTCAAGTATGTTAGGGAATTTTGAAGATATTTGAAGAAAAGGTATGGTGTTTATCTACTCTATTTAGGCCTAAACTAGACCTAATTCTATGACCTAACTAGGAAAGTCATGGTGGTTGAGAAGATACATAGCTAATTAGGATTTTATGATCCTTGGACAAGTTGAGATAGGTTGTCTTAAATATGTGGGAAACTTTTCATGGTTCTATGTTGAATATTTTTCATGTTATTAGGTTTTTAGTCCTACTGAGATCAAGAAGATGAGTTTCCTAGCTCAATATGAGATGTTTTGTGTTGGTTGGAATGTGAAAAATTTGCATGGGAACTTGAGAGATTCATGGATTATTTTCATAGAGACAAGAAATTTTAATAGGTGGAATGAAGTTAAATAATGTCATATGCTTTATGAATAATCATTAAGAAGCCAAGGAGGTCAAAAACCCTACCTAAACCCTAGTTCATGAGCGATGGAGGAAATATTGATGGTGTGAGCTAAAAATGCATTGAATCATCAAATTTTATGATTGGAGGATGGAAATGACTCTCCCATATTTCAGATGGTGGTGATTTGATTTCTTAACTATAGGTGGATCTCACTCAAATCTACATGTTTCCAAGAAAGTTTGTTTTTCTCTCAAGTTTTCCATTAGTTCCAATGTATAAATTAATGTTCTGAGTATATAGAGATATTAGATAGATTTTATAGGTAATTTAAGATCTTGGTGAAGCCATTTGGTGCTTTTCACATGTTTAGATATGAATATTGGTTTTTAGGCCTAATAGGTAGTTTTATCCAAAATTCACCCCAGGAAATTTTGATAACATATCGAAGATTCAAATCCCAAGCAAATTGATTAATTGAGCAAAATCAGGTTTCCTAATCCCTTTATTTTTCTAACTCCTGGCCAAAGTGAGCAAGCTTGCATAAATTCAAAGGCAAGTAGGTTGACCCAGAAAAGCTGTGAAAATTGGCTAAGTCCTACTCAAGGGAGCAATTGGGACATTTGGGACGTCAAGGTGCGGATCGGCCGAAAAAGCCTCTAGGCGGCCCAAATTGCATTTGGGACAATCGGGCCAGAAGTACGTGGAGGACGCGAAAAGCCGATCCAGTAGAGAAAAATTGGCTAAATCTGCGAGGAGGGTAGCATTCGGGACGAGTGGAACAAATGGACGTGAAATGCCCGAACCGGCGGATCGCAAATTGAAGGAGCCCAAAAGCAATTGGGACGCCAGGGCCGAAAATGCATGAATCGGCGAACCGGTCTTAAAAGAGTCAAGTCATCCAAGAAAAAGTGGGACAAGCGGGCGAAATGCCCGAACCGGCCGAATCGGCGAAATGAGTCCAAAGGGTCCAAAATCAAATGGGACGTCTGGGACAAATGGAGGCGAAGTGAATCAAATGGGCAGAAATGAGTTCAAAGGGGGCCAAAAATCAAATGGGACATCCGGGACAAATGGAGGCGAAGTGCCCGAATCGGCGAAATGAGTTCAAAGGGCCAAAATCAAATGGGACATCCGGACAAATGGAGGCGAAGTACGCGAAGGAGCCGAGGACCAATCGAGAAGCCGCCACGTGTCCTCACATGAGAAAAAGTCAAAAGGTCAAAGGGGCGAGTTATCGAGCGCCAACCGAACCAATGAAATGGCGCCACGTGTCCAAGTTTAAGGGGCCCACAAGAAATTTCAAAAGAAAGGCCCGCGAAAGATGGAGGACAGAGAATTGCTCGTCCAATCAGCACGTGCCACGTGTCGTCCGGACGGTGAAGAGTGGGAAAACATTTTAAAATGCCTTGGTCTTGAGTCCGGCCTGCCGTGCCCTAAATCTTCAGGGACGCTATATCTTTTTGATCCAGAGCTCGATTTCCACGTTCTTTATATCAACGGAAAGCTCATGAAATTCTCTACATGATTCTGGGGTTAATCTTGAGTTTTGGTGCAGTTTGGAGAGAAAATCAAGAAACGGCTCGACGCGTGATACAAGTGGCGCGCTTCAACAACTAGCTTTAATGCAGCAGACACGCCCGGCCGTTTTTGCCGGATCCGCCGCTTATACCATTATGAGATGATTTAAAATACAACTCAAAGGGGTGGTTGGAGTAGATCTCGACTTTCCTCTTTCTTCCTTCTCTCATTCTTCCTATATATTGTAAGGAGGGAAAAATAAAAGTGGTTGTTCTTTCTTTTCGCTCTGCCCTCCCTTCTTTTCTTCTCTAGGGTTGAAAATGGAGCTCGAACCTCCTCCCTGCTCTGTAATGGCATTTTTGCCTTTTACTAATGGAATGATGTTCTGTGCAAACTTCTGGAGCAACAAAACGTGTTTTGTGATGCATCTGTCCATCCTTCCTCGTTTTTGCTTGTTCTCTTCTTGCCTCTCTTCATTGCAGGTATTTGTGCATGTTTGAATGTTCATTGCAGGTCTGGAGCTGTGTTCATGGAGTTTTGGGACATTTTATGTGTGAAATCTATCCTTGGGCCTGTGATGCATCTGTCCATCCTTCCCATTGCTCACCTCTCTTTGTCCCATGGCAGTTTTGATAGATGTCCAACATTCTCCTTCTCTGGTGTATCACCGTTTTAGTGTAGGCTTTTGCTGTTTTTCCTTTCTCTCTCTCTCTCTCCTGGCATGGTTAGATTAGGATTAGATTAGCTTGCTCGCACTTGCTGGAATAGCTTGTAGCGAGTAGTTTAGGAGCAGGAACCAGCCTTCTCTGGAGATTCCTCTCTCGGTTTTACAAGTCCCACGCTTGGAGAGAGGTTTCCATGTTGTGCAATCACACTGGATGCCTGAACATCAACCTAGAAGCCTGATGTGCGTCCAGGGGTGCTGTGATTTTGCACTAACAGTTTTGGCACACCCGGTGGGACCTTAGAGGTCTTTCACTTCATCTTTTGCAGGTTGATGTGTTCCTGTGAAGATTTCAGCCTTTGGAGGCACTTGCAAACACATCTGGCGACTCCATCTGGTCAATAACCCATCTCTGAAGTTGCAGACCTTCCTTTCCATTCGTTTCCATCCATTTTCATCCATTCTTCCTTCCATCTCTTCCATCATTCTTTCGTTCTATGAAGTTGTGCAATCATGACTTCATTTCCATCATGGAACTCACATTTCCAACAACAGTATATCACACCTCCAACACATTTTACAAATCCTCCAAATCAGCATTTTGAGCAGATTCAAGATCAGTATGCATACCCATATGAGCAGCAAAGCAAGCCAAAGTCAATGGTGGAGCTTTCCAAGAGCAAGAGTATGCATACAATGAAGACCATCGATCCAAGATGCTGGTCTCATTGGAGAAAATTCAAAAGATGGAGGTGGGGATGGTGCAATGCGGCAGCAACAACCTCAAATGAGAGCTTTCGGGCCAATTGGTCATGGACTCCTTGTCCATGGGAGGCCTTTTTCAAGACACTTCAGCCTCGGAGAAGTTTGGACTTCATGATAAAGATGCTGCCCCAACTTGCACAATGGATAGCAGGAATAGAGGCCTATGCACTTGTTGTTGAACAACCTTGTCAATGGGTAGGTTCTACACCATCATCCGGTCTTTCTCTTTCTCAAGTTGCACCATCTCATTTAAACTCTCCATCTGCTGTCTCAAATGTTGAATCCATTTCTCCACCCCCGCCTTTTCCACCTCATCTCGATTCTTCTTTCCTTTTCCCTTCCAAACAGCAGTCATCCCCTCAACAAGAGCTAACAAAATACCCCCTCCTCCAAAGAAACAAGAGGTTTCACTCGCCTCCCACCACCACAAAAAAATTGTAAAATCATTGAGTTTCAGCCCATTCCTCTTGCATTCCCAATTTCATATGGGGAAGAAGGAATTGAAAAAATCATCATCAAGGACAGCAGGAAGAGGAGCCCAACAGAAAAGAAATGACAGACACTTGAAGGTTTGGGCTGCCAAATTTGGGATGACACTGATCCTTTGTTGGTGAAGCCCACGTAAGAGGCTGAGGTTGAACAAATGGTGATTAGGACTGATTTGGTTGCGTAGAGCAGAAGAAGAAGATCTTGCGGTCCCAACTTATCCTCTAGCAGCGGATTGAAGAGTTTGACTTGACAAACTTCATGCTGAGAAGGAGTTCAATCAAGAGCAAGATTGCCTTCAAACATTGGAGGAAGGAGAAGCTGCTCCAAATTCAAAAGAAGAGGAGCACAATCTAGTCATGGAGGAGAAAACGCGGATCCAAGGGCTTTGAGCACAAAGCGGGTTACGAGAAGAACCTTCGGGTTCTTCTTTCCACTTCATCTCTCTCAAGTTCTAGCACTAAAAGGAGTTTGATCTCTCAAACTCAATATTGAGAGTGAAGGAAACCATGGTGGTCAAGTCAGATCAAGAGGACACCATGGAGGAAGTTGAACACGAGCAAAGCAGGAGACAGCAATGAGGCGTTTTACCTGGTCGGGGATTTGGAGGATTGCTTTTGATGGAGAAGAGCACATTTGAGTTTTCACCATTCTCTCTTTCATCATCCACATCCCAAACACAAGAGTCTGCTGTCATGAAGGAGAGCATTCATTTGCAGCAGCCTGCATCTTATAAAGAGCCCTTTGGAATCAAGATTGAAGATTCTAATCTTCCCCGGTCTTCTACTGGAGGAAGAGAAAGGACGTAAGGATTCCACCATTTCTTCCACGTCACCCATTCAGGGTGGGTCTACAAGAAGACTCCATTCTTGGAGTTGAAAATCGAGCTATGGGCATACTCAACGGATCGACGTTGCTAATCGGTATTTGGCTTCATTAGAGCGAAAGGAGAAGCCACAACCAGTCATGCTTGTTTCTGAGCATGAGGATGAGCTACAAAGTACCAAGGATCAGCTGCCATACCTCTCCAATCCAAATGCAGAGCAACTAAAAGAGGTATTGGATTTTTCAGTTGATACCTTGATGATTTGGATAGAAGACCAGCTTCTTGTTGATTTTCCATCCATCCAAACAGCCATGATCGTGCACATCAATCAATTGCATGGCTGCCAATTTTGAAGAAAGGAAGCTATTTTGCACAACCAGTTGCAGGGTTTGTTTAGCTTGCCTTTGCTTCCAGTTAGAATAGAGTAGGTAGGTTTGCTTTCAGCAGAAGAAGTGCTTGTGCACACTCTGCATGTTCCATTTGGGGCATGTATGATTTTCAGTTTTGTACATAGTTTTTGGTGTTGCTGGTTTTGCTCTTGCACGATGCCTCCAAAGGGGTTTTGGTGAGAACAACTCCATGTCCTGTGGGTTTCCAAGTGGCTCGTGAGGGGAGATTTTCAAAGTTTAGATCAGTTTTCAGGCTATTACTTATGACTCCATGCCCAATGGATTGCTTCAGGCTACTGGTCTTTTCATCTAGCAGGCAGATGACCCTGCTGAGTCGCCAAATTGTTATCCAAAATTCACCCCCCTAGGGTAAATTTTGATAACATGCATCAGAAGATTCAAATCCCAAGCAAATTGATTGATTCAGAGCAAAATCAGGTTTCTAGGGTCCCTTCAGGTATTTTTCTAACTCCCCTGGCCAAAGAAACAGGGAGCAAGCTCTGAGAAAATGCAAAAAAGTTGCAGAAAGGCAAGTAGGTTGACCCAGGAAAAAGTGTGAAAATTGGCTAAGTCCTACTCAAGGGAGCAATTGGGACATTTGGGACGTCAAGGCGCGGATCGGCCGAAAAGTGCCTCCAGCGCCCAAATTGCATTTGGGACAATCGGGCTGAAGTACGCGTGGAGGACGCGAAAAGCCGATCCACCCGAGGAGAAAATTGGCTATAATCTGGCCGAGGAGGGTAGCATTCGGGACGAGTGGAACAAATGGACGCGAAATGCCCGAACCGGCCGGATCGCGAAAACAAGAGACAAGGAGCCCAAAAGCAATTGGGACGCGCGGGCGAATGCTCGAACCGGCCGAACGCCGAAAAGAGTCAAGTCATCCAAGAAAAGTGGGACAAGCGGGCCAGAAATGCCCGAACCGGCCGAATCGGCCGAAATGAGTCCAAAGGGTCCAAAATCAAATGGGACGTCTGGGACAAATGGAGGCGAAGTGCCCGAATCGGCCGAAATGAGTTCAAAGGGGCCAAAAATCAAATGGGACATCCGGGACAAATGGAGGCGAAGTGCCCGAATCGGCCGAAATGAGTTCAAAGGGGCCAAAATCAAATGGGACATCCGGGACAAATGGAGGTGAAGTACGCGAAGGAGCCGAGGACCAATCAGAAGCTGCCACGTGTCCTCACATGAGAAAAAGTCAAAAGGTCAAAGGGGCGAGTTATCGAGCGCTGAACCGAACCAATGAAATGGCGCCACGTGTCCAAGTTTAAGGGGCCCACAAGCAATTTCAAAAGAAAGGCCCGCAAAGACGGAGGACAGAGAATTGCTCGTCCAATCAGCACGTGCTACGTGTCGTCCAGTGACGGTGAAGAGCGGAAAACATTTTAAAATCTGTCTTGGTCCTGCTCAGTGCCCTAAATCTTCAGATCGCCATATCTTTTGATCCAGAGCTCGATTTCCACGTTCTTTATATCAACGGAAAGCTCATGAAATTCTCTACATGATTCTGGGGTTAATCTTGAGTTTTGGTGCAGTTTGGAGAGAGAAAATCAAGAAACGGCTCTGACGCGTGATACAACAGAAGTGACGCTTCAACAACCAGCTTTAATGCAAGACAGCCCGGCCGTTTTGCCAGGATCCGCCGCTTATACCATTATGAGATGATTTAAAATACAACCTGGGGGTGGTTGGAGTAGATCTGACTTTCCTCTTTCTTCCTTCTCTCATTCTTCCTATATATTGTAAGGAGTGGCAAAATAAAAGTGGTTGTTCTTTCTTTCTCGCTTTCTCGCCTCCCTTCTTTTCTTCTCTAGGGTTGAAAATGGAGCTCGAACCTCCTCCTCGCCTCCGTAATGGCATTTTTGCCTTTTACTAATGGAATGATGTTCTCAGCAAACTTCTGGAGCAACAAAACGTGTTTTGTGATGCATCCGTCCATCCTTCCTCGTTTTGCTTGTTCTCTTCTTGCCTCTCTTCATTGCAGTATTTGTGCATGTTTGAATGTTCATTGCAGTGTCCGGAGATGTGTTCATGGAGTTTTGGGACATTTTCTGTGTGAAATCTATCCTTGGGCCTGTGATGCATCTGTCCATCCTTCCCATTGCTCACCTCTCTTTGTCCCATGGCAGTTTTGATAGATGTCCAACATTCTCCTTCTCTGGTGTATCACCGTTTTAGTGTAGGCTTTTGCTGTTTTTCCTTTCTCTCTCTCTCTCTGTCTCCTTGGCATGGTTAGATTAGGATTAGATTAGCTTGCCTGCACTGGAATAGCTTGTGGCAGGTAGTTTAGGAGCAGGAACCAGCCTTCTCTGGAGATTCCTCTCTCGGTTTTACAAGTCCCACGCTTGGAGAGAGGTTTCCATGTTGTGCAATCACACTGGATGCCTGAACATCAACCTAGAAGCCTGATGTGCGTCCAGGGGTGCTGTGATTTTGCACTAACAGGTAGTTTTGAAATTCAAGGAAGAATAAGGTTCTTGGGCATGTGTGGCCTAATTTTATGATTATAATGGTTATGTGAGTTTTTATAAATTCAATATGATGATTTATATTCTTTGGTTGAGTTATGCATGTCATTTTGTTGGTAAGGTTGAGGTCACAAGTTGACCTACTTGACAACGGTTGAGGAAAGTGATGGTTCTTTGATGAAATTTATCTGAAATACCAAGATATTGACTTGGTTAAATTTTCCTATCTATTTCAAATTGATGAGGGGTTAAAATTTATCTTTTTCATGCATTTATAGGTCTTAAAAGTGTCATAAAGCGTGTGATAAGGTCCTACTTCTAAGACTGGTTTCTAGGCAGTTCAAGTAGCTTAAAGGACAAAAATAGTTTTTATGGCTCTATGGGGTGAATCATAATGTCTAAAGTGGTTTGAGGTATTCATTTTTTAATTTTATTTCAACGAATAGTTTCATGCCATGGTTGAGGTTTTGGATTGAATATTGGTCTTCATTTTTTAATACTAGTCATTGGGAGGTTCCCAGTTTGAGTAGGAAATAGTCCTACTTGGTGGTGACATGGAGAAATTGAATGATGTAAAGGTTCCCGATCTTGTGGGAGATGTTGAGAGGATTCATATGACATACGTGAATCTTTTTGAGGCATAATAGAGAATTTTTGTTTCCTTGGATTTGATGAAGTGCTTAGAAGAGATGAAACTAGCCTTTTAGGCCTAGTTGTGCATGATTGAGTGTTTTGGTCCTATGCCAACCTATATGGTCTCATATTATAAATTTATATAAGTGTGTAAGTGTATTTTCTTGTTGGTATGTTCGACCTTAATGGTCATGTATGGCCTAGAGGTTCTAGGATTTGATTCATGTATAAAAATTATTTTATTTGTTCATTGTGACTAGTTGTGTGTGAGAGGAAAGTGCAAGCTAAGAGAGAGTTTGAAAGAGTTATGAGGGCATCAAGACAGATCTTAAAGAAGGTATGAAGTATTGAAAATATTATAGGATTAGGTCTTTAAGGTCATTATACCTAATCATCTTATGAATAATAAAGAATGAGTGAAGTAGAAGAGATTGTTGTTTGAGAGCGTTTGAAGTTTGTGAGCTGAATTTGTGATCACAATTTGTCATAGGAGTAACACACATCATTGGTCATTATAATCAGGTGGTTAATTGGGTTCTTTATCATCTTGGGGGATAGTATCCTCCTTGTATAGTGGGTTTTATACTAAATAGGGGTAGGTGTTCCTTGTGAAGTGGGTGCTTCACTAAATAAATCTTGGGTGATGTTTAATATTGATGCAAGTACTTTGTTATGAGTAATAATAGCATAGGTTTTAGTGGTTTTTCTTCCCCTTGAGGGTTTCCCACTTCACATCTTGTTTTATTGTGTACTCTCTTGGTTTATGCTCTTATGAATGGTTGTTTCATGTTGTTAAGCTCACATTAATACATGGTTGAATGGTTAATGGTTTATACAAGTTAAATATAATTGGATAATTTTTTTGAAGGACTTATTCACTTCCCTCTTAGTCCATTATTCTTCCAACATGTTCTTGGTGCTTTAACACAATAGTATCCAAGAAAAAAAGTAAGTTATAAACATGTATATAAATTAGGTTCATTATATTCCTTTAAATCATCTTTCTCTCTCCCCTCTTCATTCCCTAAAGATTTAAGTTTAGCATAATTAGTGTCAAAAACACTTCCTCTCTCTTTCCATTCTATTTCTTATCATTATAATTTATTTTTCCATTAATGGAAACCATGTAGTTCTCAAATTCTTCAAGAATTTAAAGAAAAATTTATTTTTTTATCCCTCACATGAAGTATCTAAAACCTCAACTTACTCTTCATATAAGTGTGGTTTAATTTTAATATTAGTGACATATAATGACACTTTTCTACATACCTCTAGTTAAAAGGAAGTTTTGACAACAAGAATTCTCTTTTGAGGAAGAAATGAGTTCTTATGGGGTACTTATATTTCAATGGATCCTTCTTCATCCACATCTTAAGGGTCATAATACACTTCTTTTCCTTAATTGTTAAGATTTGAATGTACCTATGTATGATCATTTTTCAACTATGAAAAATCCAAATGATCCTCCATGATGCATTCCTACCTATGTAACTCAAGAAAATTAATTAAAGCATGTCTAATCTTCTCTTGATTATGGTAATTCTCCAAGGTGACTCAATAGCTAGGAATTAATGTTTTCTTGGATTGTTGCATTGATTTTTTTAGGTTGCATTATTCATTCACATATTCAATCTCATAGTGTACCTCATCTCTTTCCCTTTCAAATATTATAATTACGCTTATGTTTAATTAAAAAGAAACCCCTAAATCTCAGCAAGATTTAGTTTATATTGTCTCTAACTAATCATCCCTGGTGTCAAAAACTATGTTCTCCTTATCTTTAAGCTCATAAAAAACATCCTAAACTATGGATTAATCAATATTAATCGGTATTTTGAAAGATATGAGTTATGGATTCATCATCACTTTCATATTATTTTTGATCTAAAATAACTCTTTCTTGATTTTTAGTGATGGAGCTTACCTCAAGACATCATGGTGCACTTGCAAGAGATTGGATTCTAAATAATTATTGATGTGGATCTTTATTTAAATTGAAATATCTATCCCACTCCTTCAATTTTTACATGTCTTTTTGTCTATGTTTTGACCCCTCATGTTAGTTCTCCAAACACATTGACACTTTTTCATGCTCTAAAGGATTATGAACATCCTTATCCATTGCCATAGGTTCAAATCTAGGCTTTAACATGGTTAGCCAATGGACTTGCCAAATAGTTCCAGAAATTCAAATATTTCAATTTGAAAATCATCATGGCTTGAAAATGATTCTTCATGAAGCTCTTGGGGATTGGGTACTAATATTGGTTAGGATTGTAGATGGGTAGGTTGATTACAAAACTTCTTAGGAGGATCTAATAAATGAAAAGAGGCATACATATTTATTTTTATTAGTGGTGAAAGAGGGTTAAGGGGACCCTACCCCGTACATCAAGAAAGCTCCATGAGAGCAGATAAAGATAAATTATAATAACATCAAAACACCATAGTATAAAAGTTCATAGTAATAAGGGCACTTAGGAGCCCATATAGTGAAACTAACAACATCGAAGGAACTAACAACCAAAGACAAAGATAGTGAAAAAATAGAACACCCCGCACCAAAGTCATTTGTAGGATTTTTCAAGCCCCTCCAGCACCTTAGCCCATTCTTTTGCAAGAGCATCAATATTAACAACCAAAGAGCCCAGGTCTAAACCATCCAAGGTCACCTTTTGTTTCCTTCCTTGACTATCCACAACATAATAAGAATTGGAAAGTTACCCCAGAGTTTGAAGGTGTAGCAGGTCGAATTAACAGTCACAATGCTCCATTCCATATAGCTATGGAGGATAGATTTAACCTAATCCATATCCCTGGTAATGGCCCCTAAGTTGGCCTTTAGGATCTCAATCTCACCACCATGCCCATTCACAACAGCCTTCTTGCACCTACTCCCTCATCTTGTGCCAACCATTAAAAGAAACTAGATCGAGATCTTAGTGAGCCGTATGCCCCCTGAGCTCATCGATATCAGCAACCATTCTGTCCAAGTGATTATCCCCTTTGATCAAGCTGACCTAACCCATAACTTCATAGTTTTGTTCCAATTAAGTTTTTATAAGATTTAGGGCACCTGTTTACTAAACTCACCCTTAGTATTCGACTCGCACTCAAGGTCTACTTAGATTTCAAGTCCTAAAATTTTAGGGCCACGACCACCTCCACCTCATCCTTTTCCATGTTTCCATCCATATAATCTTCATCATCACTCGAATCCTCCTCCTTTTAATCGACTCCAATCGTCCACATAAGCTTCCAAAGCTAGCTTGAGAGCACTAGTTTTTTCAATGTCCAAGGCTGCCCTTTTTACAAGGGCAAGGATAAAGCCCTGGAGGAGAGGGATAGAGATCCTACATAATTTAAATTGTGAAACAGAGGCACACAGAGAACGATACAAAAAATAGGGAAAACTAAAAGCCTTCCCCCATCTAAAATGGTTTAGCATTGGGAGGTGGTAAGCATAGATACATTTTTGTCATCCTTCCAGGGTTAAGAATTGAATTAAGGTGAGACCCACCTTATCAAATGGTTTAGGTAAAGACATTCTAAGGTAGCCAGCAAAATGGGAGGTGAGATTCTCATTACCTTTAAGAAACATAATCAGTTCTTCAGAGGCTTCCTTCTTTGGTTTGTAGACCTCCCTTCCCATCGTCAAAATGCCCATTACTTTAGCCACTGAATCCACAGTGATCTCCAGACTGATCCCTTTCATCTCAACAATAGCACTTTTTTGGTCACTTTCCATGCACTAGCAAATTATTTGTTGAGATTCTTGTAGTGCCCTTCAAATATCACCGTGGATTTAGTGGCTAAAGTTATGGGCATTCGCGATGGGGAGAGAGGTCTAAAATTGAAGAAGGAAGCCTCTCGAAGAACTAAATCTATTTCTTAAAGGCATACATATTACGTTGAGAGGGATGCAAGTATTTATATGCTTGAGTGGGAGGATTATATGTGTATGGATATGGATCGAGGAAATGAAGGAAATATTGAGTTCTAGGCTGATGTTGCAGAGGTTTCAATGATGAAGAGGTCATACTATCCTTTTTGGGAGGAAGATTAATCTTGGCTAGATACATGAAAAGGAAAGAGCCATATACCTTTTTCTTATAGGCTTACAAGGATTCAAATGTTTGAGTCGGAGGACTATATGAGTATGGTAAATGATTACCCCATGGACAAATTTCTTTAAGGCTAAATTGTGTAGTCTCTATTCTTTCAACCAACTCTAGCATTTTCTTCAGTTTTCTCCCATGACTTGGATATTTTCATGAGGACTATATTATCTTGGTAAAGGATCACCCCATAGATAGGTTTCTCTAGGACTAGGCTATTTAGTTCCCATTTTTCAATCATATCCTTTTCTCTCTTCATGATTTTCTCATAACTTAGATGTCCAACTACAAATTAGGATCAAGGATGAAGCTACCTTCATCATATGCATACCTATGCTAATGAAAACCATCATAGTTAGTATAATACACAAATACATCAATATTACATAGTGTATATATAGATCCATCATAATAAGGTTCATATTCATGGCATTATGGGAAGCTATGGGTTAATGTAGGAGGTTAAATATGGTAGCTTTTATGTGCATGGAGATGGGTGGAATAATTCCAATCGGGGAAGAAAAGATCCATTAATACATAAAATCATGATAATAAGGAAGGGGGTGAATGGAATCAATTTTTGAATGATAGAAATGGGTTTTTGAATTGGTAGATTCATTGGGTGCTTGAAAACATGGATCAAAAACCAAATGAGCTAAAAATATAAAAATATTTAGCTATATATTTAAAGAACATGCATCTTTGTTTCTAAAAATACTACAAATATTCACAATAACATACATATAAGTCTTAATGGAACACTTAAGAAATGAGAATAATGTTTAAATAAAGATTAGAAATTAATACTCCCACTAGGCATGACAAAATTAGAGGATATTTGATATGTGTACCCATGTAATATCACCAAATTCGAATAAATTTTCTATCTCAAAATCAATAATGGGAATTTCCCAAAGGTGTGGGACCTTGGCTCCTTAAGGACAAACCTCCATAGAAGGATGGCTTCCTATGTTAACCAATCTAATGATACCACTAATCTACAAATAGATAACAATTACAAGAGGAAAGGGGAGATAAAAGTAAAAATTAATGGTGATGCACTAGAGAAATAAGGGATCCTTTCCTTAATGCAAAGTTATTATTTCTTATTTCCTTTCCGAGCATTCTAATTTCGCAACCCTCTATTTTGAGCTCATGAAATACATCTAATGCCTTCCCCATGACTATAATAGATTGTGTATTTTTCCACATAATAACATTGTGTTTATTGTGGATTTATTCTACCCTTTCAATTAATATTTTACATTATTTCCTTTCTATTATGTTATTACATGAAGTGTGTGGGTTATCTTTACATGGTTCCATATCAATGTGTCACTAATGTAGAGAGTGAGAGTATGATGTTAGTTACATTTGATTGTGGCATATATATGCCATTTTTAATTATATGTGTTTGCTTGTTCTTCTCTTAAGGAGATTGA
Organism: Taxus wallichiana var. yunnanensis; assembly: GCA_018340775.1. Lineage (NCBI taxonomy): Eukaryota > Viridiplantae > Streptophyta > Pinopsida > Cupressales > Taxaceae > Taxus > Taxus wallichiana. Next base: position 449,335,611 of record CM031237.1, on the reverse strand, counting down.
TCCCTTATTTATCTTGTGCATCACAATTATGTTTACTTTCATTTTTAAGTCTTCCCATTTTCCCCTACAACTTTTAGGTAGTTGTAGATTAATGGTAACATTATATTAGTGACAATAGGAATCTTTACTTCTTTGGATGTCTATCCTAAGAATCTAATGTCCCACACCTTATGGACATTCTAATAGTTTATACCAAGATAGTCAATTTCTTAGCATTTGATGATCTTAGACGGAACTCATCTCATACATCCAATATAATGCACTATAGTTTATGTTATGTTCTATCTTTATGCACTATTTAAATGGATTAATGACAATTTATCCTAGACTAAAACCTATTGTATTTCTTTATTTTATGATCTAGGGACCTTTGATTATAGTAATGAACTATTCTAGGCTAGAAACAAGGGCCTATTCCTCAAAATAACACAATAAAAAAAAACCAAACAAGCCAAAAAACAAAAAAAAAGACACAAAGCAAATCCATTGATAGCTAGAAGACATAAAAATGTCAGAAAAGGACACAAATTACAAAAATTACATATCACGCATAAGAAACCAAAATCTAGGTGGGATCAACCTAAACCAACTAGTAAGGGGAAACTATCCCCCAAAATATTTCCCAAAATGGGAAAATCAATTCTTCAAGTGTGCTTTATGATCCAACACTCATTATTTTATTTTCTTATATTTTTCTTCTTTCTATCTCATATATTCTCCCTTTTCTCTTGGTCAATACCCTATGTTGCTCCATAGTAATTTTACTACAAGACCAAGGTATTGGAATATACCTTCTACAAACATTTGTAACCCCTCCACCTTTTTCCTCCTAACATATATGAATAAGGAGTGAATTTCCTTCTATAAAACCCATTGTCCACCTTCAATTATCTAGGATAATATAATATGTGTTGTAATAATTAATTACATTAAGGGAGTAAATTGTTATGAGTTGCTGATAAAACAAATCATATCAGCTTCCCCATTTTTATATTATATTTATTTTTCCCCCAACAACCCAATCATCAAGTGTTTGTGTGGTCCTCCACAAATGGGTGATACCTGAAATAACCCTCTCCATAATATCAGTTGGTGTTTAATTTCACCTTTGAAGTTATTCTTGTTATGAGTGCTAAGAATTAGATGTCCTATAAGAAGTTTCATTCTTATAAAATATATGATGGTATTTCCACTCAAATTTGGCATGCAAAATTTAGGTACATCTTTTTTCCTCCTAACATATAAGGAATAAGGGAGTGAATTGTTTCTATAAAAATCCATATCTATAATGATTTTGTAAGAAATAAGGAAACATATTAAGGGATGAGACCTTCAATGGATGTAAAATTTATTATACATTCTACACTTAAAGAAACTAACTTGATCAAGCAAACAAATAGTCTACAAATGTTAAGGATCACACATATGTTAAAAATATATTACCAAAAGAGATAGTGTCAACTTTTACAAATGACCCAATCATCGTTATCAACAACTTTGTGTGGTCCTCATTATGTATGAAAAGTGTAATATTAAGAAGCTCATACTCTTAACCATAAAGGAAATCATTAAAGAAGAAATTTGGGGATGTCTCTTAACAGCAACTGATCCGTGAGAAAAGAATGGCAAAGACTACATTGAAGCAAGCAAGCTGATGTTTCAGAGCTTTACCCCATGTCATTCTTAACCATAGAGGGGAAGACATGATTTTTACCTTTTTGGGGTAAAAAATGTGATTGTGGACATAAAAAGAACTAAAATCTTTCATAAACCATATACCTTTTAATCCACACATAATCACCTCCCATAGGATCAGATTCCAAACGTCACTTGAGAAAATCCCGCACCAATTTGGGAGAAGGATTCAACTTTCCAAATACTTGAAACCCACTTAAATATCTCTTTTGTTGATAATACAATCCTCTGCATTGACCAAGGAATGTCCTACTTCTAATGTCTAATTGCATGTCTAGAATAAGACCTCTATAATTTCAACCACATGGATCTTCTTATAAAAATAAATAGAAATATCACCAATTCTAAGGGCTAAAAAGGTTTCCACGGGGTTCTTAGCTCCGTCCTTAGGGTGAAATAATATTGGGCTACACTTTCACTCATTAATTAAAAATGTAATTATGGGTGGAGTTGTTTTAAGGATCTTTAACATTTTCAAAGAAGAAAGACTTATAAAAATTGTTTCATTCACATGGTATTTTCTCACTTTGCATTTTTGAACATATGAAAGATCATCCTTTCTAACAAATTTTTTTATGGATCTATTGGGCCAAAAAGGTAGAGTCTTCATCATTATTTACTTTTCCTACACCTTAGGACTTAATGTTACAGTCCCAACCAACTCAGCCTCAAAACATTCTTGAAAATCCTTCATTCTCTTGTTTAACAAAATCCATCCATGAGACAAGCAATTATTTTGCAAAAACATAATTATACCTTCATCTATCTACACCAAACTAAGCAACCATTATAAAATGCTAAGGGGATAAAGAATTATCTCCTTCCCTAAAATTCTTATATTTTTCTCAACTCTAATAGAGCCTCGATACACTTCTAATGTATGATCAATATTATCCACTATATTAACTTAATATGGTTTAAAACCAATTTTCCTAAGATTACATTACCTAATAGACTTTATTAACACACAAAAGTTGTACCCTCGAATTATCATGAATGAGCATCATAAATTTTAGTGAACACGGGGATTTCTTCAAGTGTGGGGCTTACGGATTGAGACAGACCTCCTAAAACAATCTAATGTTAAAACTACCCCTACAAATAACCTAAACCAACAAATTTAAGGAACTAGGGAGAGAGAGAGAGAGATGCGAAGTAAATCCTAAGCTAAAATGGGGGCATTGATAGTACTAGTAAATAAGTTGTGATAACTCTCCATAAAGAAATGAAAGGGAAGGTAATGCAAGAGGAGAGGGTAGACAGACGTGCCATAGACATGAAACCACATAGACTAACCCATCCAATGAATTCACAACATAGAGATGGAGAAACCTACAAATGTGACACACATAATATGCTAAAGAAGGAAACAAACTGCAAGCATAGGGTATAAAGAGATCCGAACACAAGACTTATTGCTTAAAGGATGCATAATCGAGTTACATAAATTGTATAAGATGAAAATACATTACGAGATACCAAACCCTAGGTCTGAAACTTGTGAGCATTCGACCACCATTTTGGCATGGTGTCATTATAACAAAAGATGATCTATTTTACAATGGACAAGTTTAATATTTATAGAAAAATAATAAGGAGAAGAAGGAAGGGGAGAGAGGTTCTAATAGAAGAGTTTCAGCCACCAAGGACCAATCCCCATAGATATATCCTAAAAAATTACATTTTCACTTCAAAAAAACCATCATATTTATAGGTCGAAGAAGATGACACCCATACTACATTAAATTCTGGTCAGTGGAGTGGTTGAGTATTGATTTTGAAATTAGGCATGGCTCCTTTGCACAATCCATAGAATTTTGATGTTTCATGGTTTCTTGTGACCTACACACCCTAAATATGATATGTGAAATCTTTTATGACCCCGTAAGACAATAAACATCCTATTCTCTTCTCCTTCATTGCACAAAATTTCTAAGTGTGGACATTATTTTTACATTCCATAACCTCGACGTCGTCCCATGACTATTTATTATTGTGTGGCTTTGAATGTTTCACAATTTCTCTCGTACTTTATCACTATGTCATGAAGGTCTTATTTTTTCTTGCATGACATTTCTATGTGTGGAAATTTCCATTCATTCCACAATTTTGTGAGAATCCATGAAATATCTTAAATTGAGAAACATGTATGAAAATAAGTTAGTGTCTCGACTTTTCTAACCTTAGTCACATTTGATATTGATTTTTTATTGATTTTTCTTCCTCTGTATCGTAGATTTTAACTGGGCAGACTTCAACTTTGGTTCCAATTCCACATGACATTATGTTTCTCCATAACGCAAATCATTAAGCTTATCATTCCTTTTCTCACTCTGCAGACCCTATCCTTATTTTGTTTTCTAATTGTTTTACAAACAGAAAACCCCACAATGCTCTACATTGTCTTTTACTCATGAGATACATATTTAGTATCTGTAAATGAATGGCTTCCTTGATGGTGTGGAGATATTTCAAACTCTGCGAAGTTCTAAGTCTCACAAAATCTACCTAAGTCATAAGCACTCATTCCTTTTTTCATTAGGTTTTGAGAACCCAAATAACACTCTGTTTTCAAGTTGTTTAGAAGACTAACTTAGTATCCCATGGATTTTCCTAAGAAAAATTTGGATAAGTCCATTTTTGATGAGTTCTTCAAAATTACATTGTGTTGTAATATTGGACAATAGTTTGGTGACCTCCAAGGGACATCTTCCTACTAGATGATCAATACCAGTAGATTTGAAACATCCACTAAACATTGAGTCAAGCAAAATATTTAAGAAATTTGATCTCATCCCTTAAAACTAGTCTCCTGAATCAAAATAAACTTAGCAATGATTGAAGTTGATATGTAGAGCTTTTCATAAAACTTGAAAAATTCCCCAACTATCTAATTCCGCCATGGAACCTATTCTAAAATTTGAATTGTGACACAAAAACAAAGGACCATTAAAACTATGTACAAACATGGAAAAGCATACATGTTCCAAGAGAAAACATGCAGAGTGTGCACAAGAACTTGTTTTGCAATACGCAAACCTAATCTACCCTACTCAAACCAAACGCAAAGGGATATAAACAAAATTTCCCTTCCTTCCCTTCCTTAAAAATACAGCCTTGTGATTATTTTTGTAACAAGATCACATGGTGGAAGTGAAATCATATCATGCACTTTCTTATTGCTCAAAGTATCAACTATAAAGATAATGAGTACCTCCTCAAGTTACTATGCATTAGTTTTTTTGAGGTTTTGAATAAACCTTTGATTTCTTGATTATTTTCCTCATGATCTAAAGTGAGCATGACTAGTGACAACTCAAAATTTTACTCCAAACTAGTGAAATATATGATTAGGAAGATATTATTTTGAACTATATGGCTGATTTGCAGGGGTTTTCCAATCTTCTTCATATTTGGCTTCAAAAATAGAGCTAGCAAAGTGATGCATTTCTCTTTAGTTGAGATATATGTGAGATTATCTAGAATCAGTTTATCTTTCTTTTGTGTGGAAATTTATATTTCCACTTTTATGTGTGGGTTTCCTTCATCCTTATTCTCTACCCGGCATGAGTTTCTACCAAAAGTGAAGTAAGTTCAAGGCATGCAGAGAAATATGGGTCATTGCACTCAATTGTTTCACCTTACTCACTTGGAAAATATTATTCCCTCACCCATAGATGTCACAAGTGTTGAAAAACACTTTCTCCTAATCTAGCGTCCCATTTTGATTTTTCGCCATCAAATTCGCATGTTTTTTTTCAACTAGTTTCCTCCCTTTAAGGATTTTTATCTTTTTCATCCTCCTAATAAAATTCACACTAATATTCAACAAATCTAGATTTTTATCCTTGGCGGAATCGATTGTAGATGAGGTATTCGGAGAGGATGCTCCTTAAATTCACTTGCAAGAAAAGATTATTTGGGATCTTGATGGATAGAAAAACACAATGTTCATTCATGTACAAAATTAATCAAAATATAACAACAATTCACCTTACCTTACTCTTCATTTTGAGGATCATTCCTTGTCTAATAATGGCTTATTATTTCATATTTGATCAAATTTCCTTAAATAGCTTCATTGATAATTATATTCATGCTCCATACCCTAACCCCGATGTTATTTCAATCCTCTAGCAGATCACTCTTCATTCAATATTACTTGGCACATACCTTACTCACTTTTCTCTTCAAGCTTATCCATTAGGCCCCCTTCCTCAAACATGCCAAATTTGGGTTTTAGTTTGTTTCATACTTGATAAAAGATTAACCTACCACATACATAGATATAAGGGTGGGATAACATATGACTTAAATAACACTTATATTTATTATTTAGTTAGTCATTAGGTATAAACTAATAATAATGAAGGGGTATGACCTTTCACAATCATACCTATATATGGGTGAGTAATTCCTCCCCATAGGTGTGAAGAGTATGAGTTAGTGTCTTATTGTAAGACTTAGGAGGTTTCCCCCTTGAAGTGGCTTAATAATATATTATATATTTTGACATATTTGTATTTATATTCAAGTAATTCCATTACATCTGGTATCAGAGCATCAATTTTAGCAACGACTTATTTTTTCACTTTAACTTAAAAAAAGTTGTCAATTTTTTAGATATTGTTTTACCATGTGTGAGGATATATTTATTATAAAGCTTCAGTAAAAATTTCAGAATTTTTTTTTGCGGTTTTGTGAAATTTATTGCATATATACCATTTTTCATAAAAATCATCTACATGCCGCATTTTTGGAATTTTTCTGAATTTATATATTTTGGAAATCCCTTAAACTTTCCGTATAATTCAATTGTAAACATTTTAAAATTTTAGGTCATCTACATTGAGAAATTTTTGGTCAAATTTATTCAAATAAGGAAAATTGAATTGTGTAAGGGCAATCCCTTGTTATGGCAGGTCCACAAACTAGGGGTAAGAATAAGAATTATGATACTCCAGGTAAAACACCTTATAAATATGATATGGAATCAGAAACAGGGATAGATAGATCATCTACTCTTGGTTTTTCCTTGATGGATCATAAAGTGAGCCAGATCGAATATGATATGCATAACTTACAATTGGATATGAACACTAAAGTGGACCAGATCAATCAACACTTAGATGATCTTATGAAAAAACTCATTCCAAACTTGAATGTTTCTCAACCTCAACCAACTCCAACACATATTTATACACAACCAAACCATGGTGGATCTTCTACCCATGCCAATGTATATAACAATGCACAATAGGGAAGGAACATGTTTCCAAAAGTAGAAATGCATAAGTTTGATGGGAAGGATCCAGTAACTTGGATCAATTAGATGGAGAATTTTTTTATGTACATCAAATACCTTGTGGACAAAAGGTTATAATGGCATCCTTATATCTTGAGCCAGATCAGTTCATTTGGTATAGATGGATTTGTACCCAGAAGAAAAAAATGTCTTAATGTCACTTGGTCAGTACTCACAGATGAAATGCAATTGCACTACTCCAATAATGTAACAGAAAACTACTTTAGCCAGTTATCCAAGTTACGAAAAATGGGGATAGTAAAGGATTATATTCAGAAATTCTAGAACTTATCCTTAAGGGTGGATGATATCTTTGAAAACAACCTAAATGATTTGTTCTTAGGAGGCCTGAAGGATAATATCCAATTGGATGTGCACATGTTCAATCCAAGTTCTATAGCTGAATCCATGATATTTACATGGAAAAATAAGGAAAGAGAGATAGTATAAAGTAGGTATTTCAATACTAATACAAAGGCCATGGGGTCATTACAATTGTTCCCTCACCTACTCGATTGAATCCTCAACAAATTGAAGAAAAAAAAGAAAAAGGTTTATGTTTCAATTGTGATAGAAAATGGACTAGGGGACATAAATGTGCTAAAAATAAATTCTTCTACATTAAAGGGGCCAATGAAGATGTAGGAGATGAAGAGGAAATGAAGGTAAAAGAGGTGACCAAAGATGATGATTTTCTACAACACCATCCTGAGTTGATCAACGTTGAGGGAAATGTTGTTTTAAAGGGGAAGGACATGATAAGAGATTAACCTACCACATGTATAGATATAAGTGTGGGCTAACATATGACTTATATAAAATTTATACTTATATTCATTAGTTAGTTATTCATTAGGTATAAACTAATAATAATGAAGGGGTATGACCTTTCACAATCATACCTATATATATGGGTGAGTAATTCCTCCCCATAGGTGTGAAGAGTATGAGTTAGTGTCTTATTGTAAGACTTAGGAGGTTTCCCCCTCAAAGTGGCTTAATAATATATTATATATTCTGGCATATTTGTATTTATATTCAAGTAATTCCATTGCAAATACTCCCTCAAGTAGCTACCCTTCTCAAACACCTCAAAGCATGGTTAGTGGATCACCAAAAGGATTCAAAATAACTAGACTTGCAATGCTTCTCTCCTTGGCACAAAATTATGCTCTTATCCCTTGAGATAATTAATCCTTGGTTCATATGTGGGTGCAGATGTCTAGAAGTTCCTAGAATACCTCCTAAGATTCATTAGTACTCTCTTTCCATCCTTAATATGAGCCCCAAAATTGAGGACCCAACTCCTCTACAACTCCCTAGGGCTCATCTTTTTGCATTTTCCTCTAGAACCCTTGACTAGGTCGTAGAAGGAGGTTTCTCATGCATAAATAATGTTATAGACAACTCCAAAATGAAATAAGGGTGGATCCAAGAACCCATTAGTGTAATCTATATATGTTTCAATTTTTAATCCTTGAATCCATGTTTAACCCTCACTTCCTTTGTAATATGACTCCTTGAATTATGTCTTTGGTGTGCACTTAACTATGTCAGCATACTATCAGCTATAGCTCAAAAATCCACCCTTAAAACATAAAAATTGTTCTTGGTTTACCTCAATTACCTCTCCATTATTATTACTTCCAAGTTTCAAGCAAGTAAACCTTCGTTTGAGGGGTTAAATCTCATACCCTAGCTAGTTCTAGAATGTAGGTCACAGAGTAACCCGAGAGAAGAGAAAATATTGTATCTTCCTTACTTTTTGAGTTTAAGAATATAAAATTCCTCCGAGGTATATATCAACTTATTTCTTGATCCTAACTTTCCAAAGTGGCTCATAACAATAAACATATCATCCTCCATCAAACAAAAAATAGTTTATGTTATATGTTAGGAAAATAGAGTTTCTTCATAGTTAGAAAGATATGGACTTACATGGAAAGAAATAATCTGTGTGCTCGAATCACTTACCGAATTCTTACTACAAATATTTCATGCTCTTTATTCATGTAGTATGGTGCTAAAGAGTCCTATTGTCACCAAATCATTGCACCCCCCGAATGGACCGAGAATTAATCACGACATTCGGTGTGATTGGGACACATGGGATCACCTCTCAAGCTGTGGGACTTGAGCTTGAGGTGAACCTCCAGAGAAGGTTGGCTTCCTCTTCCTAAACTAAACACAACTCTACTTCTAGTGCAGGAAAAATGGCTAACTAGTCCTATGCTAACATTTCATGGGATTAGGGAAAGAGATTGCAAGGAAATAAAATCTATGCTAGAAGTGGTGATGCACCAAGAAAAGGGATGTTCAACTTCCGGAAGGGTTAGTGTGGGTAGGATGCTCACATCATTGGCCACCTTCACCTATTGCAACTTGGAAAGGGTACAAAATACCACAGACTGGAAGCACACATTCCTTCGTTAAACTTTAAACATACACAATAGAAAGATCAACTTTGATTTGATACACAAGATAATTTATCAAGAGGATAATCACAAGCACATGTTAAGCATCTACTTCAGTGATAATAATAATGCAACTTTTAATCAATCAAGGAAAATAGATTCTCACAACTGATGAAAGGTAATCACACTATTCTTTTCACAATATGAAATAGATAATCCGAAGTAAAGGAAAACTAATCAATAATGCCAAGGAATCACATTCACAAAGCATACAATGACTAATCATTCAACACAATAAAATAAATCTTCAAGTGCAAGGTATAACTCTGAATATAATTAAAAGGTTTCAACAAATCTCTGAAAGTACTCTTCCAAGCTTGAAGAGCAACTTCACCAAAAATCTCTAAAAAAATGTCTCTCTAAACAATGGAAGCATTCCACTATTTATAAGTTCTAAATTTAGAAATTACAGTGGGCCTTTAACTAAATTCTAACTAAAAATATAAATGTGATTAATATTAAGGGAACAGGCTCCCATAAAAATAGCAAATTTGTTGAAAGGGTTTGACTTAATCAATCCTGTAACTTTGACCAATCCTAGAGCTTGAACTTGTCCTTTCATGGTCACTTAGCTTTGGCCTGATTCATCTGCATCTCCTTTACCTATAATTTTCTGATTTCCTTCCTCCCATACATCCATTCAATTTTTGTACTCGAAGAAGTGCTTGATAACCCCTAAGTTTCTTCATCTCCATGCCCACATGCATAGTGATTCACTACGTCTGTTGTCTCAATCTCTTTTGTGATCCTGGATGGAAACCTTCAAAGTTTATTTGTGAATTTATTTAGTCTCCTATGAAATTTTGACATAAGACCAGGTCGGTCAATGGAGTCACTATTGAAAGTCTTGGTGACATCATCATCACGCTTCACCAAATATTTGAAATTTTCCTTAATTTGATCCTCAGGAAGAGCATCGATATTTTCATTGAAGAATTTGCAATTGGCATTGTCAAACTCCTCTGAGATGTCATTTAGGGCATCTATAATCTCCACTCATTTCTCCTCCAATTTCTTAATCAGATCTTGTAATACTTGACACTGGAATTCCATGGCCTTTTGATATTCAAAAAATTTAGAGGCATCATCAATCACCTCTTCCTGAAGAAGCAAGTCAGAATCCTCTTCTCTAATGTCACTCCATGTTGCCAAAGTTAAATTTAAATTATTATTATCCTCAGAGAAGGATTCGTCCATCTTAGAAATGGTGGTTTTTACAACCTGCAAATCATTATATATCTCAACTGCTTCCTTGATCAAAGGATTAGCTTAGAATTTTTCCATCCATCCACTCACTGATCTCCCTTTTTGGCCTAGCTTCTTGAGCTCATGATAAGAAATATCATCAATTGTAGATGAAATTTTCATAGCCGTAGTAGTTGAGATGTCAATGGATGGAGTGGGTTGGGTTACTTTACGCAACAGTGTAGTGAGTTGCTCGACCTTGGCCTTGAGCTCATCCTTGGTGGCCTTGTCTTTTTCATATTTCTCCAAAAGGGCCCCAAGAGCAGTGTGTACATCTTGCTTGGCTCCTTCATGAGTAGCCTTCCCCAATGAGAATTTTGATATCTGGTAATCTATTGTTGTGATTGTTTCTTTAGTTTTCCCTCAACGGGGTGGCCACCTCTATCACATGCTCTCCAGATGAATTAACCATCAGACTTGATACGGTTCTTGGTCTCTTGGCCTGTCTTTTGGGCATAGACTCCAATATGCTGAGATCTATAACATCCCCCAGAGGAACCTTTTTCTTTTTCTTGGGAGTTTGTCTAAACAACCATTTTGGTATGGCTAGAGCCGATGAAGATGGAGTGGTAGATCCAATACCTGAAGCATCAGTTAGAGCAAGATCACTAGAAATATCAGCTGGTATTTGAGCAGAGGTAGCAATGATGGAAGGTGTGGATGTAAGGACAGCCATAGGAATTGACAGAGCAATGTTGGGGGTTGTGATTGAGGAAAATGGAAGTGTTAAAGGAAGTGAAGAGGAAATGGGTGACCCAATATTTTCCCCAGCTGATAGAACTGGAAGTGACAAGAATACCTGGGCCATAGAAGGGGATGGGAAAGAAGAAATGATGGTGGAAGTGGAAAGAAATGATATTGGAAGTGATAATGGAGGAAGGAGAAGATGTGATGGATCCTAGATGACACTAGGAGAGTCACTGACTTCAACCACTTCTATCACAGGCAGCATGTGATGTAATCTTGGGAGCAGCAAACTTGGAGAGAGATGAGCCACCAACAACAAATGAAATCTTCTTTGGAATTGTAGGAACCCTTTGAGTCGACCTCTTTCCCTTAGTGGGTGTTGGTTGGTTCATTGCTAGTATAGCCCCTATATTTATAGGTTGATTTTCCCCTTTGGGTGAGATTCCCAAGGTGGTCAACCAACTAAAAGTCCTCTTTAAAATGGGTCCCGCCCTCTCCTTGGTATTACTGCATTCTTCCACATACCAATCAATCCATGGCAGTGGTTGATTGGCAACATTATCGCTCTTGTATGATGAATCCAAGACCTCATCATTGTCTTGCATGTCCTTTGGCACATCAGCCAAACCAAATTACCGAACTTCGTCAAGGGTTAATATTTCATAATCCCTTTGTTGCATGATGTATTCATCTTGAAAATGAATCCATATATCTTCTAATTGGGGTATGTGAGCACTGGACCGACCTGTCTCCCCAAACTTACCCCAATAATAAAAATTAGTCCGCAGATGAAAGGTCCGCAGGGTTACCTCGCCATTTCTACATCAACATTTTTTTCCTTGTGAATATTTGGGCAAGAATACCTGCCAATTAAAATAGGGAAATGCATTCCCACTTTGTGATGCTTGTTTTGGATTTGATGATAATCCAAAACTTCTCGAACTAATTCCAATAGAATCCATTTATCAATGTGACACCTCAAAATTTGATTGTATAATTCTTTATCAAAATGATAGAGGACGACAACGAAAGAAAGCGTTGTTGACTCTTTGGAAATGCCTACTTCCCTCATCCAGAGTGAGTTGGGGATAAAACTCATATATTTGGGAGGTGCTGCAAACACCCCTAGTATTCAAACCCGTAAAATCTCCCATAGTAGTAGCTGCATATACCAGGAAAGATGTCATGTAGAAGGTCTTTGTTTCTGACACTTTACCCAACTGATAGTGAATGGTGCTACTAATATGCTCCCCCATCGAGATAAACTCATTCTTCTTAATAGTTTCTATGTACAAAAACATCCATTCTGGAATTCCTTTACAAAAGGAAGACCTGAAACTCTGCTTAATAATAGCACAATAAGATCGTTGACTTCCTGAATAAAATCTAATCGATGCATAGTTTTGGGTAATTTGGAAAATTCTTAGCCAGATAGGATTTCATCATAACCTTTGAGCATACTTCCTCTTTCTTATCCCAATGTTCCACTACTATTTCGGTGAAATTGTGGCATAATCTTGAACGTCTGGAAGTTTAAGCAGATCCTCGAAGAAATATGGGTCCAAACGGATTACCACCTTATCATCACTATCCCTAACTAACATGGAGTCCTCGTCAAGTGGGCTATTGTAACTAAGACAAATTCTAGGAAATGCATAGATGCGGGAAAACCAGGTGGCAAGGGCAAGACCACTGTCGTAGATGGCCTGCATCCATGGTTTCTTGTTTGGAGCCTTTAATCTCTCCTAGAAATTGGGAAGATCAATTTGTCCTAGATCAGTGTCCCCAATATTTCCTAAGTTGGAGGACAGGTAGGATTGGGAGAAACCCCAAGAAATGAGTATTTCATCTTCTCTTTTCCCTTTGAAGTGGAAGTAGACATTAAACCCTATGTTTCAGAAGTTGAAGTTGTAGAAATTCTGAAAACCTAAAAGGAAACCTCTAAAATTCTAAATTGGAAAAGTTCTGAAAGAAATCACTGAATCAAAATCCTCAAAATTTTCTTGAAGGAGTTTCCTGAATTGAAATTTCTTAAACCAAAAGTTCCAAAGAAAATCTCCAAAACCAATTTGTCCAAAAATAAAATTTCTGAAACTAATTTACCACTTAATGATCTTCTAAAGGAATTCCTTGAAGGAATTCTCTGAATGAGTCTCTCTGAACAAGTCTGAGGAATTTGCAAAATGATGTTAAATCACCAAAGCTGGAACACGAGAAATGAAAAGAAGTATGGGAGGCCTAAAAGGATCCTTTGAACAACCTTGAATACCTGGAGAAAACTCAAAAAGTGAAACATGGTGAACCAAAGGAGTGACATCATAAAAACACAGAGGGAAACCAAAAGGAAAACCAAAATGAGAAGGAAACAGAGGAAAAGATCTAAAACCAAAAGAATATAAACAAAAAACCATACCTTGAAAAAGATGTCGCAAAGTACAAGAATGGAATGTCAGAGAAAATGTGTCAAGTAAAAATTACAAGTAAAAATATGAGTTTAAATAGAAATCCTGATATTAATGGTAAAAATCTGATCCATACAGAGGTAGGTGAAAATTAATTGCATGTAGAATCTTTGAAGGTTCTAAAACTTGAAAACCTAAAATTTTGAAAATTTGGGATTTGGACTTGAGGATTGGGAGGCAAAAAGACGAATTGGTGATGGAAAAGTCTGAAACCCGAAAGTCTAAAAATTTAGACTTTTAGAAATTCAGACTTCAGAAAAAAATTCAAGTGAAAATCCTAAAAATGAATTAGAGAACTCCAAAACCCAAAAATTCGGGTTTTCAAACATTTGGACTTTGGAAGTTCGAGAGGGATTTAAACAAAAAGAGCCAAAAGTCCTGAAACCCAAAATCTTGAAAGTCTAAAAATTCAAAGTTTCGAACTTTGGAAAATTTCAAATGAAATTCTAAATCCAAGCTAAAAAACTTTAAAAGAGGAAAAACTCCAAAGTCTAAAAATTGAAAATTTTCAGATTCTCGGCCTTAGCAAAAAAATCATTGTGTGAGGATTTCTTTAAAAACATTGGTCTGACACATAGCTTTCTTCCGGGTAGGTTAAATGGTTAACAAGACCTTCACCTTTTTCAACAATCAAACCCATTTTAGGGCGGGGTTTTCCCAAGAACACACTATCATGCAAGAGAACATAACCATGATCTGGCTTCAACCCCTTTGCATTTACTTATCAATACCTTCACTCACTCACCCAACTATTAAGGACTCTTATACACGTTTCCACAAAATATATCAAGCATAGATTTTCCATATCGTTGATCACAATCATAACCACCTCAAAGTTTCACATGAATAGACATTACATCATAATGTACACCTTCCCAAATATTGGAGCACATTACCATCTCCATTAATTGGGGATTACTCAACATGATTCTAAACTCATAAATCATGCCCTCTAGACCATGTAGAGATGCTCAAAATTGTCACAAAGTTAACAAAGTACAAGAACTATCAACAAAAATAAATGTATTAACACTTACAAGCTCACCACTAAGATTAAGATCACCTTGTATTCATTTTGAGATAAAATTCCTCTACATGCATAATTACAATGCATTAAAATCATACAAAGATTATCACAATCTGAGTTAACCCAAAAAGCATGCAAGAAACCAAAAATACTTAGTTTTTCCTTTTCCACTCTTCTTGAAACTTCACAAATTATTCTTATATGAATATGAATGACTAAAAATAGTTACATTATCACTCATATACTCTCCTTATCACGCTTACTCGGGTTGTTTGGCTCATTCAATCAGTACAAGTATGATGAGATTCCATTCAAAAAAGGGGTTACTTAACATGTCTAAATTTAGTATAACTAGCTCATGACATGACATATGAATCTAGAAATGTCATAATACCCTTATTTCCTCATTCCACCTGTTACATAATTTCCAAGTTTTAATAACTCATTACAACTCTCAAACTCAACCCAAAATGGAAAAATATTTAAATATTACAAAATGGAGGAAAACTAGACTAACCAAACACACACACTGACACCTAATGACCTATAAGATACTTCTATCACACTCGACACACTAGAATAATATCCTTATGACTTATTTCTAGGATGTTCTTGCATCATACTCTAGGGTTTGGAAAGATTAGTCCTCGTAGCTTAGTCTTCTTCTTCTTTTTCCAATTCCTTTGCTTCTTCATCTTTACCCCGACCTAATTTTCTCCTTCAACTAGTTAATCCTTTTTTCTACATTCATGTTCCTTTCTTTAATTTCATATTTCATTTTATATTCATAAATGAAGTATGCTTCTTCACTGAGCTTTTTCTTCTCCAATTTATTATTTAGTCATCATATTTACTTCATGAACACATTGTTTCTTCTCTTCCTTGATTACACCTGATTTTCCATGAATTTTTCTTCTTGCTCACCATCCACTTGCTTTTTCTCATTCATATCATACATTTATTCATTCTTCACCTCCATTTCTTGTCTTATACTTGCAATGTATTCTCCATGCTCCAATTTTATCCTAGCACTCATCTTGACTTTCATCTCTTCCTCTCCACTAATCCATCTCCACATGCTTATGAGATCTTTCCATGACCTCATCATCATACTAAATATTTCATTATCAATTTGAGATGATCCATAGTGAGCTTGATATGTCCCACATGAGACTTCTTCGTCTATCTTGTCTTCACTCTTGTTCTTTGTTTCTTCATTCAAGGAATATTTTCTTTCCTCATCTTCTTCTATTTATGTACCTAGATTCACACACTCAAAGACATAGTAAGATTTAAAACCTTGAATATATTTAGCCCTTGAGAATCTCCATTAATGAGATCTTCCTCTTCATCATCCTGTTGCTTCACTTCATCACTCTCTTCTTCATACACTACTTCTTTGTCAACTTCTTTTCTTGTTTTCTCATCCTATTATCTTTTTGTCTTATCTCTTTCTCTTCCTCATTATCAACTTTAATGGCCACTTAACTCTCTTCTTGATCACTATCCCAACTGGTTCCTCTACTTCTCTCTGGGCTTTCTATCAGCTCCAACAATTTTCCTGTATCCATCTTAAACTCTTATATCTCCTCTTGCATCTTCAACTCTCTCTCTTTTTCCAACTGCTTCTTCCTTTCCTCTTTTCTTTTCCTTTCTTTCTCTTCTTATCCCATGTTGTTGTGATTCAATATCTCTAGCAATATCTTATCCATGTCAACTACTGGTTCTACTTCCTCTTCATTATATGTGGAATTTTATCTCTAAGGTCTAGTAGCCCTTTCTTCCATCAAACCTCTTCTTTCGACACCATATTTTCCACTCTTAGTTGCTTCTCTTGCTCTCTCATCTTCTCATGTACTTTTTTGACTTGAATTCTTCTCTTTTAGCTACCAAATTCTTCATCTAGTGTGTACACCATAATGCATAGACATTGCATCACAATGTACACCTTCCCAAATCTTGGATCACATTACCATCTGCTTTGATCAAGGATCACTCAACATGATTTATAAAAACTCATAAATCATGCCCTCTAGACCATGCAGAGATGCTCAAAACTGTCACAAAGTTAGCAAAGTAAAAGAACTATCAACAAAAATCAATGTATTAAAACTTGCAAGATCACCACTAAGCTTAAGATCACCTTGTATTCATTCCGAGATTAAAATTACTCTACATGATGATGCATTAAAATCATACAAATAACTATCACAATTTGAGTTAACCCAAAAATCATGCAAGAAACAAAAAATAATTATTATTTTTCTCCTTTTCCACTCTTCTTGAAACTTCACAAATGATTCTTATCCAGATAGGAATGACTGAAAATAGTGACACTATCAGTCATATACTCTCCTTCTCACCCTTACTAGTGTTTTTTTGCTCATTATTTGGTCGATTATAAGTATGATGAGATTCCATTCAAAAAGGGGTTACTTGACAAGTCTAAATTTAGTATAAATAGTTGATGACATGACATATGATTCTAGAAAGGTCCTAATACCCCTTATTTCCTCATTTCACCTGTTACATAATTTCCAAGTTTTAATAACTCATTACCACTCTCAAACTCAAGCCAAAATGGCCAAATATTTAAATATTACAAAATTGAGGGAAGGATCCATTTGAATTTTTGAAAGCCCCGCAACTATACTAACCACACACATGTTGACACATAATGACTTATAACATACTACTATCACACTTGACACACTATACTAATATCCTTGTGACTTATTTATAGGATACTCCTGCGTCGGACACTGGAATTTTCATTTTATCAATTGGGAATCCAAATGATCCTCCAAAACATATACTTATCTTTATAGTTCCTCCTCTCCATGGAAAGAGAAAACATCATGATCTACCATCATGAGAAATTCCTCCAAGTGCTAGATAACATAAATAACACGTCAATTTTATCGGTATTAAGTGTAAATATCTTCATTATTATCCCACAATGTGTGCCAAAAATGTTAACTTAGAAACAATACACCCCATGAATGACCATCAAAAAATTTGTTGAACCTGGGACTATCTCTAAGTGTGGGATTTACAGCTTGAGATAGACTTCTAGAGAAGGTTGGATTCCTCTATTTTGTATATTAGGAGAATTCACATAACACAATATAATCTAATGTTAGCACTACTCCTATAGCTAACATATAGTAACACATCTAAGGAACTAGGGAGAGAGGGGAGGAAGAGATGTGAAGATGAAAATATTAAGCTAAAAGGGGTGTGGCTATAGCACCATAAAATAAGGGGTGATCACTCTCCATAAATGGAAGAAAGGGAAGAAAACATGTGAGGAGAGGGAAGACAGGCATGCCACACACCCAAAACCACATAGACTAACCTATCTCACACATTAATAATGCACGAGAGATGGAGAAACATGCAAATGTGACATGCGCAACATGCCAAATAGGGAAATAGAGACGCAAGATTTCAAAAATGTAAGTGTGTGGTAGAAAGAGAGCCATAACATGATATTTATTGCTTAAAGGATCGATAGTTAGTTACATCAATGGTAGAAGGAAAAAATACATTACAAAGACCAAATCATTAGCTTTGAAACTCATGGTAAGTCGAGACACCATCTTATCATCGTTCTTTTACAAAAAGAGGATGCATTTTACAATGGACAGTTCCATATTTATGGGAAAATGAGGAGAAGAGAGAAGGAGAGAAAGGATCTAATAGTAGAGTTTAAACCACTAAGGATCAATCACCATAGATGCATCTCGATAGAACTCTATTTTCACTACAACATTCCATCATATTTGTAGGTCAAAGAAGACAATGCCCATACTTCATTAAATTTTGGTTAGTGGAGTGGTTGAACATTGATTTTTAAATTAGGCATAGCTCCTATTTGCAATCCATATACTTTTTATGTTTCATGGTTTCCCATGGCCTACACACCCTAAAGATGATACGTGGAATTATTTTTAACACCCAAAATACATTAAAACATATATGCACTCTCTTTTGTTGTGTGAAATGTCTAATTGTGGACATTTTTTATGTTTTGCGGCCTCCAAAATTGTCCCATGGTTATTCCTTATTGTGAATCTTTGAGTGTTTCACACTTTGCTCTTGTACTTTATTGATATGTTGTAGAGGTATTCTTTCTTCTTACTTTAAATTTCTATGTGTGACTATGTCCCTTCGTTCTATAGTTCTATAAGAATTTACTGAGAATCACTTCAATTAAGAAACCCATGGGGTAATAAGTTAGTGTCTCATGTTTTCAATCTTAGTCACATTTGAATTTTTTTCCTTTTCCATATGGTTCCTTGGGGTACCTTCTACCTATGATGGACTTCATCCTTGGTTATGTAAAATTGAAAAATTCCACGAAATGCTATGTGTTTGAATTATGTGTGATATTGTGGTTTTGCATACCGTAAAGCACTAATATTCTCATTCCTTTTCTCACTCCGCTAACCTCTCCCTTAGTCAAATTTTTACAAAAATTCAAGCATGAAACATCGCGGTGCTCTAACTTTTCTTTGACACTTGAGAGACTGATTTGGTAGCTACGAGAAGATTGGCTTCAGATAATGCTATGGAGGTATTTTAAATTTTGTGATGTTCTAATAACAAAAAAATCTACCTAAGTCTCAAGAAATCATTCCTTTTCTTGGTGGGTGTTTGGGACCCGCAGAACACAACATTTTCACACTTCGTAGAAGAATGACTTTGTGTCCTTAAGATTTTCCTAACAAAAATTTGGCCAAGTTCCTTTTTAATGAGTTGTACAAAATTACATTGAGGTGTAATTTTAGATAACATGATATTCACATAAGATTTTGAAAGGAACCCTCTATTGGAATCACAATCAACTAAGAGGGGGTGAATCAGGTCCTTTCAAACTTTAACAATTTCAATTTAACTTTTATGAATCATTAAACATTCAACTACTCATTAAGTGATATTAAAAATCATATAACAACCATTCACATGATCATAACAATGAGATAATACACAAATAAAACAATATGTAAGTGGGAAAACCTAAAGGGTAAGAAAACCCATGAAACCTTAGCTTATATTACAAAAATCAAGGACTTGCAATAATATTATACATCTTGTAATATTTGTTTAGTGAAGTACCCACTTCACAAGGAGCACCAATCCCTAAACCTTTGTTGATATGACTCACAAAAAAATGACTCCTATGAATATTACACATCATAAGAGATTTTTAAAATATAATATCACTGATAATATGATGCTAACACAACTGATAGTGATCACAAAATTTAGCTCATACACCTTCAAACCCTCTTCAAATTCACCTTCTCCTACTTCGCTCAAACTTGCTCTTTCATGGGCTGATTGGAAAATTCCTTTGCATTAAATATCTTCAAGACCCTTCATAAATTCAAATGGTCTCTCAGATCTATCTTGATTCCCTCGTACCTCTTTCACACTCTAACCTAGCTCACACTTTTTCCCTCTCACAACACTAGTTCAAAATGAAAAATTACATGCACTTTTATACATGACACAACTCAAAAACATAAAAATGTCAGCCATGAACCAAGAGGTAAGTCATATCAACATGAAATAGCATCTACAACATCATATAAAATCATGAAAATGACCCATATAGGTCAGAAATGCTTCAAGACACAAGATAAGCCCAACTAGGCTCAAAACAAGCAATCCTCCTTTACCAAGAAATTCAAGGACTTTAATGGCTTAATAAATATTTTTAAATACTCCAAATTATGCTCACATGTCAAAAACAACATCTCAACATCATCCATTAACTCAAGGAACTCTGCATCATCCATTCTTTTTACTTTACCACCTAATAGGATTATTTCCTACCCAAATCAGGCACTTGAAAGAACTAGTCTTCATAAATGGAGTCCAAGATCACACCAAGACAACTCAAATATTACATGTATCCACTCACTAAAAATCCAATGACATTTAGAAAACTTATAAACATACTAGACCTCATGAAACAATCAATAATGCAAATTGAACCACTTCTTCTCTTCAACAAATTGAATTATCCATGAACTAGTTTTTGAGATGATACCTTCTTGCATCCTTTCTGACACTTTCAAGACTTATAAAATAATCATCATTTAATTTCATCCCTATTCACTCTCAATGGGATATCCATCATCAGATAAGACAAAAAAATTTATCTTTTACATCAATCTTCTCACTAAAGCAATGTTGTCTGAACTACCAAATTAGGTCAACTTGTGACCTCAATCATGTCACCTTAAATGATTTACACAGCTCAACCAAAGCATAAAAAACATCATATGAGATGTATACAACACCTCCAAGTGCATTAAACTTCATCACCATTCCACAAGTTCTCAAGCACTTACATTCACCAAGACTGCTAAAATTTCCCTTTTGGCCCAAAAACTAGTCAATATGTTTTGACTTGTGCAGTCATAAAAACACCTAACCAATATATAAATTGACTTAAAACATGTACCATATCTTCCATATATCTCATAACACTAAATTAGTCATATGGTCTAATGGAAAACCTAAGAGTAAAATATTATTTCCTAGAAACAAGCATATTTGTGGGCTCCACTAAGTGTCATGACCTGAAACCACCACCATTTGAAAGCTAGGAGAGTCCTATCCATCATCCAATCATCACATTTGATGATAAAATAACTTATGTTACCAAAAAAAAAAAAATTCCTCCATCACTATCAAACTAGGGTTTTAGAAGGGTTTTGACCTTCTTACCTTCTTAACAATTGTTCATAAAAGATAGGGCCTTATTTAACCTTATTATCTCCATCATCCATCATCCCTAAATGGATCATGTTCCCATAAAAATTTTACACGTGTCAACCAATTCCATTTCTTTGATATCGAGCTAGAAAATGTGTTTTCTAAAACCCGTCTTTCTCAAAACACTATATCTTGCAAAATTATCAACATGATGACTTGAAATTATTCTCACACATCTATTCATCATATCCAATCATCATTATTTCTCAAATAGGTTTTCATCTTCACCACCACTATGAATTTCATGACTAGGCCTTAGGGTTTATCCTAGTGCAGGTCACAATAGTGTTCTAAAACTATAACCATGCATAAAACCTCTAAAAACTATCTCTACATGTTGAATATAGTCTGGCATATGCTCATGAGTGTATCCAAGGGCTCACACACTCCTACAATAGAATATCATACTCCAAAAGGCATCCAAACACTGATATTAGGTCTATTTTATACCTTGAACAAGTAGAAGGACACCATATCTCTACTTCCAAGCTATCCAAAAGGACATAACACACTTGAGACATCATGTCTCAATCACTTGCATGCCTCATAAGGTCTCAAAGCTATTAAACTCACTCTCATGCTTCATTTTCCTCTAAACACCTAGATTAGGTTTAGGTGATTACCTACAAACCTTGATTTAACCTTGAAACTAATCTCTAAACCTTTATGAGTACTACCACACACTCTTCACATGGTCATCATGCCTTTACCATGCTCCTCAAGCCACCATGCAACTCTGTTCTCTATGTACCATCACCTAGGCTAGCTAGGTCACCTTATTAGGCCTACTAGGCCAAGCCATTCTCACCATATTCATTCTTTCCATCATGCTACAACTTGATTGACCATGTAATTATCTTGAAAAACATCTTCAAACACTCTTATATAATCATATTTTTCATTAATGAGATTTTACATCAATGACAACACTCTAAAGCACTCATGACAACAATCTCCCACTTTGTCATTGATGGAAAACCACCTAGTTTTTCTCCCCCTTTTTAAATTATTGAAAAATAATACTTGTAGCTCATGATTTTATTCTTCTTCAACCTCTTTGGAGTACCTTTTAGCTGGAAACATAAACCAAAGTCTTCACACAACCATATAAACATGTCTTTCTTCACTAACTTTTTTTTTGGCTTCATAAGAACACTTGATCATTGTAGCTCCCCATGGGAAGAGGCACACACTCATGCATACAATCATTATGACCATAAATCATCATTTTATCACCAATTCATACCATTCTCAGTTGACGAATTCATTAAAAATAATTATTTCTACTATGTATTGGCTACTAAAACTATTAGGGATGAGATCCCTAAACAAATTCTTCGTAAAAAAATATCAAACTTACGACAGCTATAGAATTCTATAAGCATCATGAAGAAACTCCTTATATCTCCCTTGTGAAGAAAATATCTCAGTATAACTAAAAACCACAAGATTTCAAGAACTTACCTTGCATACATGTCATGAAAATGAATCAACAACAATAGTATAGTCTTAAAGCCACTTTCTAGATATCACTTCCTTCTTCTCATGCTATCATGACATGTTTGAATTGTAAATTTCTCCACGTGTAATGATACTTGAAAATTAATCAATAACCCTATCAAACAAGCTCACTCGGTATCTTGGATACCTACTAGGGAGATCGATACCATCTCCTTTGTCTCATAGAGTCTTCACATGCTTGTAGCATCTTATTCTGATCCACCATATTGTATTAAACATGTTTAAGATGTATACTCCAAAAACTATGTTTGCAAGTACTATTATTATGTCTTAATAGGCCTTATTGTTATCTAAAATCCTTGTTTTAAGTTCATAGACATCTCCCTACCTAAAGAATCATTAAACTACTTTGTAGCACACCATTGCAGAGCTTCAACAATATTTAGTACTCTAATGAAGTTCATTATCCATTCATAATGCAAGAAACCCAAGATATAATCCCTACAAGCATATTTAAACTCACATCTCAAGGATGGATATCCCTCAATCTCAAACTCAACTTTATTCACCATCACAAAGCACTATGAATCCTTCATACATAGTAAATGGCATGGCATGCTTCATTTTACTACTCATATATCTCTTCAAGTAATAAGACTCAAACAACATACCTTGGCTTAAATCACTAACCTTCATCAAGGTTCAAATATATGTTCTAGGCATTTATAGCCTTACAAACAATCTGAACTTTCACATACCCTATGTGAGACACCATTTTAGACATTAATGACCACACACAAACATGTATTCATGATTTTTAATCATGAACTAACTTTTCTACTCCATTGATCTTAATCAAACCTTGTGTAGCTCCATATCACTTCCAAGATGCAAAAACACTCTAGAGAAACATTATGTATGACTCATGGACTAATAACTCAGTATATAGGCCCATTTAACACACTCAAAGACTTATCAAACTTTTATCACTTCGATAATGAACTCAAAAAATAACTATCATTTACAATACTTTGATCATGGGTCCATGCCAAAATGTAATTCTCCTTGCTAGGCCTTTATATCCCTGCAAACCAACTTTTCATCCTATATACATATATGATACAACAATGCAAACATCCAAGCATTCATATATAGGTAGGTAATCATGATTGGAAGTAGAGAACCTCAACATTTGTCCTCACAGGACTATCAGATATTTATGTAATCTTTATGATGCATAACACACTTGATACACTCCAAAACATGGATCAAGGATTGAGACACAACACATGAACTAAATCACCTCATAACATACCTAGAGAAACACCATGTTACCTACTACAAATGGTATGATTAAGTCATCATGTTGAATGATTGATATATTCTTCTTGAGACCAACATCCTTGATCATTTTTAGTACTAAACCTATAAATCCTTCACTTTGATCCTTGATAACCTCACATAAAAATCTTCACAGCTGCAAAAAATATTGAGATAGAATATACAATTCTTCACATGGCTACATATCACCGACAAGGATTGAAGACTTCATTCTCATGAAGACCTAAAGAAATTGGTCAAAATCATCTAACTCCACAACAACTTTCCTTTCAATCTTAGCTATCACTCCTTGAAGGATTGCACTATGGACACTTTCATGAGACCTTAAGATAAGAAAACCTATACACTTCTTTGAGACAAAATGACTTTGCTTGAAATTTATATGAAGCTTGTGACTTCAAATCATACACAATTCACTAGTATTAACAGTTCAAAACCTATACTAATGATTTGAATACTATTAAAAAGGCCTTGAAAAAATAACCAAGAACATACTTTGGACCGATATATGGGAAACACCTCTTTTATTCATGATTTAAACAATATGGATCATCAACTATATAGAGACAACCTTTTATAATCTGAGACAAATTATAGCATGACACTTAACATGTCTTTATCATGATCATAAGACATACCACTTGACTAAGACACCATATTTTATGATAATATTTTTTGAACAAGACAAGTACTTTTCATAACAAAATAGACAAAACTCATTTTTAGCTTGACTAGGACCAAAATTACACATACATTCTCATACTTCAATCACATAGGAGGATGACTCCATGAATCCTAATGGAGACACCTATACACCTGGTTGTGTCTTTAACAAAGAAAAGAACCCAAATCCTCATGAGAGAGGACACCAAGATCTTGCACCAACATATTTAGTTGTTGAACCATTGATTCTCTATCATTCTCATGATAAACTTCTTAAGAAGCAAACAAACCCTTTTGAGAATTTGGATCATTAGTGATTTTAGGCTTTTTATTATTATCAGACCTATCATATCCATTCCTCTTGTAGCTATCATTCTACATCTACAATATCTTGAAATATGACCAACATTATTGAATTTGAAGCTAGAAAGACTATTACCTTGAGAAGATCTATATCTCTAACTCTGTCTAGGTGGACTCTGATAGTAGAACCTAGAAATATGAACAAATCAATTACAATTGAAACATATAACATCATTCACACCTTCATTCTTCAATATCTGTCCGGTGATTATGTAGATAATATCTAGCTATGTGACCCACTTCATTGCAATTAAAACATACAACTTTTCTCTTACCTCCAGTGCTTCATTTTTCCCAAATCTGACTTGATGGTTCATATAGGTAGTATTTGGAAATGTGTCCCTTCTCTTCACAATTATAGAAAACTACATTCCTTGATTTCTCATCTCTATTATCTCTCCATGGGTGATCATTCCTAATAGACTTCCTACAATCTCTTGCTATATGACCAAAATAATTACAACTATAACAATATCCATTGAAATTTCTTTCATACCTTGATGCATTAGGTTGTCTCTGATTGATTTTGACCTCACATTGTTCTTCATCTAATTGTCTCTTTAACCAACAGTATTCTTCCTTAAAATAACATCATCTTTCATGACCTCTTTTCCTTTAAATTTGTCCTTGGCTTTGGCATAATCTTAACTTGGCTCAAATTAGTTCTCATGCTTCTTTGATTCTTATTTGAAGCCTAATCTTGACTTATCACTAGTGTATCTTTCTCAATAGATCATCTAGGTTGCTTGTGTTCTTTTCAAACCTCTAATACATTTTCATTTTTATTGAAGTAATAGATAGCTCTGACTGTAAATACTTCATGACATCACCAAATTTGATACACTCATCCTCTTTATATTTGAGACAAGTAGTAAGAAATCCAACCTAAATTTTTAACTGAGTACACTCCTTTTTCTTCAATCTCCTTAAGATTTTCCTTCAGATTTGGTTCTCCTTACCAACAAGTTTATATCCACCATTTTTAATTTTTTGATTCATGCCTTTTTTACTCCTGACCACATTATTTTCACTACTACTAGAAGGGTTGTTATCTTCATACAGATATTCCAACTTACCCATTAACTCCTTAGCTGAAACTCAATCCACAATCATGGCGCTCACATTCTTCCAATGTATCAAATATTATGTCATTTTTTATTTCTTCCATGGGGTCTAATAAATCAATGTCTCCAACACCAACTTCATAACCAAGTGATCTTATATTTAATTTCATTGTGAATATCCATAGGTCGTAGTTAGTTCCATTGAATTTAGGGCCTTGATATGGAAAAATTTCTTCTCCCATTCTGAACATAAAAATATATTCTTCAAGAGGATCTCTTTCAATTGTTAAAAATTTTCCAAAATTATTTGGTCTAATACCAATTGTTAGAATCACAATGGATTGAGAGGGGGTGAATCATCCCTTCAAAACTTTAACCAATTTCAATTTAACTAGTATGAATCATTAACCATTCAACAATCCATTAATGCAAACTTAACAATATTATAAAACCATTAACATAAGCATAAAAATAAGAGAGTACACAAGAACACAAGATGTAAGTGGGAAACCCTCAAGGGGAATAAAACCCACTAAAACCTTAGATTATATTACACAAAGCAAGGACTTGCAATATTTGTTTCATGAAGCACCCACTTCACAAGGAGAACCAACACCTAAACCATTGTTGATATGACTCAAAAAAAAGAATCCTATGAATTTTACATGTCATAAGAGATTCATAGAATAGAATATCACTAATAATAAATTTCTAGCAAAACCGGTAGTGATCACAGAATTTAACTCATACACCTTTAAACCCTCTTCAAATTCATCTTCTCCTACTTCACTCAAACTTCCTCTTTCATGGGATGACTTGGAAAAATACCCTTAAACTCAATCTTTTCACTACTATTCATAAATTAAAACACTCTCTTGATTATTAATCGATTCCCTCATACCTCTTTCACACTTTCACCTAGCTCACACTTTTTCCCTCTTACAACACTAGTTCAAAATGAACAATTACATGCACTTTTATACACGACTCAACTCAAAAACATAACAAGGTCAGACATGACCCAAGAGGTAAGTCATACCAACATGAAATAACATATAAAACATCATATAAAATCATGAAAATGACCTATATAGGTCATAAATTCACCAAGACACAAGACAAAGCCAAATGAAGGCTCAAAATGAGAAATTCACCTTCACCAGCACTTCAAGGAGTTAAAGAGCTTCATAAATATTTTAAACCCTCAAAAGTATTCTCACATTTCAAACAAAATATATTAACATAATCTATCATCTCAAAGAACTCATCGTCATCCATTCTTTTCACTTCAAAACC
Source organism: Taxus wallichiana var. yunnanensis (assembly GCA_018340775.1). Lineage (NCBI taxonomy): Eukaryota > Viridiplantae > Streptophyta > Pinopsida > Cupressales > Taxaceae > Taxus > Taxus wallichiana. The sequence goes on along the minus strand of CM031237.1, from coordinate 449,307,736 downwards.
TAGTAGGATTATTTCCTACTCAAATAAGGCACTACAGGGAACTAGTCTTCATTAATGGAGTCCTAGATCACACCAAGAAAACTCAAATATTTCATGTAGTTACTCATTTTAAATATAGTGACATTTATAAAACTTTTAATAATGCTAGACCTCATGAAACAATCAACAATGAAAATAGAACCACTTCTTCTCTTTAGCAAACTAAACTTCCCAGAAACAATATTTGGATATGAGACCTTCTTACAAACTTTATGATACTTTAAAGGATTCTAAAATCATTAAATTAGATAAAATTTCATCCCTCTTCACTCTCAAGTGGATATCCATCATTGTCTTAGCCAAAACATTAATCTTCTACATCAATCGTCTCACCAAAGAAGTATTTTCCTAACCAGGTCAAAACTAGGTCAACTTGTGACCTCTATCATGCCACCTGAACTAATTTCCAAATCTCAAAAAAATCATCCAAAACATCATATGAGATGTCTAAAACACCTCAAATGTCATCAAACTTCATCACCATGCCCACAAGTGCTCAAGCACTTCCATTCACCAAGATCACAAATTGCCCCTATGGCCCAAAACCATCAGTTTATTTTGACTTGTGAAGATCATCAAAACACCTCACCAAGCTCTGAAATGGCTTTAAAATGTAGGATATATCCCATGTATCTCATAACACTAAATTAGTAATGTGGTCTAATGGAAAACTTGAGAGTAAAATTTTCTTTCCTTGAAACAAGAAAATCTGAGTGGGCTCCACTAAGTATCATGACCTTAAACCACCACCATATTAAATATATTAGATTCCTCTCCATCATAAAATCATCACATTTTATGATATAATCCATTCTGGTCCCAAATAAGAAATATTATCTTCATAGCTATCAAACTAGGGTTTTAGAATGGTTTTACCTTCTTAACAATCATTCATAAAAGATAGGGCCTCATTTAATCTTACTCCAACTCTAAAACCTTATTATCTCCATGATCCATCATCCCAAAATGGATTATGTTCCCATGCAAATGTTATAACATGTTAACTAATTCCATTTCTCTCATATCGAGCTAGAAAACATGCTTTCTAGAACCTTTTCTTGTTCAAAACACTATATCTTGCAAACTTTTCAACAAGATAACTTGAAATTTTCTCACACCTCGAGGAAAACTTTATGCATCATCTCCAATCATCATTTTTTCTCAAATAGTTATACATATTCACCAACACTAGGAATTTTCGGCATATGTGAGTTTAGGTGTTGTCATTAATGTAAAATCTCATTAATGACAAAGACAATGATGGAGAATCATCAAAAGATGCTTGGCATGATGTTGACATTGTCAATTAGGTGTTGAAACAATTCCATGAGTGGAAAAGGTGATAATTAATTGGTCTAGAAAGCCTAATCAGGTGACCTAGCTAGCATATGTGATATATCATGATGGTTTAAGTTGCATGATGAATTGAGGAACATGGTAGAGGTTGTTAGCATGTTGATTTTCATGTGTTTTCATTGATGTAAAATCTCATTCATGAAAAAAATGATGATGGATATGTGTCAAATCATGCTAGGTAAGTTGATGACATGGACATTTAGGTTTTTATAAGTGTTTGCAAGATGAAATATAGCTTGCTTTGGAGTCTGGACTAATTGCTTCGGAGTATGAATTTCTTAATTCGGAGTCTGAAATGATTTCTTCATAGTCTGACCAAATATTTTGATAATTCTATTGTGACATGTGGTGAATTTCAAGCAGTTGTAGAATGAGGTGAAGGGGTGCAAGTAAAAATTTGAGCATGGTTTACAGGTACTCATCTAGACCCACTCTAGGTGCTTGAAGGCCAAATGGTGCATGAGAGTGAGGTACATGGGTATATGATCTCATGGAATCATGCAGAGGTGTGATACATATTGTCTCAAGTGTGTTAGGTCCTTTTGGAGAGCTTCTAAGTAGAGGTATGGTGTTTGGTTGCTTGGTCATAGTGTAAACTAGGCCTAATCCTAGTGTTTAGAAGCCTATTGGAGAATGATAATCATTTTCAGGCATGTGAGAGATATTTAGGACATTTATGGAGGTATGTTTTGTTTTTATATGATGTAGAGAAAATTTTTAGAAGTTTCATGGTTGGTTACAATGTTGGTTTAGTTTGTTATGGCCTAAAACATGTAAAACCCTAATGCCTAGTCATGAAAATGAGATGGGAAATGAATATGAATAGATATATGAGATGATATGATGATTTGATATATTATTAAAGGGTATTTTTATGTTGTGGGAAATATTATAGGTTGTCATGATGAATATTTTGCAAGATATGAGGTTTATACCAAAATAGGGTGCTTGAGAGTGTTATTTCCAGCTCGAAGTGAGTGAAATGCTCATGGTTTTCCTATGTATAATTTTAATGGGAAGATGATCCTTTCAATAATTTTTAGGAATGGATTTAAGAAGATCTCAGAGTTGGAATGAGGTTAAATGAGGCCCATACTTCTATGAACGAAGATTAAGAAGGTAACTTTGATTGTTATGGATTTGAAACCCTAGGTCAAGAGAGATGGAGAAGAACTTCATGTTAGGTGAAAATAATTGATTATTTATGCTATTATTATTATTTGATGATGTATATGAATCTCCAATTTTCTAGAAAGGTAAGATAGAGCATGTGATGATGAGTGGACCCCACTCAAACAAGTAAGTTTTTGAAGAAGTTCAATTTGGGACAAAGTTATCCAAAGGAGGTATAAAATAAATTAACATTGTATTTATCCTAGGAGTTTGTATTTATTTCCATGATGGTTTAAGATCATATTTGATCTTCTAGAGGGAAAATTATGCCATTTTTATGAATATTGGTCCTAATGTTGTTTTGGGACAGTTTTGGAGCAGCGATTTGAAGATAGACTGGTTGAAAGGCGTTCCATTTTCAGTTAGAAGGAAATGTAAGATGTTCCAAAAATAATATTTAGACATATTTCTATTTATATAATGTTTTTCTCATGATGGTGAGTTTTGATAAGTAAACCATCGCAATTTGTGAAGAAGAAGGTTGTTTTTTTCTAGGACATGATTGTTTTTTCTAGAAGATATAGGTAAATTATGCATAAGATGTATTGCTTGATGCTTGATATCATTTAGAGAGTGAAGAGGGATGAATTTTTTCCTAATGAATACATTTTTAGGTATTGAAAGTGATAGAAATGGTGCAAACTAGTTTCTTTTGTGAAAATACTTTACAGGCAAACTTCGGTTTGTGATGATGAAAAATTGGCATGGTTTACACATATGGATGTTTCATGAGTTATAACCTACATGGGTGTGATCTACAGGTATAGGGTATTCTAATTATTTTTACATTCCATATTTTACATGTTTTTGGTGGTCTTGAGGCCTAAGGGTGAAGACAGGTTCCTAAAAACAGTTGTTTGGTGAAGGATATGAACCTTCTTGGTAGTGTTATGATAAATTTAATTTGTGAAAGATAATTTAAAAAAATGGATGATGTTATTACTTCATATTTTACATTTTTTATAAATTAGGGAGCTTGACTATTTATGGTTATGGGGTTTGTGATTTTTAGCCATCTAGGTGATGGGGTTTTAGTTGTCTTTGAGCTAGTTTGGTGCATCTGTGCATGGAAAACCTACATGGGTCCATTATGAATGTTTTAATGAATTTATTTATATTTTTTTCAGTTATTTTGTTCAAAATTATGATTAAGGTCTGACTTACTTTGTGTTAATTTGAAGATAAGCTTATAAAAGTAATGATTGAGTTCAAATTTGAACTAGTGTAGAGAGAGAGGAAAAAGTGTGACCCAAGTATAAGTGTGTAATAATAGTATGAATGCATAATTTTAGAGTTGATGAAGTGTGTGAAAGGTTGAGGAATGTTATAGATCTTGTGTACAATGATTTGAGATCAAATCAAGTCAATTTTTTCCATGTTTGAGTGAGTTGAAGGAGTGAGGGTTTGAAGTGTGTTTGAAGGAGTTTGGAGCTGAATCTTGTGATCACCATTAGCTGAGTTGTTGTAGAATTTATATAGTGATATTCATATAAAAATATATTATGATGATTCATATTCATGTGATTCTCTTGTTGTGAGTAATATCAACAAGGGTTGAGGGTTTGTGGTCCTTGTGGGGTTAGTGCCTCACTAAAGAAATATCTTGTGATGTGTAATATTCACTTGAGTATTTGTTGTGTGTAATATTAGAAAAATTTTAGTGGGTTTTCTTCCCTTGAGGGTTTCCCAATTAGATATTTTTGTTCCTTATGTACTCCTTCATGTTTATGTTCTTGTGAATGGTTGTTTCTTATTGTTGAGATGTCATTAATGCATGGTTGAATGTTAATGGTGTATAAAAGTTAATCAAAATTGAGGTTTTGAAGGAATCATTCACCCCCTCTCAGTCCATTTTTCTTTCAAAACTTGGTATCAAAGCATGTCCTTTTGGATGATTTTGATCACTTGAAAGGAGATCCTTTGAAGCACAAAAATGGTGAGTCAGCAGAGTGTATTTTCTACCAGCAAGGCACCATTGTTTGATGGTGTAAACTATGCATTTTGGAGTCAAAGGATGAGGACTCACATCCGGTCCCTAGGGTTTTATATATGGAAATATATGGAAGATGGCTATACTATTCCTGATACTCCTCTAACAAGTAATGGAAACAATAATTTTTATAGTGATAATTCAAAGAACATGAATGCTATCATGTGTGATCTAGGTGAATCTAAGCTTGTGAAGGAGATGTGGTGCAATTCAAAAAGTAGTGTGGTAAAAGCTTCAGATATTATATGAAGGAGATTCCAAGGTAAGGATAGCTAAGCTTCAGACTTTTAGAAATTAGTTTAAATGGTATAGAATGGGTGATGATGAGCCTTTTATTGCGTACTTTCTTAGGGTTGACAAGTTTTTCAACACCATGAAATGTCTAGGTGAAGAATTAAAGGAAGAGGTTGTAGTTCAAAATGTTTTGATATCTCTAACACCTAAGTTTGACTCCAAAGTTTTTACCATTGAAGAAGCTAAGGATTTGACTCTCTTGAAAATGGATGAGTTTCATGGAACCCTAACTACATATGAGATGGGGATTCAGAGTGATAAACCTATCAAGAAAGAGATAGCCTTCAAGGATGAGAAGAAGAAAAAGGGTAAGAAATCTAGGGATGATGATTTTTATCATGAGATGGATGATGATGAGTTGTTTTACATGATTTATAGAAGACTAAAATTTAGATCAGGTAAGTACAAAGGAAATCTCCTTTTAAATGTTTCAATTTTTGTAAGGTTGGTCATTTTGCAAAAAAAATATTCTCATAAGCACAAGGAAGAGAATGAAGAAAGTGATGGCTAAGATTACAAGAAGGCTAATAAGTTTAACAAAGTCAAGAAGAGTTTGAAGAAGTCTTATTATAAGAAGAAGAGAAAAAGAGGTTATATACAAAATAAGAGTGTTATTCATATGAGAATAGTAGCATTGGTGATGGAGTATTGATTCGAATCTAAATCGAACATGAATGGGTTGTTAATGAAGTCTTATTCATGACCAAAAATGTTATGAGATCCATAAGTGAAATTTCAATGTTGTTTAGTGACAACATGCAATATAATGAAGAAGAAGAATAAGATGTGTATGATGCTCAATTGGCATGTGTTCAAGTTGAGCTAAAACATGCTTTGAGAGGAATTTCAAGAACATAAAGACTCAAGTCAAATAATATGAAATAAAAATTCATTAGCTTGAAGAGAAACATTGGGATGTAACCAAAAATCTTGATGAAATGCTAGAAGAAGAAATCTATAGATTCGATGATTACCATGACTCTAAACTTGCAATCTAAGGAATAATATGTGGCTCTTCTTCAAAGTGATATATCTGATGCATCTAGTAAATAAAAATCATTTCAGAAGTTTGAGAAAAGATTTAAGGATCTTGATGATATCTTGAGAAATCGGATATCAACATGTGATAGAGAAGGTTTGGGGTTTAGTGATGACCTTGAGGGAAAATAAATATGCAAGATGATAGTGTTACAAGAAATATGGATGGAAAGAAGGATAAAAGAAGGAGAAATCCACCCAAGACAATGTGAATAAAAATCCTATTAAGTAACCTAATGCCTCAAGACCTATGAAAATATATTTCAATGGTTATTGTTTCACATGTAATGGTTTTGGTCATACACCTAAGGATTGTATAAGATTTGATAAAGATGATCACCCATGGAGGGATAGTAGGAGTGAGAAAGCTAAGAGTGTACTATGCTATAATTTTCATGAGAGAGGTCATACTTTTAGATATTGTTTGGATGAACCATCAAGTAAAAATTGGAGCAATGAGGGTACAAGGGAAGGAGTAGAGTTGTGTGTTTAAAATGAAATGGGTTTGGACATGTTTCTAGGAACTGTTATGGACCTACAAGGGAAATAAGGATATTTCAAGGTCATAATATTCATGTTATAAGTAAGAATAGGTCTTGGGAACCAAGAGCAATCAATCTAGGTACATCAAGAGCTAATATGAATGTAATAAAAAGGTGTGTCTCAGAGTACTAATTAGAAACAAGACGAAAAAGTGAGGTACATGTGTTTAAGAATGAATGGGACTTCTTAGGTATCTCTTATATATTGATCATGAAAGGTCATGCCTCTACTAGGATTCTTAGAGGTATATTGATCCATATGAAGCATTGAGAAGAGGGGGAGCTAGTTGATTAAAGTATGTTGATGTATGTAGAGGTCTTTGCATGATGACAAGGTAGGTCAAGGTGTGTCACCAATTTTTCAAGGTATGTTGTCTAAATGTCAAAGTATGTTTTTGGTCTTATTTGGTTCATTCAAGTAGTGAAAATTGTATTAATAATGTCAAAAGGTCTTTAAGTTTATAAAATCATGTATTCAAGACTATGTTTCCACTTTTGAAGTTTATAGGTTGAGTTCTTGAGTAGTACAACAATGTATCAAGTACTAAAGGTATGGTCATGATCTGTATTGAGTTTCTCTTAATCCAAGTATGAGTCATGATATGAAAGCTATGAGTTAATATGTTGGTTGATATATCAAGGTACCAAGATAAGTTTGTGCATGATGATCAAGGTCTGTAAAGCATGTCAAAGTCTGAGTATGAAAATAGTGACACAAGAAAGTAGTAGTCTTGATTATGTCATGTTATGAAGTCAAGTTGTTGTGTCATGTCAAGAGAATAGAGTAATGTGTAAAAGGTTTTTCTCTTAGTCAGTATGCATCAAGAGACATTTTTATGAGTGTCACTAGTCTAAGCATGTCAAGTGTGTGTAATTCAAGAGATGTTACATGAAATTATGAAAAGGAAGGTATCAGATGAAAAAGGAATCATAAATCCTAGTTTAGATAAAAGTACAAGTTTGATTAAGACTGTCAAATTAGAAGGTAAGTACGGTGGTTATTGAAAATGAGTTTCTCGGATGGTGCTTTACAAGTCAAAGTATTTTTGACTCAAGTATGAATGAGACTTCAAACTCTACTATGAAGTTCTATAAGCTCTTTTTTTTAAGTTGGTTGGTTGTGTTTGATAAGCCTAAGGTAGGAAAGGTAGAGAAGAGATAATATTTCTTATGAAAAAGATGTTGAATCATGTGAATTTGACACGAAACACTATGCTACAAAGAGTATGTTATAGATGTGAAGGCTACAAAAGGAGTTCTAAAGATTTTGGTGATAATTTAAATGAATGAATGTGTGAAGAATGACAGAGGTCTTAAGTATGCAAATTTGAAAAATGAAGGATCAAATTTATGCATCGTAAAAAATGTGACTATTAGTGGCCAAGGTTGAAGTATCTTAAGGAGTTAAGGTTTATATTGATGCAAGCGATAAGCAGAGAGTTGGTTGTGACTTATATCTGATTGATACTATTGTAAATAAGAGTTCAAGTTCATAGAATGTAAAACCTAGCCAAAAACCAACAAAAATCAATCCAATTTAGCCCAGATATAGCTATAGGTCTTTGAAGGTCTATTAAATCAAGGGGATCTATTTTTTAGCATTAATCAAATGTCTTTAGTGACAAAAGAACTTTGAAGGCTGGATTTAATTGTATATGTGCATTTTCATTGACAAATCTTGTGTAAAGACAAAAATGTGAAGCTAGGAGAGTATCAGTGTCCTAAAAATTTGTTCAAGTTTCATGATGATAGGGTAGAAAGTGAAGTGAAGAGAGAAAATGGTGTCCTAGAGGAATGAGTAAGATTTTTGAGCTAAGGGAGATTGTAATCACCCTCAAGCAAGTGATTTAGATGTCAATAAGGTAGGAAAGGTATATTAATGGATGTTTGCAAGTATAGTAGAAAGGAGAGTAAGTCATATGATCAAGATGACCTCATTAGCTTATGAATAAGGTTGAAAACAAAGAAATAAGTGTTTCGGATGGTAACGATTTGTTTGAGCCATCTCCATGGCATGAAAGCAAGGTATGTGAGCTAGTTTTTGCATTTTCAGTTAGATAGAGATGACATGAACCGAGGGGAGCTATAAGGAGTTGTTTTATCTTGTTTATGGACTTCTTTAGCTATCAAAAGTTTGGTATTTTTGGTATGAAGAAGTTTTTTAGGGATCTCGGTCCTAAAGGTTGTGTTTCATCTAGATATGGGAGTGTCAAGTCAATTTTGAGCATCTACTAGTTGATATGGACCAAGAAAGAGGTAAGATAGTGTTTTTAGCTCAGTCATTGTTTTTGGAATGTATGAGAAAATGTATGCTCTTTCCCAGGCGGAGTACTGAGTCATAAAATGCTTTAAAAGAGCCAAAACAGAGTTAAGTGAAGAATGAAAATTTTGTGAGCTAGTGTGAAGTCCATGGTTGATGTTTCCAACCAAGATGTAGTCTATAAAGCTGAGAAAGATGAAGATCATGTAGGAATAAGTATAATTTGTTATTAATTTAAAAAGGGGAATAATATTAGGTGGTTTTACATCAATGAAAAAGGGGAGATTGTTGGCATGTTGATTTCCAAGTGTTTTCATTGATGTAAAAGCTCACTAATGACAAATAGGATGATGGAGATGTGTCATAAATGCTAGTTAGGTTGATGACATGGATATTAGGTTTTTATAAGTATTTTCAAGATGAAATACAATTTGCTTCATAGTATGAACTGTTTGCTTCATATTCTCTGATTTGATTGCTTTGGATTCTAACCGAATAATTTGTTAATCCTATTGTGACATGTTGTGAAGGTCAATAAGTTACATAATGATGTGAAGGAGTGCAGGTTCAGTTTGAGCATGGTTTGTAGGTGATCATCTAGACCTAGTCTAGGTGCTTAAAGGCCAAATGGAGCATGAGAGTGAGGTGTATAGGTATATGAGCTCATGGAAGCATGTAGAAGTGTGATACATGTTGTCTCAGGTGTGTTAGGTCCTTTTGGATATCTTGGAGGCAGAGGTGTGGTGTTTGGATACTTCATCATTGTGTAAACTAGGTCTAATCCTAGTGTTTAGAAGCCTATTGGAGCATGATAATCATTTTCAGGTATGTGTGATATATTTATGAAATTCATGGAGGTATGTTATGTTGTTTATATCATGTAGAGATAATTTTCAGAAGTTTCATGTGTGGTTATAGTGTTAGTTTAGTTTGTTAACGCCTAAAATATGCAAAACTATAAGGCCTAGTCATGTAAATGAGATGGGAGATGAATATGGGGAGACATTTGAGCTAATATAATGATTAAAGATGTTAGAAGAGGGTTTTTGATGCAGTGATAAAAATTTTAAGTTGTCATGATGAATATTTTGCAAGATATGAGGTTTATACCAAAACAAGGTGCTTGAGAGTGTTATTTCCAACTTGAAGTGAGTGAAATGCTCACGGTTAGCATGTGAATATTTTTCATGGGAATCTGATCCTTTAAATAATATTATTTCATGGATTTGAGAAGATCTAAGAGTTGGAATGAGGTTAAATGAGGCCCATACTTCTATGAATGAATATTAAGAAGGTAAACTGCTTGTTATGGCTTTGAAACGCTAGGTCAAGACCGATGGAGAATAAATTCATGGTAGGTTATCATAATTGATAATTTATGAAATTATGATGATTACATGATGTATATTACTCCTCTACATTTCCATAAAGGTAAGATTGAGTGTGTGGTGATGAGTGGACCCCACTCAAACAGGTAAGTTTCTAAAGAAATTCATTTTGGGAAAAATTTTCCAAAGGAGGTATGAAATAAATTGAAATTGTTTTTATCCTAGGAGTTTTACTTGATTTCCATGATGGTTTTAGATCATGGAATATCTTCTAGAGGGAAAAGTGTGCCCTATTTATGAAGATTGGGCCTAAGGTTGTTTTGGGAAAGCTCCAAAGTAGTTTCATAGATGGACTTGGTTGAAGGCCTTTCACTTGGAGTTGGAAGGAAATGTAAGAATTTATGGAAAAATTATCTAGTATTATTTCCATTGGTATAAATTTTGTCTCATGACTATGAGTTTTGATAGGTCAACCAACTCAGTTTGTGAAGAATAAGGTTGTTTATTTTCCAAGACAAGATTGCTTTTGTTAAAAGATGGAGGTAGATGATACATGAGATGGATTGGTTGATGCTTGTTATTAGTTGGAGAGTGAAGAGAGATGAATTTTATTCCTATATAATACCTTTGGAGGTATTGAAAGTGAAATAAATGGTGAAAACTAGTTTAGTGTGTGAAACATATTTTTGGGAAGCTCAGTTTTGTGAAGAGGAAAGTTGGTGTGGCTTGCACATATGGATGTTTCATGATCTCTATAATCCATGGCTATGATCTATAATTCTATAGGATTCCTATGAGTTTTTACATGCCATATTATAGATGTTATTTGGTAGTATTGAGGCCCAAAGGTGAAGACAAGCTCCTAAAAGTAGTTGTTTGGTGAAGGATATGAGCCTTCTTAATAGTGTTATGATACTTTGATTGGTGAAAGCTAATTAATGACCATGGATGGTTTTTTTATGTCATATTACAAATTTTTAGAAATTATGGAACTTCACCAATCATTGTTATGAGTTTTTGGGTTTTAGTCATCTACGTGATGGGGTTTCGATTTTTTGAGCTAGTTTGGTGCGTCGCATGGCATGATCAACCTACATGCGTCCATTGTGAATGTTGTAATGAATGTATTGGGATGTTTTTAAGTTTTTTTGGTCAAAATTATGATTAAGGACCTAATTTTATTTTTTTAATGAGAAGAGAAGCTTATAAAAGTAATGATTTAGTTCAAATTTGAACTAGTGTAGAGAGAGGGAAAAGAGCGACCCAAGTGTGAGTGTGTAACATGTATGAAGGAATCATTTAAGAGCTTAAGAACTGTGTGAAATTCTTAAGGAATTTTATAGATTTTGTGTGCAATGGTTTTATATCATATCAAGTAAATTTTTTCCATGTTTGAGCAAGTTAAAGGAGTGAGGTTTTGAATTTTGTTTGAAGGGATTTGGAGCTGAATCTTGTGATCACCATCAACTGATTTGTTGCAAAATTTCTATAGTGATATTATTATAAAAATCTCTTATGATGATTCATATTCATAGAGTCTCTTTTTGTGAGAAATATTAAAAATTGTTTAGGGGTTTGTGCTCCTCTTGGGGTTGGTGTATAACTAAATAAATCTCTTGTGATATGTAATATTCACTTGAGTCTTTGTTGTGCGTAATATTAGAAAAAAATATAGTGGTTTTTTTCCCTTGAGTGTAACATTCCTATTTTAAGACTCAGTAGAAACAAGGGACAAAAATTTAGACAATGTTCTTTGCTCTAAATAAAACATAATTTAGAACACACATTTTATGCCAAACAATCTCATAACAAATAACCATATGCAGCTATAAATGACTCGGTGAATTAAGTATTGAATACTTTTATGTATACTACGTATACTTGGTTTTCTTACCCTATTCTGGGTACTGAGTGATCTGTTTAAAGAACCTATTTGAATATTTGTTACCAATATTCATCTAAAATCATGTTCCTTAAACTAGGTGACATAGGACAATGTAACCAATAGCTTGTGATACTTTGGCCAAATATTTCCAACATACTATTCATGTTACTATTCCTAGACGGCATATTCACAAAATGGAATACATCCTTCACCTCACTCTTTTGTTATCTAGAATGGTCTTTACTAACTTCTGTCAGTCCACTTGTCCTAGGTTTGACCCTAACCCAGGTTAGCGATATAATTTGGTATAGGGAACTACTCATGATGACTTAGGGCATAGGGCATGCTCAACCAACCTAAGTCGATCGAATGTGCCTATTTACCCTAAGTCATAGAGAGCTACTTCCTATTCCAATTCATACTTGCTAACTTGTCCTAGAGAGAAACTAAGTTCAAGTCCAGATGTGTGTAGATCTAGATGAACTAATACGGAAGGGTGTTGCAACATGTCAACTACAACATTGTATCCTCGTGAAGACCCTAGTCTTCACGAAGGTACAGTTCTACAGTTGGCATGTGCCAACATCCGATTGAACTGCTTCATCACGATGTACATACCTCTAGGAGGTCATTAAAACATAATTAGTTTAGGTTTAAGATTCAAATTACAACAACCTTGCAAAACCCTAAATCCAACACTCCTTAAGTTCTTCATCCATATTTGGTTTAATTAATATTAAAGAACTTCATTAACTCAAAATTGCTTTTATGTTTATTAACTTTGGCTTGGCAAGTAGTTATCCAAAAACAAAACAACATACATCATAAGGTTAATTTTAATGTAACTCAGTCTGTTCCAAGAAGGTGTGTCAACCACACAGTTCTACTAGAGTAGACTTCATAGAAAATGAAGTCTAAATGATTAACAATCATAAACACCATTCTTTTTCTTTACATTCCTTTGAGAGAGAAGAATCTTCCTCTTTATGGTTAAGTGTTTAGGGTTTATCATACCCTTTTATCTTTCACACCTTCTATAATTTAATTGTATGTTCATTTTACATCCCATTACCTTATTATATTTGTTTAGATAAAGAACATCATCTTATGCAACTTAGCAAGTTGCATCCTAGTAAGGGAGAATGAACTAATTCCCTTCATCCAACTTATTAAATGACAACAAAAATAAGGATACAAACAGATATGAAAAATATCAACAAGATAGTATTCCAATTTCCTTCATAAAATGTACAAGAGAAATTACACAACAATTTGTAGTAAATCTCCAAACTTTTCAATTCATCATGATAGAAATACACAATTTACAAGACTATGCATTTTAAACATATTGCATGTCAAATAGCATAAAGATCATTAAAGAATACAACTTTTATTTTTCAATACAACTCAAGAATGAATCAAAGTTCTTCTATAAAAGAGCCAGACTTTAAATCAACCAATACATCATACAAGTTATTTCCTTCCTTTATCACTACGAAGTCCATCTATAAAAATTGCTAGCACGGGTCAGTTCATTGAACTGAGCATGATAAGCACTAAGCATTAAAACGAAGTGCCTTCAACCAATTGTTTCATTAAAGCAACTCTACTTTTACGAAAAACAAGGTGAAATCATACAAATAAATCATAAGTAATAACAACCATAAAAGAAGCACAATAATAAATCTGAATTCACTTTATAGGAAGAGATCATAATATAATCAACAAACTACAGCATTATATCATATAAGTATTGTCCCAAAAAATTACTTATTTATATCAAATAACAGTTCCTATCAATTAATTATTTCATAATTCTTTCTGAATTTGAAATACATAATCAACTTCACTATATAAACAAAAGAGTTACTTTTAGAAACAAAGACCTTCTTGTTCATCTTTACAAAGTTTCAAGAAAACATGTACGGTCAAGTTCATTCCAGCATAGTAACGTTTATAGGATGAATCATCCAACAAATTAAATAATTAAGAGATTCACAATTCAGATGTGGCAACCTAATTCTAGGTCAAAATATATAGCCTAGGTTCTTAGATTAGGCCTCTTATTAACATTAGAAAAGTATTTCCCAGCCACAATGTTTTACTTCAATTAACTGAAACAATTATTAATTTCCTTAAATACAATTTAAGTGGAGAAGTAAGTAGTAACAATTACTACTCAATTACTTTAATAAAAGTAATGCAATTGATTCTATTAAACCTATAACAAGGTTTATATAAAGAAAGGAATCTAACTGAGAGTAAATAGTTTACAACTTCCTCATCATTCGGTTAAACCGAATTCCCATATGCATCTTCAGAAAAAAGAATCAACATCCTACCCTACAGTTTCCAAAAATGACAATGGAGAGCTTACCACTGAGAGTGGAAGAGGAAGGAGTTATGCCAGAAGAGATTTCTATTGTTCATTCAAAAGAAATAAGGTAGTAAAAGAACCAGTAGAGACAGTTCACCATACCCCCAATTCTTTTAAGATATAGAAATTAGGTACAGAAAGATACATAACCGATTACATACATAATTGTATCTTCAAATAAACCTTCAAAGAGATTCACCATTTAAAGAAACAACAACCATTAATCATACTTATTTCATTCCAAGAAGGATGCGAGAAAAAAAACAGTTATCAACTCACTACAACCTTAGTGAATTGTTCTACATCATTGAAGATTCCAGTCAGTGATCCACAACCATTCGTTCCTTCAAGAAAAGTAAGTCTACGAAAAGATCATCTCATATTCGTAATCATTCAGAGAAGGAAGGAACCATCCTTTGAGTGAATAGAGATCAAGAAAGCTTACAAAAAAATGATTTGGTTTATTCAACAACAAAACAAACAATCAAAGAGTTGAATTATCCATTCAACGAATCCCATGAAGTTACAACAGTCATATCTTACATGATACATTAACAAATTACCAGGTAGTTTCCCAGCTCTGGATGAGTAAGTTTACCAACCACATCCAAGTCCTAAAAGTGTTAAGGATGGAAATATCAAACTTAAGAAATTCGAACAGAGCTAAGAATGATAATAATGGTATCGACTTGGAGAAGACCGTCTACCAATGTATATTCAAACAACATAACTTCAACTATCTACCGACAGCTCAACTTCCAAAATTTTAAAGGAAGACTCAAACAAAAATGAACTACATAGAAGACTTCATCACTACTGTTTCCATAGTTAAATTCCAAGACCATTTAAAACCCAAAATCCTTTCAAGAGTTTCAAAGAGAATACTAAAACCAAACAACAAAGTTTTAAGTCAAACTTTCCTTCTATTTCCCTCATGAGCTCAAACTGAAACCATTAATCAAAATACCATAACTTACTCAACTCCCATCAATTTTAAGGTTCAAGCAGTGGAGATCAGTATAAAAATAGAGCAAATTATTCCTTCACGGTTTTTATACAAGTTTAGAGTACAAAATACAGACAATTCCATAAACCTCCTTCACCCATTAACCTTTTTTTTTAACACAAGTTTGAGTTCATACTACAAATCAAAGTATACAAATACAGTCCCAAAAAGGAGTATTTAAACTTCTACAAACAAGATATGACATAGGAGAGTATTCTTCTACCTTCCAAAAATAATCAAAGACATTCAGTTTGAACAATGCAAGTTTACCCAGAATAGATGAAATAAGATATCCATTCCTTACCTTCATACAAGTTCGTGTTCAAGCAATGATTTGAAATATATACCCATACAGACCACAAAGGAGTAATACAACTTTAATAACTCAAGGATGCATCAGAGAAGAGTATTCATTTACCTTCTAATTTCAAAAGAGACTTCCAATTTGAAGCTCAAGGAAAAAACAACTTACTTAAACCCTTTTTCGAGAAAACAAACCAGAATACAGATTCAATCAAAAACACTCAAGTCTCAAACAACCCCAAGTGTATTTTTCCATCGACTCATTTAGAGAAAGCACCCAATGATAAAATTATCATGCAAAGGTTCCATAAACCAAGAAAATAGAGGTTCCTTCAGCAAGAAAAAACAAATAACCAGAATAAAAATAGAAACCCAATTATCTCATGAGAGCAGAGTTGTTTTAATGGAACATTTTGAGAAAAGAAAGAAATCTTAATGGATAGAGCCTATCATGCCTAATAGTGCTTTTGTCGATTCAAGAATACTTCCAACCAATAGCCTCCAAAACTCTTCTTCTCCAAGCAAGATCAACAACCAAAAACTTCTTTCTCAAATGTCTCATATACTTCCCTTGAATCAAAAATAGACCAAGGGAATCAAAAATAGCCACAAATTGAAAATAGAACTGCTTGGTTCAAAGAACCAGATAGCTCCATGCAGAGTAAAAATTGGAAAGCATGAATGACCAAACAACCTCCAAAAAATCCACCCACATGGTTTCCAAGGTGGTTTGCTCACCAAAAAATGAGGTTCATAAATGCCATTAATTCCCAAACTCCCACCTATCTCTCCATGCCACCGCCATCCAAAATTGGTGAATCCTAATTCAACTTCTACATGCATTACTAAATTTTAGTGATGACTCCACATAGACTTCCACTAAATTTACATGCCTCTACCTAAACTGGTAGTACGCTTGTCCATTTATTTCAAAAATCAAATCAAATTAATAACTTAGGAACCATCACCAAGCTTCCAACTTTTCCATACGACCCTTAGGTCCCCTTCCAACACTTCATTAGTTTAGGATAGATACCATTAGCTTAGAATATGACCATAGGATAGTTTAGAAGTATTTACCATAGGTTTACAAACATTACAATAGGTAAATTTCCATCCTAGGATAGGTCATACTTCACAACCATTTAGTATTAGGTATTAGGTTAGAAATAGACCTAGCATCACCTTAGGTTATTCCCCACATCCCAACTTAGAACATGCAACTTAGGATAGGATGTTATCCCAAATAAAGTAGACATAGATAGAAAATAGGTACATCTACCTTAGTTTAGAATCCCATTAGGATAGATCTCATAGGTCTAGGACTTAGATTTTCCTCAATAGTCCTGAAGTAGGCCTCGTTCCACTTAACATCGTAAAGCATCCTAAAGAGATCAATCAAAAAGATCCAAGCACATAACATACAACAAAATGCAGGCACGATCCTTCAAGAAGATAAAAGAATTTGTAAACATACAAGAGTTCAGTCCATTATGTCTTTAAACCTCTGAATGTTAGTTTACCATTCAGATCAGGTAAGAGGATTTAAAACATACCTTGGATCAATGGAATTGGTCCAAGGATGTGATAATAAATAGAGATAAGTTTGCAACCATCATTACCAGATTACAACTTATCTATCCAAAAAAAATGGATTCTTTGCAAGAAACAACATTTCAACCAAATGAATCCAAGAGTAGAAATGACTTATCCATGGCAAGCATGATTTCCAACAATCAAAGGAACACACCTTATCAATAAAAATCACATGTCAATGCTTGCAATGCAAAAGAGGAAAGATAACAATTTGTCAAAGGTGTTACATACTTCCCTCCTAAAAAGAATCATCATCCCGATGATTATCTTATTTTAACAATTTGCATCAAGGACAATCAATTTATTCACTTTCTTTTCATATGTTCATAACATATCAAAATTTTAAAGTTCCAAAAATCAGCATTTACATAGTTGTTTATTTTTATTTTTTAAATAAAGAAATATCTACCCATAATTGGCAGATTTATTGTCATAAAAGAATAAAATCACAAATTTTATCAGTCAACAAAATCAATTCTGTTCAAATAAATATGGAAAAGTAGTTTTCATATCTTCTAGATTTTCCCAGGTTGTACTTTCTTCATTAAAATGATCCCATTGGACCTTACATTGACTTATTTCATGATTTCTTAAATGCAACTAGTGAGTTTCTAGCACTCGTATGGGTTTAACCACGATTATTCCTAGGTCTTGGACCTGCAAGGAATTCCAATTTAACACATGTGATAAATCTAAAATGTATTTCTTAAGCAAAGAAATATGGAAAACATCATGCATTCATGACAAAGTAGGAGGTAATGCTAAACGATAAGCTAGGGTTGATTACTTCAACTATTTCAAAAGGTCCCACATAATGAGGTGATAACTTGGAAGCCCTACCAAAAGTTATAGAACTCTTTTTCGTTTAACTCAAGAAAGACCTTCTCACCGAGTTCAAATTTCCTATCAACTTTCAAGTCAACATAACTCTTTTTCCTATCTGTTGCTTCTTTCAAGTGTTCACAAATCATTTTAACTTGTTGTTCCATTTCCGTAAGGATTTCAGGTCCAATTACCTCTCTATCCTCAATGTTTTCCCAACTAATAGGGGTTTTGCATTTTCTTCCGTATAATGCTTTGAAAGGTGTCATCTTAAGAGAGGCATGATATGTATTATTGTATGTGAATTCAACTAATGGAAGGTATTCTTCCCATTTATACTATTGATCCATGTAATACATTCATAACATATCTTCTAAAACTTGATTAACTCTTTCAGTCTATCCATCCGTTTCCAGATGATACGCAAAACTGAAATTCAGCTTAGTTCCTAGAGCTGAGTTAAGGGTTTGCCAAAACCTTGAAGTCATTCTAGGATCTCTATCAGATATGATTAATTCAGGTACTCCATGTAATCTGAAAATCTCATGTACAAACCTTTTTGCCAAAATAGGAGAATCATCCTTAAGATTACTAGCAATAAAGTGTGCTACTTTTGTTAGTTTATCCACAACAACCAAAATAACATCATGTTTATTTCTTGACATAGGCAACCCTTGTACAAAATCCATGCTTATTACTTGCCATTTGTATTGTGGTATGTTGTGAGGATACAATAAACTGGTTGGGTGCATATGTTTGGCTTTTACACGTTGACATTCCAAGCAATGTGTCACAAACTCAATAATGTCTTTTTCATCCCTTTCCAGAAATATTGTTGTTTTATATCAGCAAGCATCTTTGTAATGCCAGGGTGTCTAGAAAAAGGTGAGTTGTGAAATTCAACTAATAATTTATTTCTTAAATCATTTAGCAAAGGTATGTATACTTTGTTTTCAAATCATAAGATTCCTTCGTTATCAAAGTGAAAACCTTTATATCTCACATCATTTGGATCTACAACAAGTGTTGTTTTTACTTGCTGAAAATAAGAATCAGATTCCATAACACTTTTTACTTCATCCTTAAACTAAGTTCTCAATGTTATAAGAGCATAAATGTGCTTCCTACAACTTAGAGCATCAACTACCCTATTTTCCTTGCCTTTAATGTAACTTATGTCAAAATCATATTGAGACAAAAACTCTAACCATCTTCATTGTCTTGCATTCAAATTTGGCTGAGTGAAAATATACTTCAGCCCAAGATGATCAGTTTTTAATTCAAAAGGTTTACCAAGCAAATAATGCCTCCAAACTTGAAGTGCATGAACAATGGCAAAGCAAGCTCTAAATCATGTGGAGCATAATTCAACTCATGTAACTTAAGTTTTCTACTTTTGTAAGCTATGACATGATCATTTTGTAACAAAATACCTCCAAGACCTTCCCCGATGCATCTATTACAACAATGTAAAGTCTCCATTAGGGTCTGGTATAGCTAAAATAGGTGTTGAAGTTAATTGATCCTTCAAAGTTCTAAATGCAGATTCACATTTCTCATTCCAAACAAATTTCTTATCCTTTTTCTGCAATGAAGTTATTGGTGCAACAACTTTGGAAAAATCTTTTACAAATTTCCTATAGTAACTAAAGCAAGACCCATGAAGCTTCTAACTTCATGTACATTCTTTGGTGCAGGCCACTCAATTATAGCTACAATTTTAGAAGGATCTACAACAATTCCATTCTTACTTATAACATGACCCAAATAGTGCACTTTTGTATCATAGAAAGAACATTTAGATAGCTTACCAAATAACCATCTCTTTCTCAAAATTTCCAAAACTATCTTCAAATGCTCATGGTGTTCCTCAATACTTTTAGAATATATGAGAATTTCATCCAAGAATACAAGCACAAACTTGTCCAAGTATTCTTGAAAAATATTGTTCATCAAATTCATAAAATTTACAGTGCATTTGTTAATCCAAAAGGTAAAACTGTGAACTCATAATGTCCATACCTTGTTCTAAAAGTTGTTTTATGAATGTCCTCATCCTTAATCCATAATTGATGATATCCAGATCAAATATCTATCTTAGAATATACCGATGCTCCACACATCTGATCAAATAGATCATCAATTCTAGGGAGTGGATATTTGTTCTTGATTGTTGCTTTGTTTAACATTCTGTAATCAATGCACAATCTAAGTGTTCCATCCTTCTTTTTCACAAAAATTACTGGTGCTCCCCAAGGTGAAACACTCGGTCTAATCAAACCTTTAGACAAAATTCTTGTAATTGTGCCTTAAGCTCTACCAATTCTATAGTATTCATTCGATATGGTGCCTTAGAAATAGGCTCGGTTCCTGGTTTGATTTCAATTGTGAAGTCAAATTCTCTTTTGGGTGGAAGACCTGTAACTCTTCCGAAAACACATCACTGTAGTTTTGTAACATGGATAATGTTCCATGAAATCATTTTTCCTCAGTAGATTCTGAAATTTTTACTTGCATATAAGGTACAACCTTTATTTTTGGCCTTTTTAAGTTACATAGCTGAACAATTTCCTAACTGAAATTTCACGTTTCACACCCTAAATCTTTGTTATTTTCTACAGGTCATCTAAACAACTAATATGTTTTTCAAAATAGTCCACTTTTGCTTTATGATCAGATTAACCAATTAACACCTATGATTACATCATATGATCCCAAAGGTGCAACATAAAGATCAACTTCAGTGGAAAAACTAGGTAAGTCAAGGACTGCCCCAAAAAGACACATACTAATCAGTATGAACAACATTATTCCCATAATGTACAGTCCATGTTTTATCTATTTTTCTAGCTTTTCTTTTAGTTTTGATGTTAATTTACTAGAAATAAAACATTTAGTAGCTCTTGTATCAAAAATAATAGTTACATGTATGCCAAATAACTTACCCGAACTTCTATGGGTGTGACTTATTTTTTAGCTTGTTTGTCAGCTATCTGTAGCATGTATCTTGTGTTGTTGATTACGATCATCCTTTTTCAAAGGACATTGGTTTGTGTAATGATCTTTTCCATAGTTATAATAGCCTCCTATAGGTCCCTTTTTAGGCTCATATTTATTTCCATCCTTAAATTTATCATTCTGACCTCCATAGGACTTTTTTCATTATTATTATTCTTGACAAAGTTGTTTCATGCATTTCTAGCAGACTTATTTGTTGTTATTTTCTTATTATTATCAGCTTGAAAACTTACTTTTCATACCAAAATTCTTCCATGGTCCTTTCTTAGGTGCAAGAGATGATGAAGAGGAGTTGGGAACTTTTTTCTTACTTCCTCCTTATGAGCAGAAATTACCTTTAATTTTTGTTCCTGCCTTATGGATTTTTCAACAACCCCTTCCATAGTGGTTGGGCTGTGAACATCCACCTCTCCTCCTATAATGGGATTTAATCCCATGATGAATTTCCATATCCTAAACTTCTCATCAGTTTGATATTGAGGTACATACTTAAGGAGTTTAGTAAATCGCTCCCAATACTCAGTTATAGTTAGCTTTCCTTGGGCTAAGTTCTGAAATTCAGTCATTTTCTAATCATAATAAAGTTATGGTAACCAACATTTCCTAAAGAAAACTTTTAAATTGATCCCAAGTAATATTAGTTTCATCAATATTCAACTCAGCCTTACGGTTTTCCACCATGAAGATGCTTCATGGGAAAGTTGATATGCTCCCCATATTGCCTTTGTTTCTTCTAAGAAATTCCTTATTGCAAAGTACTTCTCCATTTCATTGAGCCAATTCTCAACTCCATCTCCTAATGTGGTGCCATCAAACTTAGGTGGACTTATCCTTTTTATATCATTAGTGAGTTCTACCTGCCATCCTAGCCTTTTTGTTTTCCAGTTGATCAGGTATGTTCACATTGTTATTATCAACACCCAAATTGGCGTTGTCCTCAGGAGGTGGCTGATTATTATTACCAACATCTTCTTCCTCCTCATTTCCCATTACTTTTTGTTCAAGTACAACCAAACGATCTCTTGTGTCCAACAGGGCAACAAGGATCTCATTGAGTTTTTGGGCAAGTTGCTACTCCTTCACTAGTGGTGGATTATTTGCAACATTTCCTCTTGTTCTAACCATTTTCTGTTAACAAGAAATTTAAGTTTTATTAGATTATGGACACAATAGGTCCAAGAGTTGCAACCTTCAGCTCTAATACCAAGATGTAACATTCCCATTTTAAGACTTTAGAAACAAGGGAAAAAAATTACACAATGTTCTCTATTCTAAATAAAACATAATTTAGAACACACATTCCATGCCAATCAATCTCATAATAGATAACCATATGTAGCTATAAATGACTCGTGAATTACCGATCTCTCATTTCATGACTCGGTCTCTAACCGATCTCTCATGTTTGTCTTTAAGTATTGAATACTTTTATGTATACTACGTATACTTGGTTTTCTTACCCTATTCTGAGGTATTGAGTGATCTGTTTAAAGAACCTATCTAAATATTTGTTACCAATATTCATCTAAAATCACGTTCTTTAAACTAGGTGACATAGGACAATGTAACTAGCAACTTGCGATACTTTGGCCAAATATTTCCAACATATTGTTCATGTTACTATTCCTAGATAACATATTCATCAAAATTGAATACATACTTCACCTCACTCTTCTGTTATCTAGATGATCTTTACTAACTTTTTCAATCCACTTGTCTTAGATTTACCCTAACCTAAGTTAGAGATATAATTTGTTATAGGTAACCACTCATGGTGACTTAGGGCATAGGGGCATGCTCACCAACCTAAGTCGATCGAATGTGCCTATTTACCCTAAGTCATAGAGAGCTACTTCCTATTCCAATTCATACTGCTAACTTTCCTAGAGAGAAACTAAGTTCAAGTCTAGATGTGTGTAGATCTAGATGAACTAATATGAAAGGGTGTTGTAACATGTCAACTACAACATTGTATCCTCGTGAAGACCCTAGTCTTCATGAAGGTATAGTTCTATAGTTAGTGTGTGCCAACATCCGACCAAACTACTTCATCATGATGTACATACCTCTAGGAGGTCATTAAAACATAATTAGTTTAGGTTTAAGATTCAAATTATAGAAACCTTGCAAAACCCTAAATCCAACACTCCTTAAGTTCTTCATCCATATTTGGTTTAATTAATATTAAATAACTTCATTAACTCATAATTGCTTTTATGTTTATTAACTTTGGCTTGGCAAGCAGTTATCCAAAAACAGAACAACATACATCATAAGGTTAATTTTAATGTAAATTAGTTGTTCCAAGAAGGTGTATCAACCACATAGGTTCTACTAGAGTAGACTTCATAGAAAA
This sequence comes from Taxus wallichiana var. yunnanensis, assembly GCA_018340775.1. NCBI lineage: Eukaryota > Viridiplantae > Streptophyta > Pinopsida > Cupressales > Taxaceae > Taxus > Taxus wallichiana. The sequence goes on along the minus strand of CM031237.1, from coordinate 449,284,353 downwards.
TGAAGTCTAAATGATTAACGATCATAAACACCATTCTTTTTGTTTTACATTCCTTTGAGAGAGAATAATCTTCCTCTTTATGGTTAAGTTTTAGGGTTTATCATACCCTTTTATCTTTCACACCTTCTATAATTTAATTGTATGTTCATTTTACATCCCATTACTATATTATATTTGTTTAGATAAAGAACATCATCTTATACAACTTAGCAGTTGCTGCATCCTAGTAAGGGAGAATGAACTAATTCTATTCATCCAACTTATTAAATGACAACAAAATAAGGATACAAACAGATATGAAAAATATCAACAAGATAGGATTCCAATTTCCTTCATAAAATGTACAAGATAAATTACACCACAATTTGTAGTAAATCTCCAAACTTTTCAATTCATCATGATATAAATACACAATTTACAAGACTATGCATTTTAGACATACTGCATGTCAAATAGTATAAAGATCATTAAAGAATACAACTTTTCTTTTTAATATAACTCAAGAATGAATAAGAGTTCTTCTATAAAAGAGCTATACTTTAAATTAACCAATACATCATACAAGTTATTTCCTTCCTTTATCACTACGAAGTCCATCTGCAAAAATTACTAGCACGGGTCAATTCATTGAACTGAGCATGATAAGCACTAAGCATTAAAATGAAGTGCCTTCAACCAATTGTTTCATTACAAAAACTCTACTTTTACGAAATAGTAGGTGAAATCATACCAAAAAATCATAAGTAATAACAACCATAAAAGGACAAATAATAAATCTGAATTCACTTTATAGGAAGAGATCATAATATAATCAAAAAACTACTGCATTATATCATATAAGTATTGCCCCAAACAATTACTTATTTATATCAAATAACAGTTCCTATCAATTAATTATTTCATAATTCTTTCTAAATTTGAAATACAGAATCAACTTCACTATATAAACAAAAGAGTTACTTTTAGAAAAAAAGACCTTCTTGTTCATCTTTACAAAGTTTCAAGAAAACATGTACAATCAAGTTCATTCCAACGCATCGTAATGTTTATAGGATGAATCATCCAACAACTTAAATAAATAAGAGATTCACAATTCAGATGTGGCAGCCTAATTCTAGGTCAAAATATATAGCCTAGGTTCTTAGATTAGGCCTCTTATTAACATTAGAAAAGTATTTCCCAGCCACAATGTTTTACTTCAATTAACTGAAACAATTATTAATTTCCTTCAATACAATTTAAGTGGAGAAGTAAGTAGTAACAATTACTACTCAATTACTTTAATAAAAGTAATGCAATTGATTCTATTAAACCTATAACAGGGTTTATATAAAGAAAGGAAGATCGAATGGAGAGTAAATAGTTTACAACTTCCTCATCATTCGGTTAAACCGAATTCCCATATGCATCTTCAGAAAAGAAGAATCAACATCCTACCCTATAGTTTCAAAAAATGACAATGGAGAGCTTACCACTGAGAGTGGAAGAGGAAGGAGTTATGCCAAGAAGAGGTTTCTATTGTTCATTCAAAAGAAATAAGGTAGTAAAAGAACTAGTAGAGATAGTTCACCATACCCCCAATTCTTTTAAGATATAGAAATCAGGTACAGAAGATATAGAATTGATTATATACATAATTGTATCTTCAAATAAACCTTCAAAGAGATTCACCATTTAAAGAAATAACAACCGTTAATCGATACTTATTTCATTCCAAGAAGGATTGAGAAACAAAAATAGTTATCAACTCACTACAACCTTAGTGAACTATTCTACATCATTGAAGATTCTAGACTGGATCCACAACCATTCATTCCTTCAAGAAAAGTAAGTCTACGAAAATATCATCTCATATTTGTAATCATTCAGAGAAGGAAGGAACCATCCTTTGAGTGAATTTAGAGATCAAGAAATATTACAACGAAAAATATTTGGTTCATTCAACAACAAAAACAAACAATCAAAGATTTTAATTATCCATTCAATGAATCCCATGAAGTTACAATGGTCATATCTTACATGATACATTAACAAATTACCAGGTAGTTTCCCAACTCTGGACGAGTAATTTACCAACCACATCCAAATCCTAAAAGTGTTAAGGATGGAAATATTAAACTTAAGAAATTCAAACAAAGCTAAGAATGATAATAATGGTATCGACTTGGAGAATACCGTCTACCAATGTATATTCAAACAACATAACTTCAACTATCTACCGATAGCTCAACTTCCAAAATTTTAAAGGAAGACTCAAACAGAAATGAACTACACAGAAGACTTCATCACTACTATTTCCATAGTTAAATTCCAAGACCATTTAAAACCCAGAAGTCCTTTCAAGAGTTTTGAAAGAGAATAATAAAACCAAACAACAAAGTTTTAAGTCAAACTTTCCTTCTATTTCCCTCACGAGCTCAAAATACCTTAAAAACACAAGTTAATCATAATACCATAACTTACTCAGCTCCCATCAATTTTAAGGTTCGAAGCAAAGTGGAGACAAGTACATAAATATAAAATTTACAAAACAAGAAATGACATAGGAGAGTATTCTTCTACCTTCCAAAAATAATCAAAGACATTCAGTTTGAACAATGGAGGTTTACCCAAAACAGATGAAACAAGATATCCACTCCTTACCTTCATACAAGTTCGTGTTCAAGAAATGATTTGAAATATATACCCATATGACCACAAAGGAGTAATAGAACTTTAATAACTCAAGGATGCATCAGAGAAGGGTGTTCATTTACCTTCTAATTTCAAAAGAGACTTCCAGTTCGAAGCTCAAGGAAAAACAAACTTAAACCATTTTTCTAGCAAACAAACCAGAATATAGATTCAATCAAAAACACTCAAGTCTCAAACAACCCCAAGTGTATTTCACCATCAACTCATTCAGAGAAAGCACCCAATGATAAAATTATCATGCAAAGGTTCCATAAACCAAGAAAACAGAGGTTCCTTCAGCAAGAAAAACAAATAACTAGAATAAAAATAGAAACCCAATTATCTCATGAGAGTAAAGTTGTTTTAATGGAACATTTTGAGAAAAGCAAGAAATCTTAATGGATAGAGCCTATCATGCCTGATAGTGCTTCTATCGATTTGAAGAAGACTTCTAACCGAGCCTCCAAAACTTCTTCTTCTCCAAGCAAGATCAACAACCAAAAAATTCTTTCTCAAATGTCTCATATACTTCCCTTCAATCGAAAATAGACCAAGGGAATCAAAAATAGCCACAAATTGAAAATAGAATTGCTGGTTTGAAGAACCAGATAGCTCCATGAGAGCAAAAATCAGAAAGCATGAATGACCAAACAACCTCCAACAAATCCACCCACATGGTTTCCAAGGTGGTTTTCTCACCAAAAATGAGGTTCATAAATGCCATTAATTCCCAAACTCCCGCCTATCTCTCCACGCCACCGCCATCCAAAATTGGCGAGACTCAATTCAAATTCTGCATGCATCACTAAATCTTTGTGATGACTCCACATAGACTCCCACTAAATTTACATGCCTCTACCTAAACTGGAAGTACGTTGTCCATTTATTTCAAAAATCAAATCAAATTAATAACTTAGGAACCGTCGCCAAGCTTCCAAATTTCCATACGACCCTTAGGTCCCCTTCCAACACTTCATTAGTTTAGGATAGATACCATTAGCTTAGAATATGACCATAGGATAGTTTAAAAGTATTTAGCATAGGTTTACAAACATTACAATAGGTAAATTTCCATCCTAGGATAGGTCATACTACACAACCATTTATTTTAGGTATTAGGTTAGAAATAGACCTAGCATCACCTTAGGTTATTCCCACATCCCAACTTAGAACATGCAACTTATGATAGTATGTTATCCCAAATAAATTAGACATAGATAGAAAATAGGTACATCTAACTTAGTTTAGAATCCTGTTAGGATAGATCTCATAGGTCTAGAACTTAGATTTTTCCTCGATAGTCCTAAAGCGAGGCCTCGTTCCACTTAACGCCGTAAAGTGTCCTGAAGAGATCAATCAAAAATATCCGAGCACATAACATACAAATGTAATGCAGAACGGTCCTTCAAGAAGATAAAAGAATTTGTAAACATACAAGAGTTCAATCCATTATGTCTTTAAACCTCTGAATGTCAGTTTACCATTCAGATCAGGTAAGAAGATTTAAAACATACCTTGGATCAATGGAATTGGTCCAAGGATGTGATAATAAATAGAGATAATTTTGCAACCATCATTACCAGATTACAACTTATCTATCCAAAAAAAAAATGGATTCTTTGCAAGCAACAACATTTCAGCCAAATGAATCTAAGACCAAAATGACTTATCCATGGCAAGCATGATTTCCAACAATCAAAGGAACACACCTTATCAAGAAAAATCACATGTCAATGCTTGCAATGCAAAAGAGGAAAGATAAAAATTTGTCAAAGGTGATACATTAAGGGTTTCCCACTTACATCATGTGTTCTTGTGTACTCCTTCACGTTTATGTTCTTGTGGGTGGTTGTTGCTTATTGTTGAGATCTCCTTAATACATGGTTGAATGTTAATGGTGTATAAAATTTATTCTAAAATTGTTTAAAGTATTTGAAGGATTTATTCACCCCTACCCTATCATTCTAGTATGCATCCAATATAGGATTTGAGATCATGTTAGAGAGTTTGGGGACACTCATATGAGCTTCGAGTGCAGTACAAGTGAAAGACCTAGTTACATGTCCTCATCTAAACCTAGTATAGGTTCCTAGAGGCCAAATGGAGCATGTGAATCCATTCAAGAGCTATGTGAGCTCATGGAGGAATGTAGAGGTGTGATACATGTAGAGGAATGCATATAAAAAATAGTATCATGCATATATTCAACAACTAAGAAGGTTCAAGCAATAAACTTCACCCTTACTTTGCAATGGAAGATCATACCCTTACTTTGCAATAGAAGATCATTTCTAGCTTAATAATGGTTTATTCTTAACTACTATGGAATCAAATTTTTCCTTGAATAACTAGAATTATCATTAAGATCTATTTTATACCATGCCTCTTCTATTATTTCACTTGTCCAATGACTCACTCTTCCCTCGGGGTTACTTTTCACATACCTTATTCACTCTCCTTAGGATACTTGACTAGTTTCTTTTCCCAAACATGTAAAATCTAGGTTTTGGGTTATTTAATGCTTACTCTATCAGATACCCTACTTGTGCACCTCAAATCATATTCAATTGATCACCAAAAATGATTCAAAACAACCAAACTTACAATGTTACTCTCTTTTTGGCGTAGAAAGTATCCTCGAGTCTTGAGACAATGTGTGCTTGTACTATATAGGGATTTATAGTTTTATAAAAACCCACAAGGTTCTCCCAACTCTTTCCAAGACTCTTATTAATGCTCAAGATGTACTCAAAATTTCATCTCTTGAATTATCATGATCCTCTTGCAAACCTACTTCTCTCCCTTATGGCTCATTAGCTCCAACTAGCCATATAATAGGATATTGTCATTCGTATCTTCTTTTATCAAAGGTATCAAGACATAAGGTAGATTTTTAAGCACCCTTTAAGCTCTTTTTACTTACCTAGAAGTTTCAAGGCTTATCTCCACATATAAAACTTGGTTTCTTTGTAAAATTTCATCTACAATTAGGTCCTTCACTATATCACCCCGTACCCAAGGGAACCTCGATAAAATATACAAATTTTTCCAATGGAATCATAAATTTATTATTAAATACACTTGAGGACTGTATTATCATTTCTACCGAGTCTTAAGGTTTAGTTTCATGTCTTGATATTTTTATCACACTTCTCTTATCAAAACCCTAATTTTGTATTATCAAAACCCAAGGGACTAATATTTGCTACATTTTCCACTAGAACTCAAATCAAGACACTAAATCACATCTAAAAGGTCTTATTTATTCTTAAAAAGGGTTTTGGGTTAACAATAAATATAAAGTATGAAGGATCTTTAGTTTCAATCAAGATTTATCTCTTGCCTACATTGAGACAGGGTTTAGGTTTCAAAACCCTCACCTTTCCTAGACTATACCAACACCTTTCCTTTCCTATAAGGGAATCTCTACACTTATTTCATTTTATTAGAAACTATCATGGGTCTATCACAACATGCAATAGCTAAAGAATTCAATACACTCTCAATCTTCACTCGGTGAGGCTCTTCATGGTTTTCAAGTTCCTCATCCAAACAACAAGCATTCAAGCTTAAGGATCACCTCACTTTCTGCCATGCCATGGTGAATACTACAATGAACTTTACCACAAGGCCTTCAAGGATATTTACATCTTAGATTAGAAAAACACACGGTTAAGGACTAACACAGTTAAGTTTCCACTCATTGTATTACATATAAGAAAACAAATCATACGCATTCTTTACCTTCACAAAATCGTGTCTAGATGCACGGAATTATTCATATCTTCTTGGCCCACATGCACAAACTTCACTTGGTTCATACCTGCATAAATATTTCATAAACACAACCTCTTATGCATGAATCTTAAATGAGCTACTATAAGAGAATACATACTAGATCAAGATCACAAGTTCCTTACATCCACAAGCAAGCTCTCCAACTATCATAACCACTTAGGGATCCATCTTCTATTAGTCATGACCCATTCCATAAACAAAATAACAAGATTTAATGGTTACAACATTACAAGAATGTAAACACACATTCATCCAATATTTCAAGTAAAAACATCGAAAAACTTGGTTTTTCCTTCAATACTACTTGAAACATTACACTTTTTGATTCATATGAAGATATAATGAATGAATTCAGTTACTTTAGGACTTTTATCTCCTCTTCATCACCCTTTCTCAAGATTCTTCTTCAATTGTTCAATTACAAACATGTTTTATCATGACATTCCCTTCAAGGGAGTTACTTTCATCTAATAATGCCTTCAATTTAGTATGACTTAGCATATTACCTTAAAAAGGACCTGATTACACACATATTTGCCTCATTTCATCCTCTTACATATTTCCAAGATTCAAGGATACATTAAAATTATCAAACCACACCAAGATTGACCTTACAATTTGAATTAGCATTTTGGAGGGAAAATGCCTTATTTGAATTTTGAAAGGCCTGACACTAACATATACTACTAACTGACACCTAAATACCTATAGGACTCATAAACACATCTAACACACCAAATATAATGTCTTCATGGTTTATTTAGCTAGCTAGAGTGATGTTATTGCATCATAATCTAGGGGTAGGAAAAGATTAGACCTCATAGCTATGTCTTTTTCTTCTTCTTCCGATTCCTTTGCTTTTTCATCTTCACTCTAATGTGATATTCATCTTCATTCATGTGCCTTTCTTGGTATTCATCCTGCATGTAATCTTCATAAAGGAAGTATCCTTATCCATATGTTTCTTCTTCTCCATTTCCTTCCTCAATCATCATATCTCGCTTCTTGAACTTGTTGTTTCTCTTCCTTGATTACATCGATTCTCTCGTTATTGTTGTGTTTTTCTCATCATTCACTTTCTTTGGTTCATCCATGTCATGTTTTTCTTCATCTTTTAACTTCATTTCTTGTCATATACCTTCAATTTCATTTTCTTCTTCATTCCTCAAGTTGTCTCTCGCACTTGTTTTGAATTTCACCTTATATTCTCCACTAATCCAACTTCACATGCTTGTGAAATCTCTCCATGACCTCCTCATCACAATAACTATTGCATTCTCACCCCGAGTTGATTCATAGTGTGCTTGAGCTTTCCCAAAAACTTTTTTTATCTTTCCTTCATTTTTGTTCTATGTTTCTTTAATCAAGGCATCATTTCTTTCCTCTTCTTCTTCTCTTTTTGTACCTACATTCACACATTCAAAGACAGTCATATTTATAACTTTGAGGCTCTTTGGCCACTTGTGAAGCTTCGTCGATGAGCTCTTCCTCTTCATCACTCGAATGCTTCATTTTATCACCGTCTTCTTCATACACTATCTCCTTGTAACCTTCTTTTTCTTATTTTCTTAGCCTCTTCTCTTATTTCTTTAGCTTCCTCTCTTCTTGTCTTATCTCTTTTATTAGTTGTTCTCACTTCCTCTTCCTCGCAATGAACTATAATTTCCACTTGAATCCTTTATTCATATCAAAGAAGAGTATACTACTTCTTTTCTCTATGCTTGTAGCTTCTATTGACTCCCCAACTTCTCCACATCTCTCTTGAGCTCCTTGAGTTCTGTTCAAACCACAACTCTTTCCTCCTTTCCTTCTCTCTCTTCTTTTCTTCTTTCCTTTCTTTTTCCTCTCTCATCATCTCATGTAATTTCCTTGGCTTGACTTCTTCCCTTTTTGCTACTAGTTTCTTCATCCAAAGGTGTGGCATTGTTGGATAGATACATGACTAAGTCTAGAAGCTACACTCGAGTTTTAGGTGCACATGAGGGAGAAATGTGAAAGGGATTATAAAATCATGCAAGAATTTTTTGTGCATAGGAGGAAAGATTCCAGAACTTAGTTGATTTTGTAGTTACGGGTTAAAAGTAGAGAAGTAGGTAGGAGTGTCAAACAAGAAAATGGTAAAAGTAGGATGACTTGGAGGCCAAGCAAAGGATATTTTGGGATAAAGCACATGTGGATCAAATATGAAGAGACATACATGGATCAGGATATTCATAGGATAAAAACAAGTCTTATTTATAGTATTGTCTATTATTAGCTACCTTTTGAAGCACACATGTAATGTATGCATGGATATTTTGAGCATGCAGTCTATTTCGAGATTGCATGGATAGTGAAGGGAAAGTCCCCACCCCTATATATACTTTTTATTATCCATTATTTTGGTACCGTTATGGAGTTTGAGTATAGTCTTGGAGTATTATACGTAGTCATGGCCTAGGTTTTGATACTTGCGCATGTTCCAAAGACCTTGGTATATTGTTATATTCAGATTTTTTATGTAATACCTTTCGGTATAATGGATTATGGAGGATGGATTATGATTATTGACATATCTGAGTATGGTGAATTCATGGTGTAATTGATATTGATTGTGATCTAGATTTGTTTTGTTCCTTATTACATGTGTTTCTAATTAAATGTATGCAATGGGTTCTTATGATTAAATGAGTACTTGGTTAATTTATCATCATGTATCTACATGTGAACATCTTTGCAAGCACCAAAAAAGAGGGACCTAGTAGTTACGTGCTTCGAGTGAGCATTCAGCCCTATTGAATGAGGTGACAATGTGTATAACATTTAAGTGAAATAAAAGACTACATTTTTTATGTTGTTAGGACCTCTTTTTGAAATGTCTTCTAGGATGTGGCATAAAATTGTGTATTGGTTGACTCTAGAGAGCATTACAATTTGGGTAGAAAAAGGTGAGAATCGGTTGCATATATATATATATATATATATATATAGCATTGGACCTAATTTCAATGCACATCATTGGGTGGAAGATAATATTTATCATGAGCTCTATGAGATGTTCTTCATCTTCTTTCTAGTAGAATTTTATGAGTGGTTGGCATCTTATGCATTAGGAAACCGTTGGGGTCCTAGACCAAGGCTTTGAACGTAAGAACATTAATGACTATTTTTTATGTAGATGTGGAGTGGACTAGAGCTGTAGATCATTAGTGGGCTAGAGTGTTGTGTAATTATACATTGGAGTACACTATTTCTACATATTTGTGTCCAAAGGAAGCTGATTTCATATTTTTACATGAACCCAAAGGATCCTACTTGAGTTTTATACCATTATAGATCAAGATTTTGATTATAGAACTTGATTTAGAAAGCCTGCACATGACTAGCTAAAATCCCACTATGCGCGGGGGAAAGAGTAGGTGTGGAGAAATATGATGAACCCGGCAAGAGAAAGATAGAGATAAGAAATACGGCTCAAGTTTAATGAAGTGTGAGAGAGGGATATGGAACATGCGTGGGAGATTAAGAAGGAACTAGAGTTGAGGAGGATGATGGCTCATGAAAGGTTTTGAATATCTCATGGACTATGAGGAGCCGTAACATTAGGATCTCCCAAATTTGGGAAAGCATGGTAGATAATCCCCTTCATCTTCATATGAGAGCATGTTCGTGGAGATAATGATGACCGTATGCATACATATGATCACACCTAGCCACCTAGCCCTTGTGCATGGTGTTTCAAATCCAAAGGTATTCATTGAGAAGTAGGATAGTGCGGGTAAGAAAGAAGATAGGGGTAGATATTACTTTTCATTGAAATTGGGAAATCAAGTCGATAGTGTGCCCTTGGCATCACTTTAGCACCATTGTTTGGGAGTAACTATGCAAGATTATTTTTAAGCATGTCATCAGGACAAAGTGTTGGCGTGCATACTATCGGGAGTACTCCAAAGGTAGGAGTTGTGAACATGTAGACCATTGGTGTCCATTCCAATACCACGACTAGGACATAAGAAAGTACATCAACTAGACCGTAGCCAAAAATAGGGGGATCAAGTGGATCAAGTTAGCCACCAAATGAAGTAGGAGGTTCTAGTTCTATATCTCGTGGACAGGGGACCAAAACTATCACCAAATCAACCACCACGTCAAAGCAACCATTATAGTTAACACCTCAAGTTTACTATGATATGTCTCTTCATTTACTAGAGTATAGAGGGATTAAATATGAAACAAATCATGTGCATAATTTTGAATTGTTATGGCATGCTAAGGGAATTACAGGTTCGATTAGGAAGCTAAGTAAATTGTCCACTACTCTTTATGGGCACGCGCATAGTTGGTATAGGAATTATGATCCACATCAGACTACGGTGGACTACAATGCTTTATGTACTATGTTTCTAGCTGAGTTTCACATTCTAGAATTTTAACATCAGGGCATTAGTGTGCTCAAGGATATCAAGCAAAGTGCTTATATGAAATCGTGAGGGAATATGATGCTTTCTTTAAGACTCTGTTGTCAAATTTTTCTTATGACATTCATCAAATTCAATATATGTAGTGCTTTTTTGGAGGATTGCTTTGACTCTTTTTCATAGATATTTATCTCATAAGACATATATTGATCTCGTGCGAAGCCTTAGAAGTAGCCCTATGTACTGAGGTGGTTGGAAGTGTTGATAATGTAGTGAGCCCATTTTTAGAGCCACAGATTGCAGCCATGGAAAAAAAGTTGGAGACTCTTTCTACCAACTCAGCACATGAGACACGTAGTGGCATATGGCGCACTAATTGTGAAGTTGAGGAAAATAGTAAGGATATTTTTCCATGTAATTCATTATGTGCATTGTTGCTATATTGTGAAGTCTATCACCTAAACCATGATGTTAAGAATTACCCTCTTTTTCATCATGTGATTCAAAAGAAGGTGTCTATGTATTGTAATATCTACAAGTCCCATACTCATGACACCACTGATTGTAGACTGATTAATCACATCCATGAATCCATTGAGACAGGAGTGCGCCAAAATAATGTGGCGAGCAGATCCAAGGAGTAGGAAGCACAATGTAATGAAGGGCGCAACAATGGGGAAACTAGAAATGGAGGCTTCGAGGAGGATATCAAGGCCAATGTCACGGTGGTGGTAGGGGTAAGTTTTCTCAAGGAATTTGTTACACTTATGGGTCACCTGATCATTACCACTAAGATTTCCCTTAGAATATAGCTTTCTCATGGTGTGGGAAGTAGCATAAGCTAGAGAATTTCCTAGACCTATATCATTACATGAGTAAAAAAGAAGAAGGACAAGGGTGCGGGGATGATCAAGGTGTAGCGAGTGAATGTTGATCGATGGATGTCTAAGAAGATAACTGATCTATAATTACAACCCATGCTAGTGAAAACACGTGCAGAGGTAGTACATGTGCTTGAATTTATGAAGGCTAAACCTCTCACATTACTAGGGAGGAAGTGATACATGTTAAGTATCCAGGATGCGGGGCATTAGAAGGAAGTCTACTAGGAGACTATGGAAGTAATTGGAGACTTGCAAGGTGAAATAAAATGCTTCAAATAATAGGCACATGAGAGATAAAATTCAAAGAGTGTTGATCTCCCACATAAGAATGTGAATGACTTGAAAGAGGTGTGTAAGATGTTGCGTCGTGAATATTATTCCGTTACTTGGGGAAACAGATTTGAGAGAAGGTATTGTTGGCATGATGTCCTAGTAGGTGTTTTCATTTATGAAAAACCACATTAATGAAAAATTTAATGTTGTAGGATGATGTCATGATGATGTATGTGGTTCTAACATGATTATTTAGATGTGTTTGAGTTGCTACAATGGGATTCAATGATGCATGTTTGCTCTTACAAGCCTATACAGGTGCCTAGAAGGTGTAGTTTGACAATGTGATCTTCTTGATGGCTAGGAAGCATTTTTACATGTTAGATATAAGGTTTTGAGAGTGTGTGAGCACTCACAAAGGTAGTGACATAGTGTAGGTACAGGTGATTCTCCATGTTACAGGTGCTCATTGGAAGAAAGTATGCTTACTTGGAGGTGTGACAGAGTATATTGGAGAAAATTGAGCTCATGGGTGCATTCTATCAGGTGTATCATGTCATATGAGGTATGTTTGGGTTATTTTTCAGAGGTTTTGTCTTCAGATGTTACATTATTTCAATTGGCTCTACTTGTTACGGTGAGGATCTAGCATGCATACATAGGTAAGTCTTAGTGAATGGAAATTTTTGGCTATGTAATTCATGTTATGATTATTAGATATTTTATCTAGATGAGTGATGATTCTCTCGAGAAAAATTTAGGTGCCCATGATGTGAAATTTGCAAGATATGACTTTTTAGTGAGACAAGGCCAAAATCAATGCAAAATGCAGCTCAAAGTGTAACTTCATATGCTTATTGTGAATAGTTTGATTTACATGGGACCTTGTGAATTTTATGGATGCTTATAATTTTATTTTATAAGGTTTAAAAATAGTAATGAGGTCATTTGATTGTCCCATGTTTATGAACAAATGTTAAGAAGGTAAAGATGTCTAAAAACTAGTTAAACCCTAGCTATGAGCAGTTTGCAAAAGTTGAAGTGTGTGACATAGTTTTTATTGGTTGATAAAAATTAATTATTGGATTTTTAGAGGACTCCTCAATATTTCAATAATGTATGGTTGAGGTCATGGTGATATGTGGGCCCCACCTAAAAATAGCAGTTTATGGGAAAGAAGGATATAGAGCAAGATGGTCCAAAGGAGTAGCTATAAATTGAAGGTGCATGATGTATGGTAGTATTTATTTATTTACATGGTGGTTTCAAGACATGATTATGCAGGTTCATGATGTTTTGAGGTCCAAATAGGTTGATCGGTCAAAGGGCAATTTCTGGGTCTCAAATAGCAAGATCCATTGAGCTACATGTGGAATTTTGAGGTGACTCAAGTTGTGTTGTAAATTAGATTGATGTATATTTATAGTTATATATGTATTTCCTTGTGATGAGGTGATTTTATAGGGTTTTTAGGGAATTTTTTTAGCAAGATTTTTTTTTGCAATTGAGGACAGATTCTGTTTTGGTGCAAGTTTGAGGTTTTTTGAAGAACGAGATTGATTGAGTGATGCTTCCTATTACCCCGATAGTGAATAGGGATGAATTTGGCATCCAATGAATCCATTTGGAGGTCTTTACTGCATGTATATTTTATTTTAGGTGCTAACATTTGGAAACATATTTTTGGTTGTGGTTTGAAGTAAAATATGTTTCATGACTTATAACATGATTAGAAGTGTTCTAAAGGTTATTATATTTATTTTGAGTGGTCACGTGGCATGTTTTGGTTCAATATAAGTCATTTGGTGGCATTATGAAGTTTTAGGGTGCTTAAGGGTGAAGGAAACAACTTTTTTGAGAATTGTAAAGGGAATGGGGCCTCAGAAATGAAATAATTTGATTGGTTGATAAAATGTGAGACCATATATGAATGTTTTATGATCATGTACTCATTTTTAATGGTTTTGGGTCATGGAAAAATTATGGTAATAATTTTAGGGCATTTTTAAGAATGTGCCTATGGGGTTTTCAACCATTTTTGGCATATGTATTGAGGGTTTTAGCTAGGCCGACCTACTTGGGTCATATGTGATTGTTGTAATTAAAATTTATGAATTTTCTAGAATTTTCTAGGTCACAATTATCATGAGGAACAAACCTATTTTTGTTTGCGAAGGAATAAAACCATATTTAAGTGCTTGTTTAGTTCATTTTTGAACTAGTTCTCTTGGAGAGATGGTTTGCAACCTAGAGAGATATATTTTGTAGGTATGTGAACATGTTTTTAAGGTTGAGGAAGAGAAGGACATGCTTTGAGTAAGGATTGGCAGCATGAGAGCAATAGGATAGAGAAAATAAAAGTGAAGAAAGGGCATGAATATGAGAGTTTTATGCCCTAGGGTATGAGCTAGAGTTTGTGAGCTGAATTTGTGATCTCCATTAGTTGTGGCAGCAGAAAAATCAAAGATCATATATCTTCAGGTGGCTGATTTGGTGCTTGGTCATCTTTAGGGGGTTATAGCCTCCTTGTGGAGTGGGTGCTTCACTAAATTAGGGGTTGGTGTTCCTTTTAGGGTTGGTGCTCTACTAAACTAGGGGTTGGTGTCTCACTAAATCGGGGTTTGTACTCCTTGTGTAGTTAGTGCTACACTAAATTACTTTTCTTTGAGTAATATAAGCAGAGTTTTAGTGGGTTTTCTTCCCCATGAGGGTTTCCCACTTACATCTAGTGTTCTTGTGTTTAGTACTTTATTTTCTTACTCTTTATGGTTTGTTTTGCATATCTTAATAAGCACACATGATCATCGATGTTGTTTAAAATATCAAATGAATGAATGTATGTTTTGGTAAATGAAAGGAAATTTATCCTAGGACTAATCCCCTCCTCTTAGTCCCTTGTACTTCTAATAGGTACCACGCATCGAGGTTGACACGAGAGGTAGATACTTCATGAAAATCTACCACCTCATGACCATTAAGTTTTCAAGAGATTACACTTGACGTGGTTATTGATGGTTAGTTGGTGAGAAATATCTTGATAGATACATACATGTGAGGTAAATGTGTGTTATCCCGTAAAATTGGCAAGGGCAATTTTACAGATAACCATACCAAAATTTTGTTCCGGTCCCTCGTCAAGGATCCCTTGCATTCGGAACGTTGCAAAATCCCTTCCCGGGAAATCCAGTTTTCTGAAATTAGTCTTTTTTGGTCTTTTTTGGTCGGGCGCATATAATAACTATGCAACATCAAATTTTGTTGCACCCCCTTTAAAGCCTTTGGCGCATGTATTCTTGTGTCAATAGGTGTTTTGGTGCACCTCACTATGTTGAGTCTTCCTTGCATGCGCCTTCATGTCAACAACACTTTTGTTGTGCCCCTTTTTGGTGCACCAAGGGCGCACATATTCCTCTGTCAACACCACTTCCGGTGCACCAAAGGCGCACATAACTTTGTGTTGGCAAGTGTTTTGGTGCACCAAGGGTGCATGTATTCTTGTGTTGACAGCACTTTTGGTGCGCCACTTGAAAAAGTTGGTGGCGCATTTATTATCACCTCGCCTATAAATAGGTGCGTCTGCACTGTCATTGTCACCAAACACAAATCACGTGATTATTTTTCTCTGTACCTGTCAGCGCACCAGCCCTGTCACTTTTGAATCTTTTCGTGGACCCGTTTGCACATTTCTCCACTATTTATCCTGGTAAGAGGTCCTCTTTCTTTTGTGCACTTTGTGTTTGTGGTTTTTGGCTGCTTGTTGGTAAGAATTGGATTGGAAAGACTATGAAATCATGAACTTCCCACCCCCTTTTGCTATCTTTTCCATTCTTCCACATGTTCTTCCCCCTCTTTCCAGATCTGCTGGTAGAGGAAACTCAGTCCTGAAAAATAGCTTGGAACTCTCATTTTATAGCTTCTTCATCACCCCAAGGTACCTGCTAGAAGGAGCTAAACCATATGTAAAACCCCTCAGAGAAAGAATCAAAGCTTAAAAAGAAACTGTATTTTTCTTCTCCTTTAGCGCATTAGCACACCCTGCAACATGAAGAACAGTTGCGCCAATGGCACATCTGTCGCCCCATTACACACAAAAGAGCGGCCGCGCTGATGATGGCGCACTTTCCTGCCTGCTACATAATGAAAATTTATGCCCTCAAGGCACACTTAGTTTGTTGCGAACATTTTCCTCGTGCCCCCTCATGGCGCCAAACTCATTTGTTGCATCGTTAAAACCTGCTCCCTTTGGCACACCCTACACGTATGCAACATAGAAATTATCCGCGCCAAGTGCAAATTTGTAAAACGTCACGGGTGCATCCTCACTACAACAACATCATGTCATGCGCAGACCTTCCATGCGCCGCGCCAAGTTCTCTAGTGCACAAAAATCATATGTCACACAAACCTTAGATGCACCTTTGCGCACACAAAGTTCTATGCAACATGAAAATTATATGCGCCCTTTATAAAATGCATCCACATGGTGCAGACGCACTTGTGTTTACAACAACAAAGAATGCAATCTGCAATATCCATGTGTCATGCACCCTTTGGCGCTGATTTATCCCCTACAGAGGCCCTTTCCCGTGCACCTTACTATTTAGCTCTGTAACCTGTAGTATCCATGCGCCATGCGCCCTGAGGCCTTAAAATCACTAACTCTTTCTTCTGTCACAAGATTTTAATGGAAAATCAAATGGCTGACATGAATTTCTTGCATTGGGTTTCACTTCTTATTCTTGCAGATCAACAACTAAGTTCAGAAGAACATATGTCAACATCAAGCAAGAAACCTATCAAATCTAAAGGCAAGGCCAAGCTCACGAAAAGAAGAAATGAAGTATAAGTATCAGAGGGTCAGAATGCCCGAGTCCCAGCAGAGTGTGACCTAGATATCAGAGACTCAGAACTGGGTCATATTGACATGGAAGATTTCTGGGCCAGAACCCAGAGGGTCACAAGAAGTCCATGGATGGACAAATTGATAGGCAGTGCCCTGCATTTTGCTGGAGGAATCCCAGTCAGTGCAGTTAATAATGAATTTATGATGGTGGTAGCCCGATGCTACAACAAAGACACAAGATGTGTCCATAATGAGAAGGGCGAGGTTATAATCAACCTCACTACCCACCATTTTGAAATAATGCTCGCATCCCTCACCACCGGCACTTTGTGGCCGTCAGCCAGGAAGACTGCATCAAAGCCTGGGACGACAATGAAGATCAGTGCATGCAGCTGATGAATGAGGTATATCTGAAAAATAAAAAGGTGGTGACTCGGTGGCCACAGGTCATTCATCGCAGTGACTTCTCAGAGGAACTCAGCGACACCATTACATTCCTGAGCAGAGTCTTTGGGCTTCCTGACGCCCATTATTTTCACAAATGGATGCTGCGGTATTTGGAGACAATGAACAAAAATGTGCCCGATCAACGCTTTGAGTGGGCAGAAATCATAAGCAGCACAATATCAGAGTAGCTACAACAACTTGCCACAATAGGGAAGTTCTACATGAATTCCTACGTTGTTTACGCTGCAGCTTCAGAAAGAGATTATCCAGCTCTGATGTAGTGCGGGGTTTAGCCCCAGGTTAAAATCTATGAATATTATCTAGAACTGAAGCTGGAAAATAGCATCCCCCAATTTACAAAGATCAACGATGCCTTCTT
The DNA here is from genome assembly GCA_018340775.1 of Taxus wallichiana var. yunnanensis. Taxonomy (NCBI): domain Eukaryota; kingdom Viridiplantae; phylum Streptophyta; class Pinopsida; order Cupressales; family Taxaceae; genus Taxus; species Taxus wallichiana. The sequence goes on along the minus strand of CM031237.1, from coordinate 449,266,659 downwards.
CTATGGCATCATCTACCTCTTGAGGCTGAATATGACTCATGGTCACATGATCAAGAGCATCGTGGCAGCCACAGAGAAATGGGGGCCCTGTTCACTCAATTCCCCACATTCACTTATCTAAGGGCGGCTAACTTCTTGGGAGAACCAACTAAACTACCAAGGTATGCTGGTCCCAAGTTAATCCTGTTGGAGCTATCGAGGCAGCTAATCACCTACCATGAGAAGTGTCTCAAGAGAAAGAAGGGTGGAACTCCTTTCCCCCTCACAGTGGGTAGGTATACGTGTCTCACTCACCACAAGGCAAAAGATATGTTTGCAGAACTGGAGCTACTAAATCTGAAACATGACTTCCCAGCAAGGCCCACCTTCGACCCGAGAAATTGTCTACCTAGGGCTAAGCTCGACCCGATCCACATCCCTCAGATCGAAGATATCTACATTGACATATATCATGAGGTTGAGCTCAGGAGGAAGGATCATTCTCGCTTGGCCTTAGCAGAAATCATCCAGTACGGGGTAGCCATCATCCCAAAAGGCTACCAAACTACTAAGAAGAAGTGGATCAATTGTATCTTGACACGGGTGGGGACGATTGGCCTTTTGCGTTGATTGATAGAACCAAAGCGCCTCAAACAATTGAGGAGAGAGTCAAGGAAACTCTGCGCAGAACAGAGCATTGGTGCCGAATGAATGGACTCATCTACCTCGGGTCGATTTCACAACCTCTCCATTGGGCAACGCACCTCCTCGGGCAAAACACCAGCCAAAAGGCAAGGGTAAAGGTAAAGAGGGTGGGTCCAGCTCCACCCAAGAGGAAGCTCCAGAAAGCCCTCCTTCCACTTAATAAGAACGGGCTGAAATCCTGAAAAGCTCGTAAGAAGAAGCACCAAGATGTTCCAATAGTCCCATCCACTCAAGATGTCGCCACTTTGCTACAACAACCGAGGTCCCTTCTGCTCCTTCTCCTTCTCCTCCTTCCCCTCCTCCGAGTGACTCAAGTGACCATCCCTTTGGTCGTGTCCTCTCCCCTTCTTCTTCTCGCCTCCCGCTTCTTCGTCCATCTTCTCTTCTCTCACGGACTGTCCCCTCCATTTCTTCCCTCATCTCTCGAGCTCCGCTCCCTTCCTATGTCTTCCTCTCCCCGCAGTATCTCTTCCTCCCGTGAGCGCTTCCTCGGCCTCCCTCTCGATGCCGCCTCCAAGTGTCTCCACATTTTTCCCTTCTACTACTGCAGCTGCCCCCTTCTCTATTTCTGGTCCTTCTCCCATAAGTCCAACTTGGATCTCCTAGCACCTAAGTCAGTAGAAAAGGAAATTTCCCATCGCTCCGATGGACTTCTCCATAATCCCGTCAAAAGGGGCAAAGAAGCAGAAGCCCATCACACGCTTCTCTTAGAGTGCTTTGGGAGAGAGGGTAATGGAGATCGCATACCCCAATCCTCTGAAGGATAAAAAGGATCTGTCTCCGATAGATTACACAGTGACTCAAGTCACAATGGGGACGTCTTCTAAAATCCTTCAGGGAGAGGCCCTATCTGCAGTTGACGCCCTCTGCAAGAAGCTTCAAGAAGCAAAAGAAGAGAAAAGGCTACTGAAAGAGCAAAATAAACATCTGCTCCATGCCTTACAGAAGATGGGTAGTGCACCTCCCACAATCCGCCCGAAACTCCTGAGCCTCTGAGTCAGGATAAAATTAATGAATATGCAAAGATCGGCAAGCAGGGTATGGCAGTTTCTACCTGGAGGAGCCAAATCCTCAAGGACAGTGAATGAGTGATCGCCAAGTTCACCAATTTGTATCTGAACATCAACAAGGTGAATAAGGAACTCCAGGCGTTAGCAGGACCCATATCGAAGAGCTGGACCATGCTAGGCTGCAGCATGAGACCTTTCAAAGAATGTTTGACTGTTCAGTCAAAGATCTGGTCAAGTTCAGCGTTTTTGGTCACCCCAGGGCCCTCAATAAAATCCTTTCCACTCTGGATTACCGGATGGATCAACTGGAATTCGTCCTCGAAAAGATTGATAAGGTAAAGGAAGAATCCCTGGACGCAATGCATCAGATGGAACAAATTGTTCTAACGATGTCTCCAGGGTTGCTTACTCCTTTCGCCTTAAGGAAGGTTGATGAAACCATCCAGATCTTCAAGGAGATCATTTCGCAAGGGCTGGGGCTAGAGGTCACTTTTGACGCAGAATCCATCAATAACCTGCTGGCCTGTCGGGACTTCATCGGGTTCCTAATAGAAGCAGAGAATGAATATTCCAAACTCCTAGAGAAGCTCACAGATGAGCGGGAGACTTGCGAGGCTATCACTGAGTGACACAAGGATTCTTCCCAGGATCAACTAGATCCCATGATCAGCAAGTTCATGGAATATTGTGCCCAATTTCACATCTCACCACCCAAGCAGCAAAAGTAGGATATCCCCTTTCAGCCACGGGGACGACGACGATGAATAATTTCTCTCTCTTCTTTGACTTTCTTTTTGTAAATGTCTAAAGCATGTTGGCACGAATGATGACATCATCCATGTTGCACCATGGGATGATGTCATCCATCAAGTTGTTAAAAGTCAACATGACTTTGAGATATTTTTGTAGATATTTTGTAAATAGGTGGTTGGTTCCTTTTTGCCTTCCTTCTTCTTCTTCTTCTTCTTCTATAAATACTCAAATACTTGTGGTATTTGTGGGTGGATACTTTTCAGATGAAAAATAGAAGTGAGAAGAAAAGACTTTGAGCTTTTTATAACAGAAGGAAATATTAATACAATATTTAGACTTTGTGTTGAATACATGTGTTATTTGCATTAGATCTTTCTTACGTCAGATCTGTGTGTTTATTCTGTTGGATCTACTGCTTTTATCGTCGCTTATTCATCGATTGCTTTGTTCGTTTATGCAAGTAGGTTTGGCTCTTTACTTACCAATTCCAAAACATAAACCCTCTGACCTTTCTGCTTTGGAATTCATTTCTTTTCTTTCTTCGGATCTGATCTTTCTTCATCCTCTCTTCCATTCCTTTCTTTCCGCAGTCGGAAATAACCCTACTGGGATGAGATCCCAAACCCCCAAAGGCAGAATATTGTGAGACTTACATAGATTCCTGCTGGTAGAATAGCAATAAATCGCCGCTTTGCTAACTCAAAGAGGGGCTATGCCCTGCACACTGTTGACTCGTCTATCCATAAATCTGCCCAAGCCAGATTTTCGAACCAACAGTTTTTGGCGACTCCACTGGGATCGAATGTAGATCTATCGATCTATGATGGTGGTATGATAGAAAATCAGTAAAAATCTGAAAAATCACTACCTATTTGCAAACTTTAACTTTTTGTTAAAAATCCAAAAATTTGTAAAAGTGCTCTAAATCGAAAATTTTCTTCTGAGATCCATAGATCTGGCCTAGTTGGAGACCTTTAGTTCACTGAGTTTTTATAAAAATATGTATTTTTCCGTAGATCTGAGTTTTTGACTGTTTACCAAAATTTTCAAACTCTTTGAAAAAGTTAACTTTAGATCTGAAAATCAGCTTACTAATCTTCACTGTCATTTTATCCTCATTGTTCTTTGTCATTAAACCGCAATCAGTTTTCAGAAGAGGATAATTTTAAATATTCAGAAAAGTACATGCTGCTGGTTTTTGTCAGAAAAACCAGAAAATCAGCAAGTACAACCAAAAAGAAATTTTAAATCTGCTCCACAACATCGCAGATCTGGAAGGTACGCTGGCGGGTGAACCATTTACTCGTAGTAGGAGAGCTCGTGGAGAAGTCGATCCTACTTTTGATCTACTTCAAAGGCACAACTTCAGTATAACACCGGCACGCTTTTCATCACTAAGTTCAGCTGATCGGTCAGCCAGAAGTGCCTCACCTCCACGAAAGAACCAATTTTCACGATGAGCCTCCACATCCCTTCGTAGTGCCTTTACTGCTCAAGTGAACCGCACTTCCATTCCGTGTTCTTTTTCCGGCCTTTCAAATGGCAGTGCCATGGGGAAATGCTATGGGCCCTCTCGCATTACCACATCTAGTTCACGTGCTCCCTCATGGAAACCGAAAGAATTTTCCCAAATTTGACGGGAGTGGGAACCAAAGCACGGATTCACACATATCTACATTCATCATGTCATGCAGTATCCTGGATGTAACTCATGAAGATGTGTCGGTTCACCTTTTTCTAGAAACTTTACAAGGGCCCACAAGTAAATGGTTTCAGCATTTGTCGGCCGGATCTATTACCAGTTGGGCCACCTTGCGGGATGCTTTTGAAGATAGGTACAAGCCTTCAGAAGATGCATTTACATTATTATCACAGATCACTCACCTGAAGAAGGAGGCCAATGAGACCATGCGTGATTTTATCGCCAGGTTCAATGCATTAATCAACCGTGTCCCTGTTGCCATGCTTCCAACACCGGAAAATCAGAAGTGTTTCTTCGTGAACGCTATGAGTTCGAAAGTAAGTTTCTTGCTCCTGCAAGAACAAGTGGCTACCTTGATTCTCACCCAGGCCGCTGCCATCCGAATTGAAGATAATTTGATAATATCTGGCGAATTGAAAAGGGAATCATCTAAGCTTAAATCTTTGGGCCCTTCACCCAATACTTCATCTGACCCGGCATTTCAAAAGATGGCGAACGACTTGCTTGCATTAAAGAAGCAGTTAGCCCAAGCTTCCCCCAGTTCCTCATACCGGGATATCCCACGGAGGAATTTCACTTCCAACAATGTTTCACAAAGGCCGCGCTTACCTGCAACTACTCCACGGTTGGCGCTTGAGGCTCCTTCGGTTAATGCCTTAGCCAAAATTGAAGAAGAGGAACAAGATTACGAAGAACCTTTGTCTCAAGGTGAAGATGATCAAGACGTCGATGAGCCGACTGGCAACTCTACTATCGGGTATATGGAATTTGATGAGGAGGAATCTGATGAAGAGGAGGGTACACAAGGATATGCAAGCAGACAATCATATGCTATTTTTACCCATTCACAAGGAAAAGAAGCAGAGGTCATTGCCCATGTGCAAAAGGAGAAGGCCGTGTCAAACGTGCCTCCAACTATTGCTAAAAGAGGTAATCCTCTTCCTACTCAACTCCCTGTTAAGTCTTTTACAAGGAAATCTTTTCCCCCCATCTCTCCCCCAAATCAGCCCTCTCATATTCCTATCAAGACCAGTAATCCTACCCTACCATCGTGAAGTGAGGGACTCATTCCTTCACCAGCGCAACCTTTGGCCGCATTTGATATCATAGATCATGCTAAAAAGACTAAGATCCAAATGTCTGAAGCCGAGTATCTTCAGTCAAACCCCGAGCAACTTGTAAGATTGACTAAGTATATTCAAAGTCAAGCTGTCATAACTCCCCAGGTTTCCTTGAAAGGAATCCTTTCCACTCCTCCTGCATCCCACATAAATATTGCTTCAACATCTACATCAGGCAAGATAGAACCTTTCTATCTCTCCCTCCTAATCAATGGCCACAAGTTAAGTAACTGCATAATTGATTTTGGGCTTCTGATAACGTCATGCCGGCAAAAGTTGCTCATGCTCTGGGCCTCACCCTTACCAAGCCTTTTGGCAGATGTTATTCCTTGGAAACCAAGCAGGTTCCGTTGATTGGTCAAATCAAAGACGCGCAATTTGCATTTGCGGCATTCCCAGAGAAAAGAGTAAAGATGACCGTCCTCGTTGCCGACATTCCAGCAGCCTACGGAATTTTGCTGGGAAGAAGTTTTTGCAATGAAGTTGGTGGAGAGATTCATATGGACTGGTCCAAGGCTAGAATCCCTATCAAAGGTGTAATGCAGACTTTAGAGCCAGAATCACAAAAGAAGTACTTGGTTACTAACTCTGAGGACCCCAAAGCTCAAATTCTTTTCGAATCATCAGGGAGGGGGACTATTTCTTGTCTACCGAGTCTGACAAAATGGTTGTTCTCGTCCAAGAAGAAGATCTTAACAAGGTCTGGACCTTGCAGTTTGATGGCAGCTGCGCAACCAGTGGATGTGGCACCGGAGCCGTGCTAATATCTCCCGAAGGGGAGATTATTCCTCTCTCTTTCAAGTTGCAGTTTTTCAACACAAATAACACTGCTGAGTATGAATCTCTGCTACTCGGCATGCAAGCCGCAAGGGAAAGAGGAATAAAAAATCTGAAAGGGCAAAGTGATGTAGAGCTAGTCGTGAATCAAGTTAAGAGGATATATCAAGTGAAGAATGAGAGGCTCAGGCACTATCGTAATGCGGTGTGGGACAACATCGAAGAATTTGATGCTTTTTCAATAGAATCCATTCCAAGAGCTTAGAATGACATGGTTGATTCATTAGCCGCTTACAATTGATCACTTGGCAAGTATTCAATGATGACAATCAACTCATTGCCTTTCTGGAAAAGGCAAAAATTTTAAGGAGCTTTACTTTGAAGGATCCACTTCCATGTGCCGCGAATCAGTCACCGATCAAGATAATGAATCCGGAGGGAACGACGGCATATGTCAGCTCAAAGGAAATAAAATTCCGAAGGGCCTGGTTTCTTTGGAACGGTTGTTCGACAGGCATGACTGTTTTGTAAAAAAGAAAAGGTGAGATGTTACGGGCTCCTCCCTAGAAACCGAGCCGGTTAATTTAGGTTCGGTAGAACATCCGTAGTTCGTGAACATTGGAAAATGTTGCACACTAAAGAGAAGTAGAAGTTTGTCAAACTGCTGAAGAAATACATGGATGTATTGGCATGGTCCTATGCCGATCTAAAGTCTTTTAAGCCAAAGGACGTCCAACATGACATCCCGTTGAAAGAAGACGTCAAAGCCTTTCGCCAAAAGCAGAGGCATTATAACCCTAAGATCTCAGGTACTATCCAAGCTGAAATTCAGAAAATGTTGGATGCGAGAATCATTTTTCCTATCCATCATAGTACTTGGGTAGCAAACATTGTGCCAGTGTGCAAGAAAAACGGTGAAATACGCATATGCGTAGATTTTCAAAATTTGAATCAGGCTTCCTTAAAAGACAACTACCCACTTCCTATAATGGATCAAGTTCTACAAGTGGTAACTAGATCAGAAATGTTGTCCATGCTTGATGGTTTTTTGGGCTACAATCAGATTGAAGTCTCACCTGAAGATCAATTTAAAACAACATTCACTACTCCCTGGGGCACGTTTTCCTACAGTAGGATGCCTTTCGGCCTAACCAATGCTGGTGCCACTTTTCAGCGGGCCATGGACCTTGCATTCAAAGGTATGATGGGGAAGGTCATTGTGGTTTATCTAGATGACTTAACTGTGTTCTCTAAACAACGAAGTGATCATTGTGATCATTTGGAGCAAGTATTGGCTAGGTGCCGAGAACATGGGATTTCCCTGAACTGAAAAAGTCTATTTTTGGAGTCACAGAAGGAAATTTGCTGGGGCATGTTGTTAGCAAAGAAGGAACGAAGATAGATACCGAAAGAGTTAAGGCTATTCAGAGCCTCACCTTGCCTACAAGCAAGACCGGCGTTCATTCTTTCTTCGGAAAGGTGAACTTTCTCAGGCTTTTTGTTCCCGACTTTGCTAAAAAGACTCGTCATATATTGGACATGATGAAAGGGTCACCAACTTTCCGATGGAACGAGGAAGGGAAAAGGTCGTTCGAAGAACTAAAAGCTTCTGTCGCTCACGCACCAGTCCTAGTATGTCCCGACTTCTCCAAGGATTTTATCATGTATAGCTATGCATCTGAGCATACTATATCTGCCATCTTGATGCAAAATAATTCTGAGGATGTTGAATCCCCAATTGCGTTCATGAGCTCTCCCCTCAAGCCTCACGAATTAAAAATGTCTCAATTGGAAAAGCATGCCTTCGCCGTTGTCAAAGCAGTCAAAAACTTCAGGTATTACATTTTAAATTCTCATACAGTGGTGTTGGTCCCTGACACGGCAGTCAAATCAATTTTAACTCAATAGGAGTTAGGAAGCTTGCGAGGAAATTGGATTGCAAAGGTCCAGGAGTATGACTGATATAAAACCAACCAAGTTGGTAAGAGGCAAAGGCTTGTGTCAACTTATGGCCGAAAACCAAGGGTCGAAATTTCCAGAGAAAAGGATGATTGTACCAATGAAGCACAAAGCCGGTTGGAGAAACCCGATTCTCTGCCTCTGGTCCTATTTATCGCAACCAGCGATGAGTGGTATTCCGATATTGCTTTCTTCCTCACCTATGGTGAATGCCCAGCTCACCTAACTGTAAAGGAGAAGCGCACTATAAAGCTCAGAGCAGCCAAATATGTCATCTGGGATGACGGTTTATACAAACGCGGGATAGATGGCATCTTCTTGCGATGTGTCGACAAGCCACAGCAGGTGAAGTTACTTGAAAGTTTTCATAATTCAGCCTGTGGAGGCCATTTCTCCTCTTCCGTAACAGCACACAAGATCATTCGGGCCAGGTACTATTGGCCGACGCTTTTCCAAGATATAGCCACCTGGGTAGCAAAGTGTGAACCTTGCCAGCAGTTCATCGGCAAGCCCAAGTTGGCTGCTTTTCCCCTCAGGCCGGTCATTGTCAACGAACCATTCAGCAGTGGGGAATTGATTTTATTGGCGCACTCAATCCCCAATCAAGTGCCAGACATAGTTATGTCCTAACAGCAACGGATTACTTCACCAAGTGGGTGGAAGCCATACCTATCAAACATGCCACTTCCGAAGTTGTTTACGCTTCATCAAAGAAAACATCATTGTCGGGTTTGGCGTTCCCAAACAAGATTGTTGTTGATAATGCTTCTAATTTCTCTTCACGGAATTTTTAGTTTTTGCTACGAAATATGGGATAACTTTAGCTCACACCTCGATTATTACCCTCGGGAAATGGTCAAGCGAAATCCAAGAATAAAACTTGGTGACCATCATACGAAAGTCGGTGGATGAGAATCAATGAATGTGGCACAAGTCCTTATACGATGCTCTGTGGGCAGATCGCATTACTCCCAAGAGATCTCTCGGCATGTCACCTTTTCAAGTGTTATATGGCACCGATGCCGAACTCCCCATTTCCGCTGAAATTCCTGCTCTGCGCCTGGCACGGCAATCAAAGATGAAACTTTTCAAAATTCCCTCGAAAGGAGGATCTTGTATCTAGCAGAGCTCGAAGAAAAAAGAGTAAGGGTGGTCGACAAGATCACCAAACATCAGAATCAAGTCAAAATATTGTTTGATAAAAAAGCTAAGAAAAGAAATTTCCAGGTGGGAGACCTCGTCCTTTTGTGGGACAAATGAAGAGAGCCAAAGGGCATGCACGGAAAGTTTGATTCCCTGTGGAGAGGGCCCTTCAAGATCAAGCAACTCAATGGAGAGAATAGTTTCTATCTCTCATATCTGGATGGAACCGAACTCCGCTTCCTATAGCGGGCAGCATCTGAAAATCTTCAGGAAGTAGAGCTTGCTCTCTCCTTTGTACAGTTTGCTTCAGTTGTGTGTTTGTTTTTGTCATGTGTTTGCTTTTGTTGGTTGTGTGTTTCCCTTTCCGAAGTCGCCCTTGTTTTTGACTCTGTTACCCAATGGATAGGCACGTGAGATCTGGGATTCTCTACCCCTGAGGTTCACTCAGAGATAGTCCCTAGAAAGAGCCAGCTGTTATCCCGTAAAATTGGCAAGGGAAATTTTACAGATAACCATACCAAAATTTTGTTCCGGTCCCTCGTCAAGGATCCCTTACGTTCGAATGTTGCAAAATCCCTTCCCGAAATCCAGTTTTCTGAACTTAGTCTTTTTGGTCTTTTTTGGTTGGGCGCATATAATAACTATGCAACATCAAATTTTGATGTGCCCCCTTTAAAGCCTTTGGCGCATGTATTCTTGTGTCAACAGGCATTTTGGTGCACCTCACTATGTTGAGTCTTCCTTGCATGCGCCAAGGCGCATGCGCCTTCATGTCAACAACACTTTTGTTGCGCCCCTTTTTGGTGTGCCAAGGGTGCACATATTCCTCTGTCAACACCACTTCCGGTGTGCCAAAGGCATACATAACTTTGTGTTGAAAGAGTTTTGATGCACCACGGGCATGTATTCTTGTGTCGACAGCACTTTTGGTGTGCCACTTGAAAAAGTTGGTGGCACATTTATTATCACCTCGCCTATAAATAGGCACGTCTGCACTGTCATTGTCACCAAACACAAATCACATGATTATTTTTCTATACCACAAAGCAACGCCCATCAGCCCTATCGCTTTCGAATCTTTTCGTGGACCCGTTTACACATTTCTCCACTATTTATCCTGGTAAGAGGTCCTCTTTCTTTTGTGCACTTTGTGTTTGTGGTTTTTGGCTGCTTGTTGGTAAGAATTGGATTGGAAAGACTATGAAATCATGAACTTTCCCCCTTTGCTGTCTTTTCCATTCTTCCACATGTTCTTCCCCCTCTTTCCAGATCTGCTGGTAGAGGAAACTCTGTCCTGAAAAATAGCTTGGAACTCTCATTTTGTAGCTTCTTCATCACCCCAAGGTACCCTGCAGAAGGAGCTAAACCATATGTAAAACCCCTTAGAGAAAGAATCAAAGCTTAAAAAGAAACTGTATTTTTCTTCTCCTTTGGCGCATTGGCACACCCTGCAACATGAAGAACAGTTGTGCCAATGGCGCATCTGTCGCCCCCGTTACACAAAGAGCAACCGCGCCAATGGCGCACTTTCCCTACCTGCTACATAATGAAAAGTTGCGCCCTCAAGGCGCACTTCCTTAGTTTGTTGCAAATGCTTTCCTCGCGCCCCCTCATGGCGCACCAAACTCATTTGTTGCATCGTTAAAACCTGTGCCCTTTGGCGCACCCTGCATGTATGCAACATAGAAATTATCCACGCCAAGTGCAAATTTGTAAAATGGCACAGGCGCATCCCTCACTACAACAACATCATGTCATGCAGACCTTCCATGCGCCGCGCCAAGTTCTCTTTAGCGCACAAAATCATATGTTACACAAACCTTAGATGCGCCTTTGGCGCACCGAAGTTCCGTGCAACATGAAAATTATATGCGCCCTTTACAAAATGCATCCACATGGTGCAGGCGCACTTGTGTTTACAACAACAAAGAATGCAATCTGCAATATCCATGTGCCATGCACCCTTTGGCACTGATTTATCCCCTGCAGTAGCCCTTTCCCGTGCGCCTTACTATTTAGCTCTGTAACCTGCAGTATCCATGCGCCATGCGCCCTGAGGCCTTAAAATCACTAACTCTTTCTTCTGTCAGCATTTCAATGGAAAATCAAATGGCTGACATGAATTTCTTGCGTTGGGTTTCACTTCTTATTCTTGCAGATCAGCAACTAAGTTCAGAAGAACATATGTCAACATCAAGCAAGAAACCTATCAAATCTAAAGGCAAGGCCAAGCTCACAGAAGAAGAAATGAAGTATAAGTATCAGAGGGTCAGAATGCCCGAGTCCCAGGCAGAGTGTGACCTAGATATCAGAGACTCAGAACTGGGTCATATTGACATGGAAGATTTCTGGGCCAGAACCCAGAGGGTCACAAGAAGTCCATGGATGAACAAATTGATAGGAAGTGCCCTGCATTTTTCTGGAGGAATGCTAGTCAGTGAAGTTAATAATGAATTTATGATGGTGGTAGCCTGATGCTACAACAAAGACACAAGATGTGTCCATAATGATAAGGGCGAGGTTATAATCAACCTCACTATCCACCATTTTGAAATAATGCTCGGCATCCCTCACCACCGACACTTTGTGGCCATCAGCCAGGAAGACTGCATCAAAGCCTAGGACAACAATGAAGATCAGTGCATGCAACTGATGAATGAGGTATATCTGAAAAATAAAAAGGTGGTGACTCGGTGGCCACAGGTCATTCATCGCAGTGACTTCTCAGAGGAACTCAGCGACACCATTACATTCCTGAGCAGAGTCTTTGGGCTTCCTAACGCCCATTATTTTCACAAATGGATGCTGCGGTATTTTGAGACAATGAAAAAAATGTGCCCGATCAACGCTTTGAGTGGGCAGAAATCATAAGCAAGACATATCGTAGTAAATTACAACAACTTGCCACAATAGGAAAGTTCTACATGAATTCCTACGTTGTTTACGCTGTAGCTTCAGAAAGAGATTATCCAGCTCTGATGCGGTGCGGGGTTTGGCCCCAGGTTAAAATCTATGAATATTATCCAGAACTGAAGCTGGAAAATAGCATCCCCCAATTTACAAAAATCAACGATGTCTTCTTCTACGGCATCATCTAGCCTCTTGAGGCCGAATATGACTCATGGTCGCACGATCAAGAGCATCGTGGCAGCCACAGAGAAATGGGGGGCCCTGTTCACTCAATTCCCCACATTCACTTATCTAAGGGTGGCTAACTTCTTGGGGGAACCAACTAAACTACCAAGGTATGTTGGTCCCAAGTTAATCTGTTGGAGCTATCGAGTCGGCTAATCACCTACCATGAGAAGTGTCTCAAGAGAAAGAAGGGTGGAACTCCTTTCCCCCTCATAGTGGGTAGGTATACGTGTCTCACTCACCACAAGGCAAAAGATATGTTTGTAGAACTGGAGCTGCTAAATCTGAAACATGACTTCCCAGCAAGGCCCACCTTCGACCCGAGAAATTGTCTACCTAGGGCTAAGCTCGACCCGATCCACATCCCTCAGATCGAAGATATCTACATTGACATATATCATGAGGTTGAGCTCAGGAGGAAGGATCATTCTCGCTTGGCCTTAGCAGAAATCATCCAGTACGGGGTAGCCATCATCCCAAAAGGCTACCAAACTACTGAGCAAGAAGTGGATCAAGTGTATCTTGACACGGGTGGGGACGATTGGCCTTTTGCGTTGATTGATAGAACCAAAGCGCCTCAGACAATTGAGGAGAGAGTCAAGGAAACTCTGCACGAAATGAGCATTGGTGCCGAATGAATGGACTCATCTACCTCGGGTTGATTTCACAACCTCTCCGTTGGGCAATGCACCTCCTCGGGCCAAACAATAGCCAAAAGGAAAGGGTAAAGGTAAAGAGGGTGGGTCCAGCTCCACCCAAGAGGAAGCTCCAGAAAGCCCTCCTTTCCGCTTCACAAGAAGAAGTGACGGAAGGTTGAAATCCACTTAATGCTCGCATATAATAAGAAGGTTCCTTCTCCTTCTCCTCCTTCCTCCTCCTCGAGTGACTCAAGCGACCATCCTTTGGTCATGTCCTCTCCCCATTCTTCTACTGCTCCTCGTCCATCTTCTCTTCTCTCGCAGACCTATCCCCTCCATTTCTTCCCTCATCTCTGAGCTCCCCTCCCTTCCTATGTCTTCCTCTCCTATAGTATCTCTTCCTCCCGTGAGCGCTTCCTCGGCCTCCCTCTCGATGCCACCTCCAAGTGTCTCCACGTTTTTCCCTTCTACTACTGCAGCTGCCCCCTTCTCTGTTTCTGGTCCTTCTCCCATAAGTCCAGCTTGGATCTCCCAGCACCTAAGTCAATAGAAAAGGAAAGTTCCCATCACTCCGATGGACTTCTCCGTAATCCCGTCAAAAGGGGAAAAGAAGTAGAAGCCCATCACATGCTTCTCTCAGAGTGCTTCGGGAGAGAGGGTAATGGAGATCGCATACCCCAATCCTCTGAAGGATAAAAAGGATCTATCTCCGACAGATTACACAGTGACTCAAGTCACAATGGGGACGTCTTCTGAAAGCCTTCAGGGAGAGGCCCTATCTGCAGTTGACACCCTCTGCAAGAAGCTTCAAGAAGTAAAAGAAGAGAAAAGGCTACTGAAAGAGAAAAATAAACATCTGCTCCATGCCTTACAGAAGATGGGTAGTGCACCTCCCACAACTACCGCCAAACTCCTGAGCCTCTGAGTCAGGATAAAATTAATGAATATGCAAAGATCGGTGAGCAAGGTATGGCAGTTTCCACCTGGAGGAGCCAAATCCTCAAGGACAGTGAACGAGTGATCGCCAAGTTCACCGATTTGTATCTAAACATCAACAAGGTGAATAAAGAACTCCAGGCGTTAGCAGGACCCATATCCAAAGAGCTGGACCATGCTAGGCTACAACATGAGACCTTTCAAAGAATGTTCGACTGTTCAGTCGAAGATCTGGTCAAGTTCAACGTTTTTGGTCACCCCAGGGCCCTCAATAAAATCCTTTCCACTCTGGATTACCGGATGGATCAACTAGAATTCGTCCTCGAAAAGATTGATAAGGTAAAGGAAGAAGCCCTGGACGCAATGCATCAGATGGAACAAATTGTTCTAACGATGTCTCCAGGGTTGCTTACTCCTTCTTTCACCTTAAGGAAGGTTGACAAAACCATCCAGATCTTCAAGGAGATCGTTTCGCAAGGGCTGGAGCCGGAGGTCACTTTTGACGTAGAATCCATCAATAACCTGTTGGCCTGTCGGGACTTCATCGAGTTCCTAATAGAAGCAGAGAATGAATATTCCAAACTCCCAGAGAAGCTCACAGACGAGCGGGAGACTTTTGAGGCTATCACCGAGTGACACAACGATTCTTCCCAGGATCAACTAGAGCCCATGATCAGCAAGTTCATGGAATACCGTGCCCAATTTCACATCTTGTCACCCGAGCAGCAAAAGCAGGATATCCCCTTTCAGCCACGGGATGATGACGATGAATAATTTCTCTCTTCTTTGACTTTCTTTTTGTAAATGTCTAAAGCATGTTGGCACGAATGATGACATCATCCATGTTGCACCATGGGATGATGTCATCCATCAAGTTGTTAAAAGTCAACATGACTTTGAGATATTTTTGTAGATATTTTGTAAATAGGTGGTTAGTTCCTTTTTGGCATTCCTTCTTCTTCTTCTTCTTCTTCTTCTTCTATAAATTCTCAAATACTTGTGGTATTTGTGGGTGGATACTTTTCAGATGAAAAATAGAAGTGAGAAGAAAAGACTTTGAGATTTTTGTAACAAAAGGAAATATTAATACAATATTTAGACTTTGTGCTGAATACATGTGTTATTTGCATTAGATCTTTCTTACGTCAGATCTGTGTGTTTATTCTGTTGGATCTACTTCTGTTTTATTGTCATTTATTCATCAGTATTGCTTTGTTCATTTATGCAAGTAGGTTTGGCTCTGTTTACTACCAATCCCAAAACATAAACCCTCTGACCTTTCTGCTTTGGAATTCATTTCTTTTCTTTCTTCGGATCTGATCTTTCTTCATCCTCTCTTCCATTCCTTTCTTTCCACAGTCGGAAATAACCCTACTGGGATGAGATCCCAAACCCCCGAAGGCAGAATATTGTGAGACTTGCACAAATTCCTGCTGGTAGAATAGCAATAAACCAGTTTCACTTTGCTGACTCAAAGAGGGGCTATGCCCTGCACACTGTTGACTCGTCTATCCATAAATCTGCCCAAGCGACAGATTTTCAAACCAACAATGTGCTAACTCTTGAAAGCATGGAATCGATGGGAAGGCCTATATTCAACCATCTTCAAATGTGTTGTACATGGAAAAATAAACTAAGGCTATGCCTATTGCGGTCTTGAATGATGCATCTATTATTATTCAAGGAGCCAAGTTTACTGGAGACTTTGAGGTACTAGAGCTTGCTGAAGAAGACAACTTCCCAGCATTGCTTGGATGGCCTTGGTGTTATGTGAATAATGTTGATCTATGTTTTAGCAAGAGATGCATCATTTTTGAGAAAAAATATGAGCACGTGATTATACCTCTATTTGAAAATAATGTTGAACCTTATGTTGATCCTTTGAGTGAAGAATATTTTAATCAAATTTACTCATAGACTGTGCATGATCTAGAGAATCTAGAACCATCAAAGGAAGGATTTCTTCACTAGGAAGACACGGAGTCGGTAAGTGATACTACTAGTGTTACTTGTAATAATTAGGTTCATAAGACGTACGAGATGGTCAAGCACAAATTTAAAGGGTAAGTCACAATGATGATCAAGACACGTATGGTGAGGCATTTAGGCTCAGTTCAAGTACCAATATATATTGGTAAAGGGAATCCCAATACATTCCCACGTTCCATGGAGACTCACTAGACAAATGGAGGAGATCTAACAAACATTTTGGTCTATACCTTGCACGTGATGGAATCTAACTGGTGGGAAACACATAAATATAACCTCTTATAATGGCGAGAAGTGAGAATCACCTTTTCCACCAGGTTCACTTAGAGTAATGTACCTACACACATCTGTGAATTTCATGGTAAGAATATGGACTCACATCATGTCCATACTTTTGAGAGGATATGGGTGTAAGGCTAGGAGGCTTTACCACCATCCCTATGGGTACATAATTTCTAATCCACATTGTGCGATGTGTGTGCACTGGAATTTCCATCTTTGAAATGAAAAGGAGATTAAAAAATTAAAAGAGATTATTATAGATATGATTCAAACTTTTGATTACTTTTCTACTAAGCCTCCATTCCATGAAGCATTGTAGATAATGAAGCACATCACATTGGGGGATAGTGCAAAGGTGGAATAGATCATGAAAAATTTGTTAGGAGAACTCTGATTATGAGGTGCACCTTAATCTTGAGGAAACAAACAAGGTAAATATGGGTCATGCCTAGAAGAGAAAGAGAAAGTAAAGTGAGTATATATGATTATCGATGAAGAGGTAAAGATCTTGGATGTTAGCCACACAGAGGGTGTGTGTGAGGTCATGGATTTATCCAATGAGAGGGCATGTGCATACCATTCTCCCATGAAAACAAAGAAGGTAAATATTGGCACAAAGGATGAGCCTAAGGAAGTAATCGTTGGGGATTATGGTCAAAATAGGATGTAACTAACATCATTGAGATCTTACACAAATTGCAAGATCTTTTCCCAAGAGGTTACCATGAATTAAAAGGTTTACATCCTTCTTTAGGTGAGATGAAGATAAAGTTGAAAGAAGGCACGTGTACGGTTAGGAAGAGGCCTTATAGGATGAATCCTAATCTACGCATCAAGGTGAAAGAATAAATTGATAATATTCTCAAGTCTAGAATTATTGATCCCATCAAGAGTCTAAGTGGGTTAGTCCCATGGTGATCGGATTAAGAAGTATGGACAGATTAGGATTTATGTGGACTACGAGAGAGTTGAATGCTTCGTGTATTATATATCCCTTTCCTACACCTTTTACCAAAGAAATTTTGGAAGGTGTAGTTGGGTGCAAGATATATTATTTCACATATGGGTTTTCAGGATATCATCAGGTGTGCATCGTGAAAGAATATCATGAGAAGATAACTTTCACTACTCGAGGGGGCAATTTTGCATATACGCTATGTCTTTTGGATCAAGAATGCACTAGCATTATTCTCACACATCATTCTCAAAGTATTTCATAATTTTATTCACAAGTTACTGCAAGTATATTTGGATGACTAGACTATTTATGGGTTATTCAAGGATCATTGTGATAATATGAGGCTCATGTTTGAAAGGTGCAGCAAATTAAACATCTCTCCCAACATTAAATATTTCATCTCTTCTACACCCTTTGAAACGTTACTTGGGAACATCATTTGCGAAGGAAGTATTGTTAGTAAACCCAGAAATTTAGCTATGATTTTGGGTTTGGAAGACCCCATCAATCGAGTGAAATGCATGGATTTTCGAACATACAGAGATATTACAGAAATTTATAAAAGACTATGCTAAGATTTCCACACCCTTGGAAGAATTGTTGAAATATAAAGGAAAATTATATTGGGGTGACATGCAACAGCATGGATTTGAAACTTTGAAGGAAAGGTTAACTACTACACCTATTTTTACTTTCCTTCTAGGTACAACCTTTTCATGTTCACGCTGATGCCTCTGGCATGGCGATTCGTGCAGTGTTGGCACAACCACGAGAAGAAATTGTTGATCATCCTATTTTCTTTTTGATGAGTTGTGTAAATATCCTTATAAACAACTCATCTTCTATACTTTTGTTAATCTATTGTAACTATGTCCTTGTATTTCCCAATCACACTATTGAACATTATCATCAAAACTTGAACTTATGGCATAATTACTTGATTAATATAATTATAACTAGTTATCTTTATTTTGTGGTATTTTTGTGTGAATTTATTCTTATGATTGTAATAAGTTATTTGAATGATGATATGTGTGATGCCACTCTTGTTTGTAAGTAACTTTCTATATGAAATAACTTGTATGCAATAAAGGAACCATCTACAACAACTCATCTTCAGTAAAGGACCCATCCATAGAAACCTATCCAAAGCTAAAAAGAATAACCTACAACAAAGAATCTTTGTTATGAAGATCTCTTGGAATGTGAAGAATGACACTCAAGTCTGTACTTGTCGTTGAAGGAGAATTTGTTAGGAATATTCCTTGGATTAGTGCTCACATTATTGTTTGTAATAGTTAAATGTAATATTCATATATTACATTAATAAGTTAGTGTGTTAGTAAGATATTAATATTTTTATATCAATATAATATTTTGTGTGAGAAAAATAAAATATTGTAATATTATTAATATGAGTCATAAAATAAATCATTTTTAATAATATAGGATATTGTATTAGTTGTGAGTTTGTTGAATAAACAAATCATGTAGATTATTGTGTGTGGAGATATTGGTGAGTGATCATAGAAGAGAATAACAGTGAGTAATCATAGGAGAGATTAGCCGGATGATATTGGTAAGCCTCATCTCCTTGATATTGGTAAGCCTCATCTCCTTGTTTATAGGAAATGGAAAGGCTATATATTGTAAGCTCTCTCACCATGTAATTTCCTCAATCAATAATATAGTGTGTTTATTATATATTTTTTTCTCTAATTTTGTGTTTATGTTATTATCTTCATTCTCGCAACATTGTCTCTTATTGATCTATACAATTATATAATCTAATTGTTGTTTATTTATATTAGATAAGCTATCAATTTCACATCATCTGGTATCAGAGCAGGATAGGATGAGTTATGAGAGTCATTTCAGGACAAAATCATAACCTTTATAATGTAGATCTGAGAGTTTTGAAGCTTCTGTCACCATTTTCTAAATTCTTATCTTTAAAAAAATGACTAGTAATTCACGTTTTTATCAAAAACCCAGATTCATAATTTTATAAAAAAAATGGGTTTGTTTATTAGTACTATAGGAAACTTCTTTCAAAAAATTACAGAAACCTAGTTCGTATTTTAAGAGAAATCATGGAAATAATTCTGACATTTCTAATTATTCTGTAAAAAAATAATGAGTGATTTCTAGCAATAAAACGCTGATATGCTTTATTATTTTGGTTAAATATAAAGTTGATTATTATTATAAGGGCACATTTTTGATTGAAACCGACACCCAATAGAATTGTAAAATGAGCCTCAAAGATAAATTTGGTTGAGTTAGTGACATCACCATGGAGGCCGGAGGAAAAGGAGGATGGAGGAAAATAAGAATCTCTTGTCACCACCAACAAGAGATTGCTTCATCAGATTGGTGATCATTTATTTTTGCTTTTTTATGTGTTTGCTTTCAACATGTGTGGTAGTAAATAAGAACAGATGGATAATTCATGTTCATAGTTAGGAACATATTTTCCTATATTTTGTTCTCTTTTGTAAAATGTGGATGGGGAAACATGTACGCTGCTATGAAAGTGGTTGGTGGTCCACTAGAAAACCAATTTGAGAGTTTTTGAATCTCTTCAAAAATCACATACAGAGTGGTTAATGGTTCCACTAGAAAACCTATTGGAGTTGATGGTACTCTTTGAAAACCATCGGATTGTAGAACATGAGCAGGTACTAGACAGAACTCACCCATGTTCGCACTAAGGGGGGGAATGTTAGGAATATTCCTTGGATTAGTGCTCACATTATTGTTTGTAATAGTTAAATGTAATATTCATATATTACATTAATAAGTTAGTGTGTTAGTAAGATATTAATATTTTTATATTAATATCATATTTGTGTGAGAAAAATAAAAGATTGTAATATTATTAATATGAGTCATAAAACAACTCATTATTAATAATATAGGATATTGTATTAGTTATGAGTTTGTTGAATAAATAACTCACATAGATTATTGTGTGTGGAGATATTGGTGGGATATATGAGATAATGATGGTGAGTGGTCATAGGAGAGATTCTCTAGGAGATATTAGTGGGATGATATTGGTAAGCCTCATCTCCTTGTTTATAGGAAATGGAAAGGATATATATTGTAAGCTCTCTCGATCATGTAATTTTCTCAATCATTATTCAATCAATAATATAGTGTTTTTATTATCTATTTGTGCTCTAATTTTGTGTTTATGTTATTATCTTCATTCTGCAACATTATCTCTTATTGATTTGTACAATTATATAATGTAATTGTTACTTATTTATATTAGATAAGCTATCAATTTCACATCAACTGTTACAACCGGAACATGTAGAAATGGGGGATAAATTAACCATGGGTTTGAATATTCATTAAAAACTACTAATAAACTAATTGATTGAGGTTACACGTGACTAAAGGAACTGGTCAATTAACTAGAGATTAATTGAACACCTATTATTAGTTCCATTGCATGTGTTGAATCTCTTGTTTTGTTTGAGATCTTCCACTTATTATATCAAATATATTTTACTTAATTCGTTAAAATCCTTGTTGAATTCTTCCTCTCACGTCTTGTTGTAAATAAGAAGTATAAAGGAAAGGGTTATTGTTGAGAATTGATATGATTAATACACACGAGTATTTAGAGATTTATTTTGCTCTTAGATGTAATGTTCATGCCAATTTAATAATAGATCTGAGTTCTATTTATTAGCCTTTAGCTATAATATTTAGGAGGGATTATCACCCAAGGTAGGGCCCACTTATAGTCTGTTAAAGCCCTTCATAGTTTTGTTTCTTTGTTTCATTGCATGTTAGCCTAGGAAGCAAATTATCTTCTTTATCTCGCTTTCTTAATGTACAAGCATTATTTTATTCATGGTGTTTAGAATCCATTTACTTTCGGTTCTAAGTTTTGTCTACTTCTAAGCATTGTTATTTCAAGTATAGTAATGGCAACTATTTCTTTCCATACCTCCCGAATTCTCTCAGAATCGTGTATACAAAGACTAGCATTATTTAAATTTTACGCCTCCTAGTTTGATTATTAAATGACTTTGATTCAATGAAAAACATATTCATTCCTATAAGTTGATTTACACCACCACTTTTCCAAATAAGAATTTGACACCGACAGAGAATAATTGCACACTACTAAGCATGAAGCTTTTTCTATGATCTACGCGTATAAAGGTTCAAGAGTTGGAGCTGAGCATGGTGTTGATAAGGAATAAGGAGACACAGACCCATATTGGTTTCAACATTCCATATCCATGGACTGGCTCTATACCAAGTATAGTCCTCAACAAAAACTTCAATTCATAATCAAAATATTGACTCAAGTTGGAGAGTGGATCAAAAAGAGAGAGGCTTATGAATCTAATGCTAGATAACCCTATCAATGGGAAACTCTTACATTGCCATCTCACGACCCTCTTCCTATTCCCCAAACCATGCCACCTCAACTTGAATCTTGTCTCCTAACTTTCTACCCGATGCTCCCATTGATAATTTCATTTCTCCATCTTCTACCCTTCCATCCCATCTTGAATTCTCTACCCTTTTCCCTTCCAAAAATCCTTCCCCTCCACAGAACAAGAAATTGAACCTTCCCTTCCACCACCAAAATGATAAAACCAGTTGAATCCCAACCCATCCCTCCTCTTGCATTCCCAAACCCATTTTGGGAAGAAGAAAATCAGAAAATCAATCAAGGAGGGAAGAAAAATGAAGAGCTTAGCAAAGAAGAATCAGCACAAAATTTGAGAAATTAGGCTACCAAGTTCAACATCACTCAAATTCCATTGATGACTAAGCCTTCAGAGGAGGTTGGAGTTCAAGAACAGGTGGTGGAGACTGATTTTATAGTAGTAGCAGAACAAGAACAAGAAAATGATGACCAGCAGTCTACTTGATCCAAGTGTAGTGTTCACATTGGAACTATATTTTTAGAGATTGTTGATCCATCACCAGTTACAGAGTCAGTGGTAGAGGAAGAATCAACTCCAAATTTACAAGAAGAGGAGCATGTGTAAGAAAAGGAAGAAAATATCCCAAGTGTGCAATATTTTTCCACCAAAACCATCATTATCAGCTACAACCATTCAGGATGAGCTTCATGCTATGGAGGGATATAATACAAATTCGAGGTATTGAGTAGTAAATAGGTTATGGAGGAAATTTCAATCCCTTCTTCCTCTTCATCCTTCCAAAAATATGATTTTTTGGATGAGTTTGAGCTCTCAAATTTCATGTTTGAGGATGAGGAAACACATAATGAACCAGTTGAAGAATCAGAAGCTACCATGGAAGAAAAAGAATCCTTGGCACATTTGAGTAATGAAGAGGGTGAGTATTTTTCAGATTTGGAGGATTTCTTGGTGGAGAAGAGCCAATAGAAATCACCACTCTTGTCTCCCAATCATCTATCTTTTAACAACAAGAGTCTCTTGCCATGGATGAGAATGTTTGAGTAGAGCCTACTACTCATAATAGTCCTCTTGAATTGGAAATGGAGGAGGTGAATCGATTCGAAGCTCTAGATGAAGATGAAATCATTGAAGTTTTTTTTTCTTTTAGTTGAGGATTCTAATTTTGTTAATGAATCTACCATAAATAAGGAAGAGGAGAAGGATGATGACAACAACATTGAATCATTCATCAAGGTAGAGAGTGAGTTATTTACAGAGGCACCTGCAAGATCTAAATCAGCTTACAAGAAGTCACCTTTCCTAGGAAAGTCTATAGGAAGACTTCTTTATTGGAGTTAAGTTTCATAGCATTGGGAAAACTCAGTAGATCAAACCTTTACCAATCAAGTACTTGGCTTCATTGGAGAAAGAATCGAGTTGCCATTGATCATGTTCACTTCCAAGCATGAGGGAGAGTTTTAGAGTACCAAGGATTAGTTGCAATGCCTCCTCAATCCAAATGCAGAGTAACTAAAAGAGGTATTTATCTTATTTCCAACTAATACCTTGATGAATTGAGTGGGAGATTGGATCCATGTTATTTTTCACTCATGCACATGACCATGTATGTTTCTAAATCAATCACATGATCCAAATTTGTGAGGAAGGGAAGTTACTTCTCCCTATCAGTTGTGTGATATTTTTGAGTTTCCCATTCCTCGGGTCAGAGTAGATTAGGTAGGTTTTCTTTCAACAGAAGAAGTCCTTATGCACACTCGCATGCTTCAATTGAGAATGTATGATCTTTATCTTTTGTACATAGTTTTTTATGGTTATTACTCTTGCACAATGCATTTTAGTTAAGGCATGTTCATGGGGAAATCAGATTTAACAACAGTTCCAAGTCCTTTCCAAATTAGCATGTTTCCAAAACTCTGTAATTCCTCATTCTTTTCAAGATATCATTAGTTCATTGCTTCATACTTGGCAAGAAATTATATTTTGGGATGATGTCAAATTTTTCATCCATTGTCTTAATCGATCAAATTGTTGAGGGAAGTGAAAAGTGAATTCAAGGATCAAAATAATTTTCCACTCATCTTATTTTCAATATTTTCGTATAAAAGTTGGAAAATTTGAGCAATAGGGGTTAACTCAAGGTTCAACAATGCTTAAGTGGCTTGAGGACAGGATTTCGTAATTGTGTTTACCATGATGACTCCATACCTAATGGATGCTTCAAGGCCACTGATCAGCTCATCTAGTAGGTAGATGTCCCCGTGAGTTGCCAAATTGTTATCCATTTTTACCCATGGTAAAAATGGACAACTTGAGAAAACTAGACCCATGCAATGACAAGGCTTGTGGTTGATTCTAAATAAAATTAGGTAATCCCCATGATTTGGAGTATTTACAACTATTTTTGGGACTTGGGATCATTTGGCACATTTTTTCCTCTTCTAGGTTTCAAGAACTTGGTCATTTGGGTTAAAAGTGAAGAAAGCGGTGAAAATTTTCTCTAGGACACTTTATTGATATTTTTTCTAACCCCCTATTCATGAAATTTCAAAGAGTTAGAAAAAATGGGGAAAAAATGATTAAGGGGTCAAATTTCAAGTGTTGTGCGACTAAGTCAACCTTTAAAGGCCTAGGATGAACAAGTGTCAATGGGTCGTGAGTGCTCCAATCGGCACCAAATTTTTGATTTACTAATGATTGAGGAATACCCCTTGTAGTGCAGAGATTTTGTGAAAATTGAACCCCTACGAACAAGTTCGGTGGGGTCACTTGTGCTCCGACCACCTAGTTTTACCTAAATGAACGATGCGGGGGTAGAGTGTATTGGATGTGGTGAAGTTGGGGAAAGTGGGCCTAGAGGGGTTTGCGAGGTAATTGGGACAACAGGGGTCACGAGGGCCCAAAATGGCCAATTCAATGACAAAGAGGGTGCGGAGCATAGAGTAATGCATGGAATAATGTTCCCCATAGAACATTTTTCTCCATGAGCTAGAAATTCTTGAACCAATTCCCTAGAAACATGTGGTAGGGGAGCAAGTCAGGAAGGGACTCGGTGAGTTGACTTAACTCATTGAGTTAAAGGCCAACTTGGGGAGTCATAAGGTAGAGTTGCACAAATTTCGGGCATTACGAGCCCACAAAGCACACAAATCCCTATTCCATGCTCAAAGATAGTTCCCTGCACCCCTCTTAAACCCACAATCTAATGAAAATTGGACACGTGGCCAAAGAAAATGAAAAAGGTAAGAGGAGGAAAAATAAATCAAAAATGACTAAGTGTCGGGGAGGACTGTGAATAAAGGTAAAATACATACCCGAGACTTTTGTAAAAGTGCCCCAATGACCTCCACGACCCACAATGGCATATCTTCATCCCCAAATCTCCAAATTTAATGAAATTTATCTCATTTGGCTTTTATTTTTCTCCTTCATGAAATGAAATGATTAAAAATGTAGAGTTGGTGGAGTAGGTGAGTGAAAACAAGCAAGAAAATGTCCTAAGTGTAAATACACACTTTTAGACAGTAAAAGCATTAATGAAGGCATCAAATCATATTTTCTTCTTCTACACAAAGACAAGACAAGATGAAATGTTTTTGGCGGGGTTCTCCATGCTTTTAGGAGTTCATTCAATGATGGTATTTAAATGCAAAACTCAAAATTATCTCTCTCTCTTTCTCTTCCATTCTTCTATATATTGTAAAAGGTAGCATTTGTAAAGGGTGGGACGTTTTTCTCCATGCTTCTCTCTCTTTGTCTTAGTTTTTAGGTGGTTTTAGAGGTTCCAATCCTTATTTTTTTAGCTCGTAATGATAAATCATGCCTCTGTTATTCAATATGATGTATTGTGCAACACTTTAGAGCAATAAAATAGTTTTGTGGTTATTTCTCTACCCTTGCTTGGATTTTCTTGTTTTCTCTTTCCTTTCTTCATATTTGTAGGTAATTTTGTGCATTTCTTTGTTCTCATTGCAATTTTAATGATCTTTGCTTGATGGAAATGGTGTATTGTGTGTATTTTTGGTCTGTGATGCTTGTCCATCCTCTCCATGCTCACCTTTCTTCATTTTCATGCATTGTGGACTGTCCAACACCCCCTTTTCTTGGTGCTATCACCTCTATAGTGTAGGATTTATTTTTTATATACACACTCTCTCTCCTGTCTCCTTGGAATTGATAGGATAGGATTTGATAGGTTTCTTTCTTGCATTAGGATTAGTTTAGTGATAGGATTAGGTAGAGGAACTAGCCTTCTCTGGAGGGACATCTCAAGTTTTCAAGTCCCACAACTTGAGAGATGGTCCCATGTTAGCAAAAAGTAGAGATCTATATTGCAAAATCTCAAGGTGCTACTTTTTGACATAACAGCATCATGACAGGATATAGATGTTGTAGAAGATTATAATGATGACCTATAGGTGTATAAGATTCAATAAAGGCAGAGTGTGATGATTGACCCTTTAACAAATTCGAAGGTATCTATTAGGACATATAGGACATATTTTAGTATATTTAAAGGCTTGTGCATCGAACTCATACTTTTTGAGTATATGTTGCACTATAATGGGGCATTGTAGCATAATGCATAATATAATGGTGAGATACATGCAATGGAAGATGGTATTGACCTTTAAAGTGTGCTCAATGTGTAAACGAATCATGTATGACAGTGTTATCCATGGTTGTAGGTAAAAGTATGCTTCAATTGTGTATATTGTCGAATACGGAGTATTGGAGGATGGTTTTGACTAAAACAATGAGCTACAAGTCAAATGGAGTGTCATCAACAAGTAAATGAGAGGAAAAAATGTTTTGCAAGGTCTTTTAGGCATAGAGTAAGGAGTTAAGACTTAATGAGGATGTGTTGAACCAATACAAGGTTATCATCAAACTGAGGTATGTCTTTTAAATTCATGAAGGTGCTACAATGTTTTAAGTTCAAGAATATGACTTGTGCATAAAGGTTTAATGATGCATCACCCAGTAAGTATATGTTGAGGGGGAGCTTGTGATCTCACAATCTCAATAAGAAGAAATTATTAATGTTACGGTCTACATAGTTGATTCTCTTGCATATTGATTACGTCGGTGTGTCATGATAAGGAACGTGGTCTGTGAAGAGAAAAAATATGAAGCTACAAGTTTGTAAAAGCCTCTTAAAATAAGAGGGTCTATTCTGATCATAAATAAAGTATATAAGGTGTCTAAAGCGTTATGGATCTTTGGTGACAAATATATGATGTTTTTGTAAGCATAAGTGTAAGGGAAGAAATTCATGAGTCAAATAAGTCGAATGTCTTGTAAAGGAGATAGAAAACATTAAAGAAATGTCTCAGGACAATGATGATATGCTTGAGCCAGCTCCATGGTTTGTATATAAGGTAAGAACTCTAATTTTTGTGTTTTCAGTAAGAGATGGATAGAATAAAACTAGAATGAGATATAAGGAGATGATTCATACTATGTCCGTGATCCTAGAGAAAGATGTAGTTGGTCCATGATGCACTTTGAAGAAGTTGTTTAGGGACCTCAATCCTAAAAGTTGTGTGTAACCATTGTGTGGAAGAAACAAGCTAGGTGGTGAGCATGATTAGTTAAGATGGATCAAGAAAGAGGTAAGCATGATGTTCTAATCTTAGGTTCATGTATCAATGTCTTGTATAGCTCTACCCATGTATGCTACACTACTTCCACGATTTGAAAGATACCAAAACTAAGTTTAGTGAAGTAAAATGGGTATGCAAGATAGTTTGATGAGTTTGGTTGATGTTTCCAACCAAGAGGTGATCCAAATAAGTTAAATGAATATGAATATCATATTCTCAATTATTCTTTGTCATTAATGTAAAAAGGGGGAGAAGAATTATGTGGTTTTCCATCAATGAAAAATGGGAGATTGTTGGCATGTGTGAGTTTAAGTGTTTTCATTGATGTAAAAGATCATTAATGATAAATAGAATGATGGAGAAGTGCCGAATATTCTTGGCATGATGTTGACATGGTCAATCAGGTGATGACATGATGGCATGAGTGGACAAGGTGAGAATGGCTTGGTCTAGCAAGCCTAATCAGTCGCCTAACTAGCCTATGTCGTAGAGCATGATGGTTTGAGTTGCACAATTTTTGTTTCTTGAGGAGCATTGTAGAGGCATAGAGAGCATGTTAGGATAGTATGGAGACACTTATATGAGCTTCGAGTGTAGGTATACTTGGAATACCCAATTACAGTGCTCATCTAGACCTAGTCTAGGTTCTTAGAGGCCAAATGGAGCATGAGAATCAGTTTAAGAGCTATGTGATCTCATGGAGGCATGAAGAGGTGTGAGACATGTTTCTCAATTGTGTTAGGTCATTTTGGAGAGCTTGGAATTATATTCATGATGT
Organism: Taxus wallichiana var. yunnanensis; assembly: GCA_018340775.1. NCBI lineage: Eukaryota > Viridiplantae > Streptophyta > Pinopsida > Cupressales > Taxaceae > Taxus > Taxus wallichiana. The sequence goes on along the minus strand of CM031237.1, from coordinate 449,238,767 downwards.
TTTCCTACTTGGTATAGGTCTAAACTAGGCCTAATCCTAGTATTTAGAGGCCTAATAAGGCATGATAGTTAGATGTAGGTATGTGTGATATCTTTAGGAAATTCATGGAGGTATGTTAAGTTTTTCCATCATGTAGAGATATTTTTGAAAGGTTTCATGTTTGTTTATTGTGTCGGTTTAACTTATTACGGCTTAAACCATACAAAACCCTAAGGGCTAGTCATGCAAGTCATGGTGGTGGTGAATATGGAGATATATTTGATCCAATATGATGATTGGATATGATTTACAGGGGTGTATTAGAGGTTTGAGAAAAATTCCAAGTGGATATGAAGATAAATTTCAAGTTATGATGTTTTAGGCAAAACAGGGTGCTTGAGAATGCATTTTCCAAATTTCGATGGGTAACTACTGATGTTCATTGTGAATTGTATGTTTTTCATGAGACCTAAAGTATTTTAGGTATTTTTTTCATTAATCTAATATCATTTCACAAAAATAATGGAGTGGTTTCATCATCATGTTTTTATGAACAATCGTTAACAAGTTAAGTTCTTTTTTATAAGTTTGAAACCCCGTGTTAAGAGCAAGAGGAGAGTTATTCTTGGTAAGTCACTAAAATAGATTAATTTTTCTAGTGTAATGATTGGATGTTGTAGAGGATTCCTCCATATTTCCATAAATGTATAATAGAGCTTGTGATAGTATGTGGGACCCACTCAAATAGGCAAGTTTCTAAAGATTTTCAGCCAGTGGAAAACTTTTCCTCAAGGCATTGATTAAGTAAACATTAATTGGATATTTGTAGTTTTAATATATGTACATGGTATTTTTAGGTCATGGTTGAAGTCCTAGAGGGAAAAGTGTGCCCTATTTATGAAGACTAGTCTTTGGGCCTAAAAGGGTAGTTTTGAGCAATTTCAAAGATTGACCTAGTTGAAGGCCTTCCACTTGGAGTTGGAAGGAAATGTAATATGTTATGGAAATTATATTCAGATACCTTTCCAATGATATATGGTTTTTCTCTTTATGAGGTGATTTGATAGGTGAACTAGCTCAGTTTGTGAAGACCAAGTTTGATTATTTCAGGACAAGATTGCTTTGGTGAGAAAATTGATGTAGAAGTCTCATGTTTTGGATTAGATGATGTTTGATATATATTTGAGAGTGAATATGGATGAATTTTTTCATAATGAAGGAATTTAGAGGTCTTGAAAGTTATAGCAAGGGTGCAAACCAGTTGATTTTCTAAAAATGTTTTCTGGGAAGTTCAGTTTTGTGAAGAGGAAATGAAGTTTGGTTTGCTTTGTTGGATGTTTAATGAGTTACGAGAAAGTATGGATGTGTTCTATACATTATCGGCTTTCCAATGAGTGGTTTCATGGTAAATTTGAGATGTTCTTGTGTGATCTTGAGCATGTTAGGTGAAGACTGGTTCTTGAAGTAGTTGTTTTGAGTAGGAAATAAGCCTACTTGATAGAGTTATGAAGAAAATGATTGGTTAAAGGTAATGTGTGAGAATAGATGATGTTTTTATGGCATGTTTGGCATGTGTGAGGAATTTTTATACTTTACTAATCATGGTGATGAGTTTGGAGGTGTTTGATGTGCTTGGTGATGGGGTTTCAAGCATATGTTGGCTTATTTGGTTGTATTGATGCATGGTCGACCTACATTGGTCAATTTTATGAATGTAATGTTATATTTTTAAGTTTTGTTTATCTATGTCTTTGGTCTAGACCAACCTATGTTATGTTTTTGAGATGAGAAACATATAAAGTGAGTGTCTTGGTTCAAATTTGAACTAGCGGGTTGCTTGAGAGAGTGAAAGAGATTTAAATTCATAAAATCATAGCCGAGAGTGTTTGAAAAATTCTTAGGAGTGGTAGAGAGCTTGTGTGCAAGAGTTTGCATCCAAATAAGTTCATAAAAATATAATTTTGAGTGAGTTAGTAGAAAGAGGGTTTGAATGTGTGTGAGCCAAATTTGTTATCTCCATCAATTGTGGAAAAATATTACATCATATATCTTCATCTAAAGGTGTTTGCATTTTTGTTTGATCATCTTAGGGGTTGTAGCATCCTTGAGGAGTTGGTGCTTCACTAAACTAGGGATTAGTGTTCCTTGTAGAGTTGGTGCTCTACTAAACTAAGGGTTGGTGCTCCTTGTGAAGTTGGTGCTTCACGAAGTACTTTTATTTGAGTAATATAATTATAATTTCAAAGTGGGTTTTCTTCCCCTTGAGGGTTCCCACTTATATCTTGTGTTCTTGTGTACTTTCTCTTTGTCATGCTCATTTGAATGAATGTTAAGCACACATTAATGAATGGTTGAATGGTTAATGGTTTAATCAACTTATTTTTGATTGGTTGAAATTTTTAAGGACTGACTCACCCCCTCTCACCCATTGTTCTTTCAACAGACTTGCATGACTAGGCCTTATGTTTTTACCTAGTTCAGGTCACAATCAATTGTTCTAACACAACAAAAATGCATAAAAGCTCTAAAAACTACCTCTACAAGTTGAATATAGTTTGACATACATTCATGAGTGCCTCCAAGGGCTTACATACTCTTGCAAGTGACTATCATACTCTAATAGGCGTCAAAACACCGAGATTAGGTCTATTTTATACCTAAACCAAGTAGAAGAACACCATACCTCTTCTTTCAAGCTCTCCAAAAGGACCTAACACACTTGAGACATCATGTATCACTCACTTTCATGCCTCCATCAGCATCTCAAGCTTTAAAAATCAGTCCTCATGTTTCATTTGGCCTTTAAGCACCTAGAATAGGTCTAGATGAGTACCTGCAAACCCTACTTTCACCTTGCAACCAACCTCTAAACTTGTATGAGTTATACCACACACTCTTCACATGGTCTCCATGTCTTGACCATGCAACTTTGTTCTCCATGTACCATCACCTAGGCTAATTAGGTCACCTGATTAGGCCTACTAGGCCAAGCCATTCTCACTATCTTCATTCTTGCCATCATGCTACAACCTAATTGACCATGTCATCATCATGATAAACATCTTATAACACTCCTATATCATCCTCTTTGTCATTAATGAGATTTTACATCAATGAAAACACTCTAACTCACTCATGCCAACACCCTCAAACCATCCCAAATCTTAGAGTCGAGGTATGGCCTTCCACCTTTCAAATAGATCTTGCATTCATTTTTACTTTACCGAGTACATTCAAAGGGCGGAGGGGGAATTTTCTTCATTAATATATCTATCTAAGATAAAACCATTAATGGATGGAGAAAATGGAAGTTAGATGTCAATCAATAACCTCTCAATAATTACTAGCAATGTGGCTACAAAAATTCATTAGTGAGAAATTAGTTATACCTAGTTGATTAAAGATGGGGATGATTTCCAATGGCACAATTATCATATTTTACCATTTGTGATCAGAGTGCTAGTTCTCTAGATTTGTGGATATATATGAAGACAACGACAATTGATTCCTTGTTACAATTTTCATTATTGTTATCTTTGGTATTTTCATGTTTTGTGGTGTGCTAAAATAATCCTCGTTAGGATGAAATTGTTGAAAAATCATACTTGTAAAGAAGATCACTTTTTGATGGTAGAAGAATATTTCAAGGTAAACTCAATATGAATTGTTGTACAAATAGTTCAAGAGTTTTAGGAATCTTGGAGATTCAAAATTTGGGAGTTCGTGGAAGGGTTTCAAGAACCCTAGGAATTCGGGCCGAAGCTACACATTTATGAGGGTTATGAGACAACTTGATGGAGTTGTACTGTTATAAGCATTGTTAAGAGAGAAGTTTCTACAATATATGATTCTTTTTCTCATGTTCACACTAAGGGGGATCTTAGGAATTAGTTCTCACATTATTAGTTATATGTCGGTAAGTATATTGTGTTGAGTGTAAATAAGTTAAGAAACAACTCATATTAGTTACATGTGAGTTTTATGTTGTTTAAACAATTCACCTATTTTAGTGAGAGTATTTTGTGGAGATAGAATAGCTCTCTTATTCTATAGGAGATACAAAAACTATGATGAATGAATAAAATGATCTACCAATTGCTCCAATTTGGGTAAGTTTTTTAACCTTCCATCGCATATGTGGGTAAATGTTATTCTCACAAAATTTGATAACTTTCTTGGGAGATGATTTGCATTTCTTCTAAAACTCGTAGTCAAAATCATATTAGTTATGCCAAAAATTGTGATCATATGAATATGTACAAGCCTCTAGCTCATAAAATTTTACGAACTTAACAAAAAAAAAAATCAAACTTAAAAAAACAAATAAATTTGAATATAAGTCCACACCAAATTCCCAAACATGGGTGTGCTTGTGCAAGGCACACACAAAAACCCTAAAAAGAAGCGTTGTATGGAGTCCACACAACTTGAGCAATGGCTTCACTTGTACATTCCTTGATAGGGTGTTGGAGGAGTCATTGCAGGATTTACCCAACCTAAATAACATGCCAGAAAAAAATTGTTTTAGTAGACTATTTGTGCCCCAATACCAAGAATGTTAAAAATATTTGGGCGTAGATGTTTATCATGTGAGAATAATAATATTAGAATGTTAAGTTACCCGCAGAGGGATTAAGTCCTCTATGGTGAAGCTCTCGTGCTCCCGAGAGAGGGCGCAGCAAGTGCAAAGCGAAATGAACACAACAATCGCCACATGGTCGAGCAGCAGATTGTATTGTGCTCGCAATTTTGCTCGATATTGCACGTAGTACAAACACCCAACACCGATAGCCCACAATAAATCGTAAACAATCGCATGAGTACAACATGCCGCAACAACAAAAAACTAATCACATTCACATCCATCATGTAAAATCGCCAAAATAACTTTGGAATTGTCACCAAACAAATGTTTTGTTGTTGATCAAATCAATACATAGAATAATTATAATCCTATTATCCATTTTTTATATTTATTGAGAGGAAGTCCTCACAAAAATTCATACAAGTTTTGTTTTTGAAATGAGTAGTGCGCTCATTTAGGCACTAATTACATAGATTGTCTATATGTCTACTCATGTTTCCGAGGAAGCATATAGCAGATTTAATTGAGATTTCACTATACATAGTTACAAAAATTGTTGGAAATCTATTTAGAAAGAGTGCAAAGATTTTGAAGGTTAGTGTCAATAAAAATAATTAATAATCACATTTCAATTGGAAATAATTTATAAAAAAGTTGCATTGCTTTGCACACTTTGTTGGGTTTGACTTATCAATATAATTTAAAGAATACTAAACATAGCTATCATTATTAAATTAAATGGAAAGGTAGTTTTCAAAATTATTGTTATGCTATATACCAATTTAGTCTAATTTATGTGGGTTTCTAATTTAGAATTATTTTTCTATTTATTTTATAAAATTTTCAACAAATTATAGAACCATACCCTTATTAGATCATGTAATCTCTTAAGAACACAAACAAAATATAATTTAATAATCATATTTATAACAGCTTAATACTAACACTCTTACAAGTCTATATATAACTAAAATAATCTAGACTTGCTCAAATACTAATTACATTATATAATTTTATGGTATGATTCAATAATATAAATTGAAAATAATAATTTAGTATATTTAAATTTAAATATATTTTTTATTCAAGGTACATGATATTTTTATTGAATTATATCATTAAGAATAAAAATAATGTATACATTATAGAAAGATTCAAAATATTGGAATCTACATATTATTATAATATTGACAATATGAGATGTAACCTTGTCTACTCTTAATTCTTATAATTTAATATAATTTTATTAAATTTTACTATTATATATAAACAAATATAATGATCTAAAATTTAATTTAGAGAAAATATTTGTAAAATTGAATAAATCTTATTATTATGAATAAGAAATAATTTCAAACGAGGATTTAAAAATGCAAAACACAATTTTATCAAAAACTTCATCTTATTCCATAAACACTTTTTTAAGAAAAAAAAAAAAATCCCAACGAACAAAAGCAGTTTTCCGCAATAATGAGTACCCAATAATCAACAAGAATTTTATAGCCATAAAAGACACGATGTTGATGACTTGTTGAACAAATCTTAAGGATTGCAATGAACACAATAAAGAAAAAGTTGCAGGGGCCCGGGGACTTACTTGTTCGGCCCTGGTCTACTATCTCCGCCACTCTTCCAAACGTAACGCAGGGGCAGAAACATGTGAGGCAACCTGTTATCATACAAATTTAAATTTATCAACATACCATGTAGATTATATTAATCCATTAAAGGGTGAAAAATATAGAAAGTAACAGACAGCTAGACGAATCATGAGCGCAGTCACAGAGTCCCGTAGACCAGTTGGAAGATTGGTAGGGATACTGAGGGTACGGCGCCGCCACTGCCGATGGGTAACCGCCATACTGAGGATATTGCTGCTGCTGCTGCTGCTGTTGATACATCTTCTTCTTCTGGTTTATGATAGCTGCTAGATCTAGTGCTTGCTATTTATGGTAGGAAGCCAACGTGTAAGATTAAGCCAATTTTTACTTATTCAATTCAAACTTGGTTTCATAACACAGTTTCCATATAATTTACAACATTTGACTGTGGACATGCTTCTAGATTATTTGTTTGTTTATGTTTGCACGAAAGTCTTGCATTCACTTTCTTGGTAATCCAATTATGTCATGACTGACTTGATCAATGGTCTTTTCACATGATTTAATCTTCTCTTCCAAGAAACCGCCATTATTTGACTTCCGTGCCCTCCCTTGGCTTCATACGTTTGAATGAATTAAAAACTTAATTATTTAATTTTAAAAACGCCCGAAAGAATTAAATTAAATTATACAAGATACAAAACAATTTTGTTTCAAACGTTTAACAAAAATATTAAACATGTCTAAAAATATTGATAACTTTAGCTTTCTCAGCCACTCCATCCTGAAATAGCCAAACTTAATAGTCCATTCTTACGGAAAGATTGAGCCACAATAACCTTACAACCCAAAATGATACTTTACCTTCTCCCAGTTGAGGCTGTGGGACCCCTGTCTAAGGGTTGCATGTGTCCTGCAACAGTTCCCACCCATTTGGTTTTTGAAAACCTTCATTCCTGCTCTTACTCGCGCTCCATTTAATATTCTAAAGAATATAATTAGAGAGAATATATAATTAATAAATTATATTATAAATTTAAGTAAATTTATTAATGATTTTATTTTTTATAATTTTAATCGAGAATGAATCAACCCTAATTAATGTGGGAGTGTTTGCTCTCATTTAATTTAATGTTTAAGTATTAATGGTATTTATTGTGTTAGATTTGTGTTAAATTAAAAGTAATGTTATATTCATTCTTCACAAATAAAATTAATTATATAAAAAGAAAAAGTTCAAAACTTAACTTAAATTATTATGGTTGTGAATATTGACAAATAAAGTTGTTTAAAATATTTTATATTATTTTAGTTCTTTTTAATGTTATATAAATTTATTTCTCTTAATTGTATAAGACAAATTTGTGAAGTTGCAGGGATTATTTATGGATGTATTGTTGGGGGTTGCGAATATGCCAAATTAAAATCCAATATCATGGAGCTTTAGAATCTTGAAAATAAAATACAATAAATTATGAAATGAATAAAGAAGATGATATTAATAAAAATAATTTGTATAAGATATTTTAAGTGAATTATTAATAAATTTTATTTTTTTAATAGTTTTTAGTTAGAGAACAAAACAACCCTAATCAATATAGTATTGCTTGCTCTTCTCATTTATTGTATTTAGATTCGATGAAACCCATTTGAAATGCAAACATCTTAAATATTTGTTACATTTCTTAATAGGAATGTATTTTTGGTGTCTTTCTTGTGGACCAAATAAAAGTCACTTATGCAAATTTAGTCCTATTATCCCATAGAATTAAAAATAATTTGTTTGATGTTTTAATTTGGACTTGCAATTATAAGGTAATTGATCTACATTATGAATTACACAAAAAAAATTATGAAAATAGGGCTTAGGAAGGATGAGCAAGGGAGTAGGAAAGACGAGCGGGAAGGATGAGCAGGAAGGCGGGATTGACGAGAAGGATGAGTGGGATGAGGAGGAGGAAGAAGGGTTGGACAAAATGGTAGGAAAATTGACAATAGACAGATCCCGCTGGAGTTTCAGATACGATGGACCAATCCTCGAGGGAAAAAGGTATGTGTAAAACCCTTTCTTTGGGTGGGAATCACGTGGTGTCTGGGTCCCCCAAAACTTATGCGAATATTTTGAACTTGGAGAAAGAGAAGAGTCTTGGAATCATCCCTCAGCTCAAGCAGGATGCTTCAGGTAAATTCTTAGAAATACCAGATATCATTATTGACCAAAATCTGAGCAAAATGGAGAATGCCTTGATAGGAAAACTGGTGGGGGGCGACCTAATATTGACTCCATTAGATCTTGGGCTGGAGATAAATGGAAACCTAAGGGGCATATGGATGTCACTGCCCTTCCTAATGGCTTTTTCCTATTTAGTTTCAACAACTCTAAAGATCCTCAAAGGATACTCATTGAAGGCCCTTGGTTTCTTGGGAAACTTGGCCTCTTTCTTAGGAAATGGACTCCAAATTTCAACCCTGAAAAAGAGAATATTAATCAGTTCCTCATGTGGGTGAGACTCCCAGGTCTTCCTCTGGAACTATGGGATGTGGATATTATAAAAGGAGTTGTTAATACCCTTGGAACCTTTGTTGTTGTGGATAATGCGACGCTTACTAAATCCAGTGGTTTGTGTGAGATTTTGTATTTATTCTCTGATGGGATCTACCCTTCCTAAATCCATATCTCTGCATTTGAAATTGGGAAGCTAGGGAACAAAAATAGATTTTGAAAATTGCCCTCAAAGATGTGAGAAATGTCAGGGGTGGGGGCATGCAAAGCACCAATGTAAACTGACTATCTCCAAGGTTTTCAAAGAAAAGCATCCAAAGGATATGGACAAAGGTAAAGGAAGTGCCCCATTAGCTACTCCAAAGAAGGTAAATTCAATTAAGGGCATCCAAATAACAGAAAATAATGGAAATGAATCTAGAGAGGAAAATATCTTGAAGCCTATCTTTATGGATGAAGAAGGTTTCATAGAAGTAAGGAATAAGAAGTTCCAATGGAATGCCCATTCGGAACCCGGTTCCAAAAGGCTATGATCCATGTTCAAGCGGAAAAGGCTCTATCCACAAAAAAAAAGCTGGAAAATCTACTGAAGGAAGTGGAAAAATTTCAATCTAAATATCTAAGTGAAGGCAACCTCAATGAGGCTTTAGAATTGTGTTCAAATCCTTTTGAAAATCTTCAGATTAAGGAAAAGGAAAAGGATATTGTGACTAATGAAAACCAACTGGTTTTAAACAACACTCATGAAATCTTTAAAGAAAAGGTCTCTTCTCAGCTTGTCGAGGTCTCGGAGCTACTCAAGCCTGGTAAGGAGGACTTTAACCTATCTATTTTTTATTCTTCTTCTACTCCTCTCAAAGGGGAAAACTCTAAAGGGACCCCAAAAAAAGATGGATCTGGGAGACCCTCCAAACAAGTGGCAAGAAAGAAACAGAGTCAAAAGGAAATAGATGATGGTACCCAATCAAAACTAGATCTAAGGAGTTTTAGAAGAACTAAGAATCAAGTGACTAAATGAATATAATATCTTGGAATATTAGGGGTTTGAACAACCCGGTCAAGTGGAGATTGATAAAAGATCTGGAGATGAATCACAATTTTGATATCCTGGCCCTACAGAAACTAAGATGATGGAGGGCCCTTTTCTTGAGACTTGTGGTAGGTCTTACAAAAATTTTAGGGGTTTTGTTGTTAGTTTGATAGGCAGCACTGGGGGGAATGGTTGTTATTTGGAATGAAGAAAAAATCAAAGGTACGAAGCTCCTTAACAGAAATAACCATATGGCGGTGCTTTTTCAGGATAAAATATCTAAAGAGTTCTAGATCTTATCTAATATCTATGCTCCTAATAGTAAAAGTGAAAGGAAAAAACTTTGGGCTGATCTCTCCAAATTTCATAATGTAATTAAAGGCATGGAATGGGTGATTTTGGGGGATTTCAACACTCCTCTGTGTCCGGGGAAAAAAAGGGGACATATAGATCTCACTGAAAGCATGGAAGACCTTCAAGATTTTATTTCCCTCAATAATCTTATGGATGTTGAGCTTAGAGGAAGTAGATTTACTTGGACTAACAGAAGGAAGGGTGACCAGCTGATTCAGGTTAAACTTGACAGAGCATTGATCTCTTGGGGTTGGTTGAACAAAGAAGTCGGGTTGTTTTCCCTTCCTCACATAGGATCTGATCACAATCCTATCCTATTCTAGATCAAGGCTAAGGATAGGAGGAGAGTCCCTTTCAGATTTGAAAAGATGTGGCTGCTTGATGAGGATATTACTTGAGTTAGTGAAGGGGTGGTGGAATATAAAAATCAAAGGTACAACTTTTATTCAAAATTGTTAAAAAGCTTGCTCATGTTAAAAAAATCTAAAGAATGGAATAAAAAAGTTTTGGCAACATTTTCAAAAAAAGCAATCCCTGGCTAAGGAGATTTCTTCACTCTAGAAATATTTGGAGTCACCAGAGGTTTGAAATTCTATATTTACCCAAAATAATGAGAAGGATTTACTTACTTGAGTATCATAACATCCTCCGGAAGGAGGAAATTTTTTGGAAACAAAAATCTAGAGCCCTTTGGCTTAAAGAGGGTGACAAGAACACAAAGTTCTTTCATATCTCTACTCTCAAAAGGAGGAGCTCTAATAGAATTCTAAGCATAAAAAATGGAGAGGGAGTTATGCTCAATGACTCTAAGAAAATTCAACAAGAGGCGTGTTCTTTCTTCAACAAGCTTCTGACCTCTTCTCGGGTTCCTAACAACACTAAGGAAGAGCAGTTTCTTGACATGATCCCCCGTCTAATAAATGATGATGACAACCTCATGCTCACTAAAATCCCTTCGATGGAAGAAATTGAATTCATGGTCAAATCTCTAAACCCTGATAAAGCCCCGGGACCTGATGGTTTCTTGGCTTTCTTCTTTCAAACTTTTTGGGACATTGTGAGAGATGATATATGCAGTGCTATCCAGGAATTTTTCAAGAACAAAAATATGCTACATGAGCTAAATAGCACTTTTCTGGCTTTGGTTCCTAAGAATCATGATCCTACGGAGTTTAAAAATTTCAGGCCCATAAGTCTTTGCAACTGTGTTTATAAAATGTGCTAAAAAATTTGGCCTTAAGAATCCAGGTTGTGCTACCTTCAATTATCTCTGATCAGCAGGGAGGTTTTGTTATGGGTAGATAGATTCAAGATGGCATTATCACCATACAGGAGACCCTCCACTCTGTGAAACAAAACAAGAAAGAAGCTATGTTCATTAAGCTAGATATGGAAAAATCCTATGACAGAGTCTCTTGGTCTTTCCTTCTGAAGATTCTCTCAAGATTTGGCTTTGGTGAGGATTTTAAGGAGATGATTCTATCTTGTATTTCCACTACCAAGTTCTCGGTCTTGTTAATGGGACTCCTTGTGGTTATTTTAATAACATGTGTGGTTTAAGACAAGGTGATCCTATCTCACCCTTTCTCTTCATTATTTTGGCCGAAACCCTAAGTAGAACTCTTAATAAGGCTACCATGGAGGGAAGAATCAGAGGTATCTCCCCTGCTGTAAACTGTCAGAGGGTTTCTCATCAACATTTTGTTGATGATACCATGTTGATAGGAGTTTCTTTTTCCCGAGGCCAGAGAATTCAAGCAGTTAATGATGGATTATGAGGAAGCTTCGGATCAATTGATAAACTATGGGAAAAGCTCTGTCTTCTTTATCAATACCCCTGAAAGAAGAAGCATCAAAATTGTTGGTATTCTTGGTTGCCCTCTCTAAAACCCTCCCAACCAGATACCTTGGTATGCTTATAGGGATGGAAAAACCAAAGAATGTTGAATGGAATTTCTTAATTGATAGATTTCTGAAGAAACTTGAAGGGTGGAAAGGATCGCTTCTATCTCAAGCGGGAAAAGTTGTCCTTCTTAAATGCTCTATACAAATTTACTAGTTTATACGATGTCTATCTATAGATTACCCTCTGAGATTGCATGCAAGCTGAGAGCATACAAAAATATTTCTATGGAGTGGAACTAAATCAAAAGACAAAATTCCTCTAATTTCCTGGGATAAGGTTTGTTTCCCCAAAAAAATTGGTGGCCTTGGTATCAGAGATTGGACTAAAATGAATAAAGCTATGCTAGCCAAAATGAGTTGGAGACTATTAAAGGAAGATAGTGTCTAGACTAGTATCATAAGATGTAAATACTGGCCTAACTCTATCTACTAATGAATGGTGCTTTTGTACCTAGAACTCTAATGCTTCTTCATGCTTCTGGAAGTCCTTAAATTGGGCTAAACATGTGTTATCTGAAGGATGAAAATGGCTTGTTGGAAATGGATGCACCATTAACTTCTGGGAGGACAACTGGCTGGAGAATTTTCCTCTCAAGACTATTTTCCCTACTATCTACAGAGACTCTGTGTCCAAATATGGGACTAAGGTTAGAGATTACTTCAATTTGGATGATCCTTTGGGATAGTGGAAAACCATATCTTTGGATCATTCTAACAGCTTAGAGATCTCTTCTATTAACAAAAATTAAGAGGAGTTATTATTAATAGAGAGAATCCTGTTGAAGATAGCTTATATTGGTCTAAGGAAGAAAATGGTATTTTCTCGGTCAAAAGTGCCTACCACTCTTTCTTTCATGAGGAGGAGATAGGTGATAATTTTAATTGGGGAAGCATATGGATCAAATAATTAATCCCCAAGATTAATATGTTTTGGTGGTTGGTTATCCATGATAAGATTCTAACTGTTGGCAATCTGAACAAGAGAAATTTCCACATGGTTAATAGATGTGTTTTGTGTGAATCTGATTGTGAAGATGCCTCACACCTGTTCCTTAACTATCCCTTTCTTGTTTCGGTTAGGGAAACCATCCTTAACATCTTTGATGTCAACTGGGTCTTCCCGGACTCCATAAAATTGTTGTGGATCCAATGGACTAGTCCTTTTAAGAGCCAAGGTCTGAAGTTCTTATGGATTTTCTCTATAATACATTTGGCTTGGGAAATATGGAAGGAAAGAAATAGAAGAATCTTTAAAGGAAAAAAAGAATCCCATGTCAAAATTGGAGCCCACTTGTGTGAGATCCATCCTTGCTAACTTCTCTATCTTGAACTCCCAAAAGAAGTCTTTCTCTCAGCATGAATCTTGTTTCTCCTTGAAGTGGGGTCTAGGACCTTCTACCCTTAGGCCCCTAGTCTGAACCCTAGACTAAATGGATGGGTCAAACCTAGCAAGGACTATTTAAAATTAAACTTTGATGGCACTTCCAAGGAAATCCTAGTCGAGTGTTGGTGTGGTGGGGTCTTTCATGATTCTGAAGGAAGTTTTATTCTTGGATACTTCTACAATTTGGGCACTCAAACTAATAATGTTGTTGAAGTTGTTGGTCTTTTTGGGGTCTATCTATAGCTCTTCAACACAACTTTGTTAATCTGAAGTGGAAGGTGACTCCCTGAACATAATTAACAACATAAATAAGAAAGGACCCATCTCTATTGCCAATTTTAACTCTATTAAGAGTATTAAGCAAATGGCCCATTCTTTTAATTTTATCTCCTTCAAACATGTGTATAGGGAAGAAAATGTCGTGGGGATTTCTTTGCTAATATGGGGGTTAATGGGCATGATTTGACACTTTTGAGGAAGGTGGAAATTCTCGATCCCAAGGTGCGGGCACACTTATTAAAAGACACTAATGCTCACGTATAAGGTCTTTTCATGGGGTGTCTATCCTGTCATGATCCTTTGTTGTATGATGAATTTGCATTTATTTCTTAATTATGAGAAGATCGGGTTTGTGATTTGCACGTATTTTTGGAGAACTCTATCTAGAAATTGCCACTCTTTGTAGAATCATTTTGTGGTGTGTGAGTAAGCTCTCGGCTCTCTAGTTTCTGAGTCATTTTTGTGAAGAGGCCTTTGTTGTTTAGCGGAATGGGTGGGGATCTCATCAGACTAAACCTATTGACCTCACTTGGGGTCACTCCCGAAGCTATGTCCTTGTTTGATAGCAAGGGTTTTACCCCTTTCTAAAAATATTTGAAGGGCACTATGAGAATCTCAAAGCAAAGACTTTGCTAGCACATGGAAAGTGACCAAAAAAGGTGTTGTTGTTGAGATGAAGGGATCAGTCTGGAGATCACTGTGGATTTGGTGGCTAAAGTTATGGGCATTCGGTGGTGGGGAGGGAGGCCTACAAACCGAAGAAGGAAGCCTCTGAAGAACTTGAATCTGTTTCTTAAAGGTAATGAGAATCTCACCTCCCATTTTGCTGGCTACCTTAGAATGTCTTTACCTAATCCATATGATGAGGTGGCTCTCACCTTAATTCAATTCTTAACCTTGGAAGGCCACCACAAATGTATTTACGCTTACCACCTCCCAATGCTAAACCATTTTAGATGGGGGTAGGATTTTAGTTTTCCCTATTTCTTGTATTGTTCTCTGTGTGCCTCTTGTTTCATAGTTTAAAATGTGTAGGATCTTTGTCCCTCTCCACCAGGGCTTTATCCTTGCCCTTGTCAAAAGGGTGACCTTGACATTGACAAAACTGGTGCCCTCAAGCTGGCTTTGGAAGCTTATGCGGAGATGTTCGGGTCTGAATTAGAGGAGGAGGATTCGAGTGATGATGAAGATTCTCTGGATGGTGACACGGAAGAGGATGAGGTGGAGGTGGTCATGGCCCAAAACCTAAAGGATCTTAAATCTAAGTAGATCCCGAGCACCGAAAAACTAAGGGTGAGTCTAGCAAATAAGGTGCCCCAACTCCTATAAACGCTCAATTGGAACAACACTATGAGGCTATGGGTCATGTTGGCTGATCATCAAAGGGAAAATCACTTGGCCAGGATGGTGGCTGATATCGATGAGCTCAAGGGGACATGCGGCTCACTAAGAGCTTGATCCAGTTTCTTTTTAATGATTGGCACAAGATGAAGGAGTAGGTGTAGGAAGCAGTTAGCAATGGGCAGGGTGGCGAGATTGAGATCCTAAAGGCCAACTTTGGGGCCATAACCAGGGAAATGGATCAGGTAAAATCTATCCTCCATAGCTATATGGAATGGAGCATCGTGATTGTTAAGTCGACCCTACAACACCTTCAAACTCTGGGGCAGCTTGCCAATTCTTATTGTGTTGTGGATAGTCAAGGAAGGAAATAAAGGTGACCCTAGATGGTTTAGACCTAGGCTCTTTGGCTATTAATATTGATGCTCTTGCAAAAGAATGGGCTAAGGTCTTAGGAGGGCTTGAAAAAGCCTACAAATGACTTTGGTGTGGGGTGATCTATTTTTTCACTATCTTTGTCTATGGTTGTTAGTTCCTTCGATGTTGTTAGTTTCACTATGGTTTTTTGTTGTTATATTAGTATCACTATATGGGCTCCTAAGTTCTCTTATTACTATGAAATTTTATACTATGGTTTTTTGATGTTATTATAATTGGCTTTATCTTCTCTCATGGAGCTTTCTTGATGTACGGGGTAGGGTCCCTTAACTCTCAATTGGAGCTTCCCCTCCAAGTCTGTCTCGAAATGAGGGGAACCTCTAGAAAATTTGGATCCCTTTGATGAATCACTAAATTTTGTATTCTGACTGAGTTGAAGGTTAGAAGGAATGTAAAACTAAAGCATGTAAATGTGATACACCAAAAATTTGTGGGAATTAGCTTGTACAAAACACTTGATGAATGATGCAAGAACTGAAGGCTTCACTTTAAACTCTGTTTAACAAATTCTGCACTCACAAAGGCACCTAAATACACTTATTTGATTACCAAAATAGTTGAAACAAGAAAATAAATGTGTTGTGAAATTGTGATGTACAAAAGAATTAATACATTCATTGTTGCACACTTCGAACCTACTTTGACACACTACAAAAATATGAGTTTAGAGGAATAAATCATTCTTTTTATTCATCAAGGCTCCAAAATACAATCCTGCGACAAAGATAAGTCTGCGCAATAATAAGCCCCCTTTGTGCCTTACAAGAGCACACAATATATAGCAAGAGTATTCACCCAAAATCCCAAAATAACTCATACGTTAATTTTGGTTCTTCCCCATGCATGATTAATTTACTCAAAATACAATAAGTCCAAGGCTAATAATAGCATGTCAGTTCACATCTCACTCACTCAAACTTGAGTTAACTACCTATTTGGCTACTATATGGGCCTCCTTTGCATATATTAAGTTATAATTGGAAAAAATTAATTATGATCATATGTTTTTTATCAATGCATGATGATTTCTTACTCCTAGATTGACACATATAATTAATCTCCTCAAAGATAATCAGCATTGAGAAAGTACTAGTTGGAAATATTTGTCTTCACATGCAAAAGGTGGAATAATTTGTCTTATCTCGCATAGCAAATTGGCCCCCTTTTGGACTTTATTCAAAAGGTGATTAAACATTTATTTGTTTGACCTTAGAATAAGGTCTTGCTCATGTAATAATCATGTCCTCTTTTTGGATGAGACATAATTATTTGGGGAACTCTTACTTTGGACCCTAGTTGACACTTGCATGATTAAAACATGAAGGGGTGTTCAAAGCAGGTTAGGGTTCCATGAAATTATGCGAGTTGTCCATCCTAACTCAAAGGTTGACTTACTTCGAGCAAAAGGAAAAAATCCCTAATCATTAACCTCATTTCACTTTGTAAACTTCTAGAGATTTTATGGTGCTAGGGTACCTTTGGCAAAAAAATTCTATGAGGCCGTCATTGGAGAAAATTTGAGTGGTTTTTGCTCCCGTATGAGCCTCCGAGATGGAAAATTTTTTCTTGGTCACCATTTTCACCGGTGGGAGTTTCGAAACTCGTGGTTTGTCTATTTTGTGCCATGAATCTATTGGGCTCACAATTTTCTAAAGGTAGAGCTCACAGATTGATAATTTGGTTTCTTTCATTTTAAGGAAAATTTCCTTTATTTAAGATGCATTTACTTGATCTTGAGCTCTTTGTTTTCACTTTATGGGGTTTCTGCTAGAGAATATAGGTGGACATGAAGGGTTCTAATTTTTCCTTAGTTTTCCCGGTTTTCTAAGCTTGGAGATGAAAATACGGCACTTATTCCGGGTGGTTCTAAAAAGTAAGTTTTTCTTGTCTCTACTCTCTACCGCATTTTGTGCTTAGATATGGTTTTATAAGCTTTGTATTTACTCTCTTGGTCCTCATTTATCTACTTGGCCCGAGCCTCGAGTTGATTTTTATGCCATGGTCGTCTATTTCCTCTTCCTTGGATCTCTATTTTGGGTATTTCGGTTATATTGTGAATGTGGCTTGATTAGATTGACATGGGTTCAGAATAACATGTTTCGATCATTTAAAACTCATTCTTTTTTAGGTCTCTATGACATTGGCTTCTGAATTTTTCATGATCTCTACTTTTATGAGCTTTTAAGTGATACCAAAGGTGGTTTGAACTTGTCCTTTTTCTCTAAGGGCTTTTTAGGTGTATGAGTTTGTTTTTCCATTATTACAACTCACCTAAAGTTATTGTCTTTGTATGATCAATAAGCCTTTCTCACTTTGCCTAAATATGGTTTACTTTGTGTTGAATTTGCCCCTTATTTTTGTTAGTTTGAAGTTTTGCATACTTTTGTACGGTTTTAGATCTCATGGTATGTGTTTACATGGGGCTTGAACCCGAGTTGAACCCACCACTCATCATCCTTCGATTCTCGAGCCTCATAGCTTCAAGAAGTTGGGTTACATTTACTAGTGAAGGTTTTTGATATGGCACAACAACTATTGGCTTTGATTTTTTTATTCAAGCTATCCCCAAATTTGTGTATAACCACCCAATTCGTGGTTGATTTTTCAAGGAAAGTGAGAGTCTTACACCTTTTAAACCGACATAGTAATTTGTTCATTCTTATACTTGTAGCTTGATCTGTTGTGCTTAAAACTCACTTTGGGTTATACCTCATGTGGGGAAACTTCGTATTAACCTTTGTAATAAGATCATAAGTTCGGATTGGATAGCTGATCTTGTTGAGCTTTGTTTCTCACTTTCGAAATTTCCATGCTATTATTTGTGCTTGAGCTTATATAAATTCACCATATTGATAGCCTTGACCGGGCTTCAGAACAACTATAATGTTTTTCCTCACTAACCGACTTAAACATCATTACTTTCATAAAGTTGTTGTTTGCTTCAAATGAACATGTCAAGATTCTCTGTATTTAACTACCAACCGGTTTGAGTGCATTTACTTTATGAAATAAAGCTATGTGAATAAGCTTTATGGGCCATTCTCAGCATTCACGACCATTGATCTCCTTCTTCTTGTGATTTAGACTCTTATTTATTTTACCTTATGAATAATATGTTGAGTTGTGCATTATAGTTGTCTTGATTTATTATGGGATGCAACTTGGTTTTGCGAATATATTTTTAGCTCATGTATTAATCTTGAGCTCATTGTGTATCTGTTCAACAAAACATTTTGGGGTTTTGCATTTCTAGGCTACCTTGTTTTGTTGTATGTGGGCACACCATGATCAGATTTCCGTGCTTTTTCACCATACATTGGGGCCTTGTAACTCTCTCTTATTTTATGAGATTTTACTCACTCAAACCTCTGTTTGTATCGAGGTTTTTCCTATTTGTATTATGCGAGTGAAAGCATTCTTAATTCCATTTTCATTCTCCCACATCCCGAGTTATGCACTTTATTGCCTCATTATTTCTATGCGAATTGTAATTGTTTAGTGCTCCATGCTCGGTTCTATTGTAGTTCATTCATGCATTGGTCTCTTTAAGAAGTCATTTTGTGACCGAAAACGTTTTGTAGGTTATCATTACATAATTGAAGGTTATAATATGATTTAGAAAGCTTCACATTTGCCATCCGGATCTATGTACCTTGCTTTCATAGTTATGTGTCTAACGACTTCTTGAACACCGTAATGGACTATAGCTATAGTTTCCAAGGCTCTGTTTGTGAGCATTCGACTTGGTCTGCTTTGCTATGACATGTCTTAGAGATGTCACTATAAGTCTCGTATCTTTGTCTCCTTTGTAAAGAGAAATGAAATATGTACATTCTCCTAAACGGATCCTCCAACCTGGTAATTATTACTTGTGGTGATATTATTACTCATATCTGAAAATGCGTTACTAAATCTCCAATTTCATTAAAGCGAGAACTAGGATTGTTTTAGATATAAATCCTTTATTTGTTGTTGTAAATTTTTTTGAAATTGTATACTGTAAGATGTTTTTCAAATTATTTATGGTATACCTTCAGCTTTATCACTCGACATTAAGTACTATAATTCAAGAGTGAATACCGGAATAATGATAAAATCCCTTTTCTCGAATCTTGATGTTTTTCTTCTTGGTCACTTAAGGATCTGAAAGCTCTTACAAGTTGAACCTTTGGATTGTATGGCTATTATGTTCTCATTTATAACTCGTAAGTTGATCCTAATTTTGTGCAAAGAAAACCGTGGGAATGTATCTATTTATCTTTGTTAATATGATCTATACCAATATCTTGATGCACTCCTTCCTACATAATGTGGTTTTGTCACCGTATGCTTTGCATAATCCGAATATCTCCATTTCTCATTTTCTCCATCTTTATTTGTAACATTATAATCATTTCTTGTACTTTAATGCTTTGAAACCTCTACATGTGTAGGTTGATGAGCTTGTATTACTTTCTTTTCCTTGATTTAATCGTTGCACCTTAATTCAATTGTTCTTGATTGTTCTTGAAACCGATTATGCATGAAAACTTGTTGATCTTTTTCTTAAAATGTTGGAAGTATGAAACCTAGATCTTGATGAACACTATGCAAAATTGTACTCAAAAGACGATGAATTTGTGCTTTCTCACTTCTTAATTTGAAGCATGATGCTTTACCTTTCATGGAATGAGGCTCTGTGATAGGATGTATTCTTTCTACTTCTTATTTTAACCTTACGCAGAAATTTGTATCTTGAAAATACTTAAACAATATATAGTATAAGCTCGAATGCAATTGTTCATTTGATGCTTCATTTCATTGTTGTAATTTTCAATTTCATTCAAAATGTACTTCATTCCATGTACCTACACATTTAAGAAGACTAGTTAAAAAATAGAGGCTAATAGCCTTTTCTTTTCTTTTGCATCCTTCAGTGATTTCCTTTTCAATAGTATGATTCTGGAACTATTACTGAGATGAGGACATCATGCTCTCTACTACTCTATTTCAAGTTATTTCTCATGGATATTTATTTGTAATGATTTTTAAAAATTCATCTTCCTGAATCTGTAAGTACATGATTAGAGAGAAACACCCAAAGCTCTAATAGTCTCTTTTATCTCACAACATGTGTTGCGAAGAGCGGAAAAGCCACATGAAGATGATGCAGGTCGAAGTGAGGAGCATGGGGAAACCAACTCATTCAAGAAATGATGGGTTTCCTCTCTCCTCACTTATTTACAACTTTATGTATATGTATTTCTTTTTCTTGTACACATAAGTTAGATCCCACGACTTATGTGGGAAACATTATTTCTTCATGAATAAATGAAATTAAATTTTGTAATTGAGTTGTCTATTTCCTTTTGCATTTGATTATTGTAACTTATAAATGTGGAATGAACTAAACAACTCAACACATTAATAATCTCATTAAGCATAAAGAAAAAATCAAAATTTAATGGACCTATACCCTTAAAATTGCATTTGTTTCCATGTAGACTGTAACTATGTTTGTTGTTTTAAGGCACAATTTTTGACATCTGTTGTTGTTCCCACCTTCACCAAGGCTATGCACTAGTCTTTTGAGGCTTCGCATGAATTTTTTTGAAGAATACACTCGAATGGCAACATATGTGAGGCGTTGCACCTTACAACAACACCCACATCTGTCATCTCTCAATTCATCCCAAAACTACCTAGAACTCCGCAACTAAAAATTTAGTACCCCCTTCTCGATGATTGACCAAAAATGGTCAACATAAATAAATCAATGAAATAAAAGAAGTTGACAACAAATGCACACCCAACTTGAAAGGACATTTCATCCTTTCATTTATATAGCTTTTTATCCTTTCCAATCATATGTATTTTTCCTTTATGGCTTTAATATCTTTCCTAAATTACATTCACTCGTACACACCTAGGTGACACACCCACATGTCATCATGCATATGCCTCTAGAATCATCACACCACTTCTCTCCTTCTTAGGGCCATGGTCGGGATTTTCAAATACATCACTCTAGTAGTCTATGGAGCTCCTCTCCTAATGCCACTTGATGGGTCATTGTATTCTCCAATCATTTAACTAACATGTTCTTCTACTAGTGTCATTATAAAACTAGGGCTGTGTGTTCAAGGTTGTATGCAATGAATCTCTATGCAACTCAATCGTCTAGTGGTTCCTTTTTGGGGGTTTTGACTATTATGCTTCTATGTGTCCATGCTAATCTAATGCACGGAAATCTAATGCTAATCTAATGCTAATCTACGGAAATGTAATGCTAAACTAAAAATATGACATTGTTGTAATGAAATGCATTCAATGGAAATACTTTGCTAGAATTATAATGCACACACCAAATTAATATAACTGAATTCAATTAACACACACTCGAATTGAATTTGCAGAATTGAAATAACACACTTGAATTGAAATTTCATAAAAGGGAAATACACACTCTGAATGGAAATTGTGATAAAGGAAATAAACACACTAAATGGAAATTGTAGTAGAGGAAATGAGCAAATTATGACTTATCAGAAAACCACATTCATGCGTAAACGTAAACAACCTCCAATCACCTTGGTTGAGTGGGCCCTTGCTCTTCCTTGGGACAGAGGTAATCTTAACAACATAAGATACTCAGAATGATATCCACTTATATTAATTCAAAGAAGTTCCATGACATATTCAGCGCATCTGAAAGTAAATACTAACTGCTACGAACTATATTGCAAAATATCAATATTATCCAACTAATAAATTGTTCCACAAGAAGATGTATTTATAGACATAGTTAGTTACATAAAATGCCAAAATTGTAGGCACTACATTCTTCCACTAAAAACATTTGATTAAGGTTCATAAAACCCTACAGAACTACTAGAAACAAGACCCATGTTTATAGGCCGTTAATGGAAAAATTCCTCCACGACTGCATACCGACTCCAGACTTGGGCTCCTTGACTGCACACCAAAACTGGTAGTAAATGTTCATTATTATCCTGCACACATTACCACATTTCACTCACAAAGGCAATTAGTAGGAAGTTATATGGTTAACAAGTTGCATGAACAAGAACAAGGAAAATGCATTAAACTCACTAAGATATAACCATATAAAGCATCCCCATGCATTAGTAAATCATGTTTAAATGACAAATTATCAATCATATAAATGATATAAATAAGTCAAATAATGTACTCATCATCTCCCCTACACTTTACCTATTGCATGTCCCAATGCAACTCATCTTTGTCCTGCCCTTTGGCCAAGCTACTGAGCCATGTCATACTCCTCAAATTGATTGACATATTGTTTTCGGTTCCCTTACATCCCTGAGTGTTTGAAATCACTTCTACCCAAGCTGTGAAATTGTCATGTGGATCAAGGCGGTGTTATTTTTCCGTGTTTTAGTTGGACTCGGAGAAGAGGTGGCCTCAAACTCTTCCTTTAATTTTTTGTTTTCCTTTTTTAATTATTTATTCTGAAGAGATAATTGATTGAAATCATCAAAAATCTAAGGCCTATATATTTTTATCTCTTTAGATTGCTAATTTCTACCTGTAAAGTAGTAATTTCTCTAAATTTTTCTACCATTCTCTATGTGAATGTAGTTTGCAAAGATAAATTTGTTTCCTGCATACCTTTCAATTTTTTCTTAGAGGGAGGAAATTTCTTCCAAATAACACTTTGGTACATCATCTTCATGTAACCCACCGTCACCCTCCATTGCAACTAGTTCTAGAGTTGGGGTCTGTGTTTCAGGTACTAAGGGTATTTACAGAGCTTCTAAGTTGATTTCTCGAAGATTCGGGCATATCTCGAGCTCTATGTGTAGCGGGATAAGCTGTGGTGAATGTAACATCCTAAGATTGGTCAGTAGGGACAGTTGAGGTACCACTTTCCTTTCTTCCCGAATGGGAGCAGAATCATCATCAAAAACTTTTGGATGGGAACTTCCATGTCTTCGCAAAGTATATGACCGCCTTGGCCTTAACGAAATAGAAGAAGAAAGTGGCAAGGTGCTCTTACCCTTAAAATTGTGAGGTGTAGAATATGGGATCCCCTAACTAACAGTTCCTCCACATTCTCCTGTGAAGGGTGAGAGGATGACTCGAGCTTGGGTCGAATAATGGAAGATGGCCCCTTTTAAGTTTCCTTGGTTTGGAATCCTCCCCACACTTATCTATGTTCGATCCTTCTCTTCGGTCTATAGAAAAATTGATACGAGAAGAGAAATTGAATAAGCCCTAGGTGTTTTAGTGCTTCCTTACCACCTCCATTCTTATATTTTCGTCCTACTTTGATGACTGCATCAACTAAATATTCAGGTAAATTTACCTTGAGTGCAGGGTTTACATATTCATTCTTTAAATGAATTAGAATTTTTAGTGAATCCCCACCAAGCATAGACAGTTTTTTGTCATAGATGAAGTATCTATTGACCCATTTAGCTACTTCTTTCCAAATTCTAGGCAAAATTTCCCTCTTAATCCCCTTCTGAACACCATTGGAGGTGAGGATTACCTCTGGAAAAGATTTTCCATCCTCATGAAATAAGGGAATCAAGTCCTTAAGAGGAGCATTTTTCATAACCTTGAGACCAAAATCAGTAAACCAGATAGTTTAGAAACAACCCGACTATTGATTTCTACTCGCTTTCCCCCAATGTGTGAGCAGGTGGCTTCAAAATTTACCAAGAACTCATCCACTAAATTTTCATCAAAGCCTTCGAATTTCCTAATGAATTCCAGCCAACCAACATCATAAAATACCTAGGAAATTGCAGATTCCAGGAGCAATGGGTCCGAAGAGTCTAGTTCAGATTTTTTATTTTTCCCCATAGTGTAGACGAATCCAAACAGTGGAAAAGATAAGAACAAGGTTGTGTTTGAACGCACAGAGTAATGGCAAGAAGTGATTAGCGAGTCACAATTTGAAATACACCACAATATTTTAGTTGGCTGAATTTTGGTGGCATGAAAAGTTGATAAGACCCGAGAGATACATGGGAAGTTTTCAATGTGTGGTATGACGCATATCCCATCATTTTGAATAACAATTCCACATGTCCTTCCTATAAAGCAGTACATCCTCTTCTTGAAACTCGACACATGCGGTTTCCTCGGTAATTATGACTCATTACACCCCACTCCGTATCTTAATATTTGGAATGATATTCCAAATAAATGCATTGAACATTGTGTATTGATTTAATCATGCTAGGTACATGTAATGGGGAATTGCTTCAAAAGGAAATATCCGTAGTGAAGTAAAATGCACTTACCCTTACTATCTCAACTTCCCGATATCCGTAGATTTCCACATCCTGTACTCTTAGATAAAATGTGATTAGTGTTCATTCAAAAAAATGAATATTTCTTCCTTATTGAAAATAAAACAACTAGGGAATAATATCAAAATCATGATCATCTTCCTTTATTCAAATTTGAAAATAATCACTCCCGATAGGAGGATTTAAGCACTGCACAAAATCCATTTCCTCGCATGGAAACATATATTTGTTGAAGGTTTCCTTATCAAGAGGTCGCTGATGCATCCTTAGTATGTGTCCATTCACAATAATATTTCTTCTGTCTCCATTGATGAGGCCAAAATATGCTCGATTAATGTATAATATATGATCCTTGCATTTTGTTACTTTTAGTTGATCCGATATGAGTTAGGATGTAATTTTCTCTTTCGATTGATTGTGATTCTAATGTTTAAATGCTCTGAAAATCCCGATGAAATGTGTGTTTGAAATTTAGTTTTGTAATAAAGCAGGTCTAATCAGTCGAGGAAATGAAGCGGTAGTGTTCGAAGATGTTTTCGGTAGCATCTATTCCCACACAACTTAGTTCCAGAACTTCCAAGTCAGGTTCTCAAACTCCATCACATAGTCATCATCTAGTTCCGAAATTTCAGACTTAGTTTTGGAACTCGTATTTAGTTCAGAATTTTGGACTTTGTTCCGAACTCTTGGGTATAGCTCCGGAACTCTCATGGTTTTGATCCTTAACAATTTCCTATGGTTCTGGAACTTCTCTGAAGTTTCGAACCGATGGAAGTTATCTATTCTAACCACATCCAGATATTTTTCATCAATGACCCTTTCAATCAAGAAAGGATGAGAAGATTTTTGAACGTAGATCCAGGGATAGTTATCTTATAGTTGTCTGATCGCATACAATCCGACTCAAAGATCATCTATTCTCGGGCATGATTTGATTTCATCGAATCGTTGAGACAACTATGATTGTAAAATATATATAAAATCAAACCTGCAGATAGATAGAAATATAAATAGAATATGATATGAGGTAGAGATAGAATAGAGAAGAGAAATATAGACTAAGTACTCAGATCCAGTATGTTGTGTAATACCAAATGTTTTATTAATAAAATAGCCATTCCTGTTTGAGAGAATTCTGAGTTATTAAATCTTGATTCAATGAGGAGTAAGGGCCCACTCCCCAAGGACCGGGATATTAGTTTATTTGGTATTTATATTTCTTCAGCAAATAGCTTAGATCTATTAATCCTATATTGTTTTAATTCTTCTAGTTAAAAATATGTTGTATACTTGTTCCTACAGGTGTTTAGATAGATTCTTATATTTCTTGCAATCATTTTCAAGCATTCTAAATTGTGTGAGTTTATTTCTAAAATAAATTGTGTTTAATTTCAGAAGCAAGTGTGTTTCCTTTTAGAAAAGCTTTTAGTGTGTTTACTTTCAGCAACATTTTCATAGTATGATTTAAATAAGGTTTTACCAAGAAGTCCTTAAGACATTGAAAAGATCCCCGAAAAATACAAAAATAACTATAGTCAACTACTAGATCGATAAGATTACTCTTGTTGCATATAGCTTTAGACACACCCCTAGTTTTATATGACATCAACAAGAAGTTGATTAAATGAAGGGAATAATATGAAGGGAATAATGAAACCCATCATTTTTGGCGTCATTTCCGGGAACACCAGTTGGAATTTTCTAAGTAAGTGTTAGCAAGAGTAACAAATCATACATCTAGTAGTTGAAGGATCTTCCCTACTATATCATAAAATATATGAGTAGACCAAGAGACTCACAGGGTAGATTCCTCCCAAAAACATCTTCACAAGAATTCATAACATCCTCTAGTCAAAGTAAGGAAATTGATCAAGAATTGGAGGTACCATCATCCCCTGTCATACAAGAAATAGAATTTCCACCTTTAGAATTCTTAGATCATTCACTAAGGAAGGAAGTGGAACTTTAAGGAAAAGGCTTATTACTCAAGATCCACTTAGGGTGATTTTTGATTCTTAATTGAGTAGTCTACCTCCTCCTCTTGATTTTTCACCTTCCCCAAGGCATACCGCTTACCACATTGATTGGGACAAAAATTCAGAAAATATTTTTAAAATGGCATGAGAAGCTTAAAGAGTACCTGATAGGACCTTTACCTATCCAATCCAATTGGGAGATGATGATACATCAATGTAAAATATCTCACCTACAAATTTACCCACATTTAGAGGGATGTCCAAGACCTTGACCAATTTCTCGTTTGAGTTCAAGGTATTATGTCGGACCTATGACTATAAGACAGATAATCAAAAAATTATATTGTTTCCATCCACTCAAGGATGCAACAATGAGGTGGTTCATGGGATTACCATCCAAATCTATTAGCACTTGGGCACAAATGGAGACTACCTTCATAGACAAATACTAGGATTATTGTAGAGGAAGAAATAGGAAGGAAGAATTCTTCAAAATCAAGCAGGAGGAAGATGAAAACATAGAAGACTATTTCGACAAATTCCCTTTGTGAGAAAAAGATGTGGATTTGTGCTTCAAGAGGAGTTAAGTAAAACCATTTTTCTTAAAGGTTTGGATGAAGAATCCAGAAAGCCCTTAACTTGATAGGGGGTGGAGACATTAATCGATTAAGACCGAATGAAATTAAGGAGATTTATAGAAGTTACTCCAAAACAAGAGGTGGACCTAGAAAAGGAAAATCAATGAAAATTATGAATCCAGATATGAAAAAACTAATGGATGAGTTAGCAAAATTTAAGATAGACATTTTAGTGCAATTAACCTCTACTATGGATGGATTACAAGCTAAAGCAAACTCCAAAACTCGAACCATTGGCTATGTATTGTCCTAGATACGGGAAGAAGCATGCACTAAAATATTTTCCTTTAGATAAAATAGAAATGTGTCTTATCTGTGAATCTAAAGAACATGATACTGATGTTTGTTCTTTACTTCCCATTATTAAGAATCATCTTAAACAAACTAGTGCCTCATCTACAATAGAAGAATTGAATTTTGTTCAGAGACAACCTAACCAAGGAAGTTTATGCCAAGATCAGTTCCTAATCCATGGACGATGCCATGGCTTCTTAGTCAAGTACCACAAAATTAGGGACAACCACCTTGGGTACCTCAACCAACTTGGAACCCTCAAGATTGGGAAAATCAAGCTTGGTATGCTCAGGGACATCAAAAACCATGGGCTGGTCAAGGAAATCCTTATGCTTGGTCACAACCTAGATGGAACCCTAGTAATTATGCTCAAGGAAGAACATATCCAAATCAGAATCAATAGGCCATCATGGGATCCCCTGCATAGAATTCACAAACTGAAAATGTAGTCCAAACGCAAATACCAACGACATCCAATAGAGCAAACCCAAGAAACAAACAAACAACTCTTGTTTATGGAACAAAACTAGAAAAATTAGTTGATTTACATGCTATGGATTGTAAGGATATTCAAACTAGATCTAGGAAAATCATTAACAGCCCACCCCTTATAATCACTGAAATGACAGAAGAAAATGAAATTCCTAGTACTGTTATTCTAAAGGAGGATATAGAAAGAAACGAAAAGGAGCCAGATAGCAACACTACTGAGACTCCATTTCCAGAGAGATTTAAAGAAGCTATAGAAATCGGAAGTCTAAATTGGTACAAGAATTAAGGAAATTGAATATTGAAATACCACTTTATTACAAGTAATTAAAGACATTCCAGAGTTGAACAAATTAATCAAAATGTTATGTCTAAAAAATCCTAGAAGGAAGAAACATTACCCCAAGACTATCAAAGTAGATGGGAAACTTGTTGATTTATTAGCAGGAAAACTTTTACTTCCCAAATACAGAGATCCTCGAAGTCCTGTTATTTCTGTCTCTATAGGAAATAAGGATATACATAACGCTTTGGTATATTTGGGGTGGGCTATCAAAGTAATGACAATGGATACTCAAAAAATTACCATTAACGGGTATACAACCTACTAATACCATATTTCATATGGCGTATGGACCGATCAGCAAAACCGAAGAAATATTGAAGACGTGGCATTATGGTGGAGTCATCGAAATATCCATTGACTTCCTTATACTGCAGCCAAAAAGTAAAACATTGGGTTATCCCACTATTTTTGGTATACCATAGTTAGCTACATTTGCTTCTTTAATTGATTACGAGTTAGGTGATATGACAATCTTGAATGGTAAGAACTCTAAACAAATTTCTTTATATCCTACTACATGACCTTTTACCGACAATCATGAGCGATTGTGGGTTGATTCTCCCGAAACTTATAAGAAAATTTTGTCTTCTTTGGCTTTGATCACATTGCAGGATCATGTAAGAGAAGTATAAGAGATGATTAATCTACCATTGGATGAGAACCAGGCTATCCTCGAAGTAATTTGGAATAGTTCTAGAACATGCAACTATAGTTCCAGAACCACCACATTTAGTTCCAGAACCACGACAACAATAGTTCTATTTGATTAGAAATAATTTCACTCTGGAGGAACAAGGTTTCTCATGGGGAGAGGATGAATCAGTAGCTTCAGCCAAATACATCGGGAGTGGTGAAGAATTTCGGAAAGTAGCAGAATGAAGAATTTGGCCTACAAAGAGATAAGTATCATAATTCTCATTCTTTGTCCTTTTCCAAAGATTCTGTCTCAAGGAACTTTTAGAGATGTTACTACATACCATATGTTGTTACCACATGCATTTCCATTAAATACTTTAATGAAACCCTTCCCATAAATTAGTTCATCACATATTGGAACCAAGCATGTTGAAATTCAACCGGGTAAAACTTTGAACATTAACAATTGGTTGAAGGATGATGAAGAAGCTAAACTGTTTGATGTTTTAAAAAATCATACTAAAGCTTTTTCTTGGGATTACAAAGACATGAAGGGGATTCATCCAAGTATCTGCACTCATCACATCTATACTTGAAAATGTTAAACCAGTTAGGCAACCTCAGAGAAGGATTAACCCAGCCTTAAGGGATATAGTCAAACAAGAAATTGAAAAACTATTACAAGTAGGTTTTATCTACCCTATCTCAGATAGTCAGTGGGTATCTCCTCTTGTAATTGTTCCTAAAAATAACGAAAAATGGAGAATATGTGTTGACTATAGGGAACTGAACAAAGCCACACTAAGAGATTATTTTCCCTTACCATTCATAGATCAAGTCCTAGACAACCTTTCAGGTAAACAATACTTTTCCTTCTTGGATGGCTTTAGTGGATACAATCAAATCAGAGTTGCTGCTAAAGATCAAGACAAAACAACATTTACATGTCCATGGGGTACCTTTTCCTAGAGTGTTACCATTTGGTTTATGCAATGCTCCTGCAACTTTCCAAAGAGTTGTACTTGTAATTTTTGTTGATCTAACAAATGATTGTGTTGAGGTATATATGGATGACTTCAATGTACATGGAAATACATTTGAAGATGCTTTGAAAAATCTAGACAGAGAATTAACAAGATGTGAACAACACAACCCGTATCTTAGTGATGAAAAGTGTTTGATAATGGTGGATGAGGGGATTGTATTAGGACACCATATTTCAAAAAGAGGAATTCAGGTGGATAAAAAAAAATTAGGATCATTTCATATTTACCTATTCCTCAGACCCCCACAGATATCAAATCATTGATAGGGCATGTTGGGTACTATAGGTGCTTTATAAAAGATTTTAGTAAAATTATTGCCCCCATGTTTAATTTGCTAACCAAGGACTGTGAATTTATTTGGGATGAAAATTGTCAGCATGATTTTGAAGAAATTAAAGAAAAATTAATTAGTGCCCCAATATTGAGAGGACTTAATTGGGAAAATCCATTTCATATCCAAACAGATGCCTCAAATTATTCCATTGGTGCAATTTTGGGACAGAAAGATGAGGAAGGAAAAATGTATGCTATTTATTATCTTAGTAAGAATCTTACTCCCACTGAAAAGAATTTCTTGTTGTAATTTATGCAATCAATAAATTTAGACATTACATTACAGGGTACAAGATATTTATACACACAAATCATTTAGCAATTAAGTATTTAATGAACAAACTAGTGGTTTGAGGAAGAATAATTAGATGGTTATTACTTTTTCAAGAATTTGATATTACCATTGTGGAAAATCTAGGTAAATATAATGTGGTAGCTGATTTTTGTTAAGACTAACCACTACATGGGAGAAAGATCCAGTCAAGGATAACTTTCTAGATGAACAATTGTTTGCAATCTCAGCAAGTACACCATGGTTTGCTGATATGGAAAATTATCTTGCAACATGGAAGTTTCCTCCTTCTTTCACTAAGAAACAAATAAAGAAGTTAATCAAAACTAGTGCACAATTCAAATGGTTAAATGGAATGCTATTTAAATGTGGTCCTGATTTTGTCTTGCGCATGTGTGTAAGAGAGGATGAAATCTTTGACATCCTCAGAGCATGTCATGATGAACCAAGTGGAGGACACTATTCAATGAAAAGAATAACTCATAAGATACTTGGAACTAGTTATTATTGGCTATCTTTGTACAAGTATGTGAAGAGATATATCAAGCGGTGTGATCCTTGTCAAAGGATGGGAGAGCCAACTTTCACCAATAAAATGCCTCTTCAACCTAAAGTTGTGATTGAACCATTTGAGAGATGGGGATTGGATTTTGTTGGTCCCTTTAATCCTCCTTCACAAGGGAAGGAATATATTCTTATGTGTATTTACTATGTGACAAAGTGGGCAGAAGTACAGGCATTGACAAATGCCACTGAATAAGCAGTTGTTGATTTCCTTTGGAATAGAATTATGTTAAAGTTTGGAGCACCGAGGAGCATAGTTTCAGATCAGGGACCACAATTCATGTCTAATATGATCCAAGCTTTCACAATGTATTACCAAATCAATCATAGGAAGTCATCTCCTTACCACCCACAATCAAATGGACAAGCTGAAGTAAAAAACAGAGAATTGGAGAATATCCTTACCAAAATAGTTGAAGCCGTGAGAAAATATTGGGTAAAGAGACTACCCGAAGCTTTCTGTGATTATAATACAACTTACAAAACTACAACAGGGTTTTCACCATATGAGTTAGTCTATGGGAAAAATATCTTGTTTCCTATAGAGTTTGAACTTCAGACATTAAGGACAACAGTTAAGGTGGGAATTGAGTTGGATGTAGCTCAAAAAGAAATAATCCTTCAACTCAATGAGTTGGATGAATTAAGGATGGAAGCACTTCACCAGACAAAGATAATTCAAGAGAAAAGGAAGCAATGACATGACACAAATATCAAGAAAATACAATTCAAAGTAGGAGATTGGGCATTGTTGTTCGATTCTAAGTACCAACAATTCAAGGGAAAATTGAGAACCAGATGGTTAGGACCCTATCAGATTGAGAAAATATTTGACAATGGTTCTATTTAGTTACTTCCTATTGATTCCAGCAATAGAACACTCTTGGTCAATGGGCATAGGATGAAACTCTATAGGAAGCCTCCCACTAAGGATGAATTTTTGAGGAAGATTGAAGTTTACAAAAGAATTTGATCATATGGAAGAACCTCGTTTTCCAAAATGATCAAATAACCAGATGATAGATCCAAAATAAAGGGAAGAAGATGAAAACTAGTAAATGGCATTTTCTTCCCCAAAAAATAAAAATAAATAAATAAATAAATAAATTCTCTCAAAGGTCAATTGAAAACCAACAATGGCAGTTGACCTCTTCTTTTGGCTAGTTCAAATAAAAGGGAATTCTTTTGAATTCCAGTGTCTTATCTAACCATGTTTTGTTCCACTTGTAGGAATGACGATTCATCATAGAAAAAGGATTACATCATCAAGGATGGTAATTATATCTTTTAACTTATTTAGGGTTAAATTAAATGTTTACATGTGTGATTTGACTTGATTTAAAAGTTGGTATGATGAGTCATCTATTTATACATTATGATTACAAGTAAGTAATCATGAAGATGATAAGGATGGGATAAGTGGTGGCATGGTTATTATTGGTAATCATTAAGGAAAAATCAAGTGAAATAAGTTACAGAGTGATTTTTGAGAAGCAACGAATTAAGCTTGTATTCCGTAACAAAGAACAGAGGATTCTACAACTAAGAACAGAGGTTCCACAGCCAAAGTCGTCAGTTTTGTAGCTAAGAAAGAAGGCCTACAACCAATTTTCACAAAATCAAAGGAAACAGAACTCGAGCTGATATGGGGATTAAAAAGAAATCAGAACCAGAGGATGATTCCCAGCTGCTCACGGACAAAGAAGTGGCATCTATCTTTGAGCATGCATGATGGCTAGAGTTCCTGAAGAAGTTTTCAAGGTATAATGATGAATTAGTAAGAGAATTCATCATAAACCTAGAGAAATCTAGGACAAAGGTGAGAAATATCTTTATTCCTTTTTCTATAAATACAATAAGTAATGTGTCTAGAGTGCCAATTGTGCATGTTCCACATCCTGCCAAAGGGACTTTGAAAGAACTAGTTGAAATCTTACTACAAGAAGGAGAAATTGAACCCCAGTACATCTACAATACAAATAAAATCATAAAAGGGGTCAGAAGGGCTAGTTTTCCCAAACCCTTTGACAGGGTAGCATTTTGGATAGTGAAATATTTAACCTGTGATGGTCAATTTGGGTCCGTGGGAAAAGAAGTCTTAAAAATGCTCATATATCTGAAATATGGAGCCATAAAACCTAAGTACATAATAAACCTTCTAGGGTTTCTTTTTTATTCTATCCAGACCATGGCTCAGAGGTATTCCTAGGGTGTTGGGACAATCAGGCATCATGGTCTAATTCATTTAGTATGCTAGCACCATTTTCTGTTGAAGAAAAATGGAGAAGAAATTTGGGACAAGTTTCTTGGCAAGTTCAAGAAAAACCCTAATATTATTAGAAGGAAAATTCCAGCCCCATTCTCTCCTTCAAATAATTTAGAAATTGATGCCCCTGCAGAAGAATAAAAGGAAGTGGAAAGAGAGAGTATACCAAAAAGAAGAAGGTCTGTAAGAAGAATCAAAATAGTAGAGCCTTCTGTGCCTTTGAAGGAAAATCCTTCTTCTGCAACAGCTTCAGGGGAGCCAATATTTGTCTCTGACGGTGATAGCTCACCTATACAAGAGGAAGAAAAAAGAGTAAGAAGAAGCTCTAGGAAGAAATCCACCACTGGGCATGTTGAAATTCCCTAGAGAAGGAAAATTCATAAAAGGACAAGGGAAACCCTAGAGGGAAGGAGTGAACAAGAAAAGATGGAAAAGGAAGCTACTGATATTTTGGGTAGCATGGCCATGACTCCTCCTGAACCAAGCCAAGTTGAGATGGACAGAGGAGATGAGAGACTTGAAGAGTAGGAGTTTCAAGAATTGGTCTGAACCATCAACATTGCCACAGGAAGAAGAAGAGTTGGCATCCTGGAGAAGAAAAGGAAAATTTCCTTTGATAGAGGAAGAATGCCCAACTCCTCAAGTAATTTTAGAGGAAGAAGAAAGACATCAAGTTAAACAAGATTTGTTCTTGTCTAGAGCAGATCTCATTATCAGAGAAAAGGATGAGGAATTGGATTTCCTAAAACTCAAATTAGAATAAAGGGAAATGCTCATTGGAGAGCTAACAACTCAGCTTGCAGCCAAGATTGAGGAATTATCAGTAATTAAGGAACTACTGATAGAAAAAGAGGAAGAATGTTAGACTTCTAGAAAATAAAATGTTGTGTCCACAACCTCTGCATAGATTGAGGTAACCTATTTTCCACTCAAACAGCTATGGAATGAAACTTGCAGGGAACTCAGAGAAGCCAAAACATCAAATGAAGAATTGAATACCAAGATGGAAGAAGAAAAGAAAGCAAGAAAAGAGTGGGAAGAAAAAAATTATAAGGAAGAAGGAAACAAATATAAATGTCTTGCAAAAATTCATATGGTCTGCATTATGAGTGAAAAATTGCTTGCCTACAGGAGGCCCTCTCCTACATATAGTGTGTTTTTAGAAGAGTAGTTCATTCACTTTGGCAGCTGTCAAGGATTGCATGTGGACTTCCACATGAACTAAAAGATGAATCTGAATTCATGACAACTTACTCTCTATCCAATCTTGAGTAGAAAAATATTCTATGTGAATTTTATCTTTGTAATTTTATGCTAGAGAAAAACACAGGATTTATGATCAATTTGTATGTGGGGGAGAGCCAACTCAATGCATTTGTCTCTATTCTGTAAAACCAAATTGCATGGAAGGAAAGGGAATCTGAGTTTTTATTGAAAGCTAGCTCAACTGGTCTTTGTATGAGAGCTCACTATGGTAAACATTTTGCCTTCCTCATACATTTTAGAATGTGTGCCTTTGATGAGTGGTTCAAGACACATTATCTTATCATTCTAAAAAAGAGTATTGATGTCTTCACGTCCTATGAGAAGGAAAATTTTCAAGATATTTATGAAGGATGTTAAAAGAGGTGGGAACTCCTTATTGTTTCCTTGAGAAGAAGCGAAGTAATATCCCCTACAAATCTGATCTAGAGTTTAGAAAGGGCAAAAGCATTATGCACAATAATTCCCCAGTATCAATGAAACCTACGGGAAAATTTGGATGGGAATGCAAACAAGGCCCCCTCTAATTCCCATCCCCATGTCTCCTTGGAAAAATAGAGAACCTCAAGATCCTACTAAATTTGAAGAGTGGGAGAGGAAAATAGAAGCAGGAGTAGGGTACAGTACATCTAAGTTTAAGCATTGGAAAATCCAGTTTCAGCCATTTGATCTGAGTAATCAAATGGAATGTAGAACATATAACCCCACTTTTTAAGAATGAATTTTGTAAAGGGACTTACAAACAAGTAAGTTTGGGGGAAATGATGAGGCTAGAATATGCCCGATTAATGTATAATATATGATCTCATCTTACTCTCCTTTTTATTAAGTTTGATTGCATTTTGTGACTTTTAGTTGATCTAATATGAGTTAGGATGTAATTGTATGTCTTTTGATTGATTATGATTCTAATGTTTAAAATCTATAAAATTCCTGATGAAGTGTGTGTTTGAAATTCAGTTTTGTAATAAAGCAGGTCTAATCAGTCAAGAAAATGAAGCAAGTAGCGTTTAGTATGTTTTCGGTAGCATCTGTTCCCACATAACTTAGTTTCAGAACTTCCAAGCTAGTTCCAAAACTCCATCACATAGTCATCATCTAGTTTCGAACTTTCAGACTTAGTTCGAAACTCTAATATTTAGTTTCAAAATTTTCGACTTAGTTCCGGAACTCCTGGGTATAGCTCCAAAACTCTCATGGTTTTGATCCTTAACAATTTCCTATGGTTCTGGAACTTCTCTGAAGTTCCAAAACTGATGGAAGTTATCTATTTTAGCCACATCCAAAGATTATGCATCAACGACCCTTTCAATCAGGAAAGGATGAGAAGATTTTTTATCACAGATCCAGGGATAGTTATCTTACAGCTATCTAATCAGCCACAATCTAACTCAGCATCTATTCTTGGAATGATTCGATTTCATCAGAATTGTTGAGACAACTATGATTGTAAAATGTATATAAAAGTAGACTTGCAGTAGATAGAAATATAAATAGAATATTATATGATGATATAGAGATAGAACAAAGTAGAGAAATGTAGACTAAGTACTCGAGATCCAAAGATGCGTTTTTAATACTAAATGCTTTATCAATAAAATAGCCATTCTTGTTTGAGAGAATTCTCAGTTGTTGAATCCTAATTCGAGGTGGAGCAAGGGCCCACTCCCCAAGGACCGTGGATATTAGTTTATTTGGTATTTATATTTCTTCAAAGAAAATAGCTTAAATCTATTAATTATGTATTGTTTTAATTCTTCCAGCTTAAAACTATGTTGTATACTTGTTCCTACATGTGTTTAGATAGATTCTTATATTTCTTGTAATCATTTTCAAGCATTCTAAATTGTGTGAGTTTATTTCTAAAAATAATTGTATTTAATTTCGAAGTAAGTGTGTTTATTTCCATTCTACAAAGTTTGTTTCCTTTCGTAAAAGCTTTCAAAGTGTGTTTACTTTCAACAATGTTTTCATAGTATGATTTAAATAAGGTTTTACCAAGAAGTCCTTAATACATTGAAAAGATCCCCGAGAAAATACAAAAATAACTATAGTCAACTACTAGATCGATAAGATTACTCTTGTTGCATATAGCTTTAGACACACCTGGTTTGATGTGACATCAACAAGAAGTTGATTAAATGAAGGTAATAATGACACCAATCATCCATCAATTGGCACTAATCACACAGAGCCATTATCAAACACTTTTTCGATCTGGTATGGTCCCAACCACCGTGTTCGCATCTTGCCTTTGAACTATTGATATTTTGAATAAAAAATTAAGACCCATTCTCCCTTGTTAAACTGCATGTATTTTATATGAGCATCATGCCATGTTTTTCATCATATGTTGGAGAATTTCTATTTGTTTCTGTACTTCCATCCTCATTTCATCCAATTTGTTTAGCTGCATCACTCTCTTGCATTGTGCTTCATCCAAGTCGATTATGATTTCCAATGTTGTTCTCCATGTTTGCAACTCGAATTCCATAGGTAACAGTGGATTTTTCCCATATACCAATTCATAAGGGGAGAATCTAGTAGTATTCTTCTAGGTTGTGTTATAGGCCCATACCACTTCTGGGAGTTTTGGTACCCAGTTTTTTATGTCCACATTGACCACTTTGGTCAAAATGTTCTCAAGTTCTCTATTTGTGACTTCCACCGCCCATTGGATTGGGGGTGATATGGTGATGATTTCGATGCTTGATTCGGTAGATTTCTAGAAAATATTCAATCATGTTAGACATAAATTGAGGCCCTTGATCAGATACAATTTCTCTAGGGGTGCCAAATCTTAGCATTATACGATTATATAGAAATTCATAAACATCATCCTTATTGGCGATGCCAGTGCTTTAACTTCATCCCATTATGTGACGTAGTCAAATGCACACCAATAGGTATTCTTTCCCAAAGGATGGGGGATCAAAAGGTCCAACAAAATCAATTCCCCATTTCTCAAATGGTCCTAAGACCAACTAAGGGTTGAGAGGCATTTCCATGGACGATGTAGGCTTTCCCATTCTTTGACATGCATCACACTGCCATACGTACTTCTTGACAGACTTGTGAAGAGAAGGCCAGTAATACCCAACTCCAAGGACCTTGTGAATTGTCCTCTTCACTAAGTAATGTCCTCCTCTAGGCTCATCATGACAATCTCTTAGTATGTCATACACTTCATCTTCCCGAACACACTTGCAAATAACCATATCATGACAAAATTTGAATAAAATTACATTATACCACTTATATGTTGCACTATTTTAAACTAATTTTCATCACTCATTATTAGTAAAATAAGCAGGAAACTTCTCTGTAGTTAGATAATTTGCAAGAGCAGCAAACCATGGAGGTTGAGTTGATACTATAAACAAATTTTCATCCGGAAAATGATCCTGGACTGCTTCTTCATCACCTAAAACATTCAATCTTGAAAGAAAATCAGCAACAACATTAGCTTTTCCTAGCTTATCAATAATGGTCAAATTAAATTCCTATAACAAGAGTAACCATCTAATAATCACCTCTAACTACTGGTTTATTCATCAAATATCTTATGGCTGAGTGGTCAGTATAAACAAATATTTTGTACCCAGTAATGTAATGTCTGAATTTATTCAAGGAGTAAACAATAACTAAAAATTCCTTTTCTATAGTGGTGTAGTTTCTCTCTGTAGGGGTCAGATTCTTGCTGATAAAATAAATGGCATACATATGATCTTCTTCATCTTTTGTCCAAGAATAGCTCCCATGATTATATTAGATGCATCAGTGTGAATATGGAAAGGTTGCCCCCAATCGGGTCCTCTCAAGACTGGAGTGGTGGTTAGCTTCTCTTTGATAATCTTGAAAGCCTGTTGACATTGAGGAGACCATTCAAAAACACAATATTTTGTCAGCAAAGAAAACATAGGTGCAACAATTTTACTAAAGTCTTTGATGAACCACCTATAATACCCTACATGTCTAAGGAAACTCTTAATTTCAGTCTGATTCATTGGCGTAGGCAACTTAGTTATTACCTCAATCTTTCTAGGGTCAACCTATATTCCTTTGGTAGAAATATGATGACCTAAGACAATTCCTTGATCAACCATAATCATACATTTTTCATGACTCAAGGAGAGTTGGTTCTGCTCACATCTAGTTAATACTTTTTCAAGATTATTCAAATATTCATCAAAAGTGGAGCCATGGACAGTGAAGTCATCCATGTAAACTTCAACACAATCATTTGTAAGATCTACAAAAATGGCCAAAACTACTCTCTAGAAAGTAGCAGGTGCATTAAAAATCCCAAATGGTAAGAATCTATATGAAAATGTACCCTAGGGACAAGTGAAGGTGGTTTTATCCTGATCAGTAGGTGTAATACTAATTTGGTTATACCCACTAAACCCATCCAAGAAGGAGAAATATTTCTTACCTACAAGATTGTCTAAAACCTGATCAATAAAGGGCAAGGAAAGTAGTCTTTCTTGGTGGATTTATTAATTTCCCTATAGTCTACATAGATTCTCCATTTACCATTTTTCTTGGGAACTATAACTAGTGGTGATACCCACTGACTATCAAATATAGGATAGATGAATCCTACCTTCAACAATTTTTCTATCTCATTTTTTACTATCTCTAAGTGTTGGATTAATTCTTCATTGTGGTTGTCTTACGGGTTTAACATCCTCAGTGTAGATATGGTGAGTGCATATGCTTGGATGAATCCCCTTCATATTAGTATAATCCCAAGAAAAATCTTGGGAATGCTTCCTCAAGATTTCTAAAACCCTAGTCTCTTGGCTAGCCTCTAAGTTATTACCAATGGTCAGCTCTTTTCCTATGTCAATAGTCACTTGCTTGGTATCTTTCAAAATAGTGAAATCTGCATCAGAAATTAAAGAATTCAAGGGAAAAACATGAGGCTGAAGCATGTGCAAAATAGTCATATTTTTAAGAGACATAATCTTGGTTAAAGGACAATAGAATTCAAAGGATTGCACATTTTACATTATAAGCATAGGTTTCTTTACAATTTTCATTGGAAATGTCACTTACCAAGGTAATATTATCTAATGTGTTCAGAACATATGGTTCTGAAGCCTTAATTCCAATTTCCATAGCCCCAGTTCTAATTTTCGTAGCCACAAAGTGTCCTCTTCATCAGACATTGTGTATGACTCAACAATTTTTGTCATGTGATTTTTCACTACAATGGTGGCCAGATAAGAAGAAATCAGATGATTAGTATCTGAATAATCTACCCATACATGTTCACAATCATACACATATGGTGGGCAGGAGGATATAATGAAATATTCTTTGATTTTTTCCCATTTAAAATGGTCATTTTTCCCGACCTACAATCAATATATGCAACAACAATAGCCAACTAGGGTCTTCCTAAGATGACTGGATATCCCAACTTCGAGCTTTAGGTTGTAAGACCATAAAATTGATGGGATACTCCTAGGATTCAACCATGACCATTACATCCTCAATCACTCCATCTGGTATGGCAATAGATTGATCTTGCCAATTGAAGAACGGTATTGGTTGGCTACAATCCTGTTAAAGACAACAAATTGAACATATATGTTGTTATAACATTGATGGAAACACCAAGATCCACCAAAACATTAGATATTGACTAACCATTTACAAAAATAGTAATGACTAGACTCCCAGGATCCCCATATTTTGGTGAAATAAGTTTTCCAACAACAAGATCAGCTAGATTCCCTTCTACTTTGACCATTTTTGGGTATTTCTTCTTCCTTCCTAGTGTCTTTATACACTCATTTCTAATGTTTTGGTTTAATTCAAGAATGTCCCTTATTTCTCTCAAAAGTGGGACCTCAATGTTCATCTTTTTCAACTCTTGAACTAGCATTGTTTCTTCTGCAGTTCAAGTTTCCTATAATCATTCGGAAAAGGAGCTGCATGCACATTATTATCTTTTCCTTGACCATTCCTAGTGTCTTGCATTTTTGGAACATGTTTAGTTTCTTCATTTTCCTCAGGTGTCTCTTCTTTCTCATTTTCTACAGGTATTTCTGTGATAACAATAGGAGGATGATTCAAGGTTTTCCCATACCTTAGTTACAAATTATTGATAGTATTAACTTGCATTGTATCACTCTGTCTTGCTTCATTAATTGAAGTTATCTATTGATGTTTAGGATTTTCTATAGGCTGGGATAGAAGTTGAATTTTTTCTACTTTCCCATGCTATTGATAGTTTTTGGTGGGGTCATTAAAGCTTGTTGTGGTGGTTAGAACCTCCTCTATTGATTAAAATTCGGTTGAGGTGCCCATTGTGGGTTTTGTCATGGATTTGCATTGCCTAATGGTGTCTAACCCTACTGATTATAGGGATTAATCCATGGTGGTGTATTTTGGTAAGCCATCTATTTTGGTGGTGTCCACTTAGGTTGTCCCTAAGTAGGCGAAGGATCCTGACCGGGCCATGACATCCTTCAAGGGTTCTGCGTAGGTCGAGGAGCATACACAACCTGATTATTTAGCCTTTGAATAAATTTTACCTCTGCATCTCGCATGAGAGACAACATTCAATCCTTATTTCAACTAAGGTAAGAAATTGCAATGCTTAGTATCGTGATCAGCAACATCACAGATCAAACACATGTCTGTGACATCTAAAGGACACTCTCTCAAAGGATGTCTCTTCCTACATTTAGGGAAATATATGTCTAGAGGTTCTTTTGCAACATTGGTCTTGGATTTCATCCCATCTATGGTTGATTTTAATTGTGAAAAGATGTTTGTTTTCATGTTATTCATTTCCTCCAAAAGTTCTGAGGTACCTAGGGCAAGCTTGGATGTTTTTATTTTCCTTATACCTCCTCATGTTCTAGAGTAACTTCTGCATAGCTCAGTGATTTTTTCCATACTAATTTTGTGCACATCACCTCCTCCCATAAGATGGAGGGAATCCTTGGTTTCCTCATCAATTCCTTTAAGGAAAATTGTCTTAGTGATTTCTACATGTAACTCATAACCACTCCTCCAATGGAGAAAGAGAAATCTATCCAAATAATCTTCTATATTTTCATATTCTTTTTTATTTATCTAGAAGAACTCTTCTTTCCTATCCCTTCCCCTGTAGTAGTCTTGATATTTATCCAAAAAAATTCTCCATGTTCTCCCAAGAATGAATGGAGTTAGGGGACAATCCCATGAACCACCTCATAGTAGAGTTCTTTAGAGTAGAAGGAAATAGTTTGAGTTTCTGATTGTATGTTCTGTATTCATATGTCTGACAAAGAAGTTTAAATTCAAACAAGAACTGATCTGGGTCTTCCATAGACATTCCTCATAAGATAGGGAGGATGGATGGTGAGATATTTTTCATAGGTACATCCTCATCTTCATCTAAGACAATGGGATAGGTAAAGGTTCTACCCAAGGTTCGGTTCTCATTATTCCCGTTGTCTCCCATTTCAATGTTATTAGGGTGCTAAATAGGATGATGCAGTATTCGTAAGGGCTTCTAGGTGTTGAATTAGATTCGTGCATCTTTCACCTTACGTACTTGTTCTCTTTTAGAGATATTCTTTGGATATTTCATGGTATAAATATCCCTTAAATGTCTCGTGGCCTATGCATCAATATTGGTCATGTAAACAAGGTCTAAGACTTCCACTAATTGCATAGATTAACTTCATTAACACCCATAGCATGTAAAGTGAATAAAATGGCATGTTGTGCTTATGGTGTCCTCGAAAATGACGCAAAAAAATGATGGGTTGTTGTATTCTCCAATAATTTAACTAACGATTCTTCTGCTAGTGTCATC
Source organism: Taxus wallichiana var. yunnanensis (assembly GCA_018340775.1). Taxonomy (NCBI): domain Eukaryota; kingdom Viridiplantae; phylum Streptophyta; class Pinopsida; order Cupressales; family Taxaceae; genus Taxus; species Taxus wallichiana. The sequence continues at coordinate 449,196,116 of CM031237.1, read as the reverse complement.
AGTAAAATCAGGGGATGTGTGTTCAAGGTTGTATGCAATGAAGCTCTATGCAACTCAATCACCTGGTGGTTCCTTTTTGGGGGTTTTTACTATTATGCTTCTCTATCTCTGCTAATATATGGAAATGTAATGTTAAACTATGGAAACGACATTGTTGTAATGAAATGCATTCAATGGAAATACTTTTCTAGAATTATAATGCACACACTAAATTAATATAACTCAATTCAATTAACACACACTCTAAATTGAATTTGTAGAATTGAAATAACACACTCCAAATTGAAATTACATAAAAGGGAAATACACATTCTGAATGGAAATTGTGATAAAGGAAATAAACACACTAAATGGAAATTACAAAAGAAAGGATATGAACATATTATGACTTATCGTAAAACCACATTCATGCGTAAAGGTAGATGTAAATTTCAATGCCTTGCCTTGGTCAAGTGGGCCCTTGCTCTTCCTTGGGATAGAGGTAATATTAACAACATAAGATACTCATAATGATATCCACTTATATTAATTAAAAGAATTTCCATGACATATTCAGTGCATCTAGAAAGTAAATACTAACTGCTACGAACTATATTGTAGAATATCAATATTATCCAACTACTAAATTGTTCCTCAAGGAGATGTCTTTATATAGACATAGTTAGTTACATATCATGCCAAAATGGTAGGCACTAAGTTCTTCCACTAACAACATTTGATTAAGGTTCATAAAACCCTATAGAACTGCTAGAAACAAGACCCATGTTTATAGGCCGTTAATGGAAAAATTCCTCCATGACTGCATACCGACTCCAGACTCGGGCTCCTTGAGTGCACACCAAAACTGGTCGTAAATGTTCATTATTATCTTGAACATGTTACCACATTTCACTCACAAAGGCAATTAGTAGGAAGTTATATAGTTAACAAGTTGCATGAACAAGAGAAAGGAAAATGCATTAAACTCACTAAGATATAACCATATAAAACATCCCCATGCATTATTAAATTATGTTTAAATGACAAATTATCAATCATATAAATGATATAAATAAGTCAAATAATGTACTCATCACTACTACTCCCCTTCCAAATATTTATGTCCTTCTCCCTCCCACTAGTCTTTGACCGCCTCGATGGTAAGTGGGACAATATTGGTAGTAGGTGTGGTGCTCTCCATAAGGATAATATTTTGTAGTTGGAGCCCATCGTCTCTCCCCACCACCAATCTCAGTAAGAAACTGGAGAATTAAAAAAAAATAGTAGTAAGGGATCCCATCCAGGACATAACTCACCCTCTTTCCATTAGTGGCAAGGGGGACAATTTAAATAGTCCGCCTACACCTCCTCTGACCACCATGTTTGTTGTTGCGGTTTAATTTTATTTATTAACCTTTTCTCAAGGCCTTCTTAGCTTGAATTGATCTATATTTTGGCATGTGACCATTTCTACCCATTTTTATACAATTAGTCATATATTATATATTTCTTATTAATAAAAGTGGGATTTTCAATCAAAATAATTAGTGACCTATACTTGATCTTTACAAATTTTTCTCTTTTCATCATCAATTTTAGTAGCTAGTTCTCAATCTATGTTCAAATTTTCCCAAATTATTATGTAACTTCTTCCCCAATCTTTTTATAGCTATATTCATGGTATCTACGATGTAGACATTTCCTCTATCATCTATTTTTGATCATTTTGGATGATTTAAGAAAACATATTTAGGCCTTCCATCTACATGGCCTAAGTATCCTTTTGAGAAGTCTACTACTTATCCAAACTTGTTATTTGTTCAAATCAAGGTAGAAACCCAATATTTGCTAAACTTTAAATATAATTACAAGGGAAATATGATCTGAAAAGGTAAGAGAAATCTAAAAATGGCAATTTTAGACATGTGATTTAAACATGGAGTCAAAATAGGAATGTTCATTATTGATAGGAAAGGACTCATACAACATCACAATGGAGGTGCTAATCTAAGGATGTTGTTATTTTTAGAATCCAAAATAATAAATTCACCTTCTTGAGAGAGCACATTTGTAAATGAATCTATTCCCATCTTACTTCCTTCAAAAATTGTTTCCACAATATAGCCACTCTTAAACAAAAGAAAGATCGAATTTGAGATACACTATTTTGTTAAATGTATCACACTCCCAACTCGAAATAACCAACGTAATAAGGATAATATTTAAACATCCTTAAGTAACATCAAATAGTATGAAATAATTATAGATAAAAATATCTAACCATTTTTAGTAACTATGGTTAGTGAAATGAGTTATTTATAATACATGCAATCACAACATGGAGAATTGCATTAGTAAATCAATTAGGAATAATCTAACCAAAACATCATATTATAACCAATTCAATACAAAACCCCCTCAAGTTCCATTGATGCAATAATACAAAGGCACATTGTCAAGAAACTCGAAGGTACATTGATACAAATAGTAAAAACTAGAAGAAGACATTTTGCATATACTAGAACAACATTGTGTAAAATTTAGTAGGAATTAAGAAGAGTGTTGACAATACATAAAGGAGAAGCAGCAGTAAGGGACCACCTAGAGAACACAACCATTAACGAAAAACAAAAATAACTAATTGATTTCTCTTCATACCTCAAAACTTGGAATCCACCACAAATTTTCTTCTCGGGAAAAAACATCCTTGCATGAAAAATCTCAATACCTGAAATAAGTGCTCTAAATCATTGTTTCATTTTCCATCCCATTATAATCTCCTCAACTATTAAGACCCAAGGAAATTTTTAAAACACCACAATAAAAACCTATACATATAAGTATGAAAATAAGTGAGAAGTTTTTTTGAAATTATGGTGAATCGAAGGAAACAAGTTTTACATGAATGATGAATTATTTAAAAATGTTGTCAATCGATAGAAATTTTTGGTCAAGAATATGTTGTATGCTACTTGGAGGTATCATGATGTATGTTATCGATAGACAATGCATACATGTTACCTATGACCAATCCAAGTGTAATTTATGTATGAATCATATTTTGGTGAGTAAATGGAAACCTAGGTACAAATTGGTAGCATATATATGCTATCGATCAATATCATATATTATGATCAATGGAACAATTCAAATACCTGATTTTTTCGTATGGTAGCAATATGTTATCGGTCGATTATCTAGCCAATTTTCAAAGTGCATATGGTGATTTAACCCAAACGGTTCAATATAAGGGGGTAGTAACCAATGGTATATTATCCTAATCAATAAGTTTCCAAATCTAATTGTAGAAATATGAGGATAATACATGAACAAAAATAAACAATGATAGATAATGAAACTAATTACTAGTAATCGAGATAGAGAGTGATTCAATAGGTATTCTAAATTTTACACTAAATGGGAAAGGTTGGTGATTGGAAAGGGCTAGAAATAGTCCGATAAATCTACATATTTAAAATTATACTATGAAAATATTCCTATAGAATAGTTTCAAACTTGTACCATAAATAGGGTAAAATGTCCTTTTCTCGTATGGTTTCATCCCACTACACTTTCGCATCCTAAAACTCTCTAGGTCTATGCACTAGTTCCCGATATGATCGTGTATGCAATATGGACCTTTGATAATGTGTGATGCTCATTGTGTAGTTCATTGAATATTCAAAACCCTAGATGGTGAGAAAGTTGTGAAAAACAAGTTATGGGCACCCTTGTGCACTATTGAAATTTCCACTAACTCGAAGAGGTTTAAAACCCCATGTCATTCTCACCTACCTTGTGATATCTCGTAGACACAAAATCATGCACTTTGAGTCATTATTTAGTCCTAGTCTCATACTACTATTCATATGGTTCTTAATTTAAAAGAGTAATAATTAACCCATGTCTTTGGCCATTTTTACATTGCTTTGTCGTATTTTTTATCTTACACCTACACTTTCCCAGTCTATATTTTCATTTTTTTTATCTTTCCTATTTCCCGACTAGGAAACCCTAGGTGCCCTGATCCTCTTTGCACTTTACTCTCACCTTTTGGGCACTTTCTATCTATTTGAGCTTTCTATATTTTTGGTGGTCAGAATTTTTGGGGTTAATTATGAAATTAGAACAAGAGAACCATATAAATATAAATTTATGTGACCATAATGAGGGACCAAGCACTAAGCATCTACTATCACCTTCTAGAGTTACATCCATCAAAGGCATCTAAAGCTACATTTTCATCCATCTAGCTTCATGACAAAACATACAAGGTTGGTTCATCTGCATCACACTTCATAGGAGGGGAGTCTATTGTTTCCATGCACACATTTACTAAAATATACATCTAGTTATTTGCTCACAACTTCAAAGTGGGACTCGACACAAGAGCACCTATGGAAAAATCTTCACACACACACCTACAACTACATTGGGTCTGAGATGTAGTGCACTAGTTAGTTATTAAGTCCACCATTATGGTCGTTGAGGAAAATTTGACCCCTTCATATACATATTTTATTTTTTCCTTTTTGATGCTTTTTCCGGGGTTTTACAGTGATTATTACATCTCCTCTTCACAACGACATCGACACATGCTTCAGCAACATTAGTGCGACATGAAGTGAACACATGAGAACATCCAATGTCACCGAGCAAAGGAGGTTTTTGGGACATTTCCAAAGACCAAGGCACTAACAAGCACCCTTATCCCTTTCCCTTTCAAGCCCCAAAGATAGTTAGATAGCTCATATATGTGATTTCTTAGGCTTCGCATGTTTGTTTCCTCCTCTTGTTCACCTGATCTACATTGCATGAACATAGTCCCATGACATTTACAAATCAGCTAAGGATTTTCTTAACCCTTCTTACACATTAGGGTTTCATATTTTCTAGCTTAGTTTGTTTAGGTGTATTTCAATTGTTTTATTGTACCATTTATTTAGTTATTTTACTACTCCTATAACATTAGATTACACTAGAATATTTACATTTTATTTAATCATTTTGGTGAACCCATACTCGATATTCACACTTTTAGGATCATCATTCTTTGATTATCATCATATAGTATAGTCATCACGAGTATCTCAATCAATTATTATATGCTTGCAAATCTTGATTTAAGGCATACAGTCTAACATATTCTTGCTACTACTCGCATTCATGTTGATATGCATCCTGACTTAGTATATAACACATTCATGTTTTCCTTTTCTCAACATATTGCTTTCCCATCTAATCCTCATGTTGATCTTAATACCTTCGACAATGACCCACCTTTGCATATCATGATTCACATTTACAATGTGGGTATCAAGCACACTTTAATTGACAATGGATATGAACTCAACTTATGTCCCATGTCATTCATTGAGAGGTTAGGTATTTCTTACTCGTGATGTTAATCCATCTTGTCTTTCACTGCATGCATATGATGGTTCTGTTCATCCATGTGTTGGTCACATTACATTACCTATCACCATAGGGCCAAAAACTATTAACATTGTGTTATTTTTCATCAACTTTCCAGTCTCCTATAACTATTTTCTTGGTAGATCATGGCTCCATGCCATGTAATCCATTGCTTCCACCATACATCATTGTGTCAAATTCATACACGAATGTATTGAATACATTGTATTTTGTGACCATGATGCCTAGAAATATTGTGACCAAGATCCTAATATTACTCTTCCTATTCCACGTACTGATACTACAGATGTTCCTCAACTAATGGATGAACCTCCTCATTTATCACCTCTTGAAGGTGCAATTTGTGTGATAGATGCATTTTCTTCCACCCCGTCGCCTCCACCTTCTACTATTACTACTATGCTTCTTTATAGGGGGCTTATCCAACATACAAACATCAATTTATCCCATGCACCTTCATATGCACCTCCTTCATTAGCACGACCACCATTCACATGTACTCTTTTCATGAATGATTCATATTGGGATCACATTCCATTTGACACTATAGTACACATGATGGCTTAACTCGTCTAGGCTTTGCTTTTGAGGATCTTTACCCTCCACCACATGTTCCTCACCTTTATTATGGATTTGTTCGCATCACTTCCACCTATGGCCTACATCTCTTTCACCTCACAGTCTTTTCTTGCATGTGATCATTGCTCCTCATGAATTATTCTAGGAAAATCATGGCTTGATTACATTAGGGGTACTTTAGACACTAATCATATAGATATCTCATTTCCTGTGGTATTTTGGTCACGTCTTCATTTGCATTAGATCCTTTCTTGGCTATACGCAGAATCTCACTCGTTGGTATGCACATGGATGTCCATTACCACCCTTCACTGATGAAGAGTATGGACAACTTATGCCTCAATGGCTCATTACATGATCAACCAAAACTATTTCTTACCAAGTCTCTAATGCTTATCCATTTGACTTTGACCATGATACCGATGACCTTATAGATAACATTACATGATTGTCTTCTTCATCATACCACACACTTGGGGGCATGACATCTATAACCCCCTAACATCATGTGACATCTCATTGATTTATCCACACACTTACACATGCATCTTAGCATACATATAATTTGATCATTGCCCGATGAAACACTCTTGTGCTTCAGTTCACACTTGACTGTTGAGGGCATTCTATACACATGAACCACACATACTATACTATAGACATCGAGCATCTTCATACATTCTACAATTTTCATCCTACATCTTGTCCTATATACATCATACACATTCTACTCATGCCTCATATACTACACCATATCCTCTACATATCATGCATTTTCACACATAATACATGCCATCTTGCATTTTACATCCTACACCTTATACGTTACATCTTACCTCTTACATCTACTATACATCTACACATATTAGTTCATCCACACATCTTGCATTACATACCATACATCGTATTACACATTTTACACATTCTCTTCTACGTGTTGCACTCATTACCCTATGACACACGCTAGTCTCACGGTCCATATTGGACTGTTGATGGTATACATCACAAATGGACCTCATCACAATTACATTTTCATCATTAAATATTTTCCCATACGACATTCCTAGGATTAGTTATATACTCTTTAGGCTACAAGGTCACTTCTCTTAGCAACCTCTCGTGATAAGCTAGATCATCACTTTATCTTGCACCATTTAGTGGTATACTCTTTAGGATAAATCACCACTTGTTTCTATACATATTTTCATGATATATGCTTAGGATACAAAGTCACACATACTTCCTTATTAGGTCACATGTTATCAATACACACTCATCACAACATGTAGCACACAACACATAGTTTGAACATTTCTCGATTATGCACTCTCATTTATGGTTCATTCTTGACTACTGAGGGGGCATACTAAATGAACCTCACTACATAATTTTATTCACTCAGGGGCCACGAGGCTCCTATCATTCACTCTGCATTCCATTCCATCCATCCACAACATACTACATTTTATGGTTACATTTACTCTTACTTGCATGTTCTTTTACATGTTCACTTTACTACACATGTTAGATAAATCTCTTGTATGTCATTATCTTTATCATATAGACATGCACGTTCACATCATTTTCTAGTTGTGGTCACAGATAGAGAGATTCTACATGTAGCTCCGATGCTTAACACACTACCTTTTGGGGGCCTCCACATTCATACACCACATGTACTATTGTTTCATTTTGTACTTAGCACTTTCCATTATCAGGTTATACATGCTTTGACATACTTGTTATTTTCTAACATGTTAATGGGTGCTTCATGTGTAGCATTTTTATGCAGGGATATTTACTTCCATACTTGTTTGTTACATTGTCTGCTATTACTTGTTATTTTTATGGGATGTTGCCTTTTTCTTGTGTGCAAAATTATTTTTTATGGCCACTACATCCTTGAGTGTCTTGTGATACCATGAGTGGTATCCCATGTTTCAGCAACCCACATTGTCCTTCATTTTCTTATTGGGTGTTTACATTGTTTTCTTATGTTGTAACTTACACATTTTTTGTTTGTCTTAGAGTATTCTTATACATGCATGCTTTTTTTCGTACTAACACTTGTTTCCTAGCCACTTGTTTGTGTGTGCCTTGGTCTTTACCAAGCACATTCCCTTCCCCTACAGGGAAGAGTTTCAATTTATGTGGTCGGTCCTCTTTTGGGGCTGCATTATCCTATCTCGTGATGTCGCATGTGCCCCCAAAGAGGGGGCATCATTTGGGTTTACACACTACACAACACAATACCGGTACAGTTCAATTTACAATTTTTGTCCATGACACAATGGGTTATATAGTGAGTGGGTTCAGACTAATCTATGAAATCCATACACAAAGTGGATTTTACTTGGAAATTTGTCCTTATCTTTCTAGGAAGTAGTTACAGGTTGGAGAACATCAGACTTTCCTCCCTACACTTCTTCGGTCAGTTGTTTCGGATCACCCAAAAAACTAGGTAGTATAGAGATCTCTTCATACATTCTCAGGGAAGCAATTACAGGTTGGAGAATAACACAACTTTCTCCCTACACTTCTTCAGCCACAATGGCGTGAGATTTCCCAAAAAACTCACACTTCACCGATAGTTATAGGATATCCTTTCTACCCCCTTTTTCTCATCATAGATCAAGTGCACATGTTCCTTTTTCATTTTCATACTTTCATTTATAGTATTTTTACTATATACATGTGTTTTTACACATAATTTACACATATACATGTGTATTTGACTACTTGATCATCTTCTCTTTTGTAGGTCTGTCCATATGGGAAGAAAGTAGTCAACAATAACACACACATGGTGGGTACATCACACACATGATACTAACTATGCAGGTACACTACACACATTGACATCTACACACGCACTCTCACCCTAGGTTTACTCTCATCACATTTTACACTTTTACATCTTTAGTCTCAACATTCCATCTTTTTGTCACTCCACACTTTTTCTAGTCCTTAAGCATGTTTTCTACATCACTCTACATGGATTATCAGTACACATCTCTATCTACTTTATGTTACTAAGCTTTCCACTCACCAACATAAAGTGGGGGAAAATGTAGACACAAAATCACGCACTTTGAGTCATTATTTAGTCTCGATCTCATACTACTATTCATATGGTTCTTAAGTGAAAAGATTAATAATTAACCCATATCTTTGTCCATTTTTACATTTCTTATTTTCATATTTTCGATCTTACACCTACACTTTCCCAATCTATATTGTCATTTTGCATTTTCCTATTTCTCGACTGGGGCCCAACTAGGGTTCCCTGGTGCCCTGGTCCCAGGCACCCGACCTTCTTTTACACTTTACTCTCACCTTTTGGGAACTTTATATTTGTTTGAGATTTTTATCTTTTTTATGGTCAACCTTTTTGGGGTTAATTACAAAATTAGAACAAGAGAACCATATAAATATAAAGTTATGTGACCATAATGAGGGACCAAGCACTAAGCATCTACTATCACCATCTAGAGTTGCATCCATCAAAGGCATCTAAAGCTACATTTGCATCCATCTACCCCATCATTAAGCACATAATGTTTGTTAATCTACATCAAACTTCATAAGAGGGGAGTCTATTGTTTCCATGCACACATTTATTACATTCTACATCTAGTTATTTTCTCTACTTCACAAAGTGTGACTAGCACAAGAGCAACCTAGGGCACAATTTTCACACACACACACACTAGAACTACATTGGGTCTAAGATGTAGTGCAATGCTTAGTTAGTAATTCCACCATTGTTTCCATTGAGGAAATTCTGACCCCTTCATATGCATCTTTATTTTTAGGTTTTGATGCTTTTTCTGGGGTTTTACATGTGATTCTTCCATCTCCAATTCACGAAAACATCTAGTGCAGTTTAGAAAATTAGTGCAATAGGAAACGAACATAGGTGAACATCGAGAGACACCTCAGAGGAGGTTTTCTAGCCATTTTCACATACTAGGGTTCCCACAAGTGCCCTTAATCCTTTCAAGCACCCGAGTCTAGTTAGATAGCTCTGATCTACACTTTCTCGCTTCTGTGTTCACTTCCCCTCTTGATCACCAGTGTCTACACTACGACATAGTCACGTGACATATGTGAATTAGATAAGGATTTTATTAACCCTTTTTACACATTAGGGTTTCATATTTTCTAGCTTAGTTTGTTTGGGTGTATTTCAATATTTTATTGTACCATTTATTTAGTTATTTTACTGCTCCTATAACATTAGATTACACTAGAATATTTACATTTTAGTTAATCATTTTGGTGAACTCATACTTGATCTTCACAGCTTTTAGGATCCTCATTCTTTGCTTATCATCCTATAGTATAGTCATCATGAGTATCTCAATCAATGATTACTTGCTTGTAAATCCTGATTTAAGGCATAAAGTCCAACATCTTCTTGCTACTACTCACATACATGCTTGATGTGCATCCTAACTCGAATCAAGATAGAACACATTCATGGATGCCTTTTCTCAACATATTGCTTTCTTGTCTAATCCTCATGTTGATCTTAATACCTTCGAAAATGACCCACCTTTGCATATCATGATTCACATTTACAATGTGGGTATCAAGCGCACTTTAATTGATAATGGATCTAAACTCAACTTATGTCCCATGTCATTCATTGAGAGGCTAGGTCTTTCTGCTCATGATGTTAATCCATCTTGTCTTTCACTGCATGCATATGATGGTTATGTTCATCCATGCAGTTGGTCACATTACATTACCTATCACCATAGGGCCAAAAATTGTTAACATTGTGTTCTTTGTCATCAAATTTCTAGTCTCCTATAACTATTTTCTTGGTAGACCATGGCTCCATGCCATGCAAGCCATTTCTTCTACCATACATCATTGTGTCAAATTCATACATGAAGGTATTGAATATACTGTATTTTGTGATTGTGATGCCTAGAAATATTGTGACTAAGATCCTAATACTACTCTTCTTATTCCACGTACTGATACTACAGATGATCCTCAACCAATGGATGAACCACCTCATTTGCCACCACTTGAAGGTGTTATTTATGTGATAGATGCAATTTCTTCCACCCCACCACCTCCACCTGCTACTACTAGTATTGTTATGATTCTTTATCAAGGGTCTTGTCCAAAGATACACATGTCGATCTATCCCATGCACCTTCATATGTGCCTCCTTCATTAGCATGCCCACCATTTACATGTACGCTTTTCATGAATGATTCATATTGGGAGAATATTCCATTCAAACCTACTTGTGATGACACTATATGTACACATGAGGGCTTGACTCGTCTAGGCTTTTCTTTTGAGGATCTTTACCCTCCACCACACACTCCTCACCTTTATTATGGGTTTTTTGCATCACTTCCACCTATGGCCTACATGTCTTTCACCTCACAGTATTTCTTGCATGTGATCCTTGCTCCTCACCACTTACTCTAGGAAAATCATGGATTGATTACATTGGGGGTAATTTAGACCCTAATCACATGGATATCTCATTTCCTATGCCTTTTGGTTGCGTATTCATTTGCAATAGCTCCTTTCTTGGCTATATGCAAAATCTCACTCGTTGGTATGCACATGGATGTCCATTACCACCCTTCACTGATGAGGATTATGCCATGGGTATGTACAACTTACACCTCAATGGATCATTACATGATCAACCAGAAACTATTGCTTACCAAGTCTCTAATGCTTATCCATTTGACTTTGACCCTAATACCGATGACCTTCTAGATAACATTACATGATTTTCTTCTTATCCATACCAAACACTTGGGGGAATGACATCTATACCCCCTAAAATCCAATGAAATCTCATTGCTTTTCTCCACACACTTACACATACATCTTAACATACATACATAATTCAACCATTACCCGATGACACACTCTTGTGCTTTAGTTCACACTTGACTATTGAGGGCATTCTATACACATGAACCCCACACACTGCACTATAGACATTGTGCATCTTCATACATTCTACACTTTTCATCCTACATCTTTTCCTACATACATCATACACATTCTACTCATGCCTCACATACTACACCATAGCCACTACATATTACATATTTTCACACATCATACACGTCATCTTACATTTTACATCCTACACCTTACATATTACATCTTGTGTCTTACATCTACTATGCATCTACACATCTTAGGTCATCTATGCATCTTGCATTACATACCATACATATTATTACATGCACGTTACGCATTTTACACATTCTCTTCTACACGATGCACTCACTACCCGATGACGCACTCTAGTCTCATGGTCCATACTAGGTCATGTGAGGGTATACATCACAAATGGACCTCATCACACTTACATGTTCATCATTCAATATTTTCCCATGTGACATTCCTAGGATTGGTGATATATGCTTTAGGCTATAGGGTCACTTCTTTTAGCATCATCTCATGATAAGCTACATCATCACTTTCACTTGCACCATTTAGTGGTATACGCTTTAGGACTAAATCACCACTCATTTCTATTCATCTTGTCATGATATACGCTTAGGCTACACAATCACGTATACTTCCTCTTTAGGTCACATATCATCAATACACACTCATCATAATTCATAGCGCACAACATAATAGTTCGACTATTTCCCATGAAGCACTTTCGTTTATGTTTCATTCTTGACGCTTAGGGGAATACTAAATGAACCTCACTACATACAATTTCATTCATTCGGGCCATGTGGCTCTATCATTCACTTTGCATTCAACTTTTATGGTTGTTGGCATTTTCTTTTACTTTCTTTTACATGTTCAGTTTTCTACAAATGTTAGATAGACCTCTTATATGTCATTATCTTTACCATACACACATGCGCATTCACATATTTTTCTAGTTGTGGTCTCATTTACAAAACTTCTACATGCGGAACCGATGTTTGACACACTACCTTCTAGGGGCATCCACATTCGTACACTACAAGTGCTATTATTTCATTTTGTACTTAGAACTTTCCATTATCATGTTATACATGCTTTGACATACTTGCTATTTTCTAGCATTCTAACGGGTTCTTCATGTGCAACATTTGTTATGTAAGGATATTTTCTATCATACTTGTTTGTTACATTGTCTACTATTACTTGTTATTGTTTGTAGGATTTTCTCTTTGTCTTGTGTGCACACTTGTTTATTTATGACAACTATGGCCTTGAGTGTCTTGCAACACCGTGAGTGGTGTCCCATGTTTGCAACCCATTTCATGTGGCCTACATTGTCTCCTTAGGTGTTTACATTATTTTCTTATGTTCTATCTTACACATTATTTGTTTGGCTTACACTTGTCTTCTACATGCATGCTTGTTCGTAGTAACATTTTTCTCTAGCCACTTGTTTGTGTGTTCCTTGGTCTTTACCAAACACATTCCCTTCCCCCTACATGGTAGGGTTTTAGTTCATGTGGTCGGTCCTCTTTTGGTGCCGCATTCTCCTCTTTTGTACCGCATTCTCCCATCCGCAACATTGCATGTGTCCCCAAATAGGGGGAATCATTTAAATTTACACACTACATAACACAATACCGGTATAGTTCATTTTGCAATTTTTGTCCATGACACAGTGGGTTATACAAGGAGTTGGTTCAGACCAATCTACAAACTCCATACATAGTTGTTTTTAGCTTGGCGATTGTTCTTAGAATTCTTGAAAGTAGTTACATGTTGGAGGAACATCGACTTTCCTCCCTATACTTCTTCATCCAAAGGTGGTGTCGGATTACTCAAAAAACCGTAGAAAGTATAGAGATCTCTTCATACATTCTCAGGGAAGTAGTTATAGGTTGGATAATAACATAACTTTCTCCCTACACTTATACATCCACAAAGGGCATGAGATCACCCAAAAACTTGCATTTCACCAAAATTACATGATATATTTTCTACCCCCTTTTTCTCATCATAGATCAGGTGCACATGTTCCTTTTTCATTTTCATACTTTCATTTACAATATTTTTACTATATACATGTGTTTTTACACACAATTTTACACATATACATGTGTATTTGACTACTTGATCATCTTCTCTTTTGTAGGGCCATCCATATGGGAAACAAGTAGTAAAAAAACACACACATGGTGGCTACATCACACACACGTACTATCCATGCAGCTACACTACACACATTTACATCTACACATGCACTCTCACCCTAGGTTCACTCTCATCACTTTTTACACTTTTGCATATTTAGTCTTCATACTCCACCTTTTTTCACTCCACGCTTTTCCTAGTGCTTTAACACATTTTCTACATCACTCTACATGGATTATTAGGTATGAATCTCTATCTAATTTATGTTACCGAGATTTTTCTCACCAACATAACGTGAGGGTAAATGTAGGCACAAAATCACACACTTTGAGTCATTATTTTGTCTCGATATTATACTACTATTTATATGATTCTTAAGTGAAAAGAGTAATAATTAACCCGTGTCTTTGGCCATTTTTACATTGCTTGTTGTTGTATTTTAAATCTTACACCTTCACTTACCCAATTTGTATTGCCATTCTGCATCTTTCCTATTTTCCCGATCAGGGCACCCTCTGTGTGCCCTGATCCTCTTTGCACTTTACTCTCACCTTTTGAGCACTTTCTATCTGTTTGAGCTTTCTATCTTTTTAGTGGTCGACATTTTTGGGGTTAATTATGAAATTAGAACAAGAGAACCATATAAATATAAAGTTATGTGACCATAATGAGGGACCAAGCACTAAGCATCTACTATCACCATCTAGAGTTGCAGCCATCAAAGCCATCTAACGCTACATTTACACCCATCTCGCTCCATCACAAAGCACACAATGTTGAGTCATTTACATCCCACTTCATAGGAGTCTATTATTTCCATGCACACATTTACTACATTCTACATCTACTTATTTTCTCACTACTTCACAAAGTGTGACTGCATAAGAGCACCTAGGGAGTAATCTTTACACACACACACATAGAACTACATTGGGTCTGATATGTAATGTAATGCTCAGTTAGTAAGTCCACCATTATGGCCATTGAGGACAGTCTGACCCCTTCATACATATATTTCTTTTTTTTTTAGGGTTTTGATGCCTTTGTTGGGGTTTTGCAAGTGATTCTTCCATCTCCTATTCACAACGACATCCGACACATTTCACCAACATTAGTATGATAGGAAGTGAACATAGGAAAACATCCAGTGACACCTCATAGTAGATTTTATAGCCATTTCCATAGACCAAGGCACTGCAAACTCCCTTATCCCTTTCAGTGCCCTGGTCTAATCAATCGATAGCTCATATCTTTACTTTCTCAGATTTTGTGCATTCGATTCCTCCTCCTCGTTCGCTAGTCTACACTACAACACAAATCCTATGACATCTACAAATCAGCTAAGGATTTTCTTAACCCTTCTTGCACATTAGGGTTTCATATTTTCTAGCTTATTTTTCTTGGGTGTATTTCAATATTTTATTGTTCCATTTATTTAGTTATTTTACTACTCCTATAGCATTAGATTACACTAGAATATTTACATTTTAGTTAATTAATATCTAGAATGTATATAACCAAGCTGATAAACATGCCCTTACAATAATGTAATTATATTTGAACCTTTTCGTTAACTTGAATTGACTTTTCTAATATTCCTTTTGTGATTATAAATTTAATTAGATGAATTCTATAGATTGAGTATGAAAATTACATGAATCTCAAGGGATTCTTGGAGTATCTTTTCTTGTGATTTCTCTTAATATTTTCTCATTGGAATATTAGGATTCAAGTATGTAGAATTACCTCCTTAATGAGCTTATATATGTGTTCGTGGATTTGAAAAACTCCTTAAAAATCTGACTAGAAATGTAACAAAGGAATTCAGATTAAGAAAAGTACTATTAGAAGAAGAGGGACCAAAGTGGTTAGGTCAGCCCATAATGTATAGGTGTTATGGCCCTTTTATGGATGTTATTGTCTAAGATGCATGTGCATGTGATAAGAAAGTTGGAATTGTAATATGTGAGGAGATAACTTGATTTAATGGATTATTATGACCATTGTAGAAAATAAATACATTTTGTGTACAAGAAAGAATGATTGAGATATAGCTAGGGATAGCATAATTGGTCAAATTGAGAAAGTGTGGGCTAGTGCAAGAGTGTTGTACAATTTATGTTGTTGCAAGACATGAATTACCAAAATGAGTGTCTATATTTTCCCCTTTAAGTGTGAAATTGAAAATTGCATACTTATAGGAAAATTTACTTGAGTGTGTAGATGCACTTTTTCTTCATTCGAGTGCCTTGTGCTTGTGCTAGAATTTTGTCTTTGTATCAGTTCTATTTTTTTTGCAAGATGAGTACCGTAGACAAAAGTGTAGTCAATTTCCATACAATAGAAATTGAATTTTGACATTTCAATTTTTAACTTAGTGTGAAAATAGTAATATGTAAGTTGATCCAAAGGAGTTTTTACTATATATGTCTTCCTAAAATTCCCAAAATATAGACCATGTTGAAGGTATTCTTGAAACCTTTTCAAGGTATGTTGAACTTCAGAAATGGAGTCTGTATGCAAATTCTATCGCGGTCAAAGTTAAGGTCTTAAACGGGTCAACCCTAGTCAATAGTCCAATCCAGACGTGACACGTGGAAAAAGTGAAAAGTCACGAGAAGGAAAAATGAAGGTTATTTGATATGTTTTGGGCCTCCGGTCTTCGACTCACATTATGGCGGAAAAAGAACAAGAGGCTCAACTTTTGTAACGGAGGGGAGCCCGACCGCTGTGAGAGTCGTATTCTTGTTTCTTGACTTGGCAAACACTCAAACCACCACACGAACGTCAATTTTGCATTCTAAACTTGATTTTCTATTTTGAGTTTGATTTTTGCACCATGAGTTGAGTTTTGAATTGTAGGTTGATATTCAGCTCGATGAGCTATTTCACTAGCTTGGTGGGGTGATCAACTCCCCACCGAGTTGATCACATTTTACCACATTGCTTGTTTAGATCAGTTTTATTTCCTCATTTTTTGAGATTGCATTCAAACCTCATGACTCAAACTTATATTTGGCAGTCTAACCATTTAAACAATGTATGGGAATCAATCTCATCCCACTTACCTCGGCGGATAGCTTGGCCCTTGCATCGACGAAACACAATGCAAACGACCCACACTTTGGGAGGGTAAACCAACAATTCGGCACACAACACAACGCAACATCTCGGAAGAGTTGGATCAGCCAACAAAATGGAAACAAGTGTGGCCTTAGCCATGGCTACAATGGGCTAGAATTCCCAACATAAACCACAATCCCCCCTAATGGCACGAATGTGGGATTTGAACCCACTCCAATTCAAAACAACCCCGCCAAAATGCAAGTTGAGGGGATTTGAACACGTAACCTCCTCCACAAGAGTCAGGTGACCCAACCAAATCACCACCGAACTCAAATGAGCTAGAAAATGAGCTCGCCTCTATTTAAAGAGGACCGTGACACAGATTGAGGAGGAGACCAAACAGGGCAACATGCATTCATCTAAGGTTTTGAGGCACTTAGAAGCACTTTCAGAACTTGATGTAAAAAGAAAAGTTTCTTAAAATTCTGAGACAAAGAAAATGGTGGTCTTATTTTCTCATGAAGTGTTGTATATTTTCTTGTGTAGGTGATTTTCCATCATAGTTTCATAGAACATGCATGAGGAACCAATGAGAGATCTAAATTTTCCAAGCACTTCTAGTCCGAACTAGGCCATGGAGTAAAAAGGGAAGTTATTTAGAATTTCATAATATTTCCAGAAATGTAAACCTATTTCATGTAGGTTTTGTAAATTTAAAGTTGTAGGAATTTTTCAAATGCATTTTCATAGGAAACCAACAGAAGAAGAACTGTAGAGCCACGGATCGTTCTTGGGACAGTTTCTGCTATTTTTCAGAGTTCCTTGGGACATTGATCAACTCATTTGCAGGTATAAAGATATGTTAGTCATTATTGAAGGGTTATTGTACTTCATTGGATGTTGAATAGTTAATTCACTTTCTGTGAATCGAGACGTAGCCTTCGGGTGAACTCCGTTATCAATTTCTGAGTTGTGGTGTTTTTATTTAGTTTTTAGAAGCTTTTGATCAGATAAAAATTCATCTTTTGATTAATTTTATTAATTGATAAAATAAGCACAAAACTGGAGTAAACAGATTGAAGGAAATTTTAGTATCCATAACCCACATCAGATAACTAAATGCACTATTAGATTTTGAAATCAAGAATTCAAATTGAGTGCATACTTTAATTCAACTTGTGAATTATTTAATGGTTTTGTAATAGAATCAATAAATTCACTTAAGTTGGAAAAATCAGATTAATTGATCATTTTGGAAGAGTTTAAAAATTGGGCTTCAAGACACCCAAAATTGGATAGTTGAACTCATGATCAATGTTGAGTCTGATTAAAAAATTTTCATCTCGAAAATTTTCTAAGTACTTCAAAAAATTAAGTACCATTTTCAGATCAATTTGGTATCAGAGTTGGTTTAGCTCTTGATTTGCTTCAATATTTTTGGGTTTAGTTTTGGTTCTTGCATTTTGGCTTGATCTTTCAGTTGCAGTGTGTAGTTTTTGAAGTATAGGTGTGCAGGAAAACCATGGGAAAGTTATCCAACAGGGAGAAACTTGAGGAACTTGAAGCATGTAATCGAAGATACATGAAGAAAATGCCTTCCTGAGATGTCAACTATTGACTCTTGAGGAGAAAATTGACATATTGAAAAGAGAGCTAGAATCTAAGGATGAGCTCTTGATGGTGTTGCAAATTGATGGACCTAAGAAGGTACTTATTATTACTGTTGATGCATTCACTATGACAAGATGAGTGCACAGTAAGTATGGAAACATCTAATTCCTCTTCCCATGCTAATTTGGATTCTACTGTAGTGCTAGGTGAATTTTAAAAGCACACTAAAGGTATAGGATCTAATATTTTGAATAGCATGGGTTTTAATGGAATTAATCCTAGTAAGAATAATCAAGGTATAACTTACCCAATTTTGGTTGAGGAAAGACCTCATTGTGCAAGATTGGGATATGATAGTGTAGGGGAAATAGTGATTGGAGAGAGTTCCAAGTCAGCTAGAAGATACCAAGATTCTGACAGCCAAGTGTCATCCCCACTAGCTTTAGGTGATTCATCCTCAGCAAGAGGATTTGGATATAAGTCACCACGGAGAGGTATAGAAATCTATCCACCTTCTATTTACCATGGTTCTAAAATGAAAGGTAAACAAAATGATCCATTATCTACATTGGAAAAATTTGGCTATGATTTTCAAGCAATGTTAAATAGTTATCCATGCACATTTTTTGGGTTGTCTAATCATTGTGTGGCCAAGTGTAGGAAAAGAAAATCCATAATGGAACAGATTGAGAAAATTCATTCTCCTAAACCTTTGGCTCAAAGAGCAATCAAGGTAAGGTTCCTAAAAATGTGGATCCTAAAAAAGTGGATCAAAGGTTTTGTGATCACTGTAAGAAGCCAAGTCATGTAATTGATAAATGTTGGCAGCTACATCCAGAACAAAAATTAAAGTTCATTAAATATGATAATAGTTTAAAACCAACCATTATGACCCCTTCAGTGGCACAGGTAAAAACTGAGTTGAAACAACCACCTAAACAATAAAATGTGTTGAAAAAGGTGGGTAAACAGTTTATTAGTTTTATGTTTGTATAGTTTCTTTGTTGAATGGTATACAAACTAACCAGGTAGTTTTGGAAATCTTGTTGAATTATAAAAAGGAATAGTTCCAAATTTATTTATCTTGCTTTGGTGTTGGTGAAGTATCTGAAGAGAAAATAATCAAGTGACAGGTTTAAAATACTTGGTGTAATTTTATTTTTTAATGGTTTTAAAAACTTCATCTTTCAAAGAAGATATACAACTTCAATGCACATGATCTATGGTTGGATGTTTATTTTTAGAAGTTGTATTGAGTATGTTGTTATAGTGCAAGTTGTCTCATGTAGGCATTATTCATGAGTGTACAACTTATACAAACTCTTTGTTTACTATGCATGATATTTACACATTTGTAAGTCTTATTGATAGGCTTAAATATTTGTAACTATCAGATATAGTTACAAATAGTATGTACAAGTTTTGCACTAACAAACTGTGAATGCAAGTTACAATTTTGCATTGTTGATGTGTGAGTGAGTTCACGATCGGTATGTACATAGAAATATGGCGTTTCGAGTGTCATATCAGTTTGCGTTTAGTCCATTGGGTTGTGTTACTTTTATTAGAAATTAAACATTACAATTTTTTGGAAAATTACCATGCTCTAAATAGGGTTCTATGTTTGTGATATGCAGAGAATGTGTGTACAGTTCAATTGGATAAAATTTCCATTTTGAGGTCAAAATGGTCTTACTGGGGAGGAGTGATCCGAAGGATTTTTCACTATGCATATCTTCATATCTTCCTAAACATAGACCTTGTTGAAGGGATTCTTGAGACCTTTTTGACGGTATGCTAAACTTTAGAAACAGGGTCCATATGCAAATTCTATCATCGGTCAAAGTTAAGGTCTTAAATGGGTCAACCCTTGTCAACAATCCAATCCAGGACGTGACATGTGGAAAAAGTGGTAAGTGATGAGAAGGAAAAATGAAGGTTGTTTGATATGGTTTTGGCCTCCGGTCTTCGACTCACGTTATGGCGGAAAAGAACAAGAGGCTCAACTTTTGTAACAGAGGGGAGCTTAGATGCCGTGAGAGCTATATTCTTGTTTGCCGATGTGGTGGGCTCTCAAACCACCACACGGACGTCAATTTTGCATTCCGAGCTTGATTTTGTATTTCAAGTTCAATTTTTTCACTATGATTTGATTTTTGCACTATGAGTTGATTTTTGCATTGCAGGTTGATAATCATCTCGATGAGCTATTTTACTAGCTCGGTGGGGTGATCAACTCCCCACCGAGTTGATCACATTTTACCACATTACTCATTTAGATCAGTTTTATCTCCTCATTTTTGGGATTGTATTCAAACCTCATGACTCGGCCTTATATTTGGAAGTCTAACCATTTAAATAATGCATGGGGATTAATCTCATCCCACTTACCTCACCTCATGGATAGCTTTCCCTTGCCTCGATTGGGCAAAACACAATGCAAATAACCCACACTTTGGGCGGGTAAACCAATAGTTTGACACAACTGACAACACAAAGAACAACTCAAATAGGGTTGGGTTAGCCAACAAAATGACAACGAACGTGTGTACTTAGCCACAACTACAATGGGCTGGAATTCCCAACTTAAACCACAATCTCCCTTAATGACGTGAATGTGGGATTTGAACCCACTCCAATGCAAAACAACCTCGCCAAAACGCAAGTTGAGGGATTTGAACCGAAACCTCCTCCACAAGAGTCTGACGACCCAACCAAATCACCACCGAACTCGAATGAGATAGAAAATGAGTTCACATTTATTTAAAGAGGACTATGAAGCAAATTGGAGGAGACTAAACATGGCATCAAACATTCATCTGAGGTTTGAGGCACTTAGAGGCACTTTTAGAACTTGATGTATAAAGAAAAGTTGCTTGAAATTTTGAGAGGAAGAAAATGGTGGTCTTATTTTCTCATGAAGTGCTATATATTTTCCTATGTAGGTGATTTTCCATCATAGTTGCACAAAACAGGCACGAGGAACCAACAAAGATCTTAATTTTCCAAGCACTTTTTGTCTGAACCAGGCCATAGAGTAAAAAGGGAAGTTATTTAGAATTTCATAAGATATCCATAAATGTAAACTTGTTTCATGTAGGTTTTTACATTTAAAGTTGTAGGAATTTTTTGGATGCATTTGCACAGGAAACCAACAAAAGAAGAATTGTAGGAGCCACGGATCGTTCTTGGGACAATTTCTGCTATTTTTCATAGTTCCTTGGGATATTAATCAACTCATTTATAGGTATAAATATATGTTAGTCATTATTGAAGGGTTATTGTACTTCATTGATGTTGAATAGATCGATTCACTTTCTGTGAATCTAGAGACGTAGCCTTCGAGTGAACTTTGTTATCAATTTCTGAGTTGTGGTGTTTTTATTCAGTTTTTAGAAGCTTTTGATCAAATAAAAATTCATCTTTTGATTAATTTTATTAATTGATAAAATAAGCATGAAACTGGAGTAAATGATTGAAGGAAATTTTAGTATCCATAACCCACATCAGATTACTAAATGCACTATTAGATTTTGAAATCAAGAATTCAGATTGAGTGCATACTTTAATTTAGCTTGTGAATTATTTAATGGTTTTGTAATAGAATCAAGTAAATTCACTTAAGTTGGAAAAATCAGATTAATTGATCATTTTGGAAGAGTTTAAAAATTGGGCTTCAAGACACCCAAAATTAGATAATTGAACTCATGATCAATGTTGAGTCTGTTAAAATTTGTTCATCTAAAATTTTTTTAAGTACTTCAAAAAAATTAAGTACCATTTTTGGATCATAAGTAGAAAAATTAAAAAAGGAAAAAGTACACATGATTGTTTTTCGAGAGAGGGGAGAGAGTACTCCCACTACTATTTATGTGGATATTTGTTACACTCTGAATTTTTTTGGAAGGACTTGCGGGTGATCATTCCCAAGTGGAACTTGCCAGGAGAATAGGAAGAAGTGAAAATTCACCCCATATAGTGAAGAGAATTGATGAGGATCATTCGAGTTAATCTACATCCTTTCATAAATATATGAGAAATGGGAATTCAAGCCTATGAGGATAATAGTCACCTCGACACTTCCCAAGACCCACGCATAAGTTACTATAGATGGACATGAAACCAATTGATTTGTAAACGATGACACAATGTATGAGGGAAATGCTAGCTTGCATGTACCCTTAATGGTGCCACAATATAAACTTTACCATGCATTCTATAACTGATATTGAGTAAAAAAATCTCATAAATGTCACTAAGAACCTATAGCAACTAAGAAAACTAATTAATTTTACCCCAAGATGGAAGCATATTGATGGGCCATACCATCCGACATTATGGTATTTTCTCATGACGGTTTTTCCCTATATGTTTTTTTGACCCAAGTCTGCTTTCTAATCAATTTTATGAACTTATGAATTGCCTAATCCTATACATGTTATTATGTTTTCATGATTCTAAGATACTATGAGGGTGATATCATCTGATTATTTCCCTTGTTTGGGGTGTGCAAGAGAGAGAAATGTGAGCACAACCCAAACAAGAGTACTGTAGCTAATGTGCACGTCTTTGAAGATTCTTGTAGGGGAAATAGGGGAGTGTGCATGGTGTATACTATGGTGCATACATAGTAATATAGTATAAAAACTAGTAAAGTGTTAGTAGCAAGCAATAGAGAAACATCACAATAAATGTAAGAAAAAGCATGCAAGGGCACACAAATATAACAACATGGAAAACAAGATGCCACATACATGGGACACCACTCGGGATATCAAAAGATGATAAAGTCACTTAAGGCCAAAAATAAACAAAAAATTAACATAGTGAATTTCCTGCAAACAAGTGAAAGCACAAAGAAAGCATGTAAAATAAGAAACAAGACATAAGATGAAAATCATCCTAGTTTTGTAAGTAACCTAAAAATTGATACTACACATGAAGCACCCATTATAATGTTAGAGTAATAAATAACATGACATTATTTATGTATTGGGTGAATGAGGTAAGAGAAATTAAAGTAGTAAATATTGGAATAATAACACATGTATGTGAGAAATTGTAAAGTGGATGCCCCGGTTGTTGCGAAAAGAACAGTAAACAACAATGTCGAGCATGCTACATCATGTAACAATATATGTGTAGCATGCATCCAACTAAATTTACCATGTGAACGCACATGTGTATAGATAAATGATATAAAATATTATAAATCAATCTAACATGATAGGTAATGTACCACATGAATAATATAAACATGCAATAGAAACAACCAAGCAAGAGTGATGCAAATATTTTTGGATGTTTGTATATATTTGAATGTTTTTGGATTTTTAGCATATTTTAGGTACCCTAAGGGAATAGATGAAAACCTGTTTTCTCAAGATATGGAAGGGTGATCCAATAATCATCCACCCACTAGAGAAGCATGGAGCTCGAGAAACCATACTTTTAAGGGTATATTTTTATATAAGTACAGTTGATCATTGTACCACAATGCATCCCTCTTCCATACATTTTTAAAAAATGCTCATATCCTTTTGGATATTCGAATGAGAGTGTGGATACGTATGTTATTTTTCCATTTTGATCTTTCCTGGTCTACCCAATCTACCTATAATATGGAAATGTCATATAACAATGCCTATGTTGACTTATCTCTCTTGGATAATGCATCAAATACCACATTTTATTTTCCTTTTCCTTTTTTTGTAAATCATCTTAAAGTCATATCCCAACATATTAGTGATCCATTTTTTTTATCTTTAGATGATAGTCTTCGCTCTAAAAAGTATTTCAAGTTATCATAATGTGTCTTTACCTTGAAGTGAAAACCCATGAGATAGAGTCTCCATTGTTTGACTATATGAAGAATAGCTATCATTTCCTTCTCATAAGTTATTTTTGATACGTTATTGTATTTGATTTAACAAATCTCAAATGTAATGGGACAGCCCTCTTGCATAAGTATTGCACCTATGCCACACCTGAAGCATCACATTTAACAATGAAGGTTTTGGATAAATATAGGGTAACCAGAATTAGAGTGGTACACATGGCCTTCTTCAGTGATTCAAATGTCTATGTTACTTCCTCATTCCAATGAAAAGATTTTTTCTTCAATAACGATATGAGTGGTGTTGCAATTTTATCATAATTCTTCACAAATATGTAATAATAACCCATAATCCCTAAGAATCCCTAAGGTTTTTGAGATTTTTAGGAATATTCCAATCCACCATGGCTTGGATATTATGAGGATCCAATTTTACCCCTTCATGAGACATAATATGACCCAATTATTCTACCTCCCTTACCCCAAAAGAACACTTGGAGGGCTTGGCATAAAGGTGTTGTTGTTCAAGATTGTCCAATACCTTATTGACATGATTTAAATGTTCCTCCCAAGTCTTATTGTATATTAATATATCATCAAAGAATACTAGGAAAACCTTATGTAAAAATGACCAAAAGATTGAATTCATCAAAATCTGGAAAGTAGATGGTGCATTTGTAAGGCCAAAAGGCATTACTAGAAATTCATAGTGGCCTTCATGTGTCCTAAATGTTGTTTTATGAATATCTTCATTAAGAATTCTGATTTAATGATATCCCGATCAAAGATCTAATTTTGTAAAATAAACAACACCATGTAATTCATCTAATAAATATTCAATGACATGAATAGGATACTTATCTTTCATTGTGTATTTGTTGAGCTCCTTGTAGTTTAGACACATGTACTAACCTTCATCCTTCTTTCTTACCATCACCATTGGAGAAGAGTAAGCACTCTAACTATGGTGAATAATACTTGCTTCTAACATCTCTTGTATCATCTTTTCAATCTCACTCTTTTGTAGATAAGGGTACCTATAAGGTTGAATATTGGGTGGTTGGCTTCCTAGTACTAGCTAAATAACATGATCATGATCTCTTTTGGGAGGTAACCCTTTTGGCATATCCCAAAAAAATGATTGCTTATTAATAATTTCTTGTAGATTTGATGGTATAGTTCCTTTTAATAGTTGAGCTTCTAGTGACAATAGTTATGTCATAAACCTATCAACACCCTTCTTAAGAAACTTCGCATTTTGATGAAAACTTACCAATCATAGAGCTTTTTCTTGCATCCCTCGACTCAAAAGTCCTCCCTTCAAAATGGAATTACATGAATATTTTTGAAGTGCATCTCCACATTTCCCAATATAAAAGCCATTGGACCCCAATACAATGTTTGTGCCATCCATTAAAATGGTATACATGGGACCACCTAACAGTAATCTCCACAGTGGATAGCTTAATCTTATGGTGTTTTCATGAACAACTAAATGTTCCACCTTCTACCACCATGACACCAGAACTCTAGGGATGGATAAACAAAGCAATTTAAGCACAAAACCAACTTATGGTTTATGAATTTGTGAGTACTTGTAGATTCAATCAATCCATCACCCTTTGTGTCTTCATGAACCCAACTACCTTCAAGGTTTGTGGGGTACTAATGCCGAATTTGCATGGCAATATATAGTTGGTTGAGATTTCTCATTCACAATATTTGGAACCTCTTCCTCTTTAAGTCGATTCTTCATCCCCTTCCTCTTCCTCATTTGATCCCTTGATGTAGATTAATTTCTTCTTGGCAAATTTATGTCATTTACTCCACAGGGTAAATTTTAGAACCCTCCCCAATTTTTTTTTCGCATATATTACTTAGAAAATCTATGAAAATGACTTTCAAATTATGGTGAATCTAAAGAAAATGGGTTTCAAATGGTTTGGCAAATCATTCAATAATGGTATTGGCTGGTAGAAATTTTTGACTAATAGTATATGTGTTCAACTGATAGTTTATGATGCCAACAAAAAGCGTATGTAACTTTTTGAAAAATCATTTTTTGACAATAGCAGTTAAAATGACCGGCTTGACGAGAAATTTGTCCTCACAAAATATGGTGCAAAGTAAAAATTCAAAAAGTGATTTTTGTGAAAAATGTCGATTTCGCTAATTTTGTATGGAAGTTTTTTTTTTTTTTTTTATATTAGCAGTTAAAATGATTGTCTCAATGAGAAATATGTCCTCCCAAAATATGGTGTAAGAAAAAAAAACTCCCATACTTTTTTTTCTGTCTAAGAACATCATTGAAAAATTCTACTTTGTCCAAAGAGCATGGAAAAATCATTTCCGTTCGGTAGCATTTTTCCCATGCTACCGACCGATAGCATAATATATGTTGTCGGTCGGTAGCATGTTTTATGCTACCAATTGACAACATATATTATGTTACCGCCACTAGCATAAAAATCACAAATTTCTATTTCACACTAATAGAAAATTGAATTAAAAATTTATATATTGGTGTAAACGTTAGGCGAATTGACCCCTAAAATTAACTTGTACTTAGAAAATTTAAGCGAAATAGCCAAGCTATTGACCCTTAAAGATTCACCAAAACCAAAATTTGAAATCTGTAATATTCATGAATTAATGAAGATTCACCACTAAATTTTTCCCTATTACTCGATTTACTATCACAGCCTATAAGATGGACCTTTTCCTCATTTCTCTTCAATTTGTTGTGGAGTCAACCATGTAGTTTGAGGGAATGATGGTACTGAGGTGTTATGATCTCTAATGTTAGTGAAGTTATTCCTTTTCATGGCAAGGAATTTTTCCTCTGCCCTACGTGCCATGATAATAGAATTAGAAACAATGAATGGATCAAACATTTGTACCTCATGTTAGATGTGATCCTTGAGACTAACCAGAAAAATCCTTCAGATTGTCATCTAAAATTGTATCCACACGCAATGACAAGCTCTGGAACTGTTGAATATAATCCTTTATTGATCCTGATTGTTATAGCTTTACCAATTGGCTAAAGTAGTTCTCAGCCACACTATTATTATAGTGCATTTGCAACTCCTTCGTCAAAATTGACCAAGCGACATTAAGAGTCTTC
Source organism: Taxus wallichiana var. yunnanensis (assembly GCA_018340775.1). NCBI lineage: Eukaryota > Viridiplantae > Streptophyta > Pinopsida > Cupressales > Taxaceae > Taxus > Taxus wallichiana. The sequence continues at coordinate 449,168,388 of CM031237.1, read as the reverse complement.
TTCTTCTTTTGAGTGCACAACCAATGATACCATTGAATTGATTTGGTTCTTGTTACAAGGATTCCATTACCACATTCTTCTCACTTGGGACTTGATGCATATCAAAAACCTCCATTTGGTTGATCCAAGTGATCAAATCATTTCCATTGAATTCACACATTTCCTTTTTTGGAATAATTTTACGCCACTAACTAGAAGATCCACTAGGTTGTACAAATGATCATCCTTGGTTTGTTTTATTTGGATCTGGTTGCACATTGCTTGAGGAACCCATTTGACTTGAATGTGAATTCATACCCATATTCATGCTTGAAAGAGTGCTCATCATATCCTTTCTCATTGATTTCAACCTTAGTTGCATTTCACTCTTTGTGTCTTGAATGTTACCTCTTAGTGCTTGAAGGTTATCTTCCATTTAAACTTTCAATGTTTGAAAATCATGGTGAAATTCCTCCTTACTCACCATATTATTAACTTTCTCATAAATTTGGTTAAATACCTCTAATACTCCAAAATATGAAGATTCTAAATTCATATTCTCCTTATCTGGATTCATTCGTGGAATGGCTTGACCCTTCCCTTGGCCTCTAGTTGATCTCCATGTCATGATGTAGAGTTTGGGTCTTGGGATACAAGGATTAGGAATTTAGGGTTTGGGATTTTGTATGGTTATTGGCCAAATAGAGAGAAACAGGAGAACAAGCCCTAGCTATTTTTTGGAAAGTTTTATGAAAACGTCATTTAAACTTTAAAAATTCCCAAAATAGCAGCTTAGGGAGCAATTTTATGAAAAACCCTAAAATGATTATAACTTGTGCAAAATAATTCAACAAATCTTGAAATTTGGGAACAACTTACTTGAATGATTTCTTCACTCCAAATAAAAAATTGCAAATAAAACTTCATTGTTTTTTATATATAGTTTAATCTTCAAAATTAGGGTTTTGACCTAATTTTGGCCGATCCACACTATGATACCACTTATAATGAAATTACTTAGATAGATTTGAATATCAACAACAATAAAACACTAAATAACACCAAAATATAGAGAATTGATCACAATTTGCAAGTAGAAGGACTCAACCACTTTGAGGGAGCAACCTCCATGTAATGTCCCCTCTTTCCGAATAAGCTTGGATGAAGACCTTTGGCCCTTTTGTCTACCCGATACAGTCGAAGGGGTTTCTAGTAGGGTGACTAAGCTTTATTATTTTATTATTTTGTGCTATTTTTTTAACATATATATATATATATATATATATATGAAAAAAGCGCATATAATAAATAATAAAGTTTATTAATAAAATTAAAATGTCAACATCAAAATACAATTAAAAGTATAGAAAGGGGAAAGTCGACTTGCTTTGGGAGTCATAAGTGGGAAATCGTGCAATTAAGCCCAAAAGAGGAAAATGTGACCAACATAGGAGAAAGAAATAATTTGATTGGCTGAGTTGGAGGTGGTTGTTGGGTTGATTTCCCTTTATATAGACAAGTCGACTTGTATGGAGGCATCCAGATTTATATTATCATCTTTTAGCATTGTTAAGAGCCACGGCTTTTATTAGGAATTCCAATTCATCTCTTGGACGAAAAACCTTGTGCATTCATCTCTTATGGATGAAAACCCCAAGGGATTGGGAGGGGATTTCACTCAGAAATTTCTAGTGTGGTTAATCAGATTTTCCAGATTCATTGCAGCAGTGTAGGTGACAGTTTGAAGGTATTTTCACCGTGTTTTGACCAACAATGGGCGATCAATTTTGGACAGTTTGGCAGTGATTCCAAAGGTATTTATCCATAAAAATATTTGACAAATATTATTTTTACTTTGTGAAATAAATCGTTGTATTTGCATCATATTCTGAAGTGAGTTTGAAGATTTTTAGTCATATTATTATCGATTTCAGATCAGATTTTCTGGGTTTGTATTGGCTGTAATAAAGCTAGTTTTTGGCATGATTCATTCATTCTTTAAATATTTGATAAATCATTTGAAATCAAAATCTATAATTTTGGGCACCATTTGCATTAGGATCTCTCCTAAACCCTAGTCGTATTTTTCAGATCTGCATTTAGTATTTGTCAAAAAAATTATTTACTGTTTAATTTAAATTAAAACTTCAATTGGAGCATAAGGAAGATCCTTAGGGGATCTTTCAGTGGTATCATAGCATCAATCCTCCCACATGGAGGGTTTGTTTTATGCAGCCTAAAGAAGTTGGGCCACACAGATATTATACAAGGAGTCAGGCACGTATTCGAACAGATCTGAATACTGAAAGTGGTCCCGAGAATCATGGATAGAGGAGAGGGATCACACACTCCTCCACGATGTGAGCGACCTGACCCAGATGTTCTTTTCAGCGGAATGATCGATTCCCATCAGGAAATGATTCAGACCATGAGACAGCTGATGGAGAATTTGACTATGGATAGGACAAGAAATTAACATGATAGAAGGGAAAGATCTGCATCCATAGCTAGCAGCCACAGAAGGCACAACAGGGTACCTACGGAGGTGGATAGCATGAGAGGTTCCCCCCCACGTGATAGGAGATATATGGAGGAAAGGATACCCACAAGGACTGTGGATCGACCTATGCAGCCTAGATTCCTACAAAGGGAGGAGCCGCCATTAGTTGAGGACCCACTTGAAGACATAGCCTTTCAGGATAATGTAATGGTAGCTCATGATGAGTGGAGAGCATTACCGGAAGAGGTACGGAATGCCTTTCCCCTTCACTAGTATTGTATGCAGAAAAGAGAGAGTTTGAGAGCTAGGTAAGCATAGAGGCCTAGGACCCATCAAAACAAAGAATTGAAGCAGGTTACCAATAAGGTGACCCTTTCCACCTTCGATGGCAGTGGAAAGATTAGTGCCAGGGCATGGATTCACAAGCTTGATACATACCTCACTCTCAAACCTATGCAGGAACAGGAGGCTATTCAGTTTGCTACTCTACACTTGGAGGGAGTGTCATATGATTGGTGGCACCATGGGCTTATCACACAGATACATGACCTATTACGGTCGTATATGGAGTTTAGTGAGAAGTTGATTTCCATATTTGACCACAAATATGTGGAACTATATTACAAGGATTTGCACAGAGATCGACATAGTGGGCACGTTGATTCTTACATCAATGAATTTCATTTGATTGCAGTAATGGTACCCGAGATGCCCGAGAGACGTGTGGTAATGCTTTTCATTGAGGGTTTGCATGACAGGTTAAGAGAGTTGGTCAAGGCCCTTAGGCCTACTACATTACATGATGCTATCCAGACATCATTAGATTTGGAGACAACTACCACTTCTTACCAGCCTAGTAAGAAGCCCTTCACAAGATCCAAGCCAATTCAACATTCTACTACTTAGCAGAAGAGTGTTCCCCCTCCTAGGATGGATCAAGAGACTCGGAATGAGTTAAGGAGGAAGAAACTTTGTTTCCATTGCAAGGACCACTGGGAGCCTGGACACAACTGCCTTGGGAAAGGCAAGGTGCATCTTATTGAGGTTATCTCAGATGTAGAGGCAGATTCTTCAGTAGATATAGATGCAGAGGACAGTGATCATGGTGCACATGAGGAGCAGCCCCAGGTAGAGCTAGGAGATGGAGATACATCAGCTCAGGTACTATTGCTTCACTTTCTGGAGTCCCTAGGTATCATCCCTTTCGTTTGAAAGGAGTGCTTAAGGGCCAGCGAGTTGTTTGCTTGATTGATAGTGGCGCTACACACAATTTCCTTGATGAGGGATTTGTGATGAAGCGTGGATTACAGGTTGAAGAATTTGAGGGGTTCAGTGTACGAGTGGCAGATGGCTTTGCTCTAAGCTGCACTAGACGGATTCCACAGCTTAGTATCCAGCTAGGAGACTACACATTGACAGATGATTTTTACATAGTTGGACTTGGAGAGATAGATGCAGTTTTGGGAATTCAGTGGCTTCAGTCTCTGGGGAGATATGTGTAGGATTTTAGACGGATGGAGCTAGAGTTTATGTCAGATGGGAAGAAGATTGTGCTACGAGCTCTTTCGGATGGTGGGCCTAGAGTTGTTTCAGCACATCGGATGGAGTCTATTATCAGTCATGGAGAGGTTGCATGGGCAGCCCAATGCTTCATTTCATCCAAATCTTCTTCAGATGGTGGACAACAGTTGCATACAGATATTCAGACCATAATAGATAGGCATGGGCAGGTTTTTGGTGATATTCCTCCAGGAAGACCGCCAGACAGAGGGTTTGAGCATGTCATAGAGTTGGAGGAGGGTGCCAAGCCAGTGATCACTACACCCTATCGTCATCCTAAGAAATTTAAGGATGAGATAGAGAGGACCATCAGGGAGCTTCTTGATATGGGGCATATCTGTCCTAGTTCTAGCCCATTTGCTTCTTCGGTGGTGTTGGTGAAGAAGAAGGACGGGATGATGAGAATGTGTATCGACTACCGGGCCCTCAACAAGAAGACAATCAACAACAGGTATCCCATCCCTCGTATTGATGAAATTTTGGATGAATTGCATGGGGCCATTTACTTTTCGAAGATTGATCTTTGATTAGGATACCATCAGATTCATGTTCGAGAGGAGGACATCCTCAAGACAACATTCAGATGTCACTATGGGCATTATGAGTTCTTGGTGATGCCATTTGGTCTCACTAATGCACCTGCCACTTTCCAGTCATGCATGAACCATCTCTTCAACAAGCAGTTGAGGAAGTTTGTGCTAGTTTTCTTTGATGATATCTTGATCTATAGCAGGACATGGGAGGATCATTTGAGGCATTTAGATGAGGTACTTGGCATTATGGAGGTTCAGTCTCTATTTGCTAAGATGTCCAAATGCGAGTTTGGACTTACTAAGATATTGTATCTGGGGCATGTCATTGGGGCCAATGGGGTCAAGGTCCATTAGGAGAAGATACAGGCTATGCAGGATTGGCCTTCACCTAGGAACATATCAGAGTTGCGGGGATTCCTAGGGCTATGTGGGTATTATCAAAGATTTGTGAGGGGTTATTCAGATATTGTTGCACCATTGACAGATCTCACAAGGAAGGGCGCATTTAGATGGACAGATGAGGCACAAATGGTATTTGATGAGCTCAAGGTGGTGATGAGCACATGTCCAGTCCTTACTCTCCCAGATTTCTCTAAGCCATTCATCTTAGAGTGTGATGCTTTAGGTTCAGGTATTGGTGCAGTTTTGATGCAGGACCATCATCCCATTACCTATGAGAGCAAGAAGTTGAGGGAGAATGTGAGGTTGTATTCCACCTATGACAAGGAAATGCTTGCCATCATGCATGCGTTGGTGAAATTTAGATAGTATTTGGTAGGAGGGAAGTTCGTAGTGAGGACCGACCATAATAGTTTGAGGTACTTCTTAGAATAGAAGGAACTCAATGAGAGGTAGCAAAAGTGGGTCAACAGGATCCAGGCCTATGATTTTGACATCGAGTATGTTAAAGGGAAGAAGAATGTTGTAGCTGATGCACTATCGAGGAGGCCCCATATTGGTGTCCTATATTTCGTGAGTGAGATTTTTGTAGATTGGAAGTCTCAATTACTAGTCAAGTATTTGAAGAACACCTTGGCATGTGAGATCATGGATGGAAAAATTCAGGATGGGTGCTACTAGGTAATTTCTAATTTGATTTATTATAAGGGTAGAATTTATTTGGTACCTGAATCTAAGCTTAAGGGAAAGATTCTACATGCACTCCATGATGCACCATTAACAAGACATCCAGGTTATTTCAAGACATACATGCAGGTTAGAGAGAGATTCTCTTGGAAGGGTCTCAAGGAGGATGTTCTATAGTATATTCAAGAGTGTGTGACTTGTCAACAAAACAAGTCCAAGCATACTTTCCCTGCAGGTTTATTACAACCCTTACCTATTCCAGAGCAGAGGTGGGAGAGTATATCTATGGATTTCATTATAGGACTACCAATTGTGCAGGGCTATGATCACATTTATGTGATAGTTGACAGGTTGACTAAGTATGGGCACTTCTTTGCCATCCCCACGAGTTTTAAGGCACCACAGGTGGCTGATTTATTTTTAGGGAGGTATTCAGGTTGCATGGGCTTACGAAGAATATTGTCAGCGATAGGGACAACAGGTTTATGAGCACATTTTGGTAGGAACTCTTCAGGTTGGGTGCACTTGAGTTGACTCACGAGCACTAGCTATCATCCGTAGACAGGATGTGCAAATAAAGATTGTGAATAAGTGGATTGAAGGGTACTGCTGCAACTATGTTTCAGGACAACAAAAGCATGGGTCAAGAACTTTATTTGTGCGAGTATTGTTACAATACTACGTACCACATGTATATTGGGCTTCAAGAATATTGTCAACGATAGGGACAACGAGTTTATGAGCACATTTTGGCAAGAACTCTTCAGTTGACAGCCTCGAGTTGACTCAGAGCACTAGCTATCATCCATCAGACAGATGATGGGCGACAAAGATTATGAATAAGTGGATTGAAGGGTACTGCAACTATGTTTTAGGACAACAGAGCATGGGTCAAGCAACTTTATTTGTGCGAGTATTGTTACAATACTACGTACCACATGTCCATTGGGATGACCCCTTTTCGAGCTTTGTATGGTTATGACGCGAGATCCTTCGTGGATATGGCGTTTGGAGATAGTAGAGCTCCTAAGGCTCGAGAGTGTTTACAGGACAGCCAGGATATCCTTAAAACCCTTAAGGATAATATGCAACATGCCCAAAATCAATAGAAGATGTATGTAGACAGGCACAAGATTGAGCGATCATTTGAGGTGGGGATATGGTCTTTTTATGACTCCAGCCTTACAGACAGAGTACTCTTAAGAAGAGTGGAGCGGAGAAGCTTAAGCCTCGTTTCTATGGTCCATATAGGGTGGTGAGGAGAGTTGGACAGGTGGCTTATGAGTTGGAGTTACCTTCTGAAAGTAAGATACACAATGTTTTTCATGTGTCTTGCTTAAAGAAGGCATTAGGGCAGCATGTGACCTCTTCAGTAGAGTTACCACCCTTGGATGATGAGGGAAGACTGGATTTGGTTCCTGAGGGGCTTCTGGATTGGAGGGAGAGAAGATTGCGGAACAAGGTGATACGGGAGTACCTGGTTCGTTGGAAAGACTTACCTTTGGAGGATGCCACTTGGGAGGGTGAGTCTATTCTTCAGCACCCCGCGTTGCTGCAGTTGCTTGTGGGCAAGCAACTCCGGGGAGGGAGGACTGTAATGTCCCCTCTTTCCGAATAAGCTTGGACGAAGACCTTTGGCCCTTTTTGTCTACCCGACGGCCAAGGGGGGTTTCTAGGGTGACTAAGCTTTATTATTTTATTATATTGTGCTATTGTTTTAAAAAAATAATAATATTATTATGAAAAGCACATATAATAAATAATAAAGTTTATTAATAAAATAAAATGTCAACATCAAAATACAATTAAAAGTAATTGTATTAGAAAGGGAAAAGTGCGACTTGCTTTGGGAGTCATAATTGGGAAATCGTGCCACTAAGCCCAAAAGAGGAAAATGCGACCAGCATAGGGGAAAGAAATAATTTGATTGGCTGGGTTGGAGGTGGTTGTTGGGCTGATTTCCCTTTATATAGACAAGTCGACTTGTATGGAGGCATCCAGATTTATATTATCATCTTTTGCATTGTTAAGAGCTCTAGCTTTTATCAGGAATTCCAAGGACGAAAACCCTTGTGGATTCATCTCTTGCGGACGAAAACCCCAAGGGATTGAGAGGGGATTTCACTCAGAAATTTCCAATGTGGTTAATCAGATTTTCTGGATTCATTACAGCAGTGTAGGTGACAGTTTGAAGGTATTTTCAGTGTGTTTTGACCAGCAGCTGGGCCGATCCATTGTGGACAGTTTGGCAGCGATTCCAGAGGTATTTATCCACAAAAATATTTGACAAATATTCTCTGTACTTTGTGAAATAAATCGCTGTATTTGCATCATATTCTGAAGTGAGTTTGAGGGTTTTCAGGCAGATTATTATCAGACTTCAGATCTGATTTTCTGGGTTGTATTGGCTGTAATAAAGTCAGTTTTTGGCATGATTCAGTCTTTAAATATTTGGTAAATCATTTGAAATCAAAAACTATATTTTTGGGTGCCATTTGCATTAAGATCTCTCCTAAACCCTAGTCGCATTTTTCAGATCTGCATTTGGAATTTGTCATAAATCTGTATTTACTGTTTTAATTTAATTTAAAATTTCATTGGAGCATAAGGGAGATCCTTAGGGGATCTTTCACTCCAAACCATACAATAAGACTCGATTGCTCAATATGATGATACTATTGTACCCTCTAACTCTTATATATACCCTACTACACTATGCAAAGCACCAAGACCGACCCACTAAGCATATGAAAACATAAATACATATGATATGATATGATAAGAGATTATGTTAGCCACAAGTTGGCTATCCATATCTTGATATATGACCTAGGGTAAAGAGTAGCAAAATTTCTCAGCGACTAATGTTTATGGAGAGGCTTTCTAGACCTTGAAAATAATAGGGGAACACAAAAAAATACATCCGCTTAAAATTTTTGTAATAGTATTTCTTCAAATACACATCTTTTTAAAGCTTCCTTCCTATCTTGTATCAATAGAATTTTTTTTAAAGAAGACCCCATTAATGGTAAAATATTTTATTTTTCTTTATAGTAGATAGGACCACAACTTAGCCTCCAATAGTTTTCCACTTCGTATGGCGGAACACCATTTCAATAAATGCATGGTAAGGACGTTAATGACGGTGGATGTAGATAAGAGATCCATGTGGAATTGGTGCATGTTGTTGGGCGAATTGGGAGCTTTTTAGAGGATTGCAATTTTTTTGAAATCATTATATAATTGTCGGTACATTTAAAAATGATTTGATTGATTAGCGCATTGTGCTCGCAAATAGGGAAGTTGGTAGGGCCATCGCAGGTCTGATGCTCGCCCACTTTTTTAGGCAATTTGAAAAGAGAGCAGTGGTACGGCACCATGTAGAAAAACTTTCACAAGTACTATTTATTTTTTAAATGTAGGTAGGGGCACATTTTCTACAAGTAAAATAATTTTAAGGAGGCAGATACAAGTCTGTTGGTAGCATGCGGAGGAGGTTTTATCTGGGTTTAGACATTTGAGAGTAATTTGATAAGAGTGTTGGTGTAAACTAGGTGTTGTAGTTAACCTAGTAGTTCATTTCATTTAGATAGACCTTATGTGCATATAGGTAAATATACAAAATTATATAATTAATATAGCATACCGAAATTTGAAGTGGGTGTATTAATTTACAAGTATATCATAACACAATTCTAAGTAAAATGAACATGTACACAAAAATTATTATTCAAACTCTTCTTTTTATTTATATTTATTTAAATTAATAGTATAATGTTCATATTACAACTATTAATACATAAATATACTCATTCTCTATACCCGGTTCTATTCTACCGCATCTTCTTACATACATACTTCTTTTCCTTTCCACAGATGTACTTATATATACTAACTCTATATTATCGCATACTTTATGCATATATACTTTGCATTTATACATGTATTCATACCAACCTTATCCTCTACATATTTATACATAATACATTCATTTATAATTAGTCATGTCTATTACACATGACTATTGTACACAAAGACTCCAATTTAACTCATGGAAGCTTCCTCAACCCACAATATATTGTATTTTCAATGTGTGGGCTACGGTATATATGTTTTGATAAATCTAATGAAGAACACCATCAACATCATCCCCAAACTTTTCAATTGTCTTGTCATTGAGACAACCCAAGGATGAAGAACCCAATAATTTTTTTGAAAAATCCATTAATTTTACTATGTATACTTTCTCTTTATCGGCATCAATGGGGGAATGTCTACCATCAACCGCCCATAACTTAGATGCCATAAAGAGTCAAAGTACCTTCTTCAATCAACTTGTCTAGTTGGGTTAGGGATAGGAAGAAATCCAAAGAAATACAAATTTGTCTATAATACAATGCTTAACTTACCCTTTTTATATTTAGTTTGAGAACCAAATAGTTATCTATTTCTCGGACTACTTCCAAGCCACAATCTATGTGGCATATTTTTGTTGTATTTGTAGCGAATTGTAAATTTTGGACTACCACTCTATTCATTTAGATGGAATCGGTCTATATGTAATTAGCATAATTTTAGCCTCCAATTTACTTGCCCGCTTCTATAACAATTTCCTCTACAAGCTTTCTAAGATGCCATATTCATCCATGTCAATAATCATTTGCACATTATCACATTACATTTCCTATATTCATCACTCAATTGTGTCAACCTCGAATTGCTCAACCCCATCCATATTTTCTTTGATGTCATATTCTATGGGTTCTTTGATGAATTCTAATTCAATGAAATCTAACTCTTTTTCCTCTGTTGGGTGATGGTCAACCAACCCACCAAGTTGTAGACACTCAAATTTGGTAATTTACTCTTTGACACCGCTAGTTATAAAAATGCACTCTTGCTAAGATAAATACAACCTTTCCATTCCTACTTAGCATATTTTGAGGTCTCTTGTCTAGCTTATTTATCCTTACACACTGACATGTCAAATTTTGAGAGTACAATGCATAAAATCCATAAACGAACATCAATTGGCAAGTTGCGAAACTCCATATTGCATGTTTTTTATCATTGGAAAAGGTCATATAGTCTCGGTCAAGATGTTATACTGGTCCTAGCCAAATTATGCAGTCTTGTATCAAAACGTTCTCCAATTTTACTTTCAATTTCATATTCTTTGTTGGGTCTTCTAATCCCTTTGGGTCAGCCTTAATAGATAACTCACATATGAAACCTTATAAAAGAAAGTAAACATCACCTCATTTGCTAACCTAGAAATCGTACAACACTACATTGATAAACTCACCTCCTACACTTGTAAAATGCACCCAAGGCTCTCTAAACCTTGCAATATCACATCTACAATCATTAGGGAAACAATCGCTATAGGTTTGAAGCTTCTTACTAGGTCGAGGAGTTATCCATTTCATCTACAACCACTCAAACATCCATTCACTAAGTATTTTAGCAAGAGCCAAACTCAAGCATTGTCAAAGAAAGTTGTCAAATCATAGTTGCATTCATTCAGATATCACATGCTACATGGAGAACGACATGAGGTTTGAGACCTCTTCATATTAGTGTCAACATCGAAGATGCATGGGGGTGCCCACAACCCACCTAATATTTGTTTTGCAGGGTATCCCACCCATGGTTAGGGTTTGAGACCTTATTCAAGATGTTTATAGAGCTTCACAACATGATAAAAAATCAGGGTTTGACAATGATACATAGTATAGGAAGGTAACCCTATCATAAATTTGTAGATCTAGAATCCAAACAGGTTTAAGACCATACAAAAGGGTTAAGACTATACGATATAATCTTTGCAGAGTTATATAGTTTCATACCAAGCTAGTTTCCAATCACGAGTTCCAAAAACAAAGCATCTTTAGTCCCTAAATCTTCTTGTTCCAACAATTTTCACACCCAAAAATTTCCAAAACCATATGTAATCAACTAAGTACACTCATCCTCTTGTGTTTTCAAGTTTATATCTTGTTTAGTACACCGGTTACAAGTATTAATGCATTTTTTTGATATTCGTAATAAATATTGGAAGTTAATTAAGAAGAATAACCTCATGTAGATAACCCTTACATCCTTTAGTGTACTCAATTCACTAATCTTATACTTCAGATAATCTAACTAGGGTGTAGACATTTTGGTGAACCCCATACATGATTCAATCTTAACAATCTACCCTAACAACCTTTGGGTTTATTTATCCCATCTTGTTGTATGTTTCTTCTTGGCTTGATCATTATGTTTCTTATTGCAAGAATGACTTCTTCCCCTAATCATACTATACCATTTTGTGAATATTGCAAGAAAAACCCCATTTGTAAGGAGATGCTTCTTCAACTATTTAATAATACATGGATTCAACCGGATACACTTATTGAGCATGTTTAATCTATGCTCCAAAAGTCCCTTTCTTTCATTATTAATGTCAATCCTATTATCACTCCTCCACCATTGGATAACGATGACCTTCTTGCCTATGTTCAAGTTTTTGGGTGTGAGAATGTCACATCCTCTCTATAGCATTGAACTTTTGATGTAATAATTGGCATATGTGATTGATTATGTGGAACTATGAATTATTATTATTATGCTAGAGTATTTAATTTTGTTTATTAAAATGTGATTTGGAATAAAATATTATCACCGATAATAATATGATTAGCACTTCCTATATTATATCGTGTCATTTTTATATCATGATCTAGTTAACTACTTGTTTGTTGTTGTTATGAGTTGGTTGCGAATATACTTCCCTTGGATTGGAGGAGAGCATCATCGGTGAGAGGAGAGTAGCTGCTGAAAAGGATGGCACCAAAAGAGAGAGAAAATGTGTACCCCTAAACCTTAGCAATAACATAGTTATACCACTTGTAAAGGGGTAAGATACTTTTACCATTTGACATACACTTTTTGGTACGTCAATTCACCTTAGTATTTTGTAGCGTGTGAAAATATGGTAGAGTTTTAGATTACCTTGTTAGATTTCAAGTATCCATATTAACTTAGGTCTGGCTATAGGTCCACCTGCATACGAGGTTTGTAAAATTATAATCATTTGCATGTATCATGTTCTTAATCATAAAATAATTACAAATATTTAAACTAACAATATTTTCCAACTCATACATTTAAAATATAATCATGATTTGTAATATAAATTAGTATTTATATTATTATACATACATACATACATACATACATACATACATACATATATATATATATATATATATATATATATATATATATATATATATATATATATATAAATTAATACATGTATATATATATATATATATATATATTTTGAATCGTTATTAGTTTATAATGGTGTTCCCATATATTTGGATAACACTATTGAAAAATTATTGTCACTAAATTTTTTTAAATATATATATATATAGTTTGAAAAAAATAGGTGGCTATCAAATTTAAAATATGACAACATTAATTATTGTATAAAGAAGAAAATGTAAAGAAATGTGAAAACTTTTAATATTTCTCAAATTTAGGGTTATAAGGTGATTGCATTATTGAAAAGGAATGCATTGAAGAGTGTGCCTTTCAATAAATAATATGGGCAATTATAAATGTCTCTGCTTCATTATTACAACCTCGACATGATCTCCAGTGTTATCTTGATGGTGCTCACATTAAGAAATATCCTTATGTTCTTCCATATCACTGTATCTCAACAATATGTTGTATTCTTATTTGTAATATGTATTATAAAAAAATCATGTTGAGCATAATGATCTTGTAGTGTACTTAAAAACTAATATGTACAAATTTGAAAACACAATCTTTTGTACCATTACCATTTTTATTTCCAAAGGAAATGGGTAATGAATTAGCTCATATGTCATTACGTTCATATGCTAGTATGTTCTACATGCTTAGCGAATTGAACAAGGTGGAATGAATTCATTTTCTTATGTAATTATCTTATCTTATTACAATAAAATTAGTCAATTAATTAGATTGCAAATAGATGATGTCATTTGATTATTATACTTTCCCTTGATAAATAAGTATTATTTGTTCCCTTTTGTTCTACCTCTGGATAGTTTAAGTTAAGAACTAGGGATTTGATTCTCGTTTTTGGTGGAATTATATGAAAATTCACATGAAGGAATGTAAATAATAATAATAATAATAATAATCAAATTAGGGTGTTTTTCTAGTATTCTACTAAGGGGTTCTTACAGAGAATTTGGTCAAGTGTGTTCTTCTTGACCCAACATCAAACCTCAACATTTCCAACCTCTCTTTTATTCATGCTTTAGGAATTTCTACTTAGGATCTTCCCCAACTACTTGTAACATTCACAACCTAACAATATTTGTCGCTAAGTATTTGGTTCTTTCATTATCTCAATCACTAGTGGCCCCAAGACATTTGACACCACTAGTTATGTTATCCCTGAGGATTCTACCTATAACATCCTCATTGGTAACCCTTGGTTATATACTTTAGATCTCACCTTAGCAGCTAATGGTATCACATTTTCTCATCAATGCTCTACTTATATTTACAAATGAGACCTTTCCTCCTTTAAATTTTATGGTCACCGATGGCAGACATCAATTAATGATCAAACCCCATCTCTTCCTATTACTCCATCTAGATGGATTTCACTTGCTTATCTTGTGCCTCCATGACCTACTTGATTTTCTCATCCTATTCTTCTTATTTTTGTGTCCTCCAAGACCACATTATTATTATCTTCTTGTTGTTTTTTAGGATTCTACGACTCTTTTATTTTTCTCTTCTTCCTATTTTAACGAGTTTTCTTTCTATATTTGTTGTTAGGCCTTGAATGTGGTCGCCGTCGCTTATCTCTTCCTTTATTTTTTTCTTGCTATTTAATCTCTTTTTCTAGCTTCTCTCCTTTTTTCTTAATGTGTTATTTTCTTGTTTGATTTTCTCTAGATATTTTTGTATCTCTATTTGTATGTGCACATTTTCATGTCTCTTCAATACACAAAGTTATTATGATTACAATTCCTTTATATTTTATTTTTCTTTAGGTGTTAATTTATTTTTTTCAAGTAGTTTGGCCAACTCTACATTTTGTTTGAGTTGGGTTGCCTTGGAAATATCCTTCTATATTTTCCTTATGCATTCTACCATAGGAATGAGAATATAATATATAATATATTCTAAAGGATTGGGGATTATTTAATATAATCTATAATGGATTTCATTATTTCCATCTTTTCATCCAGGGTTCCTTCTTGTACCTACTAGATACCCTATATAGTACACATGTTACCCTACATTGTTTTATAAGTGTACATGTTTGTGTTATAACTTTATCATATTCATCCATGGGGTTGAGTACGATCCCTTTTTGTCACCAATATTTTTTCTTTCAATTTGTGGATCCTTTATAATTATTTACATTTTTTGTTTATGTCATAAACTTCCTTTAATGTTTTGTTGTGGGTACTATTTTAGTAACCATTTTTCTTTTTTATGACTTACTTAGGGAAATCACCTAATTTTTATTTATGTTATTTCTACTTCTTTTATGAAATTACCCTAACACTTGCAGATGTTGGGGTTTTGCTTTCTTATCATATAGAGGCATTTAAATATTCTAGAGGTGTTCTTCATCCATCCTATCACCGATTACAAAAGATCAAACCTCAAACCGTTTCTCTGGTTCACCGCGATCCATCCCTTAACATAAATATTCTACCCATATTTCCTCTCCTCCAACCACAAAACCATCACCCCTGGTGTATTTGAAATCCCAGTACCCATTTTGTCAACATATTCTTCTTTCGATTGGAAGGTCCATCCTTTATAGAGCTTCATCCATATTCTTTCCAAGGTTCTTATATGATATCTTTATATTTGGTAGCATTGGTTTCCTTTTATCCATAAGGATATTCTTAATAGCCTCCATGATGATATCTATTTTTCATTTGACACCTCATAGGTAAAGGGTGCTATTGTAGTTTTATATAGAATGAATGGGTGGATATATATATATATATATATATAAAATGACTTCATTTCCATATTAAGCCACTACCTAAATGGATATATTATTTATTCATGTTACCATTCCCATAATACTCTATCCCCATTGTAATAAATAAATTATGTCATCTAATTATACCATGGGTTTTATATGGGCTTTTACATGTGTACATATAAGCTCATTTTCTTTCCACATTACTTGTACCTCCATTTGTGGAATTATTTTCATAAAGTACATAGCTTGAAAATAAAAAAGGAGTTATGGAAGTAGTTGTGTTTACCTAATTTCATCATTGAATTCCTTGAGAAAATTTTGGTATAGGTTATACTTGAAGTCTATTTCAACCATGTCATAGGATATTGTGGCATCCTATGATGACATCATCTCTTTTTATATTGTAGACCGTCGAGAGATAACACATTTATCACATAACTTAGTGCTTATTTTTGGATGTTTATAATTGAAACTCCTCTCTTGTTCACATTAGTACCCAAAACCTCACAGTTATTATCTCCATGGATTTATTTTCCACCATATGCACATTGTGACCATAATGCATCAAACTTGTAGCCTTCTTTATTTCCTCTCGGTATATTTGGGTATGTGATATCCAAGCATAACATCCCATTATGTAATCAATGAGTAAACATTTTAATGGTTTTGGATGCCAAAATGAAATATAAGAAATTATGTCATATGCCTAATTTAATTAGAGGAATTTACTTTGTATTCACTTTATATTCCTCTTTATGTGTTTGTGGATTCATCTCAACTAGAAGTTACCTATCCATTTCAATTTTCCCATGATCAATCTTTGTAAATTTAAAGTGAACATATTTCTAAACATTGCATGTATATATGACTGTCAATGGGATATGTGAACATACCCCTAAGGGTTGGTTATGTATTCATTTTGACTATGATTCTTTCATATACCTTATTTTAATGCTTTCTAACCATTTGTTTTTGAAATGGTTGTTGATGCATCTTCCTCCTAAGTGGGTATTGTTAGTGCCCGTAATTGTGAGGATTCATTTCGGTGCCATGTCAATTGATGTGTTCTTATTTCCAGTTTGAATGTGCACTATGTACCGACATTTCGAACAAAAATTTCTCTATAAATCCTTCTTCGGGGTGAAAAGTTAAGTATCCACCTAGTTGTATTCTTTTATCAAGGTCTTGGGGTTTCTACGGAACTTGAGGTATGGGGAAGTGGATGCTTTGATGTATTTTCGGGACTTTGGGCTATTTATGTAGATGGTGGACATTATACATAAGGTGACATTTTCCCAAAGTGCTCAAACATGGAAGTGTTTTAGTGACCATGAGAGACAAACTTAGAAGAATGTCATGCTTTCTTTTGGCATTTCATTAGGGGTATGGGATGGGTTCTTGGCCCCGTGTTATTTTAAAAGGACAAAGTGAATATCCAAGGAAAGATTTAGTGATTTCATGATTTGTTTTATCCTTGAAATGTGTAAAATGGTGGTTCGAACCCAAAGTCCGAAAAGGTATGAATGTTCGACTTGCAATAAAATTGTCTTTTCGGAGCCTAGGGCCAATTTTACTTTTCTCGCTTATTTTGGGATAGTGCAAATTACTTGCTACAGCTCGAGAACCCGGCTATGTAAAGGTAAAAAGTTGGTATACATTTATGGTTTCTACGACACACATTTAAGAGGAAAAGGAACTTAGTCTTTTCCATTTGAAGGAAACTAGAAGAAATTGGGTCGTGAGCGGTTGGTTCTCTCTTTCTAAGTAGTGTGAAATTGTGTGGAATGCTTGAGTACAAAGTGGTGAGTGTTATATGGGAAGATTAGTTGTGTGAGTTTTACTCATAGTGTAGTGTAGATGAAAAGAAAAGACAAATGATGTGTTTCAATGATTATAATAGAAGAAAGATATATATATCCCCTTCTCCAGTGACATCCCCTTCTCCAAAGTAGCTCATGAATCTCCACCCATGATCCATTAAACAATTTGGGTGAATTCCCTCTTTTTCTCAAGTGAATTCACCCATTCGAGAGAGAGGAGACCTTCTCTTATGTAAGCCTTTGTCCTACGAGTGGTGAAGCGTCAAGATGTGAGAGTTAGAGTTGCTTCACTAGGTATGTTATCTGTGGCGATTGTCCATTTCTTGGGGGAAGAGCCTGGATACTCATTATGGTTCGAAGTTTGGCCAAGGTAGCTTCTAAGGCCGAAATCCACTTTTCTGTATTATTTATATCCAAACTAGAAGGATGTCCTTTTTCTTCCAATGTGCTTGATGGGCTTGTTATAGGGAGTTACGAAGTTAGCAAAGTGGGATTTTAGTAAGATTTTTCATATACCATTGGTTGTTGTGGGCATATGGGCAATGATGAAGCCAATGTTGTTTTAAGTGTCATGTGCTTAGGTGGTATTCGGATTAAGTGAAAGTGAAGAGTTTGAAAAAGAGGGAATGAAGCACATATATCATAAAATTGATTTAGGAAGGATGGGATTATAATATTTTAGGAGGAATTGTTTGGAGGATCGACCACGACATTTGGCACATTGAAGACGTGCTTGATGAATGATTCGTTTGGGTATATTAATTTGAAAAAATTACCTACATGGGTAAGTTCTTCATTGGTAGGAATTGATATTAAGTGTATGGAAGCCATGGAAAGAAGGTTGTTAATGGAAGCAAGGCATACACAACTTGATGGAATTTGGGTGGTAGATTTGTGGCTCATTTTTCTATGCTTTAATAGGCATGGCTCCCATAGTGATGTGTCCTGAAAAATCATGCCACTATAAATATAATATCCATCCCAGATCGGTAGGAACATGTGGAAGTTAGATTAGGATTGATTATTAATGTGAAGCGTGTCGTTGGAGATGGATTAAATGTCCACACCTTTGAAGAATGTCTTGTCAATTTAAATTTTGTAGCCATGTCACATTTATTCACATGTAGAAAATTTGATATTAAAGTAATGTGATGTGGAAAATATAATGCCTCATCATTATTAGCATGATGGTGACATATGATAACAATGAGAAAAATTAAGGGTTGTTATGGGAAAATATCCCCTAATATTCTTTGGAATCTTCGGGAGGTGGATTAAGTGTGAGTTAGTTAGAATTTTGAGGGATATTACGTAAAATCCTAAAATGGATAAGGATATATATGAGGTTTTAATGTTTTAGAAAGAGAGATAGTTCTTGGGGAGGAGAAGAATATTTGGAGGGTTTTGGGATTTTACGGGTTCATAATCGACCTTGAGTTAACATGGTTCTTCATCAAGTTTTGGAACAATCCGCAACATATAAGAAACCCACGGGGATGAAGGAAGGAACTACGAGACGGAAGAAGGAAGCCACCGAAGATTAGAGAAATCCATGGATAAAGGAGGAAAGCAACACATAAACGAGAAGAATCCATGGTACACGAGGATAAAGCCACATAACATAGGACAAAGTTGCGGATCAAAGACAAATAGAATTAGAACAAGACAAAAGTCGACGAGGCGTGACCAAAAGAAGTGTATTTTGATTATTTTGTAGGAAATATATTTATTGTACTTAATCAAATGTATATGGTGTGCCACATGAAGCAATAGATGTATACTCGTAGGATAAGATATGTATGTTCCTAGAAGAGAAATATATAAGATATAGAGAATAGAGAGAATATGTATGTGTGTATGAGACTAATGTAATCTATTTTGAGATATGAATAAAGAATGATGTTTGGAGAAAATATTGTTAATTGATTTTACATTATTTTTGCCCAAAAATTAGATTAGCTTACTTTTCCCTGGCACATCCTTAACAAAAGGGACAACTTATTAACCCTCACACTACATTTGAGGCTTAAGGTCAAAATTTGGTGTCTGAGCCTAGGTTCCTTTTGTTAGTTGGATGTTCAAAATAAAATCTCACCACTAGGGTATTAGAAACGAACACCGTGAAATTGAGGATTAGTGGGAAAACTAAATTAATATAATTACTTAGGCCATATAAGGTTGGATCAACTTTGATTATAAGAAAGATGAAGTTTTAAGTGGAGCAAGAGGCATATTTCTCAAACAAATTCCATTTTTAATTAAAGTTTTGCTGGAAGAAAAATGATTAATTAGAAGTGCAAAAAATTTCCTTTAGAGGATATGCACCGCATGATGACGTACGTGAAGGGGGTGTAGTATTGTTTTCTATACTCAATAGCCTATGCACACTGGAACTTCATCCAGATAGATTTGAATGCTCACCCGAAGCCTACCAAGTACCTCATTTGTAAAATATTGTTAAGATGTTAGCATGTATAATCATATCAACCATTAACAGATCAAGTAACTAGGTGCAAGCATAATATGAATCAAATCACAACCATAGAGCATAATGAATCAAACCAAAATTACTAAGATTAGATTAACCATACAACCACCATGATCAGATACATCAATTACCACAATCCATCCACAATACTCCATTAATAACTAGAAAGATTACATAGCGAGAGGTCGGATACATAATAGTAATGTCATGGAGTCATGCACGCAGTACATCAAGGAAGAATAAATCGATACAAATCGATCTCAAAAACGGTCCTTAAAACTATGTAGATCAACTAATATATATAGGGGTGGTGAATTTCCCTTCACTTCCCATGCATCTCAAAATAGCCATGCGCTACCAACTGAATGCTTTTACAAAGTGGCTAATAATAGATTAATCTATAATTAAAATCTATCTTAATCTTATTATTAGCATAAACTATGCATGACCTTTGATCTTCCACTTTTATCCCAAAATAGCTCTTGCTTTGCCATGAAGTCTTCTACTTTAATCCATTGGGTGATCCACACTCTAATCTAATTTTCCTATTTTTATCATGTGCCATGCAAAATCGGCTAAGTCCCAAAATTATCTTCCTAGGTGTGTTCCTCATAACTAACACTTGTGAACATCTACACACCCCATTTGTGCACCCTCTAATGCTTAGGAAATTTCTCCATACCAACATTACCCCACACTAATGATATTTATGCCCTAAAAATAGAGTTTCTCAACTTATCCCTCCAAAGGATTAGAAGAATAAAGAATGAACTAAGAAATAATGAAAGAATGAAAGAAATGGAAGAATAACCAAAGCATGCTCACTCATCTATAAGAATAAGCTCGAGGTCGTACTTATTGATATCATCTTATAACTCATTCCATTTTCCCAACCCTTTCTTGGCTTTACCAGGAACATCACTAAGAACTTTATCCATCTCCTCCAAGGTCATGTCCTCCCCCTTGTGCTACAACTCCCTTATTACTCTAGCTAGCCCTGAAATCATACCATCCATAAAATCCATTTTTGTGAAACTATCATCCCCAACTCCTTTATCCTCTCTTTATGGGCATCCTTGGTTTCTTTAAGCGCATTGCACTTCTTTGCTCTGCAATTAATCTTTCCTCCCGGCCTAGGGTCTCATCCTTCTTTCTTTGCTGCAAGGACGTCATTTTATTCTTACAATGTCCTTGTCTTAATTATATTCTCTAGATATTTTTAAATCTTCAACGCCCATTCTCCTTTCTTCAAATCATCTTTTATTGTCTAGAGGATGGCATTATACTCTGTGATCCGACGCGCTATGGTTTTCTTCATCCTTTCCTTCTTAGTTGCAACATCTTCCTACGTAGATGAATTCTCCTTAAGAAAAAGGTGTACACAATCCTGTAGAAAGTGCACGGATGAGGGTAGGTATGATTGGTCTACTCATCAAATTCTAGATGTGCTTCTAAAATTTCTTCCCCAAGTTCTGCTATAAAGTCCAGAATTTGTTGTTTCCACTTTTTATCCTTCTTGCGTGCCTCGGTAAGTTGCTTAATTTTTTCCTTCATATTCTTGTTATCCTCGAGTAATGACATGGGCATGACTGATTTATTCAAGTTTCTAAGAGCTACTTCTACCGCCATCTTAGTTAAGGCATTACTTGCATGTTCATCAATGAATTTGGTCATCTTCACGGTTATGTGCGCAGATTTGGACTCCTTCATTTTCCTTCGCGCATGTTTCTTCCTTCACATAAAATTTTGACTTGTCCATGTGTGTCTACATGCTCCAAGATAAATGCTTCCTTGTGCACATATTTTCCACTGTGGATCCATCAATTCCCATCCATACAACTTTGCAGGGTCAAGTGTGCTCTAAAATCTAGCGTGAATGATCTTTGAAGGGTCATTTACATACCCCAATTCAAGAATCTTATACATCTCTTCTTCCTTATTCCTTATAGACCACCTTCCCTTAGGAATATGTACCTCTGTATCATGAACTATGCCTTCACCTATCATGCCCTCATGCTACCCAGTAGGCTCACATGATGGTTCACCTATATTCTTTTCTTTCTCCTCTTCTTCACATGTGGGGCCTTTTTCTTCCTCACACTCACTAAGTGCCTCTCGTATCATGCCAATTTTCCTCCCGTCTAGGCTCCTCTTCTCCTTCTACATCAAAAATTGGTGTATCCTCGTATAATGCGTGCATCCTCATCGAAAGAAAGTTATTATTCACTTTCTCTTTATCATCTATTATGGGCTTGGTTTTGATTAACAAAAATAAATTCCTAAACCTAAGGGGAGATTTAGGGTTCTAGTGTTAATCTAAATAGGAGGACTAAAATGTTGTAAATGAACAAAAGTAGTATGAAATGAATGTAGAAAAAATATTCTAAGTGAAATCAAAACCATAATATGCAAGAGGGGAGTAGGGAAATGACTTAGCTAATTAAGGTGGATTGTCGTAGGTTGTCGCAGATCTGAAACTGGAGCTCAAATATGTAGATGATCACTCAGGGACCCTGCGAAGGGTAGATATAGACTATCTGAAGTGACACAAGAACCTAGGAGTGTACCGGGCACCTCGGGGTGCCATGGTCTAGATTCTCAGGTGCTGCTGTGAACTCGTAGGGAATCAAGAACTATGTTTGGTAGTGTCACAACTAGGTCTGAAACCCTGCCTATTTGTCACACTAGATTTGTTTGAAGAACTGGATGACACCCTATACATGAAGAAGAATAAGGGGTCAGACTAACCTCATCTACCAAACCAATGGAATTATCATTGAGCATTACACTACATTATAGACCCTGATGTAGTTATAGTGAGTGTGTGTATGTCGTGCCCTAGGTGCTCTTATGCTAGTTTCACTTTGTGAAATAATGAGCTATAGTAGTTATAGAAGATGTAGATAGTAGAATAGAATATATATAATCCCTCCTCTAAGAATGTGTGTGATGTAAACTTCTTAGATTGAATGTATGGTGCTATGTGGATGCAAGATGGTGCAATGGATGTAGCCCTAGATGGAGTGATAGTAGTGATAGGATGCAATGACCTAGGACCCTCATTATGGTCTTATAAGATTTATATTTATAGGGCTCTCAAGTTTAATTTCACAATTAATCCCGACAATGTTGACTAGGAAAAGATAAAGGAGACCAATATCTAGAAGTGACCTAAAAAGGAAATGAAAGAGGTTAAACATAGAGAGGGGCACCTAGGGTGGGACCAGGGTGCCCCAGTATAGGGTAGGGCGCCCGGAATCGGTGCTAGAATCTTAGGGAAGTTGCAAAATGGGTGGATAAGTAATAGTAAATACGCGGGAAAGACCAAGTAAAACATAAAACAAAGATGGAAAAAGGGGTGATTAATTAGTACTTTGTACACTTGAGAACCTTCTAAATAGTAGTATAAGACCGAGCTAAATATGTCTAAAATACATGATTTTATGTCTACATTTTTCCCCCACTTTATGTTGGTGAGCGAACAAATCGATAACATAAAGTAGATAAAGAAGCATACTTGATGTCCACAGAAGAGTGTAGAAGAAAACACGCTGATAGATGAAAATCATGGAACAAAAAGATAAAATGTGGAGGAGTGTGGATTCTAAAGATGAAAAATGTGAAAAGGTGAAGAGAGTGAACCTAGGGAAAAATGCGTGTGTGGCTGTATGTGCGTAACATGTGTAAAGGAAAGTGCATAGCGGTGTGTTGTCATTGTTTTGTTGTTATTGTTTTTCCCCAATTTGACTTCTTGTTTCTCATATGATGGACCTGCAAGGAGAAAACGATCAAGTAGTCAAATATGTATGTGAAAAAGTGCTATGTAAAGTATAAAAATATAAAGCACTTTAAAATAGAAATTGTAAATGGAAAAATGGAACATGTACACGTGAACTATGTCGAGAAAAAGTGTGTATAAGGATATATTGTGATGTTGCGAGTTTTTCAGTGATCTCACGCCACCCTAGTTGAAGAAGTGTAGGGAGGAAATGCTCGGTGTCCTCCAACTCTAATCGCTTTTGCTGTAATTTGTTGAAGAGATCTCTGTACTGTGCTAGTTTTTTGGGAGATCCTACGACACTAGACAAAGAAGTGTAGAGAGGCCACCCACTGCAACCCCGAGCTCGTGACCGCTTTGTAGAATTGCCAAAGGATGCCATGTCCTATTAAGGCCATTAATGGATTGTGTATGGAGTTCATAGACTGGTTTGAACTCACTCACTATGTGTGAACTGGTGTAGATATGTTGTGTTAGTATAAACCCTCAATGATTCCCTCCCTCTTTAGGGGCACATGCGATGACTCTCGAAGGAGAATACGGCCCCAAAAGAGGACCAACCGCACTATGACCTTGTAACCAACTCAACCTTGCAGGGGGAAAGGGAAAGCACTTGGTAGATACCAAGGTGCACACAAAAGGGGATGGAAAAGAATACAAGTGTTAGTCAAACACATGCATGCAAATAAATGTAAAAGATGTAAACAACGTAAAAACTACTAAGCAAAGTAGTGTAAACACACAAGAAAATAAGTAGACTGCACAAAGTGGGCTTCAAACATGGGACATCACTCACGATGTCACAAGACACGCAAAGGTCATCATGGATGAAAACAATAGAAAAGTGTGCACACAAACAAAGTATGAATCCCGCATATAATAGAAAGAAAAATAGTAATACAAATAGTCATGGGAACATGTAGTCCCGTAAAACAAGTCTTTACATGGAACACCCGCTAACATGTTAGAGTGAAAAAAATATGTCAAAGCATGTATAAGCAAGTAGTATAAGATTATAAATACAAAATGAAACAATAACACCTGGATGAGATGAATGTGGATGCCCCAAATGACCAATATAGTAAGGGTAAAAGAAGAGCATCCATGCGTGTAAATGTCATGTATCTGTGATCACACTAAGTAAAGGCATGAATGAACATTTGTGTATGATAATGACATATAGGAAAGAAAGCTAACATGTAATAAAATGAGCATGCAAAACAAGAGTAAAAAAAGTAAATACTACCAAGACAATGCAGTATGTTGTGGATGGATGGAATGGAATGCAAAATTAAATGATAGGAGCAACATGCCCCCTGAGTGTATAGAAGTGTATGTAGTGAGGTTTTATTTTGTATACCCCCTCAATAGTCAAGAATGAAATGTAAATGAGAGTGCGTCATCGGGAAATGGTCTAGTAGTGTTGGTTGTGTCTAGCGTGTTGTGATGAGTGTGTATGTGTAGTGGTGATGAAATGTGACATGGGGAGAAGATGTGTGTGAACCCTATAGCTGAAGCGTATATCATGACTTTATTGATCGGAAGAGTGATGATTTATCCCTAAGCGTATATCACTATAGAAGAAGTGTGTGGGAATGAGATATGTGGGAAGAGGTGCGTGGACCCTATAGCCTAAGCATATACCACGACTTGTTTGAATAGGTGGGTGATGATTTATCCCTAAGCGTATATCACTAGAAGATGAATGGATGGGAATACGACATATGAAAAAGATGTGCGTGGACCCTATAGCCTAAACATATACCAAAACTTGGTTGAATAGAGGAGTGATGATTTATCCCTAAGCGTATATCACTACATGATGGTGGAAGAAGGTGATGATTTAGCCTATAATGTATGTCACTACGAGATGGGTGATGAGGGCATGCGACGCGGATATGAGTAGGTGATGAATAGTGGTAGGTGGTGATTTTAGCACTAAGCATAGAATACTATGTGATTAATAAGGTGAGGGTGGTGATTTAGCCTAAAGCATATACCACTAATGGATGAATAGGAGAGGTGATGATGTAGTAGAATGACTTAGAAGAGGATGATAGAATAGGTGATGATCATATGTAAAAAGATAATGGATAATGGATGAAGGGAGTGGTTATTTAACCTAAGGTGTATACCATTATGTGATGATGGGTGTGGTGACGATATAGCCTAGAACATTGGTCACTAGTCCGATGGATGTGGTATGATGACATGTCACATGTAGGTAAGGTCCATTTGATTGGTAAACCCTCGGCAATCGAGTATGGACCAAGGAACTAGAGTGTGTCATAGGGTGGTGAGTGCAGCACGTAGAAACAATGTAGTGTAGATGACTAAGGTAGGTGAATGTGTGGTGTAGGAAATGGAATGTGCATTGACAAGAGATGAAACTAGACCCAAGTATAAGGAAATCTAGTGTAGGGTGTAGGATAGGTAGGGTGTATGAATGCAATGTGGGTAGGGAAGGTGTAATGTAATAAGTTTGTAGATAGGAATAGAATGCGTAATGATGATAGATAAAACTAGACCCAAGTATAAGGAAATCTAGTGTAGTATGTAGAATGTAGAAGACTAGACTCATAGATGATGATGACTAGTGTAGCGGGGATGAGATAGATGAGGTAGAAATGACGAGTATATGAGGTATATATAGGATGATGTATGATGTCTATGTATAGGTACGGTAGTGCGGTGTGTGGGGGGTTTAATGTAATAATTATCCCTCAACAAAGATAGTGTGAATTGAAGTACTAGGGTGTGTCATAGGGCAACGAGTGTGATATGATGTATGAGGTAGGATATCTAGGGAAAGGATGAAGATGTAGAGAAAATATGAAATTTAAGGTTATGAAAGTGTGAGAGGATAGAGAGGAGGGTAGGATATAATGTGTGATGCCCCCAATTGTGTCGAAAGGAGAAATAACTCGATAAAGTTGAAAGAGGAAGGTCCTATGACTGAAGCATGAGGTGATGCCAATAGAGGGCCACGATCTACCAGTAGGGATATGGTAGAGAGGGTCGGTGCCAGAAGTGAGATTGATATACACGCAAAGGATGGTGAAGCAAAGAAGACTATGGTATGATAATTGGAGGGGGGGCCGGGAAGACGATGCTATAGACTAGTGGTGAGAGAGTCTCGGGGAGGCTAATTTTGACTCACACAAACCGGGTGATCCCAAGGGGTTGTACGTAGGATAGGAGGAGGTGGGGTGCTAAATTAGAGGATGCCTAATCATTAGACATCTCTGATAACATGGGTGAGTGTGTGGAAAGAATCTATATGATTTCCCAAAAGGCGGTGATGATGACAAATGGTCGGTCACGAATGTGGGTTAATTGCAAGTGAGGAGAAGAGCGAGTAGGTGGCAAATGTAAGAAATTGGTGGTGAAGAAGGTGACCCAGAATGTGTTGCGGTGTAACATTAGAGGGAAGGATAATGGGTGAAGGTAATGGTGTAATTGGTGGATCAGGGAGGGGACCAGTAGGGGAGGTGGGTGGGGTAGGAGTTGTAGGAGTAGGAGCATGTTGAAGTTGCATAATCATAGCATGAAGGGATGCAATTGTGGCTTCCATGGACTGACATTAAACTTGTAGCATGTGTATATCCTCCCATAAGGGTGCATTAGGAGAAGGAATGCGTGAGTGAAAGTCAACAACTATGTCTTAGAGGAGGAAGAGCGGATGGTAGGAGAAGGTGAATGGGTGTCAAGACAGGAGGGTAAAGGTGAGGGAAGGTCTTCTAGAGAATCAGAAACATAGGTATCAAAATTGTACTAGACAACATGGGAGACTTGATAAGTAAGGGTATGTGGTTGGTCATCCAAATAACCATGAATGTGCAAAATATGCATCACCATGACATATTGTTCATCGGTGAAGGGAGGCAATGGGCATCCTAAGGTGTACCAAATAGTGTAGTTAGGTGAATGGCACAGAAAGGAGCTGCTACAAATGTGGAAATCACCAAATGGCATGGGAAAAGTGAGATCAATGTGGTTAGGATCAAGTGCCCCTTCGATATAATCTAGCCAAGATTGTCCAAGAGTGAGTGGGGCAAGTAATAGGAGTACGTGCAAGGTGAACTACAAGATGGAAAACACGTGGGCCATATGTAGCAGTAAGGATGACAGAACCATGATATAGATGTGGATCACATAAAGGAGAATGGAGATCATTAGAGTCAAAACCTAGGCAAAGGAGACCCTTGTGGGAACATACAATAGCAGTGCAAGATGTGTCAAGTGGTATGTGTTCCCAATAAGAATTATTAATGAAGAGGGTGCAAGTGAATGAAAGATGCGTGGAGGAAGGTGATAGTGGTGGAGAGGTTGAAATGATATCTAGAGAGGGTAAAGGGCCTTGGTATGGTATAATAGTAGTGGTAGGATCAAATGGTGGGAAGAGACGGTCTAGCATGCGAATAGTAGCAAAAAAATGGCATCTCATAAAGAAAGGGTGACATGGGAGGAATATGGAAAGCAACCAAATAGTGCGGGGTGGGTTTAGTGGATGGTGTCAAAGTAACAACAGAAGTGGAAGGGACTAACTCAACCATGCAAATAATAGGGACTAAGGTAGGTGGAGTTGGTAAGGGAGGAGACTCAATGGTGGGTGGAAAAGGAGGTGTAGGGTTAGAGTCAGTTATGCCCAAGGTGGGGGAGAGAGCGATAGGATCAAGAGGAAGAGCTTGAACTTTGGAAATGAGTTGGGATAAGGTAGCAGGATTAATAGTGCATAAGTAAGAGGTAACAACATTTGCAATAGCCCAAGGATCCATCCCAAAAGATGGAAGGTCAATAAATGAAGGACAAGGGTTAAAACTAGAAGAAACAATGGGGGTATTGGTGAAAGTGTGGCCACAACTATCAAATTGCAAAGTAACTAGAGACTTAGGAGAAGAGGGATTTCTAGAATGCTTACCCATGGTGGAAAGTGTGGATTTGAAACCCTAAAATGGGAAAGAAGAGAGATAGAGAGAAATATCGGGTTCACCAAAATGATTAACAAAAATAAATTCCTAAACCTAAGGGGAGATTTAGGGTTCTAGTGTTAATCTAAATAGAAGGACTAAAACACTCGTAAATGAACTAAAATAGTATCAAATGATGTAGACAAACTATTCTAAGTGAATAAAAACCCTAATATGTAAGAGGGGAGTAAGAAAATGACTTAGCTGACTAAGGTGGACTATCACAGGTTGTTGCAGATCTGGAATTGGGGCTCGACTATGCAGACGATCACTCAGGGACCCTATGAAGGGTAGATTTGGACCATATGAAGTGACATAGGCACATGGGAGTGTATTGGGGCACCCCTGGTTTGGATTATGGGCACTATGAACTATGTACGGACTCAAGAACTATGTTTGGAATTATTACGGACTAGGTCTCAAACCCTACTATCCTGTCTGTCATTGGTTTTTTTGGATGAACTGGATGATACCTTGCACATGAAGAAGAAGGGGTCAAAATGACCTCAATTGCCAAACCGGTGGAATTATCACTGAGCACTACACTACATTATAGACCCTGATGTAGTTCTGGTGAGTGTGTGTATGCCGTGCCCTAGGTTCTCTCATGTTAGTTGCACTTTGTGAAATAGCGAGCTATGATAGCTATAAAAGATGTAGATAGTAGAATAGAATGTATATAATCCCTCCTCTAAGAATGTGTGTGATGCAAACTTCCTATCTTGAATGTATGGTGCTATGTGGATGCAAGATGGTGCAATAGATGCAACCCTAGATGGAGTGATAGTAGTGATAGGATGCAATGACCTAGGACCCTCATTATGGTCTTATAAGCTTTATATTTATAGGGCTCTCAAGTTTAATTTCACAATTAATCTTGACAATGCTGATTGAGGAAAAGATAAAGGAGACCAACAACTAGAAGTGACCCAAAAAGGAGTGAAATAGGTTAAACATAGAGAGGGCACCCAAGGTGGGACCAGGGTGCCTGTGTGCCAATACAGAGGGTAGGGCACCCGAATTAGTGCTAGAATCTTGAGGAAGCTGCGAAATGGGTGGATAGGTAATAGTAAATACATTGGAAAGATGAAATAAAACATAAAACAAATATAGAAAAAGGGGGATTAATTGGTACTTTGTACACTTGAGAACCTTCTAAATAGTAGTATAAGATAGGGCTAATTATTTTCTAAAATGCATGATTTTATGTCTACAGATTTTACAAGAGATGTCCTCGAAATCTCCTCGATGGATGATAGGGTCCTACACTAGTGCCCTTTATCATTGTTATTCTCAAGACTCTTCTGAATCCTTGGTCTTCTACATCACCTCATCCTTCCATATCTTCTCAACACCAGTCTCTTCTCTCACTTCTTCTTCTACCTTTGGGAGGAGCTCTTTCATTGCCTCTTTTGGGCTGCATTTTTTCCTTCATACACCATGATATAATCTACCACTATCCTCCTCCTCCTCCTCCTCTTCTTGTAGTTCTTCCTCATTTGTATGAGGGGAGAGGGTTCATCATCCTATAAAGTTCCAATTGTATGCTTCCCCTTGGGAAACTCAGGGACCTTAAATTCATTCTCAATATACTTTCCATTGACCAATTTTGGCTTAAGGTAAATGTATACCTTAACCGTACTAAGATTCCCAACCACCAAACTCATGGAATTGATATTAATTTCATCAAATATCAAATTTCCAATATACGTAGACTTGGATAAACCTATTTCTTCCGAGAGAGTGTGATATTCACATTCCACCTTGTTTACATCAAATCTTAATCTACGCGTATTAAAAAATATGTTCACGAAGCTTGAAACTACCACATGGTGAAAGGATAAGGGATATTGCACCAAAGGTTCCACTTACCATCCTTCATACCAAATTTACTAATGCAGTAATGTTAGAAAACTACAAATTGTGCATGCTTCTCCGACACGACAGGTAGGTCCTTTTGTATTCTCCATTCATGCTAGAAGGCCTCACTGATGTGCTTTTACCAAAGCTATAACCTTTGTTTATAATGACCACTCATAGTTCCCTCACACATATACTTATAAAATATTTCTGTAAGTGACTTATTTTCATTAAGGAACTACCATATCTTTTCCTTTGGCCCACCGGCACCCCAATATCCACAAACATAATAGATAACAGAATAACACCAAAACTTATCTTGTCTCCTTGGTGTGCTTCTTCAATTATGGTTTTTTCTATGAATGCAAACAAGTTATATACAACTCCCTTATAAATTTTCTTGGTGATATGGAGCCAATTCTTATTTACTTGGCTCTAACGCTCTTGGTTATTAAACTTGGTGAGGAGGTGTGTAGTAATCTTGATCACAAGATGATCTTCCAACTTCTTAATGTCCATAGCACACCCTCCTTTTGCATATGCCAACTCAATAGAAGTTTCTTCTACACCCTCATCATCATTAAGGTCACTGCCAATTTCAGTGCCAAACTCCTCAATCCTAGTCGATTTTCTGATCAAGGGTGCGGTGAGGCACACCCACCTTCGTGCAACATAGAAGAAATCCTCACGAACTCTGGACATTAACCATTGGTATAGTTTTTCTGGCTTTCCAAAGTATGAAAACTCATATACTTGCATAGCTCAAAATTTCTCCAACATCTCCTACCCCACATCGTCATAAATGGGCTTATTGTCCTCTATTCGCAAATCTGTCTTCGTTACCAGTGCCTTTTCCATTTCATCTTTGTTTGTCTTGGTGTGGTGATTGTATTCAATCACTTTGCTTCTTTTGATATGTGATTCCAAATCTCACCCCATAATTAGGGTTAATTTTAAGATCCCCCTCCCAAAAATTAGTTTAGAATAGGTGGTGAATCTCCAAAATCGATTTTCGAATCAATGACAAATTTCTAAAAAACTATTTTGTGGAAAAGGTGATTTGGTACGTTGTAGTTTTCTTGGATTTCATATAGTTGGATGGCCTTATCTCCCCTATTAGATGGATAGGGTTGGAAGAATGTCCATATTAGAATAGGTTGGATGGCTGTCTCTTCTGCATTATACAAACTATGTTAGATGACCATCTCTCCCTGTTAGACAAATAGGTTTGGACGGTCATCTCTTACGCATTGTTTAGACTATCTTAGACAACCATATCTTCTGCATTGTATGGAATGTGTTGGAGTGCCATCTCTCCTTGTTATATGGATAGAGTTGGATGGCCATCTCTTCTTCATTATACTGACTGTGTATGATGACCATATCTCCTTTGTTAGACAGATAGGGTTAGGCAGACTGTCTCTTCTACATTGTCACGGATTATGTTCGACAACTATCTCTTCTATATTATATGGAATTTTTTGGATGACCATCTCTCCCCTATTATACGAGAGAGGGTTGGATGGTCATCTCTTATGTATTGTATAGACTATGTTTGAAGACCATCTCTCCCCTTTTAGATGGATAGGGTTGGATGAATTTCTCTTCGACACTAGATGGTTATATATCATTCTTAGATGGTACTAGGTTGGAAAATCACCTTCGCATCTATTTCTCCCATGTACACACATGCCTCTTTCATGGCCATCGAGAGGTGTAGGATGGTAGGCTTGGAAAACCATCTATGTATCAAAAAATGAATAAATACATACAAAATACCTCAAAGCTATGTATTATAGCTCGATGAATATTTACACATTTTGATTATAAATGTTGGTGAAATACATGCGTACGTCATTTTTACATATAAATAGTAGGTGAAATGACCCATACAAATGAATTTTTGGCCAAAACTACTGAAAATTCACCATTTCTAATTTCTAAAATCTAATATTTAAGAGTTTACAAAAATTCACCACTAAAATTTTACACGCCCATAATTATTCCTTCAAAGTACTACATCTCCAAAAATCCACTTTCACGTGCATTCTCAATCTCCACTTACACTTCATTCTTCTTCTTTCCTCGAGTAGGCACTCCGTGCTCTCTTAGGTGCCATGGTGATTTTACAATACTTCCTTACTTTTGTTCAAGCTCTATAACTCCAAAATCTATGTGCCTTAGCATTCTCTAGTTATAATTCTATTTTCTTCAAACCATATCTTTGTGAACCTTTCTTCTACATGCCTTCTACTAGCTCAAACACCCTTCCAATGGAGCTCTATTATGGCCATGTCTAAATCTAAAATGGTTTGCTGGTTTATACGATTGTTCTCACACTTCATACTTATTTGCTCTTCAAATCGCACTTTTCAACTCAAAAAATGTATGCAAGGTAGAAATGAACTAAAAATAAAATATTTTATAAAGTTTGTAAATTTTTCCACATTAATTACTCCTCACCTACCACCGTACTCAACATTAATAATGCTTTCTTACTTTTTCCATGCTTTTCATTGATTCTTTCACACCCCAGTCGTAACCTTCGCGCGCCTATTACTTCTCAACCACAAACCTCCTTATGCATGCCTCCATGCACCAAAGTACATCAACCTCTATGCCTCATCCTAAGTAGTTTCCCATGTTGTTGCCTACCTCATGTTACACTGTACGATCATCCTTTTATGTGTGGTATTTAATTTGAGAAAATTCCTTAAAAACACATTCAATCCAAGCACCTGTAACATATTTCTTTTATGCACACAACCCTTCTAGAGGAGGTTCATATTCCAATATGTATACCACTTGTATCTTCTCCACCCCACACTAAAAGTATGTGTGGTCCTCTACACATGAAATCAAAAGATAATAATCATCTTCTTACGTGTAAGCATGCTTATTACAACAAAACACAAAACTAAATTGAAAAACATAACAATGATTAAAGAAAAAACATGAAAAGGGAAATATAATCTAAGTGGCAATACTGCCTTATTACAAACACAAATAAGTCTTATTTATAGTAGGGATTCAGCCTATTCCCATTGAATTATCCAGAAATAAATTGTCATCTAGCGCCTAAATTGACAAGCGCCCGAATCAAGTATCTTTTTTACTAAAAATGGTCCCACCCAATGCACTTTTAATTTCCCTGGGTGGCGTGAAAACTTTAAATCATATAGAAGAACCATCTTCCCGAACTCAAACATATTATTCTGATATGCCTATCATGTCATGCTTTATGTATTTCCTTTTATGTCTTCTTGCTCCAATGAGCAATAACACGCCTCTCATCTAACTGCATCAGTTTGTCTATGTGCTCCTCCATAACTTGTTCATCAACTAGTCCTCCTGTGCATGTAATATGTAGGGATGACAACATGAATTCAATAGGAAAAATAGCCTATGTGCCAAACACCAACTGAAATGGTGTGGCCTTATTCAACATCTTGTAGGTGGTCCTATATGCCCAAAGTACAACAAATACTTTATCATCCTAGTCTTTCCTTCCAACATCACAAATTTTTGTCAGTGTTTGTCCCAGAATCTTGTTGAAAGCTTTAAAAATTCAATTTTCCTTTAGGTGATAGGGTGTTGTCTTATGGTGTGCCACCATAAACTCTGCCAATCAAATATTGATGGTCTCATTTAAGAAATGAGTGCCCTTATCACTTGTTATAATTGAAGGACATCCATACCTACTAATAATGTTTTACCATAAAACTATTGATGTTGTAGCTATTGTCTAATCCTTTGTAGGTGTTGCTTCTTCCCACCTTGTCAGATAATCTATACAAGTTATAATGTAGCGTGCGCCATTCCTATGTGTGAGTGGGGAAATAGGACCTACAAAGTTAATCACCCATTTCTCAAAAGGTTTAACACTTGTAATAGGCCTCAAAGGCATCTCATCTCTAGTTCTAAGCTTCCCAAGGTGCGAAAATGGTCACATGCCTTAACATATTCTTTAGTATCCTTGTACAAATTTTCCCACCAAAGGTTAGCCATTAGAATCTTGCGCATGGTGGCATCCCCTACATAATGACCTCTTGTAATTCCACCATGAGCTTCTTCCATAATATCCTCATGCTCATTCTCTAGAAAACACCAAAGGTGTAAAACTTCATCACGACCTATCTTTTATAAATATCCATCTATCAACTAGTAAGGTGTCGTGCATATTGGAAGTTGCTTCTTCTCTATTACCTCCATTCTCTCGGGATCCTGTCTAGTGCGCAAGAATAATAAAATGTCCTCTAGTTCTATGGGTGCACAATTCAATCTAAATAGTTGTGCATATGACATTGTATCCTCAATGCTCTACACGTCCTCACCAAAATTAATACTTGAAAAATGGTTAGGTCCTGAGTTAATTTTTCCTAGTTTTCAATCACTATAAACTGAAACTACTAAAATAGTAGTATCCACCTACAAAATCTCCCTTAAAACAGGCTTGTTGATAAAATAATTAAAGTGCCATATGATTTTTAAAGAAGATAAATGGTGTTTTTAATAAGTATTGTTGGAACTTGTACAATGTGTAAATCATGGAAAAAGCCTCGCACTCAGTAGTATAATTTTGCTCGGTGGGGTGAAATTCCTCCTTGCAAAAAAATAGGGTGCTCTACAATTCCTTCACTTGGTTACACCAACACTGTGCCAATCGCCATCCTGAAGCATTAACATGTACACGAAATGGTCAAAGGAAAGTACAAAAAAATTGTAGTGCTCAACCTTTCCTTCAATGTTCCATTTCCTCTCGCCGCACTTCATACCAATAGAATTTTCCTTTAGCCTTCAAAGTTCTTCCAAGGAGCGACAATCTTTGCATAGCCTTTAATGAATTTCTTGTAATACCTGTATGTCCCGTAAATCCATGTACTTCACTCGATTATTAGGTATTGGTTGTGGAGACCATTCAAACCAAATGTCTTATTTATATTTTTAATGTATTAATTCTTTTGTTGCATATTCCCTAAGCATACATTGGTATAATATTAGTGTAATCACTGCATAACCATTTGTTTAGTTCCTCTTGTTTGGAAACTAAATGGTTACATTTGGTTAGAAGAAAACTATGTGGGAATTTATATATACATGTCAATGGTTATGCTGGAAATGAGTGAGAGTGAGAGAGAGGAAATAAAAATCATAGCAATGTATTGCAGCATTGAAAAATGTGAGATTAAAGTGGCGTGAGAAGAAGAAAGAAGTGCTAGGAAAGAGAAGAGGGAGGGTAGTTTTGCTACAAATCTGAAACTCGTAGATTTATGCATTGTGTTTGCATGTTGCAGCATGTTTATTGTATTTTATTTTCTGTTGGATTAATAATAAAAGGACTCTTTGTTGTTGGTGAACGTAGCCTAGGAAAGGGTGAGCCACGCTAAATCCGTGTCACTATTTTTTTGTTTGTGTAATTTAAGATTTCCTTTATTTTGTAATTAATATCTATATACTAAATTTGTCTCTTCATTCCCATTGGTAATGAAATGAGAAAGAGTGAGAGAGAAAAAAAATTAGAGCAGCGTATAGCATCGTTGAAAAATGTGAGATTAAAGTGGCATGAGAAGAAGGAAAAAACACCAAAAGAGAGAGGGAGGGTATTTTTACTGCGAATCTCAAACTACAAAATTATGCATTGTGTTTGTATGTTACATCATGTTTATTGTATTTTATTTACTGCTAGATTAATAATAAAAAGGACTTTTTTTGTTGGTGGACGTAGCCTAGGAAAGGGTGAACCACGTTAAATCTGTGTCGTTGTTTTTGTTTGTGTAATTTCATATTTCCTTTATTCTATAATTAATATCTAGCATATTAAATTTTTCTCTTCATTCCTACTAGTAATTCCTAACAACTGGTATCAAAACATTGATTTTTTTATTAGCAAGAAAGTCTCATAGTTGAGTGGGAGAAATGTCAGAAGAGGGAAAATTAAAGGTTGATAAATTCAATGGCAAACATTATCAACCGGGGAAGAAGAAGATGAAAGATTATTTATATCAAAAGGTTTTGTGGTAACCATTGCGGGGGAAAGCAAATAAACCGTCAATAATGACAAATGAGGAATGGAAAATTTTAGATAGAAAGTCACTAGGAAGTATTTGGTTGTGCCTAGCATAATCAGTGGCATTTAATATTTTGAAAGCAAAGACACCAGATGAATTGATGTAGTCATTAGAAAAATTGTATGAAAAACCCTCTGCTTCAAATAAGGTATTCTTGATGAAGTGTTTATTTAATATGAAATTGGTAGAAAGTGGTTCTATTACGAACATTTAAATGATTTTAAAATGGTTAATGTACAACGGAAAAGTGACAAGCAAGCTTGGGAATCTACAAGTAACTCTTCCTCGCACCCGACCTCCTGAGGTCGTGTCGAGACAAATGGGGGGATGGAATATGTGTGGGATGTAGACAAACTAGTTAGGAAATCTAATGTCTTTGACACGCACTAGTGGAAATTGTGAATCTAAGGCAAAGAAGGCCCTCCTAACCTGAACTGGTGTGATAGATCGATTAGTAAGGATGACTGCTCGAAGGCTCCAATCAATATCGAGCTCGCATGATTCGGTCTATAGGGTTGTGGAATACGTGGAAAATGTCCTGGGATAGTTTCGTATATATCCCCGATAAGGTCATAGGATGGATGATAAATATAATTGACTTTATGGGCGATTGTTTGGCCTAGTCCAACTCCTTAGCTTTGTTAGGTGTTATGTATAAGAAGGATAATTTTTGATGATGATAGGTGGAAGTGCAAAGAAATATGAATACTAGTGTACATAGGCCAACATCTATGTTTAATTCACCTATGGGCTCGTTGGGTGTGGGGACTTGTGAGTCACAACCATACATTCATGCTTGTTGCATGGTCCCGCTTTATGGTCATGTGTGAAATCAATCCCTAACCCTTAGTATCCAATAGTCATATGCCTTTTCAAATTCCTCGTATTCGAATTAATAATTGTGCGATCTTCTTAGAATATCTTACGGTGTTTGTGCAACTTTGAATTCTCAAGTGGTATCTATATCTAGGAGAATGTCTCTGCATCTGGCAGTGGGTAGTCCGTAGTAGTTTGGTTGATTTGACCAAAATGTATGTGCTTGGTCGTCTTCTATGTTTAACCCGTGCAGTTGGAAACTGATTTGTTGTAAGTTTACCATTATTTGGAAGACTTGGATCCTGAGATTGTGATCTATATCCGTTATGGCTATGGCGAGATTGTGTTGGGGCATGATTGGCTCGAATACGTATTCCCTGGGCTTTCTAGGTCCCGTGATTTTCATACGAAAGCAACAATATAAACTAAATGCAACAAAGCAAAATTAACTATATGAAATATATCTAGAACATATATAACTTCTATATTTTTGTGTTTTCCTGATGAAATTTTTGAACGAAATTGAAAGAGTAACCTTTTAATACATCTAGAATTTTAACAATTGACACTAATAATAGACTAAAACAAAAAAGTAACCGAGTGTGGCTATTTGTTTGTCAACTGTGAACCTATTCTAAATAATGAAACAATTGATCTAGTCTATTTGCAAGACTCTCGATCCTACCTCAGAAGTGAGAAA
Source organism: Taxus wallichiana var. yunnanensis (assembly GCA_018340775.1). Taxonomy (NCBI): domain Eukaryota; kingdom Viridiplantae; phylum Streptophyta; class Pinopsida; order Cupressales; family Taxaceae; genus Taxus; species Taxus wallichiana. The sequence goes on along the minus strand of CM031237.1, from coordinate 449,130,218 downwards.
TGAATCATAGTTTCTCAGAAACTATCAATCCCCACCTTCCACAGTAAAATTGACTGAAATAAAGTGATTAACTACTCTATTTGATATGTTTCTAATTAGAAATTTGAAAGCTAGAACCTGGATTCTACAAAACGGTGGCGAATCCGATGGTGTGTGTGGTTACGTCCCCTCAGTGTGATCTCCTCGTTCCTTTGTGCTCACTTGGATCTAGAAAAGCGTGTAATGCTAGCATCAACAGAAGTAGATATTGGGACAAAGGTAGCTTAGGATATAGACCAAATACAATGTGAGTTGGAGAGGGATAACGCAAGAGTACAGAGCTTGGCTTATGCAATTCCTAGTGGAATTTATTGCAATTCATGCAACATAAAATGTCCAGAACCTAAAACTATCCTGTTTGAAGAACAAAACATGCAACTTTAATGGCTTCCTATTGAAAACAAACTATTCTACTCCAATGGATTGGATAAAATATCAACAACATTTGCACAAGATGGATATGTGGCTTCCTAACAACAAAACAACACTAACTAGGCATGCAATGAAAGAAACTAAGAACTCTAAAACAAATGAAAGACTAATCTATTACAATGAGAAATTCAGAGGCAAATTTGAGGGGCCATTTGCTTGAGCACAAGCCATCTATTTATAGCATTTGCATTTACCCAAGGTAAAAACCAATTTAAACTCTTAAACTATAAACAATGGAAAAACACTATTCCAGGGAACCCGAATCATTAATGCAAGTCTATGGCGGTAAAAAAATCTGGTGAATCATTGATTTTTACGTGAGTCACGTTAAAAGAGAATTCTGGAAAACACGTAAAGGACCGCCGCCCTACTTAGGGTGGTGGTCATGAGACCGCCACCCAGGTAGGGTGGCGGTTTCATAACTGAAGAGAAAAAGGCCAAGAAAAGAGGGAAAAAGAGAAAAACAAAGCACACAGGGGGCTAAGCGGGGCATGCGGGATGTTAACGCACACTTGGAGAGCTTTTTGGATCCCGAACACCTTGCGAGGAGACTTGTATCATCATTGGGGCACGTGTTACGTTGTTCGGTGGTGCAGTACCCTTCAATTTTAGGTACGTACATATTGCCCCCTCGGAGAAGCATTTTAGTCATGAAAAGGCGTAAAACGGTGGGTCCGAGTATGGTGGTCTTGAAATAGGAAGTTAGAAATTATAACGATATGTCTATGTGTCTAAATGACGCCATCCAAAATTCCCGCTACCTGCAAAATGAAAAGAGGAATCAAGTGTAGATAGACAAGATAGATCGAAAAATAAATGCTAAAATAATTGGAAATGAGGACGTACCATTTGTGCGGGGTAAGAACTTACCTCCGTCGGTGCTCCAAACCTACGAAAAAAAGTATTTTAAAACAAGTCAGGTTGTTATATATATGAAAGTGGGCCCATTTTCCTATTCATTTGCGTGTGTTGATTTGATTGATTCTGAGCTCTGGGACCCACGGTGATGGTTTCTTATGAGAGTAGAGTCAAAACATTCGTGGCGAGATAGCGATCATGCCTCCGCATGTAGTTCATTGACTGCGAAGATCACGATTAGTTTTCCTCAATTTATTCTTTTCACCCCCTCAATTTTAAAATGCTAAATTCTTTGTCATGGGGGGGTATTTTTGAAAATGTTAGGTTTAGAAGGTCCATCTAGGGGGCACCTCTTGGCGAGCCTTGTTTTAGTAAAAATGGTCTTCTTTTGGCATTTTAAAGCATTTTTAGGTTTAAAAACCCGCGTGGGTTTTCGGGCCACGACCGCCGCCGTGCCCAAGGTGGTGGTTACATGACCGCCACCCTATTCAGGGTGGCAGTTACACGACCACTGCCATTAAGGCGGTAGTTACAAAACCGCCTCCCTGCTCAGGGTGGCGGTTTTGCACAGAATGCTAAAAGAACATCTGTTTGAGATTGTTTTTACATTTTTAGCATTTCTATGTGTTTTCATGATTTTTCTAGTATCACTCGGATGCTAACTTGCTCTGTTTTGTGTGTTTTTGGGTGTATGCAGGTGAGAGAGGAGTATATTCGGTGGAGCCAAGAGAGGGAGTGTGACTGGCTACCAGCAGCGATCTACATGCACTTTCTCAGGATGAGGAGGACAATCTTCAGAGGGCCGGGATACTATGTATCTCACGCGTTCCGCATGTTGCACCATCCAGTCACATTCTTTGTGACTTATTTTCCTATTGGGATGCTGATCGGAACACCTTTCGATTACTAGGGGTCCGCGGTGAGTGGACCATCACTTTGGAGGATGTTTATCGTATTCTGGGGGTCCCGATCATCGGGAGATGTCTTACCCTCAAGACAGTAGGTTCACGGGCTCAGATAGCACAGTGGGCCACTTATATGGGAGATGCAGTTATCTCCATAGGTTCGAAGAAGGGGGTCAGAGTTCAATCCATTCCTAGTTTTCCCATCCCCTTGCTTCATCAGGTTATTATGGGGATCCTTGCCTCGAGATTGATAGGGGATAAGGGAGGAGATACACTGTTGTTATATTCTTGGTCCCCCATTATTACACAAATAGAGAGACATGGCCGGATATATGCTTGGGGAGTAGATATAGTTGGGACTACCTACCAGGATTTATACGGGGTAGTCCGTTTACGGAGGGGAATCCTTGAGCCACCCGACCACAGGTCATGAGTTGGAGTCCATGAGCACTTCATTCCTTATGGTAGCGGTGTGGAGGTGACAGATCTCGAAGCTGTGAGGGTAGCTAGACAGAGAGATATGTCGGTGCTTAGAGCACCTCATCGCCGATTGCTTCTTTATCCATCGACGACATGGAGGCCACACCATATCAGATCATGACAGGCATATGGGGTGAGGAGGCTCTTACTTTGATCTCCTGCTCCACCACAGGGAAACTTATTGACAGAGTGGGGCGAGTGGAGATACACCCCTTTGGCCGAGTTCCTCAGTAGTTTGGCCTACCCTACATGGGCATGCTTCCCCCGGTAGTACCAGTATACAGGTCAGTTCGAGAGGCCAGAGGGGGTCCTAGAGGCCGGGGTTGGACAGTTGTTACTCCTGGTGTTCCTATTGCGGCCAGGAGGGTAGTACGTGCCCGAGGGAGAGTCGGTGCGCCTTAGGCACCCTTGCTTCATATTGCCGCGGGTCCTGCCCATAGTAGCGATGACCCCATTGACATAGAATCTCGAGTCCGAGGAGTTTACAGGGGAGACAGAGGAGGAGGCGGGAGGCGGTGATCCTGAGTGGCATGACACTCAGGATATCATGCAGGCAGAGAGGGCCGAGCAGAGTGTAGAGAGAGTTACTCTGGTTTCAAAGGAGCCACTCTCCCAGGGCCATGGTGGGGAGGACGAGTCCGTTGTAGGATGCTACGTTGCTCTAGCCACAAGAAGAGTACCTCAGTCAGTGGCGACATCTGTGGCAGGTGTGGACCCTAGAGATCCATCCTAGAGGCCTGGTGATCCGAGTAAGTTACCACCCTTCCTTTTAATGTTTGTTTTTAGTTAGGATTTCCTTAGTTGCTATCTCTCCTTTTGTTTACACTTGTGTTTTATCTCTTGTTTCATTTCTAATTTGTTTTCTCCTTTGTTTGCAGAGACCGCCGATGAGTGGCGGGACCTGATTCGTAGGGTATGCACCGATACCCTGATGATTCCCATGGAGAGGACCCACGCAGAGTTGTGCAGCAGGACGCCTGGGAGCCCTCAAAGCACTGGTAGACACATTGATGTCTTTTCCCTAGTCTAGCATGTGGCCAAGATGGAATCTAATCTCCGCACGGAGCTAGCGGGGTATAGGACAACCGAGCGCCTGATGAGGAGTCATTCTCTGGCGAGACTACGGCTGCCCCTCGGGATCCTGAGCCCTCCGTGCACTCAGAGCACCGGCGTAGCTGGAGTCCTAGGCGTGGGCGTGCACCTTTGGAGGGGTCTCATAGGGGTTGAGAAGCCACTTGGCTCTCCTATATTTTGTATGATATATTATTTTGTATATACCGGGCTCTTTGAGCGCTTTGACCATGCTCAGCACATGATGGCATTGTACAAGAATTTTCATATATATATATTCTTTTTGGATCAGACTTTTGGCATTTATGGCTTACTTGCATTTCTGTTTCCTCATGTGAACTATGATATTATGCTTATATGCTCTTTAGAATGTATGCAATGGAGAACAAATGATGCAAGTGTTTACTTACTTTCTTTTTGTATTTCATGATGCTGATATATGATAATGTAGATACAATGTGATTTTGAATCTTAGTTTTTGTAAGCAATTTTGGATACCTCATATTTGTTTTGGCAAAGTGGTGAAGACAAACCGGTATGATGAGCAGATAGACTTGCCCCTCTCCTAACTCCACACAACTAGTAAGATGTGAGGGCTCATCACCGAGAGCTAGAAAGGGCACAAGTTGTGAAATGTGTTGAAATGGTAGTGATGAGAGATAGAAAAAGCTTTGGTGGAACCAAATTAGGATGCCACAAGCCTACTCCACTCAAGTGACTTCATATTTTTGGGATGTAACTTGCTTTGCGGTTTATCTAGACTTAGATCCGTAGATGGCCACATGGTAGACAAAATCTAGGTTTTAGGATTTTTAATTCTCTTGGAATTTTGGACATCTGATTCATTTGTTTTTGACTCAAGACTTCAAGATTTGAATTGTTTGTCTATGACCTTTTGCATTTGTTTGTCAAGAGGACCCCCTACACCTTGCCCCATGCTACTAGTAAGAAGTATGGGCTTATCACCATAGGCAAGATATAGGCGAGTAAGGGCATTTCCATCCTTTCCCAACCCTACGTCACTAGTAAGAGATGCAAGCTCATCACCGAAGGTTGGTGGGGCAAGGAAATGTGTAAATTTAAAATTTTCTATTTTGTTTCTATATTTGACTTGTTTACTTGAGAAAAATGTCAGTGTGTTTTTATTTCCAAAGAGATATACGTACGGGATAGATGTGACACCATGAAGCTTCTAGAATAGACCATAGGCAAGACACCTATCCTAAGAAGAAACCAAAAGTGAGAACAAACCTGCAGATCTTGGTATGGTTACCATTAAGACCTTGTCATATCTAGCTTTATTTGAGGAAATGATTTCAAAATAGTTTGATGATATCATGAAAATGGAGAAGTACGATTAGAGTGTTTATGCCAACAATATCATGAGTTTGTAATGAATTGCTTTGAGAATAAATTCCTTGATCACAATTTTTGTATGAAACAAGCGGACAAAATGATCCTAATCTATATGAAGATGCAATGTAGATATAATTATAAGTAGTGCTAGTTGCTTACGCGTAGAATCGTTTGAGGTGTAGGGAATTGACTGTTTCACCAAATTTCTCACCTTCCAGCGTACATAGGAGATATGCACTATTTCCATAGTCCTTCATGACTTGGTATGGGCCCAACCATTTGGGCCGGAACTTCCTTCCTTCACCGGTCTTTTTGTCGATCCGACTGTCTAGCCTTAGAACTAGATCACCTTCATATATGTCACGTTCATAGACCTTCTTGTTATACTTCCGGCACATCCGGTCAACATAGACTCTGTGCCGCTGTTCAGCATCTAACCTAGCTTCATCTAGACTTTCTAGTTGGGAAAGATGTGCTTCTCTATAAGCATCTTCATCCAGGATCCCTTGTAATGAAATGTGGAGACCGGTATTTCAATCTCAAGCGGGAGAACCGTTACGCCCGAATACTAGCGAGAAAGGAATCGCTCTGTTGGTGTTCTTATTGAGGTTCGGTGGGCCCATAAGGCCAGATATAACTTCAAATGCCAATCTTGTTTGTTTTCTTTCACCGTTTTAAGGAGAATGGATTTTAATGTTTTGTTTGTCACCTCAGCCTGTCCATTGGCTTGAGGGTAATACAAGGAGGCTGTATGATGGCTTATTTTAAATTTATTGCATAATTCGCGAACTTTGTCATTCTTAAAAGAAGTCCCATTATCTGAGATAATGACTTGCAGGACACCATACCTACAAATGATTTGGTTCAAAATGAACTTGGCGATTACAGAACCCGGCACAGTAGTAAGAGGCATAGCCTCTACCCACTTGGTAAAATATTCGGTGGCCATGATTATAAAATTATGGCCATCTGTAGACGAGGGAGAGAATTTCCCTATTAAATCTAGGCCCCACGTAGAAAAGGGCCATGGAGTAGCGATTGGTTGTAGAGCTTGTGCCGGCATGTGAATCTCATGAGAGAATTCTTGGCATTTATGACACCTTCGTACAAACTCTACTGTGTCGTGTTCTAGAGTAGGCCAAAAATAACCCATTCAATGTATTTTCTGAGCGGTAGCATGGACACCGAAGTGGCCTCCACACATCCCACTGTGAGATTCGTGGAGAATATTCTTGGATTCTTCTGTGTCGACACATCTTAGAAGCATTCCATCGAATGCTTTTCGATAGAGCACTTGCTCTATAATGACGTATTTGGCTATGATAATGCGTAACCGCCTTCTTCGTTGTGGCGTAGCACCTTCTGGATACATATGGTCCATGATATAATTAATGATATCAGTGTACCAAGGACACTCAGAGATAGAAGGTCGGGTTTCGACGTAGTATACGCACTCATCTGGAAAGTCTAGATCTACTAGATCACCTCCATCTAATGGATTATCAGCTAACCAATCCATGATGATTTGTCCTTTAACTGACTTCTGATTTACGAATGTTAATTCAAATTCACCCATTAAGGTTATAAAGCGCCCAGCCTTTTTAGACAAGGACCCTTGCGTGAGGAAAGTTCGTAAATGGTCTATTTTTACAATGACCTTTGTTTCTTGATTTAACATGTAATGTCTTAAGCATTTTGTTGCAAAGACTATGGCAAGGCATTCTCATTCCGCTTGTGTGTAGCGTGTTTCATAATCGAGCAATGTCTGGCTGATGAAATAGATCACACGTTCCCTATTGTCATCATCTTCTTGAGCCAGCATATAGTCTAGCGAGACATTGGTGGCTCATGAATATAAAATTAACGGGTGATCTGGCTTAGGTGGCATTAGCATAGGTGGTGATAACAAGAAACGCTTAACTACGTTGAAAGCTTCATTGCAGTCTTTGGTCCAATCAATGCTATAATCTTTCTTGAGTAGATTGTTGATTGGATGAATGGCGAAACTTAAGTCCGGGATGAATCTCCGGATCACACCAAGTTTTCTCGAGAAATGATCTGATTCCAGATTCATCCAAAGGTGGAACCATTTCGAGAACAACCTTAATTTTGGTTGGGTCAACATTGATCCCGCGTGATGATATAATGTAACCTAGGAGCTTCCCTCCTGTCACACCAAAGACACATTTTTCTAGGATTTAGCGTGACTCCGTATTCTATCAGACGTGAAAGAATGATGCGAAGCACTTCCAGATGGTCACAATGCTTCTTGGCCTTGGCCAACAAGTCATCTACGTAAGATTCCACAATTTATGAATAAGATTGTGAAATATATACGTCATAGCCCGTTGGTATGTGGCACGAGTTCTTGAGACCAAATGGCATAACAAAGATAGCAATAGGTTCCCCAAGGAGTTATAAATGTGGTTTTAGCTTGGTCTTGTTCAGATATTCTGATTTGATTGTATCTCGAGAATCCATCCATGAGAGATAAAAGCTCAAATCCAGCTGTTGCGTCAACGATGACGTCTATAGATGGTAATGGGAAGTCGTCTTTAGGACATGCCTTGTTAATGTCTCGAAAGTCTATGTAGATGCGTATCTTTCCATTCTTTTTGAGAACTGGAATGATATTAGATACCCACTGAGAGTAATCAACTGGTTTGATGAATCCTACTTGGAGGAGCTTTATTACCTCCTCTTTTACCATGAGAGCTACCTTGGGTTTCATTGGTCTCGATTTTTTCTTAACCAATTTTGCATCTGATTTAGTGACGAGGTTGTGTACCGCAATGTGGGGTGCAACTCCTGTCCTTTCCTTATAATTAAATGCAAACTCCTTCTGATGTTCTTTGAGGATCCGAGTGTGTATTTCTACTTCTAATGGAGTTAACGAGGATCCTAATTTTAGTATCCTTGGTTCATCTTCCGTTCTGATGTTAATATCAATTGTTTCTTTGATTAGAGAAGCGTTACCTTCTTCAAACTCGAGCAATGCGGGGGGTAGCTCCAACTCGTCTCCATTCTCTCGACCGTATATGTTGAGTTCCTTTTGTGGGGGAAGCTCTGTCATGGGATTCCCGTAATAGGAAGATGAATGCGGGATCAAGGATAAATCTACTATGTGATGGGTGAGATGTAACGCCGCATAGGCATTTAAGAAATCAAGAGTGGTTGTATCACTATCGATGTGGTCTAGGATAGCAAATTTGTTTTCATTTCTATTTAAAAGAGGATTTGACATTGTTTTTATCAATGGTTCATCACGAAGGGATACCATGAAACGGGTATCCTCTAACTTACTATTTGGAGTAAAGCGTGACGCTGAGGTTGCTATTGAATTGGCGAGAAGATTTTGTTCACGCGGGATTGCTTCAATTGATATGAAGTCAAATTCCTTGCTTAAATTCAATACAACCATTTTGTAGAGCTGTAAGTGCTCAGCTCTGGTTTCATATACTTCAGAGACTTGGTTTGCTACCAATTGCGAGTCTCCTAACACTCTGATGTTATCAACACCAATTCTCTTAGCTAGGATGAGGCTAAGGAGAAGGGCTTCATACTCGGCACCATTGTTAGTGCATTTGAAATTTAGCTTAAAGGAAAATGGTAGGACTTTTCCCTCGGGAGAAGTAAGGATTACACCTGCCCCAGCTCCGTACCGACATCTAGCTCCATCGAAATGGAGAGTCCAATATTTTGCTGGGAATATGGATGTTGGGATACTTGTGTTAATATCTTCTACTTCCACCATGCAGAGATCTTCTGTTGGGAGAGAGCCAACACCTAGGGTGTACCCCATGCCTACAGAATCAAATGGTAGGAACATTGGTAGATCCTGTTCTAGTAATTCAACAATTTTTGTAGTAGTTCCTAATGATACTGTTTCTACAGTGTTAGCCTCATCTTTGGGGGCTGGGGTTGCCTTGGCTAGGCTCATAGTTTCAAGATCTATCGTAGGTACCAAATTTTCTTCTGGTTTCGTGTCGGTAGGTTTATTAAGTTGGTTCGTTGGGAGTTCAAACTCCGAGTGCATGCCTGGTCTTTTCTTTAGGTCAGCCAGGTGTACATCGAATGGTTTTGGATCACCTTTGGCTATGAACACCTTTCCTAAATGCAAGAACCTTACTTCTTGAAATAGCGTAGAAGGGATTGCCTTCATACGGTGTATCCATGGTCGACCAAGGATCATATTATAGTTAGTTTCCCGATCTATAATATAAAACTCAGTCAGGATTGTTTTGGGTCCTAAGGTGACCGGTAGTATTATAGTTCCAATTGAAGTGGCTTTAAGGCTGTCATAGCCTCTTAGTGTATTTCGAGTCGTGGAACAATTCGTTTCTCCGTACCCTAGCTTTTGAAGGAAAGAGAAGGGGACTATGTTAACTGCTGCCCCATCATCAACCATTGCATGTTTCACATAATTGTTATAGACCCACACTTGCAAGTGTAAGGCTGGGTCACTTCGATGTGCAATCTCAGCGTCTGTTGGCATTTTGTTTATTTCGAATATGAATTCGACATCCCTATCCAGCTGCCCCGGAGGATGGATATCAAAGTCTATATGATTTACTTGTGTTTCAGGAGGTGGAGTGATGCTAATTAGATGACCTAAGCCTAATGCTTCTAAAAGAGCAGCCCTGTGAGCAGGGGAGTTCTTCAATAAATCCAAAAAGGAGATGTGCGAGAAGGTTTTTGTTAGATCATTAATTAAATCATAAGCACCTATGGGTTTTGTTAATACTTGTTGGATATTGTCTGTTTCTAGCGGGTAGCTTGGACTTAGCTGAGAGGAATACTCTCGTGTCCTTGTTATAGCTTCTATGGGTAGTTCGGCATCTAATTCCACTAAACCAACTATCTTTGGTCGAGGCTGACTTCCTAATTGTGGCGCAACTAATGGATTTAGCAAAGTTGAAGCTTCATGATCATTGTTTCCTGTAATTACACCCTTGTTTGTCCCACTTGGATTTAACTTGTTATTGTTGTGATTTGGGAGTGGATCATTGAAGATCTTGAGGGGTGCATTTTGAGGGGAAACTACCCCTATAAAAGTATTTGGCGCTGGTGAGGCAGGATCTGCCAAGAACATATCTATGAAAGGTTGTCTTTGTTCTTCTGGAAAACGTTACATGAATTTATTATAGTCACGACATGTTCTAGTGTCATGGCCTTGGATTTTGTGAAAACCACAATAGGAGTTAGGATTGTAATTCCTAGTTTGTTGGCTTGGTGTATATTGTGGCCTAAAAATTTGATCAAACCGTTGCCTATTAAAGTTTTACGTTTGTTGTTTTTGGTTTGAATTCTGGTTTTGATACCTAGTTGAATTTTGATTTGGATCTCGTGTAGGGCTTCACTGTTGTTGTTGTTGTTGTTGTGGATGATTAAAATCCACTGTATTGATTGTTGGAGTAAAGTTGTTGTTTCGTTGATTGTTTATTTGTGGTGGAGTATTCACAACATTTACCTTTCTAGCCTGATCAGTTACTCCATCTCGTTGTCACTCCGTGATTTTTATTAAGGATTTTAGGTCCTTGATTGACATTCGTGATAGTAGGATAAGTTGTAGTGTTTTGGTTAGAGGTGATTAACCTCCTGTTTTCTCCATATGTCTTGCGACCACTATCAATTGCCGCTTGATCTATTCAGAGAGCGCTCTCAAGTACTTCATCGTAAGTCCTTAGTGGAAACTTCTGGACTTCTTCCTTTACTTCTCTGCTGAGAGAATGAAGGAATAAATTGCATAGTTCCATTTGATCCATATTTGGAGCACTTTCTGAAGAATAAAGAACTGTACGCCACCTTCAGATGAAATGGGTGACATATTCATTATGTTCTTGTTTAATGTGTAAGAATTCCTTGATTCCCGTTCTTAATAGTTTGTTCATGTCAAAGGCCTTGATGAAATCTGACACGAGTTATTTGAATGAATGGATGGAAGCCTCAGGTATTCTATAATACCAATTGAGAGTGATGCCCTCCAAAGTTTTGGGGAATATTTTAGCAACAACCCCATCCCATGGGAGTAGTTCTCGGATGGCTGAAGTGTAAACTTTAATATGTGCATTCGGATCTCCCTCACCCTTGTATTTGGGTGAATCGGGAAGAGGTCTTGGAAGCATGACGCTTCGTATGGTGAAATCTAAGGGCTCTTTCAAATATTTTGAATATGTCCCTATCGCATAGGTTTCGACCATTGATGGTTCCTGTTGAGAGAGCGGAGGTGGAATGGGTTGTTGATATGGAGTTGCATATGCAGTGGTAGGGACATAAGGGAACCCCTGTGGTTGAGTAAAAATACCGGGAGAGGAGAACATATCCCCTTGTGGTGGTTTGGAGTACATGTTTAAGTATGAAGGGTATTGTCAAGGAATGGATTATTTTGTACCGGACTCGGAGGTATTGGAACGGTGTTAGAAACGGTGGTTCTAATCGGCATTTGGTGTGAATACTGAGGGGTCATGCCTAATGTGCCTACTCCTGTGAGGAGGTCTACTTGGCTAGGATGGTGTGGAGGATTGGAACTTCCTGCTTTGTATGAAATGGGCATTTTGATTTGCTTGAGCAAGTTCTAACCCTCTCACTTTTTCTACCAATGTTGAAATGACTTCATTTGGTGAAGTCACGGTGTTTTGCCTTAGCGGTGTTTGTTCTATATTATGGTGCTGTATAGGCATGTGATATCATGCTATGAATTGATCACCGCCTACTGCCAAGTTTCCCAGGGCATTTCCTATATGTAGCGGCATGGAGGTATTTCTTTGAAAGAGACCTCGGGTTGTGTTTGTAAACCTCCTATAAGTGGGTACATACTTCGAGAACGTTATTCATTCCTGGCATGACGTACCAAATGTTCATTATCTAAAACTAGGTATGGGTCAGATTGTCTACTAATTTGTGGTCTAAGTAGTACCTGAGGAGATGAACTAGACTCTCCTGTGAGCGTCATATTGTTTGAGCCTGAAGGCTCTATTTGTTGTGTTTGAGCGAGCTGATCCAACTCCTCTATTTGGAAAGATGAGTTATATCTGATCCTTGGAGATGGAGTTTGTGTTGATAATTGGTTAGTTGAGTAGTTGTCACCCCATACTGAGAGCGAGGGTGATGATTGTCCATTTAGTTGAGCGTAGTATGCCTCAAGACCTAAGAGAGGCCTACCATATGCATCGAATCCCGACATATTTGGGGGGTATATGAATACTCTTAGAATAATGGGAAGGAGCGAAGGTGATGGTGAAAGCTAATGAGGTAGTAAAGATGAAAGAGTCATTTTTAATTTGAAAGAACCAATAGAAATATGACTCCAGACCAGAGAGTAAAAAGTTCACGTCGGGTTCACCAATTTTGTATGATAGAAAAGTGACAAGCGAGATTGGGAATCTACAAGTAACTCTTCCTCACACCCAACCTCCCGAGGTCATCTTTGAGACAGTCTGCTGTGGGGATGGAATATGTGTGGGATGCAAACAAAATAGTTAGGCAATCTAATGTCTTCGACACGCACTAGTGTAAATTGTGAATCTAAGGCAAAGAAGGCCCTCCTAACTCCGAATCGGTGTGATAGATCGATCAGCCAAGGATGATTGCTCAAAGGCTCCAATCAATATCGAGCTCGCATGATTCGGTCTATAGGTTGTGGAATACATGGAAAATGTCTTGGGATAGTTTTATATATATCCCCGATAATGTCATATGATGGATGATAAATATAATTGACTTTATGGGTGATTCTCTCGCCTAGTCCGAACTCCTTAGCTTTGTTAGCTGCTATGTCTAAGAAGGATAACTATTCGATGATGATAGGTGGAAGTGGAGTAAATCAATACTAGTGTCGTAGGCCAACATCTATGCCCGATTCACCTATGGGCTCGTTGGGTCATGGGACTTGTGAGTCACACCCATAGATTCGTGCTTGTTTTGGTCCTACTATGGTCATGTGTGGAATCAATCCCTAACCCTAGTAGTATCCAATAGTCATATGCCTTTTCAAATTCGTATTCGAAATAATAATTGTGTGATCTTCTCAAAATATCTTACAGGTGTTTGTGCAACCCGAATTCTCAAGTCGGTATCTATATGGGAGAATGTCTCCGTGTCTGCAGTTGTGGGACCAAAGGATCACAACCAAAGGCCTGCTCTCTTTCAAATCCTTCTACAGTCATGTGGATATGAATCTAGGGTAATCTGTAGTTTGGTTGATTTGAGCAAAATGTGTGTACTTGGTCGTCTTCTATGTTTAACCCGTGTAGTTGGAAACTGATTTGTTGTAAGATTACCGTTATTTGGAAGAATTGGATCCCGAGATTCGATCTATATCGCTTATGGCTGTGACAAGATTGTGTTGGGGCACGATTGGCTCGAATATGTATTCCCTGGGCTCTCTAGGTCCCGTGATTGTCATACGAAAGCAACAATATAAACTAAATGCAACAAAGCAAAATTAACTATATGACATATATCTAGAACATATATAACTTCTATATTTTTGTGTTTTCCTGATGAAATTTTTGAATGAAATTGAAAGAGTAACCTTTTAATACATCTAGAATTTTAACAATTGACACTAATAATAGACTAAAACAAACAAAGTAACCGAGTGTGGCTATTTGTTTGTGTAACTGTGAACCTATTCTAAATAATGAAACAATTGATCTAGTCTATTTGCAAGACTCTCGATCCTACCTCAGAAATGAGAAATGAATCATAGTTTCTCAGAAACTATCAATCCCCATAGCTTCCCTGGCAATATTGAAAGTAAAATTGACTGAAATAAAGTGATTAACTACTCTATTTGATATGTTTCTAATTAGAACTTTGAAAGCTAGAACCTGGATTCTGCAGAACAGTGGCGAATCCGATGGTGTGTGTGGCTATGTCCCCTCAGTGTGATCTCCTCGTTCCTTTGTGTTCACTTGGATCCAGAAAATCATGTAATGCTAGCATCAACAAAAGTAGATATTGGGACAAAGGCAGCTTAGGATACAGACTGAATACAATGTGAGTAGGAGAGAGATAGCGCAAGAGTACAGAGCTTGGCTTATGCAATTCCTAGCAGGATTTATTGTGAGTCATGCAACATAAAACGTCCAGAACTTGAAACTATCCTGTTTGAAGAACAAAACCTACAACTTTAATGGCTTCCTATTGAAAACAAACTATTCTACTCCAATGGATTGGATAAAATATCAACAACATTTGCACAAGATGGATATGTGGCTTCCTAACAGAAAAACAACACTAACTAGGCATGTAATGAAATAAAATAAGAACTCTAAACAAAATGAAAGACTAATCTATTGCAATGAGAAATTCGAGGCAAATTTTAGGGGCCATTTTCTTGAGCACAAGCCATCTATTTATAACATTTACATTTACCAAAGGTAAAAACCAATTTGAACTCTTAAACTATAAACAATGGCAAAACACTATTCCAGGGAACCATCCATATTTTTCCCCCAGGAAAAATTGGATCAGCCACATGACCCACATAGAAAGAAACCAGAGAAATCACATTCAAATCCTACAAACTCTACAATGGAGTGGTGGGGCCTACGAAAGATCAAATGACCCCATGTAAGAAGAAATTCAAGAAACAACTCTATCGAGTGAATCCATGCTTCAAATCCAACAAACAGATTACAGGTGGGCTCGAAATGGAATAACAGGGTCGGGAAGGAGAAGAGTGTCAAAGAAGCCATAGGCTCAAAAGAGAAGGAACGGAAAAAGTTTGAAGTCTTCGGGCTCAAAACAGTTGAGCCCAAAAATGACTAAGTATGGAGGAGATAGCGGACGCTGCCAAGTGTCCAAATGGCGCACCTCCAAAGATTGAATCCAAAAGGGGAGACTTGAACAAGTGCTAGGCCCCCACATCCTGCAAACCAAAGAGGAGGCAGAGTCAACAACTAAAAGTCAAAAAGGTGGATAGGGGTGGGCCTAAAAAGACTAAGTATAGAAGTGCTAGTGGAAGCTTGCCACGCGTCACTCTGCGCATCTCCAAAGGTAAATCCAAAAGTGGAGGCCCAAATGAGCGTGGGCTCACCACGTAGTCCAAGTTGAAAAATGAGGACAGAGCGGGCCCAAAATCAACTAAGTATGGAGAATGAGTGCCACTCACCACATGTTTCAGGGTCCAAAAGGTAAGAGAGGCCGTTGAAAATTCCAAGAGCTTGTGGAGGCTTCCACATGTCAACCCGATGCTCCTTCAAAGGAAAATCCTTGAGCGGGTTTCTAAGTGAGCGCGAGCCTCCACGCATCCCGGTTTCATAAAGGGACAGGGTCGGGTTGAATAGTCAAAGCATTGAGATAGCCAATGGAGGGTGCCAAGTGTCAGCATGATGCTAATTCAAGAGAAAAATTGGGGAAGGTTTCCAAACAAGCACCAGCCTCCGCGTGTCCCCGGTCAGATATATGACCCCACCGAGCAAAAAAACTTAGCCAAAAACATGAAGAAACTGAGCAAGCCATGGAAGAAGCCACATGTCAGCCCACACAACTCCAAAAGAAAATATAAAGGCTTCCCTCAGACATGCGCTCCCCTCCACGTGTCCGGTTTCAAAAAGGGGGCCCATTTTGGTAGTTGGTTCCCGCCATTTTGTATGGACCCGATTCAAATTTCAAATGGGCATATCTTTTGACTCGGCTCAAAATCTAGCAAATCTAGCACCGTTGGAAAGATCTCAACCTCGTCTCTACATGGGAGATCTGAAACTTTAATTTTGGAGAGGTTAGGTGGGGAAAAAATGAAGAAATGTCTTCGGCCATTAATACAGGATCTATTTTCCCCAACAACCAGATCGGATTTGATCGATCCATCCATTCCCTCCTCCTTCGAGGCACCAAACAAGTAATTGATGTAGAGCATGATAGATTTGGGGTGGATTTTGTAGGAGGCATTGATGATAGTGGTTGAGCTTTGAACTAGTTTTCCCACTTCTCTCTCCTTCTTCCCTCTGTGTTGAATCTATAAAGGAAGGGTCGGGGCTCATTGTAAAAGGTTGGACATTTTTGTTTTGTGCCCTCCCTTCTTCTTTTGTTCACAAAAGGATTTGTGGAGCTTTTCTAACCTCTCCTTTGGGTTGTAATGCAAGTTTTTCCTCTTGGCTACTTCAATATATTGTATCGACTCTGAGCAATAATATATATGTCTGTGATGTTTCTCAACCCTCTCATGTATTCGTTATTGTCTCTCTGATCTCTTATTGTGATTTGGTCATCTATGCATGTTGTTTGTATTACATTCCTGTGGTCTTGTGTTAAACTACAAAATGAGTGTCTAACATTCCTTTGGTGTATCACCTCATTAGCTTAGGTTTATTTTCTTGCATCTCTCTAACCCTGTCTCCTTGGTAGATAGAATAGACTTAGAATAGATCCTCTGTAATTTGTTTGTGTACACCTGAATAGAGGGATAGGAACCGGCCTCAATCCGAGAGCTCTCTCAACTCGCAAGGTCCCACACCTTGAGAGATGCTCCATGTTGTGCAATCACACTGAGAGTCTCAACCCATCTAGTTGCAGACATTCAGGGGTGTTGTGATTCTACACTAATAGTTTTGGCACACCCGGTGGGACCAAAAAAGTCTCCATCTTTATTACAGTAAGATTGATGTGCACTTGTTGTGATTCTAGCTTTTAAGAAGCTTTAAAACTACACATCTGGCGACTCCAAAAGGGACAAAATCCACTTGGTTTTAGCAGTCCAAGCTTGCCAAGTTCATGAGAAGAATACAAACAAGGTCAAGAACCAGAGAAGAGGGACAATTTTTTCCACTACACTTGTCTCCAGATAGAAGGAGAAGGGGAGAAGAGCCCAGAGGTCTCCATCTCCACCAAATAGAGCCTTGTCAACACCTCCTCCTAGTAGGCCATTCTTTCAATCAAGAAGGGTGCTCAGGCCGATCAGATGGCACAACCACCAAATCCTTATGTTAATTTCACTAGCAGCAGCCCACTCACTCTTAATGCACAAAATCCAGTCCCAGTGGCAGCATTAAAGAGCATCCCATATTTCACTAGAGAGAACCAGACTTCTCCTAGTGACCACATTCAAGACATTGCAAATGTCTGTGTAATCCATGAGATCACTGAGATGGACATTGTAGTTAAGTTTCTAGCCTCTTCACTCAAGGGTAAAGCTTCACAATGGTTCAGAGCCTAGCCTACAGAAGCTCTATTCAAAATTGGGACCATCTGTGCAGAGCTCTTTATGACCAGTTTGGAGAAAAAGGAGATAACCTGTCCTTGTTGGAGCAACTGACAACAATCAAAAGAGCTCCTAACGAGCAGTTGATAGATTTCAACCTCATATTTCAAAGGACTGGGATAGATTCCATTGGTTGTAAGGCCCACAGATGCAGGTGCTTTCTTATACTTTCTTAGAGCTCTAAATTTTGATATTGCTTTAATGATTCAATCAATGGGAGGCACAACCTTACCTCAGCTTATAGCATTTCCATAGGAGCTGAAAATTGTTTAATTCAGGCTGGAAAACTTGCTCCTAGGCCACCCATGCCTCTATACCCAGAATTAGGAAACCCAAGCACTAGCCAGACACCCACATTAGCTCCTATACCTACTCCTAGGAATCAAAGTTCAGCTTGAAGCCTCCACCTCATCCTCTAACACCTCAAAAGAGCTTCAAGAAGTTATGAAACAACTTCAAACCTAGGGAATGAGTTAGTAACTATCAAGAGGCAACAAGCTCAGAGTTCTAGGCCATATCAGCCTCAAGCTCAATATCAAGCTAGACCCCCATATCAACAAAATAGACCACCAGCTCAAGCTATAAATCAAAATCAAAACCAAGGACAACCTCAAGTTACTAGACCTTTCAGTCATATGATCCAAACAAACTTCAACATCAAGGGCATTGGTTCCAACACAAAACAACATGGCACAAGAATATGATTGGTGTTTCCCATGCAATCAGCCACATAATCAATCAATGTGCTTCAATGGTGCACTAAACCAAGGCCTTGATGGTACAGACCACTGGTGTGTCACAAGAGTCTAGCCAAGAAGAAAATCAGCAGCAAGGAGCTCAGCAAGAGGCACCTCCAAGTGAAACTATGCTTGTCAATTGGCAAGCTGAAGACTTATGTGGAATGAATCAGCCCCTTCTCAAAGTGTAGCTACCAATACACATGGTCCAAGAAGAGAAATATTGGAGAAGGAAAATCACCAAACTCAGGTAATCCTCAATCCTCCATTACTCCACAAGGTATTGGCACTCAAAATGTAACTCCCAATATGCAGAGTCAGTCAAACCACCTTCCAAATCCACTCAGGCACCGGTTGTAACAACCCATGTGCAAGAGAAAAATGTGCTAGGAAGGGGCAACAAAGGATAGCTCATTTAATATCATTGAGAAAATGAAGAAGAAAATGTGAACATTTCACTATGGGAGTCACTGGCCATTCCAGGACAGAGGGATCTGTTGCAGACTACCATGGCCAATTGGTCAAGCTCAAATAATCCCCTAGCCAGCAAGAGAAAGTGTTTGCCAATGCAGCTCAACCTGAGGGAAACCATGGAGGACAACAAGGTAAGAATCTGAAGCCTCCTCCATTCTATGTTTCATTGATCATTGGGGACAAATTGGTACATAATTGCATGATTGATTCGGGGGCAAGTAGTTTTGTAATGCCAAAACAAATAGCTGATCAACTGGGTCTTCAATACGAAGTCATCTCCAAAGGGGTAGTGCAATTGGATGGGACAACAATGACAAACTATTGGAGTCATCAAAGATTTGAGCCTCACACTACATGCCTACCCCAATGTGACTGTATTGCAAAACGTATCAGTCATAGACTTGCCACCACATTTTGCATTGTGTTTGTCCAGGGACTTCACTACCAAAATTGGAGGCTATTTGTCTGCTTGATTGGTCACATATGCTTTTTAGAACAAGGTATGGAGCTAAGGCCACAATCAGATCTTGAGCCCATAGTAGATTACCATATTGAGTCTTATGTACCCATCCCATCAATGCCAATTGTTCAGCCTTTGATCAGGAGGACCTCCTAAGCACTTGTGAAGTAGATACCAAGGTGGGGTGTATCCCAGACTTGACTCTCGATGAATGGGTGAAAAAAAAGACATGATTTTGACCCCTATAAGGAGATGGAAGAATCTGAGCTAGGAGTCTACTATTTGCATGAGGAGAATCATCCTCTTCCTGACATCATTAAGCCAGAACACAAAGATGACAATGAAGTATGGAAATTGTTCTTTGATGGCTCAAGAAGTAGGCAAGGAGCCGGAGGAGGAGCTATGCTTGTTTCCCCCAAAGGTATGAAATACTACTCAACTTTTCCATTTCCAATTTTCCTTTCAAACAACACAACAAAATATGAGGCTTTGGTTCATGGATTGCATTGGGCAAGGAAATGGAATCAAGAACTTGCAAGTGTTTGGTGACAATGTGAACTAGTTGCTAATCAGGTCCGAGGACAAAATGCTGTCAAGAATGACTTGTTAAAGAGTTACAAGAACTGGTATGGGACCTCATTGAGGATTTTGAGGCATTCAACATCAACTCCATCCCCAAGAAGAAAAATGAAGCAAAGAGATAGACAGTTGGTAGTAAGTTGGGGCAGCATTTGATGTTGTGGAGAGTATCAAGAATGATAAGCATCAGCCCCATATCAAGTTGGTTGTAAGGCCAGCTGTCCCAGAAAACAACACAAGTTGGCAAGTCTTTGAAAATGATCAACAAATTGTCAACTTTCTACAAGAGGAAGTTGAGTTCTCTTCCAGGAATCAAGACAGATTGGAGCAGCAATATGGTGATCAAGTGGTACAGCTGAGGACCAACAAACTACCAAAGGGTCTTGTCACTTTGGAATCAATCTTCAACCCAAATGACCAATTCCAAAAAGAAAAGGAAAATATTCAGGTAAAGGGTGAAGATTCGAACCTATTTTTATAGAAGAAGGAAAAACATTGCAGATTGGCAGGGTAAGCACTCAACAAGAAAAATCTGAATTTGTTCAACTCTTGTCAAGAGTTCCCAGATGTCTTTTCCTAGACTTATAAATATTTAAGAGGTTTCAACCCAAAGCTGGCACAACACACCATCGAGTTGGATCCAGGAGCCAAGCCTTTCAGATAAAACAAAGGCCAATAAATCCCCACATTGAGCCTCTCATGAGAAAAGAATTGAACAAATTAATTGAGGCCAGTATCATCTTTCCTATCAAGCATTCAAGTTGGGTTGCTAACTTGGTGCCTGTGAGGAAGAAAAATGGAGAAATCAGGTTGTGTGTGGACTTTCGTGATCTGAATAGAGCATCACTTAAGGATCACTACCCACTTCCATCAATGGAATAGATCCTACAAGTTGTAGCTTGGTTCGAGAGGTTTTCATTGTTGGATGGATACTCAGGTTATAACCAGATAATAATGGTGAAAGAGGAAGATCAATTCAAGACAACCTTCACCACCAAATGGGGAACCTATGCTTATAAGAAGATGCCATTTGGACTATCAAATGCTGGAGCAACATTTCAGAGAGCTATGGACATGGCATTCAAAGGCTTAATTAACAACATAGTCCTATATATCTTGATGATATCACTATTTTCTCCAAGAATGTTGCAGATCATCTCTTTCACCTTAGACAGGTATTCCAGAGATGTAGGAGGTTTGGGGTGTCATTAAACCCAAAAAGTGTGTGTTCCTAGCTCATGAAGGGAAATTGTTGGGCCACATTGTCTCAAGAAGGGATTGACAATTGATCCTAAAAGGGTTGAAGCCATCCGGACACTTCCATTGCCACAACATAAAAGGTCTCTCCAAAGCTTCTTGGGGAGGATAAACTTTGTTCACAGGTTTATACCTGATTTTACTCTTGTGAAGCCTTTAACAATGATGTTAAAGAAGAGTCTTGCATTTAAATGGACAACAAAGGGAAAGAGAGTTTTGAGGCCATCAAGCTCACAATATCACAGCTCCAACTCTCATTAACCCAGACTTCTCAAAAGACTTCATGTTATATGCTTTTGGAGGGTCAGACACCATCTCAACCATCTTGGTCCAGCCCAACAATGAAGGTTCAGAGAAACCCATAGCTTTCTTCATCAAAGCTTGGAGGACTACGAGGTAAAATACTCTTTCATTGAAAAATAGGTCCTTGTTGTTATTAGGAGCTTAAAGAAGTTCAGAACACTTGGTCTCAAATAACAAGATTCAATTGCTAGTATCTCATGTTGGTGTTAAGGACTTCCTTTTAAATAAGGATTTGAATGAGAAGAGGGCAGGTTGGATCACCCGGGTAATGGAATATGACATTGAGATCAAGGTGACCAAACTAGTTAGAGGCAAGGGACTATGTGAACAACTCACCTCTAAGCAACAGGCTGAGTCAATGGGTGAAAAGGAGGTTGTCCTATTTCTACAGAATGATCAAGAACAATCAACTAATGATGCACCTGCTCCATGTTGGACCCAAGCTTTGGTGCATTACCTTCAAACAGGTTTGTGCCCTCTAGAATGGAACAAGGAAAGAGAAGATACTTCAGACTACAAGCTATCCCATATGTGCTTGTTGGTGGTGTCTTGTTTAAGAAGGATATCAATGGTATTCTATTGAGGTGCATTGAGACAGGCCAAATTGAGAGAGTGTTGCATGAATTCCATGATGGAGAAGCAGGAGGTCACTTTTCCCCTCGAGCAACAACTCTCAAGATCATGAAGGCTGGTTATTATTGGCCTACAATGTTCAGGGACTGCTACTCATGGGTCAAGAAGTGTAAAAAATGTGCATTCTTCACAGGAAAGGAGAAGCTAGCAGCCCCCCTTCATCCCATTTCAATGAATCAACCATTCATGCAATGGGGACTAGACTTCATTGGGGTGATTAACCCAAATTCAAGCCAAGGCCACAAGTGGATACTTACTACACATATTATTTCACCAAGTGGACTGAAGCAGTGGCACTAAAAGAAGCAAATGAATCCAACATCTTGGATTTTTATGAAGGAATAACCACCAGGTTTGGAGTCCCTACCACTATTATATCAGATAATGCATTGGCATTCCTTGGTACAAGGATCACTTGAATGGGCAGTTAAGAATGGTGTGTATCTCAACACCTCATCAAATTATTACCCTCGGGTAATGGCCAAGCAGAGTCCACAAATAAGAACCTATTAAGGATTATCAGAAGGACTCTTGATGAAAATCAGAGGACTTGGCATACAAGGCTCAAATCAGCTCTATGGGCTGATAGGATCACATCAAAGAGGTCCACAGGTAGCTCACCATACAAACTTGTATATGGAAAGGAGGTAATATTTCCCATCTCATTGGAGTTTCCCACTTTGGAACTCATGAAACAATTAGAGCTAGCTTGAGTTTGAACCCATGGCAATCAGGTATGCAGAGTTGATGGAGGTAGGAGAGGCAAGAGAGCATGCAATGCAAGTCATGGAAAAGGATCAAGCATTGATAAAAAAGAGTTTTGATAAGAAGGCAAGGATGAGGACCTTTCAGAAGGGGACTTAGTCCTAAAGTGGGATGCAGATCGGGAAAAGCCAGGAAAACACTCCAAATTTGATGCCATCTGGAGTGGCCCTTACATGATCACAGAGTGCAAGAGTAGCAATGCCTTCCAATTGCTAAAATTGGATGGCGAAGAATTACAGATCCCAGTGAATGGGATCCATCTCAAACATTGCTACTGAATGGGAAGTTTCCACCCCTATAAATATTAGCATAGGATTTTAATTTCCCTAAGTGTGTATGCACATTTGTTTTGTTGTAGTGTAGTTTTTGTTTCCCTAAGTGTTGTGGCACAGTTCTTTGTTGCTCTCAGGTTACGTCATTACACAGCCCAACGTGCCTCCAAGTGGACGTGTATCCCTTTTAGTATTCATGATGGGGAAACTCATAGTTTCTTGTAATAGTTGTTATCTTCAAAATAAAACAAATGCAGAGCAACTAAAAATCATCTTCAAAATAGTCCATTCAGGGACAGATGAAAGCCCGGTCAAAAAAATTTTCTACTCTCGAAACCTTTGTTTCAGATTTCTTATGAAAATTGAGAGTGCAAATGGTCGGGCTCATGGATCAGAGGCAGGATCAGTATCAGGCCATCATTCTTGACTCCATGCCCAATGGATATAACAAGGCAACTGGTCCTTTCATCTAGCAGGAAGATGCCCCTGCGAGTCAGTCCAAATTGTTATCCATATTTTTCCCCCTAAAAAATTGGATCAGCCACGACCCCACACAAAAAGAACCAGAGAAATCACATTCAAATCCTACAAACAAGTTACAGAGAGGACTCTACAATGGAGTGGCGGGGCCTGCAAAGATCAAATGACCCCGTGCAAGAAGAAATTCAAGAAATGGCTCTATCGAGCAGTGAACCCATGCTTCAAATCCAACAAAAATAGATTATAGTGGGCTCAAAATGGAATAACAGGGTTGGGGAAGGAGAAGACAATGTCAAAGAAGCCAGAGGCTCAAAGAGAAGGAACAAATGAAAAAAGTTCAAGTCTTCGGCTCTGAAACAGTTCAGAACGAGCCCAAAAATGACTAAGTATGGAGGAGACAATGGATGCTTGCCAAGTGTCCAAATGGCGCACCTCCAAAGATTGAATCCAAAAGGGGAGACTCGAACAAGTGCTAGAGCCCCCACGTGTCCCAGGCCCAAAGAGGAGGGTAGAGTCAACAACTAAAAGTCAAAAGGTGGACAGGGGGGCCTAAAAAAAGTACTAAGTATAGAAGTGCTAGTGGAAGCTGCCACATGTCAGCTCGGCACATCTCCCAAAGGTAAATCCAAAAGTGGAGGCCCAAATGAGCATGGGGCTCACCACGTAGTCCAAGTTGAAAAATGGGACAGAGCGGGCCCAAAAATGACTAAGTATGGAGAATGAGCACCATCTCACCACGTGTTTAGGGTTCGAAAAGGTAAGAGAGGCCATTGAAAATTCCAAGAGCTCTACGGAGGCTTCCACGTGTCAACCCGAACGCTCCTTCAAAGGAAAATCCTGAGCGGGTTTTAAGTGAGCACGGAGCCTCCACGCGTCCGGTTTCATAAAGGGACAGGGTTCGGGTTGAATAGTCAAAGCATTGAGATAGGCCAATGGAGGGTGCCAAGTGTCAACACATGACACTAATTCAAGAGAAAAATTAGGGGAAGGTTTCCAAACAAGCACCAGGCCTCCGTGTGTCCCTGGTCAGATATATGACCCCACCGAGCAAAAGACTTAGCCAAAAACATGAAGAAACTGAGAAAGCCACAGAAGAAGCCACGTGTCATCCCGGCGCAACTCCAAAAGAAAAATACAAAGGCTACCCTCAGACATGCATGCCAACCCTCCATGTGTCCGGTTTCAAAAGGGGCCCATTTTTGGTAGTTGTTCCCGCCATTTTGTACGGACCCGATTCAAATTTCAAATGGGCATATCTTTTGACTCAGTGCTCAAAATCCACAAATCTAGCACCATTGGAAAGATCTCGGCCTCATCTATGCCATGGAGATCTGAAACTTTAATTTTGGAGAGGTTAGGTGGGGAAAAATGAAGAACATCTTCATGGGCCATTAATACAGGATCTATTTTCCCCAACAACCAGATCGGATTTGATCGATCCATCCGTTTCCTCCTCCTTCGAGGCACCGAACAAGTAATTGATGCAGACATGAAATAGATTTGGGGTGGATTTTGTAGGAGGCATTGATGATAGTGGTTGAGCTTTGAACTAGTTTTTTCCTTCTCTCTCCTTCTTCCCTCTGTGTTGAATCTATAAAGGAAGGGTCGGGCTCATTGTAAAAGGTTGGACATTTTTATTTTGTGCCCTCCCTTCTTCTTTTGTTCACAGAAGGATTTGTGGAGCTTTTCTAACCTCTCCTTTGGGTTGTAATGCAAGTTTTTCCTCTTGGCTACTGCAATATATTGTATCGACTCCTGAGCAATAATATATATATATATGTGGATGTTTCTCGACCCTCTCATGTATTCATTATTGTCTCTCTGATCTCTTATTGCGATTTGGTCATCTGTGCATATGTGTTTGTATTACATTCATGTCTATGTTATGTTAAACTACTAAAAATGAGTGTCTAACATTCCTTTGGTGTATCACCTCATTAGCTTAGGTTTATTTTCTTGCATCTCTCTAACCTTGTCTCCTTGGTAGATAATTAGATTCGGAGATTCATTTCATGTTACACCCCATAGACATCATTTGCTTGATTATGTCGAAGGAGATTTTGGACTAGTGTATTTAGGAGATAATGAACCTTGTCAAATTGTTGGAAAGGGAAGAATCAAGATTAAATTGAAAAATGGAAATCAATGGCTACTACGGAGGTAAGGCATATTCCAAGGTTTAGTAGAAATTTAATTTCGTAAGGCAACTTGATGAGGAAGGTTTCATGGTTACTTTTATGGATAAAATGTGGAAGGTTACGAAGGTGCTTTAGTAGTAGTTGTTATCCAAATTCACCCCCAAGTGAATTTGGACAACTAAGCGGGTTTGCATGGAAATAGAACCAAAAGGGGAGGTCACTGGACAATATGGGACCCACCTTACAAAAAAAATGACAAAGTTGATAATCTATCTAAAATCACTCTTAACACCTTCACAAAACTTCCGACATGTTGGAATGAAAAAAAAAAATGGAGGGAAGTTGAAAGGGTGAAAAAAATTGCCTTGCATTCTCAACCGAGTTATTAGTGTAATGACAAGTAATGTAATGCATTGAGCTCTAAACCAAGATACTTTATAAAGAATGTGGCGAGTGGCTATGGTAGCAAGCTCATATGTATGACGGCGATTTGTCTATAAGAGTCCGATTTGATCTTGATTGGGCGAGCTACCAATTTCCTCCCAACCGAGCTATTCTCATGTAGGCCTAGCCTTGCATTTGAGTTCATTATTTAAGACCATTAAATTGTTAAAGGAGATCTTCCGATCACATGTACATGGAAAAATATTCCCTGAGTCAAGTTTGTTTATATTGTATACAAGTTGTGTTGAGGCCCCAACGAGCTACTTGTATACGAGCCATCAAGTTATATTTTGTAGAGCTTATCAAGATATTCCATTGCATCAATGAGATGCTTTAAGCCATCACTTTATAGGATGGAAGAGATGAGTTATACAGATTGTCCCAAATCATGCACAAGCACCAAGCTATTACATGTATGGATGAGCTTGTTGTGATGGCAGTTGGTTAGGGATGGTTGAATTCAAGTTCAAGGAAGCCGATTGATATGTCATGTAGCCAATAATATTGATCAAGGTTGTCAATAAAGTTCTTGGCCATCGAGATCCCAAGTATTGGCTCATCCCTATTTCAAAGAATAGACATGTTGATCAAACTCGGGATCGCCAAGGAAGTTCAAGGACATTGAGCCCAAATGTTACAGAGCTCGAAGTGATCGACGTGAGATTAAAATGGAGTGTGAGGTCCTTGGTTGCAATGAATTCACATGTTGAGAATCAACATGCTATCCAAATCAAAGGAAAATTTGTAACATTGCTGCAAGTTCATGTTATGGCCCGTGTAATATTGGCTAGAAAAACCTAGTAGTGACTCAAATGAATTTACATGGAGGGAAAAGGTTTTCCAAAATTTGCATCATGGATGTGAAGAGAGCTGATATGTCTTGCAGAGAAGGATTGCATCACGAGAGTGCATGCATAGTGGTTAAGCCAATATGGAATGAGTCGGGACTTAGCAAAATCAATGGTCGGAAAAATGAGGTTGGCTCGCTAAGCCAACTTGGTGAGCATCGGGTGAGTTCTCGCGAAGGACCTTTATCACCGGGTGGGTGAAAATTTCCCAAAGGGCCTAATGAGTTTGGGCTTTACGTTCCCTAAAAACATGAAAACATTGCGATTCCTTATAGTGTGGGAAAGGCGGGGTTAATGGCCTAAGCGATCGGTAGAGGGTGGTATACGAAGAGTGATGCAGAGAAGTCAAAGTTGGAAATTCCAATTGGTCCGTGGGAAGTGTGTGCGGGAAAAAATTGATCTGGTTGCATTGGCTACGGGACATCGGGAAGGAATGGGCCGAGAAATGGGAAGAGTTCCCGCTGCTAAAGGGATCCACAATGCATTGTGGGGTCAACAACGAATTAGAGAATGCTTACAGAGATAGAGGGTACACGAGGTCCTTTATGCGGGTAATGCACAGAGCCAATGGAACAAGTGGCATGGGATAGGGGGTAGCTTGTTACCTAATGGGCCGAGAATCCCGAGAATACATTGCGAGAGTAATAAGGAGGATAGGTGGACATTGGGTATTGAGCCCGCTAAGTTAGAAAAGTGCTAAGATAATCTACACGTAACATGGCTGCAAGATGGCTAGCAGTCGAGTCAAAAGTCTTGTGAATGGCCAAGCCCGATGAAAAATATTTCATAAGTGGGCAGCCCAATGAGGAGTTGACAAGATGGGGATTCAAAGAAATGAGATGGATATAAAGCATGGGGTTACAAGTGGTAAGCCAATGCCAAATCAAGATAAAGGGAGTGATGTCGGTGTGGAGATAAGGGAAATGTTGGAGCTAAAGAGGTTTCTAGCATGTAAAATAATACAAGGTGTCCAATGCAAATAATACATAGCTTGACACTTGGATAAAAAGGTTTAGAGATATATTTGGGGTTCTAGATCAACCGGGATGGCCGAGTTGGCTAAAGACATAAACTTTTAAAACAATCAACCCCTCTATTATTAAACCAATGGGCCCCACAACATTTAAAAATTCCTAGGAAAATTAAATCAAGCAAGAAAACATTGGAAAAGAGAGTAAATATTTAAAATGTCTTTTCCATCCAAGATTTTTAATAAAGCACAATCCGTGGATATCAAGCTAAGCTTGTAAAATTCCCAAATAGCTACTTCTACTCAAATGGCCATATCTTGAGTGTTTCTCAAGGGATTTGCACAAAATTAGTCTTGTTGGAATAATGGTTTCAATGCCTACACACAAGGATCAAGAAATTATAGAATTGATGAAGTTTCAAAGGAGAATTTATAGAAAATGAATTGTTATCACGAAATTAAAATAGCCCCAAATAGCCTTGATTTTTGGATGGGGCATTCGGTGTAACTTGTGTAACATTGGGTCATCTCTCAAGCTATGGGACTTATAAGGGTTGAGATAACCCTCTAGAGAAATCCAGTTATTACTCCTAAACTACCTATCACTAACTACTCCTAATGTAGGAAAGACTATCTAATCCTAATCTGACTTTCCAAGAGACTAGGAGAGAGAATGCATGAAAATAAAGCCTACACTAACAACGGTGATACACTAGAAAATGAGGGTGTGAGAATAACTTCCCAATGTGTAAAAATAGGAATGAAATGTAGGTTAGAAGGGGTGATAATAGTTCTCCACAATCTAACAACAATAATCACAACACCATTTCTATGCATACACAATAGTAATGAATCTTGCAAGAGCATAGAATAGACACAATACACCTGTAATAAGATTGAAGAGGCAAGAAGAATGCAAACAAACACAAGAAGGGAAGGTACATCCACAAACTTGCATCTATTGCTTCATTGATATGCATAGTTCAAAATTTTACAAATGAAAGGCCTAGATCACCATGCAAGGAGTCCACTACAAGGGCCTATAACACATTGGCTTCACAAAAACAAAAATGGCAGAGTTTTGCTACTCAAAATTATCCCCCTTTTACAATGATCCCAACACTTCAATTTATAGAATTTTGAGAGAGAGGGAGAGAGAGAGAGAGAGAGAGAGAGAGAGAGAGAGAGAGAGAGAGAGAGAGAGAGAGAGAGAGAGAGAGAGATTCTTGAAATTCCCTTTCCAACTAATTGCAAGTCATGATAAATGAGGGTGGTTGGTGATTTTGGACCTGAAAAAGCAATCTCAAGGTGTCCCATAACTTGCAGCAGTGAAAGAATGATTTCCCATGCTCATTAAATGTTTTTCCAACCACTTTTCAACAACCAAACAAAATAGGATCGTTTTCCTTTAAAAACACCATCAAAACTTCATCAATTTATATATTTCTTAACTATTGTGTGTCGAATCAAAACTATGATTCCAACAAGACCAATTTTGTGAAAATCCGTTGAAAATTTCTCAAGTTATGACCTTCTAAGTGATCGTAGCCATTTTGAGTTTCACAGGTTTAATTGTTACTTCCACGGGACTGTGCATTTAATCTCTGGAGATGTGGATGTTCACTCTCACTATTCACAAGTTTAATTGTTACTTTCATGGGATTGTGTCATAGAGGTTATCAATACCTTTCCGAAAAGTCTAATTTTGTCAAAATCGGAGCTTTGGGTCAAAAGTTATGCCCATTTTAAGATCATGGTCAGGGTGTTCCACACAGGCTCTCACAATCCGCATTAAACCATTTTCCCTTTGCATTGTGGGTATTACAGGTTGTGGGGGACATAAGGAACTTGGGTACAAGGGATACTTGGGCCTCCAAATTCCATTTTATCCACAATACTCTGCCTCCTTTGTTGTGCGGCAATTTCACCTCCGTAGGGAACTCATGTCTCCACACAGAATTGTGTCGTTTGGGCCCCAAACTTCCACCTTATCCACAATACTCTACCTCCTTTGTTGTGTGGAAATTTTACCTCCACAGGGAACTCATGTCTCTATGGTACTTGTGTCGTTCGGGCCCCAAACTTCCGCCTTATCTGCAATACTCTGAACCCGCTTCAATTCCTTTGCAAATAAGGTAAATCGGATTTTGGGAAACCCGTGGCCCAATGGAACCTAGACCACCTAGGCCGTCGGGACCTAATTTACTTGAAAATCATTGTTTCTTTAGCATTTCAGACCCAAGTCAAGGGTGAGGAACCCTAGTTCTATCCGCAACCATTCCACCTGCAAATCCCTAGACCCACAATACATTAAAATAAGCCTTTTCCCCATTTCTCTAAATTTTTAGCAAATTTTCACTAACTCCTTAGATTTTTCTTGAATAGGGAAGTTAGAGAAAAGAAAAGGGGTGCCTCCAAAATCCAATTTTTGTTTTCACCATTTTTGCCTGTTCAAGTTTAAAGAAATTGTGTAAGTTATAGAATTTACCTTGAGGGTAAATTATGGATAACATGAACCCAGTCCCAAACAAAGATTTCAAAGTGGTTGAGGAGCATTAAATGGGCATGGGAATCAATTTTCTCTCACTTCCATACATATCAATCATAGATGTCTTTTAAATATTTCTATCATGATTCACACCCACTTTGGGTACTTTATAATTGGTATAAGAGGCAAATATGAGTTTTCTTGTTCCTCTCTCATCTCCTTCATTTTTCTATAAATTGAGGTGTTCTCTCATTTGTAGAAAAGGGATAATTCTGGTAGAAAAAATCTACCATTTTTATTTTGTGAAACCAATGTACTACAAGCCTTTATAGAGGAATTCTCGCATGATTATCTTGGCCTTACTCTTGTAATAGGATGAGTTGTGCATATCAATGAAGCAATAAATGCAAATTATGGATGTATCTTCCATTGTTGTGTTTATTTACATTCTTCTCACCTCTTTATATTTATTTCAGGTGTATTGTGTCTCTCTACTCACTATGAAGAGTTTATTATAGTTATGTTTCTATGGAAATGATGTTGTGAATGATGTTGTTAGACTATGGAGAACTATTATCACCCTTTCTAATATGCATTTTGCTCCCATTTTCACACATTAGAGAGTTGTTCTCACACCCTTATTTTGGTGCATCACCTATGTAGTGTAATTTTATTTAATTTCATGCTATTTATCTCTCTCTAGTCCCTTGGAAGTTGTAGGATAGAGATAGTCAGTAGTTTTCCTTCATTAGAGTTAGCTTGCACTAGATTAGGAAGAGGAACCAACCTTCTCTAGAGGTCTATCTCAAGTAGCAAGTCCCACAACTTGGAGATAGTACCCATGTTACCCAGTCACACTTTGCTTTCCTTAACACACTCACATGCTAAGAAATCGAGGGTGTTGTGATTTAGTGATAACAATAGCTAAAGGAATGAAGGTTGGAACTTTATATATTTGTACAAGTCATGCTCTTTCTACCACTCCATTTGTTACAGGAAATAATACAACAAGAAAGATTGCTTTGGAAAATCATATACAACAGTTTTGTGGGTACAAATGCAATTTCTATGGGAATTGCAAGCACAAAATAGTTGTTGCAGGCACTATGTGTACAAATGTAGTTGTTGCGGGTACAAATGCAGTTTTATGGGAGCTACATGCACAACAATAGTTTTTGCAGGCATTGTAGGTACAAATGTACTTCTTTGCAGTACAAATGTAGTTGTTGCAAACACCGCAGCACAAAATAGTTGTTGTAGGTGTTGTAGGAAAACATACGATTCTTAAGCATGAGGCACATCGGTAGTTGTTGCAAGAAGAACAAGAACAACAATAGTTGATTCCTACTAGAACAATTACTGCAGGTTATGAGATAAAACTATGGCATCATAGGCTTTGACACATGAGTGAAAAAGGTATGAAAATAATTCATTCTAATAAGTTATTACTAGGTCTGAAATGTATTAATATGGAATTATGTGAAAGTTGCGTATATGGAAAACAAAAGAGAGTGAGTTTTCTCAAGCATGGGAGAACAAAGAAAGATGAGAAATTAGAGCTTGTGCATACGGATGTATGGGGACTAGCTCGGGTAAATTCTCATGGTGGCTCTTGTTATTATGTTAT
The DNA here is from genome assembly GCA_018340775.1 of Taxus wallichiana var. yunnanensis. Classification (NCBI taxonomy): domain Eukaryota; kingdom Viridiplantae; phylum Streptophyta; class Pinopsida; order Cupressales; family Taxaceae; genus Taxus; species Taxus wallichiana. Next base: position 449,098,397 of record CM031237.1, on the reverse strand, counting down.
ATTCATTGATGATGCAACTAGGAAGACATGGGTGTATTTTATTAAAAATAAATCAAATATGTTCAAAAATTTTAAGAAATGGCAAATGTTGGTTGAGAATGAGACATGTAAAATATTAAAATGTCTCAGGTTTGACAATGGTGGTGAGTATTGTAGCAAAGAGTTTGAAAAATATTGTTCATCAAATGGAATCTGGAGGCAGAAAATGGTTCTAGGGACTCCACAGGAAAATGGTGTGGTTGAGTGGATGAACAAAACAATTATGGAGCATGCAAGGAGTATGAGATTGCATGTGGGGCTGCCCTTTTACTTATGGGAAGAGGATGTTAATATTGTTGTTTATCTAATCAACATAGGACCTTTAATTCCTTTGGGTTGTGGTATTCCAGAGGAAGCTTGGACCGGTAAGAAGGTAGATTATTCTTTTCTTAAAACCTTTGGTTGTGAAGTTTTTGCACTTGTTGATCCTAAAGATAGACACAAGCTAGAAGAAAAATCTAAAAAGTATACCTTTGTTGGATATGAAATTGATGACTTTGGTTATAGATTATGGTATTTTGAAAATCTAAAAGTTATTAGAAACATGGATATTGAGTTCAATGAGAAGGTGTTGTATAAAGATCAGATACAAGTAAAGAAGCATGAGAAAATAAGAAATGAATATGTGGTGTTGGATGATATTCCGGTTTGTAATACTTCAGTGGTTCCTCATACTGAACAACAACAAGAAATACCACAAACTCCAATAAATGTTAGACATTCTACAAGGGTAAGTAGACCTCTCGATAGATTTTCTCCTTCTTTATATTCTATTTTATTGACTGATGCTGGTGAACTAGAAGGGTATGAAGAAGCTATGTAGGTGAATACACATAAACAATGGGAGAAAGGAATGAAAGAAGAAATGGACTCCCTACTACAAAATCAGACTTGGGATTTATGCAAGCTACTTGTAGGTAAAAGAGATTTACCAAATAAATGGGTTTACAGGATGAAAAGAGGAAGGAGGAGGTAAGAAAATATTTAAAGATAAACTTGTGGTAAAAGGATTTACATAGAAAAAGGGTATTGAATTTGATGAAATATTTTCTCTAGTTGTTAAAATGACCTCTATTCGTATTGTTCTAAGTCTTGTTGTTGCAGAAGACTTGCATCTTGAACAACTAGATGTGAAAATAACATTTCTCCATGGGGATTTGGAAGAAGAAATATATATGCAACAACCACAAGGATTTGAGGTCAAAGGTAAGGAGAAATTAGTGTGTAGATTGAAAAAGAGTTTGTATGGCTTGAAACAAGCACCTTGGCAATGGTATTTAAAATTTGATAGTTTTATGGTTGAGCATGGCTACAATAGGTGTCATTCGATCATTGTGTTTATTTTAAGAGGTTGGATAATGGTAGTTATATTATCCTATGTTTATATGTTGATGACATGCTTGTTGCGGGGTCTAACATGGATCATATTAATGAGTTAAAATAAATGTTAGAAAATTCATTTGCTATGAAGGATTTGGGGCAGCAAAACAAATCCTTGGTATGAGGATTTCTAGAGATAGGAAAAATAAAAATTATCTCTATCTCAAAGTGAGTATATTGAGAAGGTGTTAAAAATATTTAACATGGAAAATGCTAAATCTATCAACACACCTTTTCCTAGTCATTTTAAATTGACTAAAGAGATGTGTCCAAAGACACAAGAGGAGGAAGAAAAAATGTCCAAGATTCCATATTCTTCAGCTATTTGTAATTTAATGTACACCATGGTATGCACAAGGCTGGATATTACACATGTCATTGGAGTTGTGAGTAGATTTATGAGTAATCTTGGAATGGAGCATTGGAATGTGGTTAAATGGATTCTTAGGTACTTGAGAGGAACATCCAATAAGCATTTATGTTTTGGGGGATCTAATACTATTCTACATGGTTATGTTGACTTAGATTTGGCAGGTGATATCGACACCAGGCGTAGTACTACAGTTATGTATTTACTATTGGTGGGAAATATTCAGTTGGATTTCAATGATGCAAAAGGTTGTCTCTTTATCAACCATGGAGGTGGAATATGTTGCTGCAATAGAAGCAAGAAAGGAGATGATTTGGCTGCAATTTTTCTTAGAAGAATTGGGAAATCAACAGGCTGATAATTACTTATTTATGGACAGCTAGAGTGCCATTCATCTTGCTAAAAATATACCTTGAATTCAAAGACAAAATACATACATCGAGAGATATTACTTTATACATTTAGTATTGGAGGATGGATAGGTAAAGCTAGAGAAAATTGATACAAATTAAAATCTAGTGGATATGTTTACAAAGGTAGTAACTCGAGAGAAGATGATTTCCTCTTCAGATTCTATTGGCCTTCACAATTAAAATAATTAAAATAGAACAAAAGTGACCAAGGGTGTTGAATCCAGTGAGAGTTTATTTGGTTTTGATTAGTCTCCAAGTGGGAGATTGTTGGTTGTGGAGACCATTCAAACCAAAATGTCTTATTTATATTTCTAATGTATTATTTATATTTTTAATGTATTAATTCTTTTATGCTACATATTCCCTAAGCATACGTTGGTATAAAATTTGTGTAATCGCTGCATAACCATGTAATGAAATTACTAGTATAATTCAGATTATGATCAGCAATATAACACCAAATAACACAATATTTTAGAATAATGATCTCAATATGCAATTGTAATAGCTTTGCCACTTCAAGGGGGCAACCTCCAAACCATATAATAAAACTCAAATGCTCAAATGATAATGAACTACTACCTACAATCCTCTATATATACTATTCATATGTTATGGTCATCACCCAGGCTGACCTATTAAGCATGAGAAAGTATAAATGATATGGTAAGCCAAAAGTTGGCTACTCATATCCTAATACAAGCAATAGGTTAAGTATCATGCCCTTCCCCTTCAAACCAATGTTGTCCTCAAAATTGAATAATCCTAGATGTTCTTTGCAGCAGTAAAACCTTCATCCTCCCGGGTGGCATCTTATATGCTCGATTCTTCCACTCGATCGATATTCCTTAATTTCTGGTTCTCACCTCTTAAGTACGTGTTTTTAGAATATTCTCTAGCTCCAAAATGATTCTTCCTTCCTCATCAAGTTATGGTAACTCTTCTGGGCTTCAAATTTCTATCCAATAACCTTCTTCAGGCATGAAACATGGAATACTGGGTGTATGTGTGAAGATGGAGGAAACTCTAGTTTATAAGCAACACTGCCAATTTTCTGTAGAACCTAATAAGGGCCATAGTATTTAGGAGCAAGTTTGTTGTCCTTTTTCTATTGCTTTAGAGACATCTTGTTTTTAAGGCTAGAGACGTACAAAAACCTAGTCACCAATTTCAAAATGTCTTTCACTACGATGTTGATTTGCTTTTTGTTTCATCCTATTTTGTGCTAATGCTAAATTCTCCTTCAAACTAGCCAAAACATGTTGTTGATGTTGAATGTGTTCCTCAACATCTCTGACCTTAGTTTGCACCCTCAAGGAGGAAGTGATAGAAGGTGGATGGTAACCATATAATGCTAAAAATGGGGTCATTTGAGAAGAGGTATGAAAAGATGTGTTATACCACCATTCTGCAAGTGGTAGCCATTTAATCCATCTTTCCTGCTTATTTGATATAAAACAACGTAGATACCCCTCTAAGAATTTGTTGACCACTTCCGTTTGCCCATCAATTTGAGGATGATAAGATGAACTATGAGCTAGCTGAGTACCCAAACATGAAAATAATTTTTTCCAAAAATTACTTGTGAAAATAGGATCACAATCACTTACAATTATTTTTGGGGTTCCATGTAGCCTTTGAATTGTCTCCAAAAATAATACTTGTGAAGGTTTAGCTGCAAATGGATGTGATAGGGCACAAAAATGGTTATATTTTGTGAGCCTATCCACAATCACAAAAATAAAATTCTTACCCTCTAAACAAGGCAATCCGGTGATGAAATCCATGGATACCTCCTCCCATCTCTCTGCTAGGAATTGGTAAAAGGGTTGCAATGACACTGGTGTCTTAATTGTTTCCCCTTTATTCTGTTGGCACACTAAACACTCTAATACAAAATTTTGTACATCCCTCTTGAGTCCTTCCCAAAAAAATTCTCTTTTTATTCTATGATATGTCTTCAAAAACCCAGTGTCCTCCAACAGGGCAAGGCATGTAGCTCTGCAAGAATCTTATGCTTTAACTCGAATCTTTGCTCAAGTATAACCTATCCTTGTACCATAGATCCTTGCCACTGATATAGAGCATTTCTTGATATTAGATTAGATATTGTGTATCCTTCTCTTGATCCCATTCCAATATTTCTTCATCCACCCAATCGGCCTCAACATGGACATTGCACATAGTAAGGCATCTATGGATGTATCCCTTCTGGACAACGCATTAGCTACTACATTTTCTTTACCCTTTTTGTATATGATTTCAAAATCATAACCCAACATTTTTTTACCCACTTTTGTTGTTCCTCAGATGATAACCTTTGCTCCAAAAAGTATTTGAGACTATCATGATCAATTTTTACCTTGAAGTGTCTACCTATGAGATAGGGCCTCCATTGCTTGACCGCATGAAGAATAGCCATCATTTCTTTCTCATAGACCGGTTTGAGAAGATCTTTTCCTTTGAATTGGTGAATCTCAAATGCAATTGGTCTTCCTTCTTGCATTAGAACTCTCCAATGCCGATCCTAAAGCATCACATTCAATAATGAATGTTTTTGAGAAGTTGGGAGTAGCCAAAATGGGGTCTTTGCACATGAGGCTTCCTTCAAATGCTTAAAGGATTTAGTGGCTAAGTCCGTCCAATGGAAGGCATCCTTCTTTAGCAATGCAGTGAGTGGGGTTGCTATTCTACCATATCCCCACAAAAATATTCTGTAGTACCCTGTTAGTCCTAGGAACCCACAAAGATTCTTGAGAGTTTTGGGCCTTGGCCATTCCACCATAGATTTGATCTTCTGAGGATCAACTTTGACACCTTCATGGGATACAATGTGACCCAAGTACTCTACCTCTTGTACGCCAAAAGAAAATTTAGATGGATTTGCATAGAGAGTATGTTTCTCCAAAACTTGCAACACTTTATTTACATGTTGTAAGTTTTTTTCCCATGTCTTCTTGTAAATCAATATGTCATCAAAGAAAACTAATACAAATTTCCTTAAAAAGGCCTAAAAATGTTCATCAAGCTTTGAAAGGTTGAAGGTGCATTTGTAATACCAAAAAGCATTACCAAAAATCATAATGGCCCTCATGAGTCCGAAAGCCGTTTTATGAACATCTTCCTCTTTTATTCTAATTTGATGGTACCCCAAACGAAGATCTAATTTTGTGAAATAAAAAGCACCGTGTAATTCATTAAGTAAATCATCAATTACTAGAATAGGAAACTTATCGTTGATGGTATACTTGTTGAGTTCTCGTGTCTGGACACATCCTCCATGTTTCATCCTTCTTACGTACCATGACCACTAGGAAGAATAGGCACTCCCAGGTCCGATGATACCTACCTTCAACATTTCTTGAACCATTTTATCGATCTCAATTTTACGGGAATATGGGTATCTCATGTATGGTCGATGTTAGGTGTTTGGCTCCTTGGAATCAACTGAATGACATGATCATGATCCCTAACTAGTGGTAGTCCCTTTGGAATTGCATAAAAAATAGATGAGTGAGCATCAACAATCTTCTAAAGATCGGGTGGCATTGAAGACTCGTATATTGTACTTCTATGGAAAATAACTTTGCTATAAATCCATTTACTTCTTTTCGAGAACCTTACGTATCTCGATGAGAACTAATAAGTTGTGGAGACTTAGCTACCATCCCATTCAATTGTATTGTCCTTCCATCTGAATGAAATTGCATGAACAATTCTTGGAAATTCATCTCTATAGTACCCAAGGTTGTGAGCCATTAGACACCCAAAACAATATCTGCCCCTCCCATAGAAATAACAAACATAGGTGAGTCTAACATATAGTCTCCCATGGAAAGCTTGATACTATGGCTCTTTCCCACCATGCACAATCATGACTTGCATCCCACCTAGGTAAATAAAACAATTGAGGTGGGTAACTAACTTACTATTTATGAAGTTATGAGTACTCCCCGAGTCAATCAACACTCGTCACCTTCTATTTTTTGAGATAGCCAATAACCTTGAGTGTTTGAGGAGTACTAATACCTGAAAATGCATGGAAAGAAATTGTAGGTTGGTGATCCTCTACTTCCTCTTCTACTGGTTCCTCAGCCTCTCATATAATTTCAGCATCCTCATCATCCTCATTACCTCCATCAATATAGAACAACTTATTCTCAGCACATTTGTGTCCCGGTCCATATTTTCTATCATAGCTAAAAGCATAATCCTTTTGCTCTCTTTTCTTCCATTTGGTGAGGAGTCACTCTAATTGGCCTAGAAAATGAAGGGAAGAGATACTACGGTCTTTCGTGTTAATGAAAGGTGGCATCCTACTACAAATAACTTTTTCCTCTACTCGATGTGCCATGATAATAGAATCGAAATCTTGAGTGGATTAAACATACGTACCTCATGCTCGATGTGGTCCTTAAGACCCCTAAGAAATAGGTCATTCAAATTCTCTTCTGGTATATTCTCCACCCTTAAGGATAGGTTTTGGAATTGATGCACATAATCTTTAACTGATCTTGTTTGTTGTAACTTTACTAATTGACTAAAGTAGTTCTCTGAAACATTGGAACTATAGTGTAGTTGCAAATTCTCGGTAAAAACTTTCCAAGTGACACCGAGACCATTCTTCTACCTTTGAGCACATAACCATCGATACCAAATGAATTGGTCTGGTTCAAGATATAGGGATGCCAATGTCACCTTTTTTCCTGATGGTGTTTGATGTAGCTCAAAGAAGTTATCCATTTGATTTATCCAATTAAGGGATCTTTACCATCAAATTTGCGCATATCCACTTTCGGCATCATGTTCCGTGGTTGCGAATAAGTTGGATTCTGATTGGGCTAGAAAAGTGATCCAACATGGTTATTTTTTCCATGATTTTGAATTGAAGATCCTCCTTGGTTGATATAGGGATGGATTTGAGCCATACTATTTACCCTTTACATGTTGCATGATATCATCCAACCGATGATTGATTTGGGCTATCTCCTTTAGAGGCCATCTCAGATTGTACATTTCATAGCTCATACTCAAGTTGGCTCACCTTATGATCAACTGAAGTAAACCCTAGTGTTGAGGAATCTATATTTACCCCTTCTAAATCCATCTCTTCAATCACTATCTCATATTTATCTAGGGTTTTACCTAGAGTAACCGGATTCTTTTTTGCTCTTGTGGAAGGCCCCGCCATGATATCAAACCTTAGGGTTTAGGGTTTTGATACAAATTTGGCCGAACAGGAAAAAACACAAAGAAGATACTAATACTATTTTTTTCAAATCTTTCCGAAAATGTAAAGAACTTGAAATTTTTCACAATTTACACCCTAGGGAGTGATTTTATGAAAAAAACATAAATTTGTAATAACTTGTGCAAAATAAATCAAAAAAGTCTGAAATTTTTAGGGAACCTTACTTGAAATGTTTTGCAACTTTGGTAAAAATATATCCCACCAATTCACTCTGGTTCAAAATATATTGTGGAAACAAAAATTAGGGTTTTTGCCCTAATTTTGGCCCAGATCGCAACTCTAATACCACTTGTAATGAAATTACTAGTATAATTCAGATTATGAGCAGCAATATAACACCAAATAACACAATATTTTAGAATAATTATCTCAATATGAAATTGTAATAGCTTCGCCACTTCGAGGGGGCAACCTCTAAACCATATAATAAGACTCAAATGCTCAAATGATAATGAACTACTACCTACAATCCTCTATATATAATATTCATATGTTATGGTCATCACCCGGATGACCTATTAAGCATGTGAAAGTATAAATGATATGGTAAGCCACAAGTCAGCTACCCATATCCTAATACAAGCAATAGGTTAAGGGCGTAAAACCATTTTTTTATTTCCTCTTGTTTGGAGACTAAATGGTTACATTCGGTTAGAAGAGAAAAGGGAATGGAAATGTATATATACATGCTAATTATTATGATGGAATGAGTGAGAGTGAGAGAGAGGAAATAAAAATTAGAGCAATGTATTGCAGCATTGAAAACATGAGATTAAAGTGGTGTGAGAAAAATAAATAAGCGTCATGAAAGATAAGAGGGAGGGTATTTTTGCTTTGTAAATCTGAAACTGTAAATTTATGGATTTTTTTTACATGTTGTAAAATGTTTATTATATTTTATTTATTGTTGGATTAATAATAAAAAGGACTGCTGTTGTTGGTGGACATATCCCAAGAAAGGGTGAACCATGTTAAATTTGTGTTGATGTTTTTTTATTTGTGTAATTTCATATTTCCTTTATTCTATGATTAATATTTGCATATTAAATTTGTCTCTTCATTCCTGGTGGAAATGAAATGAGTGAGAGTGAGAGAGAAATAAAAATTAGAGCAATGTATTGCATCGTTGAAAAATGTGAGATTAAAGTGGCATGAGAAGAAGAAGAAATCACCGAGAAAGAGAATAGGGACGGTAGTTTTGCTAAAAATATGAAATTGTAGATTTATGCATTATGTTTGCATGTTGCAACATGTTTATTGTATAATAATAAAAAAGATTTTCATTGTTGGTGGGCGTAGCTCGGGAAAGTTCGAACCATGTTAAATCCGTGTCGTTGTTTTTATTTGTGTAATTTCAGATTTCCTTATTCCATAATTAGTATCTACATATTAAATTTGTCTCTTCATTTCTACTCGTAATTCCTAACAACCGGTATCACGGTGGTGGTGCTTGCTTGATTAGCGAAATTCTCACGCTTTAGTGGGAGCAATGTCAGAAGAGGGAAAATTAAAGGTTGATAAATTCAATGGCTAGAATTATCAATTGTGGAAGATGCAGATGGAAGATTATTTATACCAAAAGGATTTGGGGTGTCCATTGTAGGGAAAGCAAAGAAACCATAAAAAAATGACAGATGAGGAATGGGAAATTTTAGACAGAAAGGAACTAGGAAGTATTCAGTTGTGTCTAACACAATCAATGACATTTAATATTTTGAAAGAAAAGACAATGGATGGATTGATATAGTCATTAGCAAAATGAAAAACCCTATGCTTCAAATAAGGTATTCTTGATGAAGTTTTTATTTAATATGAAATTAGCATAAGGTTGTTATTTAAAATGAAAAACATTTAAATGAGTTTAAAATGGTTACCATTAAATTAACTTTTGTAAGTGTTAATTTTGATGAAGAAGTTAGAGCTCTCTTGATTTTATGTTATTTTCCTAAAAGTTGGAATAACTTAGTTATGGTGGTTAGTAATTCTATTTCTGGTTCAAATACATTGAAATTTGATGATGTTGTTGGTGTGATTCTGAGTGAGGAAATTCGAAGGAAAAACACTGGTGAAACTTCCACATTGGGTAATGTTTTGAATGTAGAAAACAGGGGAAGATCAAAAGAGAGAGGAAAACATCCTGGAGGTCATGGGAAATCATAAGGGAAATCCAAGAATGGAAAGTCTCAATCCTGGGACAAGAAATTTTGTTGGTACTATGGAAAATAGGGTCATTTAAAGAAGGATTGTTGGTCTCGGAAGAATAAAGAAGGAGACAAACAAGAAGGAAATAAAGAAGAAAATGTGGTAAGTAAATATAAATATGATGCTTTAATTCTTTCCCTAGATAATGTTGATGATTTATGGGTATTATATTTGGGGCTCATTTCATGCTACACCCCATAGAATTTTTTTCTTGATTATTTCTAAGGAGATTTTGGACAGGTGTATTTAGGAGATAATGAACCTTGTTAGATTGTTATTAAGGGAAGAATCAAGATTAAATTGTATAATGGAAATCAATGGATACTACAGGAGGTAAGGCATGTTCCAAGGCTAAGTAGAAATTTAATTTCAGTAGGGAAGCTTGATGATGAAGGCTACACAATTACTTTTATGGATAAAATTTGGAAGGTTATAAAAGGTGCTTTAGTAGTTGCTTTAAAGGTATGAAGGTTGGAACTTTATTTATTTTTATAGGTCATGCTCTTTCTACCACTCCATTTGTTGTAGGAAGTAATAAAACAAGAAATATTACTAGAAAATCATCTACAATGATTCTTGGGTACAAATGTAGTTTCTATAGGCATTATAGGTACACATGCAGCTATTGTGGATATAAATATAGTCACTAACATCACCTCACATGTACCTTCATCTTGGTTAACATCCTAGTTATTATCCTCATCATCATCATCATCATCATTTATAAGGCATACCATTCTACCCTTTTCCTTTGTTTCCTAGGAATGAACCATTTCTTATGGTTCTATCTCTTTAAGGTCAAGGCACACCTCTAAATTCAACTCTCCAAACATATCTAACACCAAAATTGGGTCACACTCCCTTGGTCCCTTTCCAAATAACCAACTTAAGCAGCATACTCTTCTAACCATGGCCCCTTCCACCCCACATCACCATTAATTTAATTAAATTAATATGTATCCTCACAATATTTAATATCTAATTACCTTAATTTCTACCCCACCACCTCACCTAGACATCTCACCTAGACACCTCATCTAGCCACCTCACCCAAGACCTATTCTTGGCATGTTTCCATAACCAATAAGCTAAGATTTGGTCTAACCCTAAAATCAATCCCTAAAATCTCTCTAACCACATTCCCACTCATTAGAAGGGAAGTTTCCGTTCTAATCCGCGAGAATAAACTAATTGGGCCCAAGAAATTAGAAAGATCTTCCCATTTTAGTAAACCTAGGGAATCCTACCTTAATTGACTCTGGTCACCCCTACACCAATGTGCTTTCTGGTCAACCTAGAACTATCATCGGTTACCATTTATTCACCTAAAAACCTTGTTTTTGGGTTGGCACTTTCTGAGAGCAAGGGAAGGAGATCAGAGCTTCATACAAGCAAAACCAACGTACTTTCATGTATCCAGACATCCAGAGCCATCACTAGGACATATATTGAAGCATCACACTCACGGAATCATTCTGGGAGCCACTGCTACAATATCCAACACTATTCTTCTGATCAACAACCATCTCCATTTAACCATCAAAATCTACATCACAATAAGTACATCTATACCAGCATCATCTATTTCAGCATAGTTCACTTTTGTCATTCCTATCATTAGTTTATACTTTTCTATGTTCATTCCTCCATTGCTTATTAGCTTGTAATCCTACAATTCCCTTGCCCACACCACCAAATCACCATTTTGACGTAATATTTGTTTTTGAGTATACTTGAGATCTCCATAGACCTTCTCATCCACTCTCCCAACCTCATTTGACCTCATATCAGCCCCTTCCATTTGATCTATTCAAGTTTCTTTTACCTCGACCATACCAATGCCGGTTATCCACAACCGTCATTGGTTCTACCTAAACCGGCATTGGTCATACCCGACCGACGTTAGTCTCTATGTTTTATACCTTGACCAAGAAGACCCAACAATCATCTCACTAGTTGACCTAAACAACCCATAATCTGACCCTAACCAGTCCCAGTACCTTGACAGATACCTCATCTTTCAAATCCAACTATAGCCTAGCCTGTTGTGATTGGATTTTCTTATTGTACTTGAATGAGATACCTAAATCATATCAAATACAGTAGGACTTTACTTGTTTCTTGCATTAATTTATTTTAAACAGTGGATTGACAGCCATCTAGGAAGTATCACACTTCTCGGAACTAGCATACACTAGGTAGTCCATTGTCATATATCATTTAACTATCCTTTTGTGGTTTTATTTTCTATTACAGGTAGTTCCTCCTAGCCAAAAGGAAGCTCTCACATTCAGACATGGATCAAGAAGTCAGAATGCATGCAACAACCATCAACTGACCACAATTTAATAGGTATTCCTTCTTGGCCCTTACCCTTATTTGTTTTGTGATTTCAAAAACGTAAAGAAAATGGTGAAACATTTTGGCACGCCTGGTGGGGCCCATCAGGGGTTCTTATTGCATTTTCTTCATTCCTAGGAAAAAGTTGTGTGTTTGTTTCCCTTAAAAAATCTTACACATTAATCTTCTTTCTTGGTAATCTTCTCTTCTTTCTAATTGCTCTAAAAGATACACTTTCTTTTGGTGCATTTAAAAAAATCATTCTTTTTTATTGTTGCATTTAGTGAAAGAGCATACCCTCTCCTATTCACCATTTGTGTCATCTAACATAATATTTTGATTTGGGCTTAAAATTGATTACATTAAATTCTAATTTATTGCATTTAGATCACATTAAAATGAGGGCAACCTATATGCTGGAAGTAATGCCCAACTGATGGTTGACACAAAGAATCATAGAAAGAAAATTCTCTTTGTCTCTCTCTCTCTCCGTGTCTTACCAAACTTGAACAAAATTTGAAATATACACATCTTTCATATAAAACACGTTACCCGAGAACATTTGTTAGTGATCACACGATCCGATTGGCGAGTACTCCCACTCATTTCTTCTATTGAGTCATCATCTTAGAGGACGGCCCACCCCCGCCATAACATACTTGAAACCTCTCCTTTTAGATATCCTTCTTCATAGGACACGTTCCTAACTAAAAATTATGTTCTAAATACACACAATCAGGTCCTAAATAATGTAATCTAAACAAACATAAGAAAATCACTGTTAGGATTGTGCTTTTTCTTAGCATTCTTTTTGACTTGTGTTTTGAGGTGTGAGACTACGAATTTCCATTTTTCTTCTTCCTTGCACACTCCACCATCATAGTTGGAGTATTCGACTTTTTCTCGAGTGTGCCAGGGCCCCATCTCCTCACTCTCGTGTTTCGAGTTTAATTCTTCACTTAATTTAATTCACAAAACCCACTTTCTTCATTTCTTTCTAATTTCACAGATCACCAACATTTCTCTAGAACCATCATTGGTTCACATTTGATCATCACGCTTAAACCCTAATCGGTGTTAACTTCTGGATTTCTAGTTAATTTATTTGGAATAGCCTTCATCACTCTTGTTGTTCTATTTTTGGCCCTTAGAGCATCATCATATTTCTCCCCTGCTCATAACTACTTTACATACTCGCTTTCCCCTATACACATCCAACATTCCCTTTTATTCTTTGAGACTAGTTTTCTTCCACATCGACTTTGACGGTTTCGGTTTGAAACCATCATCGTTTTCCTCAACCATCACAAGTCAACCCGATAGTCGCCAGTTTCCTATGTTTTATTTTCATAATCTATACATTGACTAGATTCACCTCTTAGACCCCATTATTATCTGTTTCTACTATTTTCTGTGTCATCTACAAAATACAGTATTACCAGGTTAGCACTTGTTCACATGGTGCTGACTCGCAGCCAGACTAACGCCCTTATATTACATACTAGTTGTCAACCACTCCCACCTAGTCCCTCACCACCTTCCATCCTATCACCCATGGATCCAACCTTACCTACCACCATTACTGCAGGTGACAAAGAGTTTGCACGACTCCTTGATCAGAATCCCGTGACCTTATAGTTATACCTTTCCTACTCTTCCACCGAGACTCCTCAGGTCAGTTGATATACGACATGCCTGTACCCATCTCTCGTACCCTTATTCTTACTTTTACATTAGCCACAAATAATGTGGCCTTACCCTCACCTGCTTCATCCCCGGTATTTTCATAGCTAGGCCCCATACCTGCCATGACCACGCTGCGTTTGCAGTTTTAGTCATGCCTATCATATTTGTTTTCCCCTCGTCGACCACCCAGACCATAGCCCATTCTGCACCCAATGTCTCACAAATACCCATTACAACACAACTACCCATGGTGTCGGTGACTCCTACTCCATTCTAGAATCTCATCCTCTCCATCCCATAAACACTTCCCCTAATCGCTACCAAAGTCATGATGACCATCCCACCTATATACACCTACTATCAACAACCCCTATCTCGTCTGTCACCCATTCTAGATATGTTCCTTCTATGTCCCGGTTCCTTATTCTCAACCTACCTATTAGGTTCAATATCCACCCCTTATGCCACGGAGGTGTCCCTCCATCACAACCTACCAATAACCTCATCAAGTTGATGATGGAAAAGATACAGACATTAGAAACATCAGTTTTTGGATCACGTAATTCCCTCACCTATGATGAAATTTGTAATGAGCCTATTCACCCATCCATTCCTATTCGACCATACCCCGTACATTGGGAAATTCCAAAATTCAACCGCTTCAATAGAAAAGAAGACCCACAAAACATTTGCAGTCCTTCAAACATGGGTGTTACTTGATTTCCTACGATGACACTTTACTTTTGAGGACTTTCCCAATGTCCCCGACAGACCTCGCATTGACTAGTACGGTGGACTACCAAGACACTCCATTTACTCGTTTAATTAAGTAGTGCAAGCCTTCCTAGATCACTTCTCCATTTACATTATTAAGAAGGTTACTGTACGTACCCAAAATTGTAGGGTACTACGCTGTCAACAATGTAACACGTACCCCAATGATGATACAGGTCTCCTCGCAAGGTGTTCGGGATCCGAAAATCTCTCCAAGTGTGCGTTAACATCCCGCATGCCCCGCTTAGCCCCCACGTGCTTTGTTTTTCTTTTTCCCTCTTTTCTTGGCCTTTTACTCTTGATTCTGAAACCGCCGCCCGATCAAGGGCGGTGGTCTCATGACCGCCGCCCTAAGCGGGCGGAAGTCCTGTAACCACCACCTGCTCGGGCGGTGGCCCTTTATGCATTTTCTAGAATGCTCTTTTAACATGACTCACATAAAAATCAACGATTCACCAACTTTTTTCACCACCATAAGCTTGCATTAATGATTCTGGTTCCCTGGAATAGTGTTTTGCCATTGTTTATAGTTTAAGAGTTCTATTTGGTTTTTACCTTGGGTAAATGCAAATGCTATAAATAGTTGGCTTGTGCTCAAGCAAATGGCCCCTCAAATTTGCCTCTGAATTTCTCATTGCAATAGATTAGTCTTTCATTTTATTTAGAATTCTTAGTTTCTTTCATTGCATGCCTAGTTAGTGTTGTTTTGCTGTTAGGAAGCCACATATCCATCTTGTGTAAGTGCTATTGATATTTCATCCAATCCATTGGAGTAAAATAGTTTGTTTTCAATAGGAAGCCATTAAAGTTACAGGTTTTGTTCTTCAAACAGGATAGTTTCAGGTTCTAGATGTTTTATGTTGCATGACTCGCAATAAATCCCGCTAGGAATTGCATAAGCCAAGCTCTGTACTCTTGCGCTATCTCTCTCCTACTCACATTGTATTCAGTCTGTATCCTAAGCTGCCTTTGTCCCAATATCTACTTTTGTTGATGCTAGCATTACACGCTTTTCTGGATCCAAGTGAACACGAAGGAATGAGGAGATCACACTGAGGGGACAAGATCACACACACCATCGATTCGCCAATGTTATGCAGAATCCAGGTTCTAGCTTTCAAAGTTCTAAATTAGAATCGTATCAAATAGAGTAGTTAATTAATTTATTTCAGTTAATTTTACTTTCGATATTGCTAGGGAAGTTGTGGGGATTGATAGTTTCTAAGAAACTATGATTCATTCCTCACTTCTGAGGTAGGATCGATAGTCTTACAAATAGATTAGATCAGTTATTTCATTGTTTAGAATAGATCTACAAATTACATAGACAAATAGCTATACTCTGAGTTATTTTGTTTGTTTTAAATTGTTATTTTAGCTATCAATTCTAGATATATTAACAGTTACTCTTTTAAAATTCATTCGAAAAGTTCATCAGGAAAACACAAAAATATAGAAGTTAGATATGTTCTAGATATATTTCATATAGTTAATTTTGCTTCGCTGCATTTAGTTTATATTGATGCTTTTGCATGACAATCATGGGACCTAGAGAGCCCAGGGAATACATATTCGAGCCAATCATGCCCCAACCCAATCTCGTCACAGCCATAACTGATATAGATCAGAATCTCAGGATCCAAGTCTTCCAAACAACGGTAAACTTACAACAAATCAGTTTCCAACTGCACGGGTTAAACATAGAAGACGACCAAGCACACACATTTTGGTCAAATCAACCAAACTACAGATTACCCTAGATTCATATCCACATGACTGTAGAAGGGTTTGAAAGAGAGCAGACCTTTGGTTGTGACCCTTTGGTCCCACAACCAGAAGTAGGAGATACTCTCACAGACATAGATACTAGCTTGAGAATTCAGGTTGCACAAACACCTGTAAGATACTCTGAGAAGATCGCACAATTATTAATTCTGAATATAGAAGTTGAGAAAGCATACGATTACTAGATATTAGGGATTAGGGACTAATTCTACACATGACCATAGCAGGACCACAACAACCATGAATCTATGGTTGTGACCCATAAATCCCACAGCCCAACGAATCCATAGGTGAATCAGACATAGATACTGGCCTATGTACACTAGTATTCCGGTCTACTCCACTTCCACCTATCATCATCAAACATTTATCCTTATTAGACTTAGCAGCTAACGAAGCTAGGGAATTCTGGACTAGGCCAGAGAATCACCCATAGAATCAATTATATTTACCATCCACCCTATGACCTTATTTGGAGACATACACGAAACTATCCCAGGTCACTTTCCACGTATTCCACAACCTATAGACCGAATCATGCCAGAGCTTGATATTGATTGGAGCCTTCGAGTAGTCATCCTTGCTAATTGATCTATCACAACATTCAGGTTAGGAGGGCTTTCGTTGGCTTGGATTCACAATTTCCATTAGTGCGCGTCGAAGATATAAGATTGCCCAACTAGTTTTTCTGCATCCCACATATATTCCACCCCCACCGGCTGTCTCGACACGACCTCGGGTGCGAGGAAAAGTTACTTGTAGATTCTCACGCTCGCTTGTCACTTTTCCATCATATAAAATTGGTGAACCCAACATGAAAGAATAAGCTGTTTCACCGTTTATACCTTCTCTCTTAGTGTTTCGTCTTCTTTCATCCACCTTCGCTCTTTCCCATTATTCTGCATGGGTATTCATATACCCCTCGAATATGTCAAGATTCGAATCATATGGTAGGCCTCTCTTAGGTCTTGAGGCATACTACGCTAATGTAATAGACAATCATCACCCTCGCTCTCAGTATGGGGTGACAACTACTCAACTAACCATTTATCAACACAAACTCCATCTCCAAGGATCAAATATAACTCATCTTTCCAAATAGAGGAGTGGGATCAACTCATTTAAACACGACAAATAGAGCCTTCAGGCTTAATCAAAATGATGCTCACAGGAGAGTCTAGTTCATCTCCTCAGGTACTACTTAGACCACAAATTAGTAGACAATCAGACCCATATCTAGGTTTAGATGATGAGCATTCGGTACGTTATACTAGGAATGAATAACATTCTTGAAATATGTACCCACCTATAGGAGGTTTACAAACACAACCCGAGGTTTCTTTTCAAGGAAATACCTCCATGCCACTACACATAGGAAATGCACTCGGGAAACTTGGCGGGCAGCGATCAATTCATAGTAGGATATCACATGCCTATACAAAACTGTGATATACAACAAATGCCGCTAAGGTAAAACACCGTGACTTCACCAAATGAAGTCATTTCAACGTTGGTAGAAAAAGTGAGAGGGTTAGAACTTACTCAAGCAAATCAAAATTCCCAATTCATGCAGGCAGGAAGTTCCAATCCTCCACACCATCCTAGCCAAGTAGACCTCCTCATAGGAGTAGGCACGTTAGGCATGACCCCTCAGTATTCACAACAAATGCTGATTAGAACCACCGTTTCTAATACCACTCCAATACCTCCCGGTTTAGTACAAAATAATCCATTCTTGGACAATACCCCTTCATACTTAAACATGTATTCTAAATCACCACAAGGGGATATGTTCTCCTCTCCTGGCATATTTTCTCAAACACGGGGTTTCCTTACGCCCCTATTAACACATATGCAATGCCATATTAACAACCCATTCCACCACCACTCCTTAGCGAGGCACCATCAATGGTCAAAACCTACGTGATAGTGACATATTCGAATACTTGAAAGAGACTTTAGATTTTACCATACGGAGCATCATGCTTCCAAGACCTCTTCCCGATTTGTCTAAGTACAAAGGTGAGGGGGATCCAAATGCCCATATCAAAGCTTACGCTACGGCCATCCGAGAACTACTCTCATGGGATGGGGTTGTTGCCAAAATATTCCCAAAAACCTTGGAAGGTATCGCTCTCGATTGGTATTATAGAATACCTAAGGCTTCCATCCATTCATTCAAGCAACTCGTGTCAGAGTTCATCAAGGAATTTGACATGAACAAACTATTAAGAACAGGAATCAGGGAATTCTTGCATATTAAGCAAGAACACAATGAATCTATCGCCCATTTCATTCAGAGGTGGTGTACAATTCTTTATTCTTCAACAAGTGCTCCAAATATGGATTAGATGGAACTATGTGATTTATTCCTTCATTCTCTTAATAGAGAAGTGAAGGAAGAAGTCTAGAAGTTCCCACTAAGAACTTATGATGAAGTACTTGAGAGTGCTCTCCGAATAGATCAAGTGCCAATTGATAGTGGTCGCAAGACATATGGAGCAAATGGGAGGTTAATCACCTCCAACCAAAACACTACAACTTATCCTACTACCACGAATGTCAATCAAGGACCTAATATTCTTAGCAAAATTACAGAGTGACAACGGATGGAGTAACTGATTAGGCTAGAAGGAAAAATGTTGTGAATACTCCACCACAAATAAACAATCAGTAAACAACAACTTTACCCCAACAATCAATGCAGTGGATTTTAATCATCCACAAAGAACAACAACAACAAAAACAATGGCGAAGCCCTACACGGGATCCAAATCAAAATTCAACTAGGTATCAAAACCAGAATTCAAACCAAAGACAAAAAACATAAAATTTTAATAAGCAACGGTTTGATCAGAATTTTGGGCCATAATATACATCAAGCCAAAAACTAGGAATTACAATCCCAACTCGTATTGTGGTTTCCAAAAATTTGGGGCCATGACACTAGAACATGCCGTGACTACAATAAATTCATGCAACTTTTGCCAGATGAACAAAGACAACTTTTCATGGATATGTTCTTGACGGATCCTACGTCACCAGCACTGAATAATTTTACGAGGCGCTTTCCCTCAAAATGCACCCCTCAAGATCTTCAATGATCCTCTCCCAAATCACAACAATAACAAATTAAATCCAAGTGGGACAAACAAGGGTGTAATTGTAGGAAACAATGATCATGAAGCTTCAACTTCACTAATTCCATTAGTTGTGCCATAATCGGAAGTCATCTCGACCAAAGATAGTCGGTTTAGTGGAGTTAGATCTGAACTATCCATCAAAGTCAGAATAAGGACATGAGAGTATTTCTCTCGAGATAAGTCCAATCCATCCGCTAAGGACTGATAACATCCAACAAATAGTAGCAAAACTCAGGGTGCCTTATGATTTAATTAATGACCTAACAAAACCTTCTCGCACATTTAATTTTTAGACTTACTAAAGAACTCTCTTGCCTTGCAGGGCTGCTCTTTTAAAGCATTAGGTTTAGGTCATTTAATTAACATCACTCCACCTCCCGAAACATAGGTAAATCATATAGAATTTGATATCCATCCTCTCGGGGTAGGCGGATAGGGATGTCGAATTCATATTCAAAATAAGCAAAATGCTAACGGATGTTGAGATTACACGCCGAGGTGATCTAGCCTTACATTTGCAATTATGGGTTTATAACAACTATGTAAAGCGTGAAATGGTAGATGATGGGGCGACAATTAATATAGTCCCCTTCTCTTTCCTTCAAAAGCTAGGGTATGGAGAAACCAATTGTTCCACGACACGAAATACTAAGTTTAATTCACCCCATTATGTTTTACCATGAGTAATTAAATATTAACTATTTAATTACACCTTTTTACATGTATCCCAACCACTTATCTACCCCATATCTATTCTATCCATATATCCCCCCTATTTCTCCTCCTCCCAAACCAAGCAGGGATATTTCCCGTATTTGAGGTGGAGGGATCACTCTTATCTTTCCAGAAATCACTCCTTTTGGCCATTTCGGGAGTCTGTTCCATGATCGGCGCCGACCGGTACTCGGTCGACGCCGATTTTTTAGAACGGCGCCGATTTAATATCGGTCGGCACCGATTACAAATAGAGAGCCCGAGACTCGATTACGGTTGAGACACGGTGATTGTAAGAGAGAGAACGAGAGAGTTTTGAGCATCAAGTTTGAACATTATCTATCGAGTGAGAGTGAATCTTGTCCAAATCAATCCCTGAGAGGAGCACCGTTACTCTGCTCTTATCACATCAACATCGCACGTCTCCATTGATTTTCTGGTGACTCTGTTCCTGCATCCAGCACAGGTGGAGCCTTGCCAGTATCTCTCCGACTGCAGATCCAGCGGACGTTGATGATCTTGCCTTCGTTTTCCGATTCCCAAACCTTCTTTGTCTCGGATCGGCTTTGTCTCGGATCGATCGATCGCCGATCTATATCGATCGATCGATCGATCTATATCGATCGAACCATCGAACGATCGCGCCCGATTCTACATAATCGCGCGATCATCCTGCAGACAGGTAAAAGGACACAGGTAACACAAATCCAGCTTTGTTTTCACAGTTTCCTATTTTCTGTTGCTTTTTGTCTGCTGTTTAGATTCTGTTTATTACTTTGATCAGAAAATCTAGTCCTGTACGTACATCTTTTATCATGTATGCTTCTTTACTTAATTGAAAACGTGGACTGACATCCGCCGAGGGAGCTTATCGCTTCCCGGACCCGCTTCTCGGGCAGTCCACCTAAATATCTTTTAACGTGGTCTTTTTCTATCAAGCATCGGTGTCTCGCAGGTTACTTGGATCTACTGTGCAGAATTGCTCGTGTGCGCCCATCTTATCTACATCGGCTTCCTTATCCATCTACATCTTCGGATCTTGTCCATCAGGTATCAATTTCATTTGAGTTTTTCAAGGTTTTTGTGTTTAGTTTGGTACATTAACTTGGACAGGTAACAAGCGTGAAATTCTTGATCAACATTCTGGCATGCCCGGTGGGACCCAACCAAAGTCCCTTATTGGTAAGTTCATCTCTTTTCTAGTTTTGAGCTTTGTTCTTTTTCTTCACTGATTTTTATCAGTTCTGCTTAAGCATTTCCTTTCATCGTTTCAGTCTTGCTTCTTTCATTTCTGAATTTGCAAAGTTAGGTCCTTTCTTTTTTACAAATTTCAATTCCAATTTCTATTTATAAAATTAGTAAATATTTCATTTTGATTTCAAGATTGCATGTTTGATCCATCTCTTTATGCGAAATTGTTATTTCCTTGAAATTTTTCTAGTTCCTTAAAATAGAAATTTTCGTTTCACCATTATCTGGATATATCTTTCTGGATTTTGTTTGGTGTTTGCTTAACCTTTTCTTGCGGAGCACTTTGCTTGTTCATGGGATTGTTCGAGGGGAAGAGCTCAACAATGCACTTTTTGAAGTCCACACACCTTGGAGAGCTAAATCTACAGGTATTTCTCTTTTACGGTGTTTTCTCCTTTTTAGGAACTAAAAAAAAAAAAAAAAAAAAAAAAAACTTTCTTTGTTTGTTTTCTATCACATTCGAACATTTCAATTTTGGTGCTTAAAAAGAATTTAATCGCATTTGGGAAAGAATCTGTTTGACTTGTCTTCATCGAAATCAAACACTTCATTTTTAAGTGCTTAAAAAGAACTCTTTCTTTGTCATTTCTGTTGTATGTTTTTCATCTAGTTTTAATTAGGTTGGAAAATTGATCAAAATCGGTAGTGACACTATTTGATTTTTATTTTTCACCCTTGCACACAAAGCCAAAATCACTAGGTATAAAGCATTTAAACAAAAATTCTTTCCCTGGCCTCGCCTACTTGGAAGTGACATCCAAGAGGAAGAGCCTACGCGGTACTCGGGCATGCTATAAATTCACGGAAGTTCTGGTATATATTGGCAAAGCACCCGACTCCCTTATCGCAGCGGTGTGTGAAGTGCGGGGGTAGGCCCCTATATCAAGCCACGTACCGGTCTTTTACTGAAGTGCCTTCGGGACTCCTCACCAAAACATCCCCCAAACCATCCTTAGTTTGGCTATCTGAGTAGTTCCTGTTCTAAAAGGCCTTCCCTAATATTTTCTTTCTTAAAAGCATAAAAACTTAAAAGAGATAATCACCTACGCTGCTTGAATTATCTGTGCATTAGTTAGGTCAATCTTCTTTTCTACTTGTTTATGATGGTCATCACTCGGTTACAATCTAGAAGAATGGCTCAACTAGCCCCTTCTTCCTCCGAGATCACCACTAGTGTGGATGTTTCGGCACCCCGGGTCTTCCTCGGGACCGCTGTTAGTTGGTTCCCCATCCTGGTCATATAATCCTTTCTATCAGGCCAAAGCAACCCCATCACGTCCAGCTTCCCCTAGTCCTTCAGAAATATCATCTACTTCTGACTTAGAGTATGTTCCTCGCGGGGATCCTGAATTTCAGGCGCTCCTTGATCGCAATCCGGTAGCCCTCATGGACTACCTAGTACACAAGTCTATTCAAATATCTGATCAGGGACCACCAATCCAGCAAGTGTATGATTATTCTCGTGAACCATCCCAGGCTTTTGTAGAACAGTTAGCATCATTTTTCTCACCTCGAGCCACGGAAGAGGGTGGCGCACCTGTGCCTCCTTTTTCTCTTCCACCGACCATATCGACTAGTTCTCAAATAGTCTTACCTATTCCTAACGCCGCAGTTACCTCGACTATTCCACAACCTACTTCTGAGAAGTCCTCTTCTCTGGCTATAATGGGTGCGTCTGCACACCCACATATTGTTGTTAATTCATCTATGTCGTCCATTGTGTCCCAGGGTCAGTACCTCTTTATGAGTCAACCCCCTTCGACTAGTCAGTTGGTTCCTGCTTCTCGTCCTCCAGTGGGTTTTTCTTCCAATGTTCAGCCAAAGTGACCTTCGCCCATCCTCTAGCATCGGCACCCTTAATAACTAATCCGGTAGTAAAAAGCCTCTTTCAGGTCTTGTTCCCCACCATGTCCAATCAAATCGGCACCCATGTTCCTCAATCTGTTCCGATTCAGTCAACAAGCATAGGAGTCCACCAATCACAGGCTCCGTCCGTCATCCAACCTTCATTTTCTCAACCACTTATTATCTCACAGCCTGCCTATACACAGGCTCCTTCACAACAAATACCCCACCAGGCGTCACCCAGAGCACTGGTTACTCCTCTTATCATCCTATCAATCAACAGATGAATCCCCGTTGACACCTCAACAACATCCACCATTTGCTTCTTATGTAGGACATGCCAGTGTGCCTCCTCCTCAATCTGACGTGGTTCAAATTCTTTTCAAGAAAATCATAGACTTGGAAGCCTCCACCAAAGGGGCTCGTCCTTCATACTCTTTTGAAGAAGTGTGTAATGAACCCATTCACCCCTCAGTGGCTTTTAAGCCTTATCCTCCCCAATGGGAACTTCCTAAATTTTCAAAATTTCATAGTCGGGAGGACCCTCAACAGCATTTGCGAGCATTCAAACATGCTTGCTACCTCATAGTCCAGGATCAGGAGCTTATGCTCCGTACTTTTCCTATGTCTCTAGCAGGTCCTGCTTTAGACTGGTACAATAACATTCCTCAACATTCCTTGTTTTCTTTCTCTCAATTGGCCCAGATGTTTGTTGAAAACTTTTCAATAAATATCACGCATAAGATCTCGATTACAGATCTTTATAACATTCGTCAATTCGATGATGAGTCTATTGCAGACTTTGTCACTCGTTGGAGAGGGATAATAAACCAATTGTCTTTCTCCCTTCCTCAATCCCAACAGATCGAGTTGTTTACTCGATCTTGTGCTAATCATATTTCTTCCACTTTAAGGATCCAGACCTTTCATACATTTGAAGAAGCCTTTACGATGGCACGCAAACTTGAGTCTCGCGCCATTGAACAAGGGAAGTTAAAACTTCGCTCTAAATCTAAACCAGATTTTTCTCGGTTTACCAAATCAAATCCTTCCACTTCTAAAGACAAGAATCAGGGATCCACCAATGCTATCGTATTAAAAACATCACGAGCCGATAACACTTCTAATCAAACACCACGAAGAGACTCCTCATCTTCTCGAAAAGGGTCCTCGTCATCTCGATCTTTCACTTCGTTGGGGGAATCATATGCTTCTATCCTGGAAAAAATGTTGGAAGTCCACATGATCGAACTTCCCCCCATTAGGAATATTGATGAAAGCCAAGAATGTCCATTCTGGTATAGGGAAAATGACTTCTGTCATTATCATAGAACCAAAGGTCATGACATTGAACGATGTCAGACCTTCAAAAATCTTGTCCAGAAATTCATTGATAAAGGCGAGCTCATTCTGGATAACCCAAATGCTCCCCCAAATCAAGCGCTTGGATGTTTTAAACAACCTTTTCCCAATCATTCCCCGAACCATGATGCTTCAGAGTCTCAAAAACCAAACACTCATACTATCAGCTTCATCTCTACTGAAGAATCTTCTTCTAAAACTAAGCCATCTGCGAACACATCGACCGAATCAGAACCTCCTTCCGCTTCGTTAATCGTTGGGATTCCACCATCTTCAGATAGCCCATCTTTGAATATTCCAACATTGTTAGATACGGATTCACCTCTCTCTGCTTCTTTGTCTGATCTTCCATCCATACCCGAGACAGTATCATCCTCATCTGTCTCATCGTCAGACATTCTTTCAATGCTCGAGGCAATTACATCCCTTCGAGTTTCCACCGGATACATCTACTTCTGTTTCTCCCATTTTTGCTGCGACTATGCCATTGGTGAACGTACCTATAGTTGTACCAACTTCGACGGAAGCGTCTTCGATTTTGACTCTTCCCATTTCCTTTCCTACAGTAGTTTCACCCACAATTACTGTACCAGAAGTAGTTCCCTCGCAAGGAACTGCTTCTTCATCACTCACTTCTTCCATCACCAATGCTACTTTTCCTATTAAGGGAAAATCTAAAGAAGTAGCACCAACACCTATACGCTCGGTTCCTGAACTTAGACTAAGACAACCGAAATCTAACGTTGCGTCATCAGTACCTCCCCATTTGCTTCCCCCGAAAAGGTTACAATCACCTTATGCGGTTGAAATTGTCACCATCCCTGAAAAAGGAAAGCCCATATTTCGAACCATCAAGACTCTTGGTGCTTTCCCACAAAAATCTCTCTCTGCGCCTCATAAAAGATTGGATTTGTCCACTGAGAAGGCGTCTTCTTCTACAAACTTATCAAAACCATCATCTTCTTCTACAACACATTCTTCACCAGCACCTCGAAAAGTGGACTTACCTACTAAAAAGACGTCACCTCTTTTATCAGAATCATCATCTTCGTTACCAAAAACCAGGGCACCCTCTGTTCCTCCGATTATACCTACTTTGGGAGCTTCTCCCTCATCTAAATCGACATTATCTAAATCATCATTAGTTTCGACCAAGCAGCCTCCCTTATCTCTGAAGACCACAACACTTGTCACATCTCCATCATCTTCAAAATCTATTTTAGGGGCTCCTCCTCCATCGAAATCAATCATGTCTCACTTACTTCCATCTCAAGTGCCCAAGGCTGCTCCTCCAGATGTCCAAAAAAATAAGATGATCCCTAAAAAGACTGTCAAACCTAACATGCAGGTTCTTTTACCTCGGCAGTCTGTTAAAGTAAAAGAGGCGCCTTCATCATCTCTTGTCCTCATCTTTGTCTACTGGGTTCTATACTGAAATCCTTCACCAACTTATCCAATCTTCATCCATATCTCTTCCTCCGATTAAACCCTATAACCCTAAAGGAGTTAAACCTACCTGGTTTAACTCTGATTTGATTTGTGCTTACCACCGTACCCCGGGTCATGATACTGAGGGATGTAAAGCTCTTGAATCTGTCATCAATAACCTTTTGGAAGAAAGTGATCTTTTGCTGGAAGAGGAGGAACAAGTATCTCCTGTCATCTTAGCTCCATCTGAGCCCCAACGATCTACTCAGACCTCTACTTCTAGTGATTCCACTCCAAATGATCTTCCACCTTCTCAAATCGACACAATTCATATCGCCACTAGAACCCAACAGTATGATAATCCATCCTCATCTACAACATCTCGACCACGGGTTGTCATTTCTGCAGCCCCCGAAGGAGTTCCTCCTTCCTCATTAGCCCCGAGACCTCGGGTCTCTATTTCTTGCACCTCGGGCTCAAATTCCCGTGTCAGTTGAGGAGAGTGTTATGAAACAACTCACCCAGGCTCCGGTCAAAATGTCTCTTTTTGACCTCATTCAATCCTCTCCGCAACATCGCCAGGCTCTGATTGATAATCTGCGTCACATCGCAGTGAATTCAGATGAGCCCCAGCCCTTCGAGATGGTTGTTGGATTGAATAGACCATCAACCACCATTTCTTTTGAAGATTCAGAAATTCCTTCCCTTTCTTCCGAGGATTTGGAGGCTCCCCTCTTTATCACAGTCCAAATCGACAACACTACATTAAAACATTATGATCGACAGTGGTGCTGCACTCAACGTCATCTCCTCGCACACATTCGAGCAACTTAAGTTACCAAAAGAAGAGCGTAGTGTCACCCCACCTTTCTTTCGCTCTTCGATCATTTAACGATCAGCTAGCAGTTACTTTAGGAACTGTGGTCCTACCCATTCGAGTAGGTAAGAAGCTGCTTCACGAACTCTTTTACATTGTTGAAGGGAAATTCCACTATAATATGATCCTCGGACGCTCCTGGATTCATGCAATGCATTGTGTCCCATCCACCCTCCATCGATGCTTAAAATATCAATATGAGGGCAAAATCTATACTCATCCAGGAGATCCTTTTCCTTCCGCACAATGCGACATGACCACAGGGTCTGCCCCTCTAAAGGAAAATGCTTGTTCTCCTGACGGGGCCTCATCTTCTTCCATACCTGCAACCAAACTACCGGATTTACAAAATCTAGAAGAGACATTGCAGCGTTTCTCACTGGGAGAGCTTCCTCTCCTTTCTTTTGACACCCATCTCAAACCTAGTGAGTATGGTAGACCAGACAAACAACCTGAATATCAGCCAGGTCTTGGTCGCATCGTCACCATTGGTCTACCCAATCAATAGACTAATTTCATTTACGGTGGTCTTGATACGCCTCACTATCACCCGGATTCTCCTCCTAGGACCAAACCTTATTTAACAGGGTTCGATTGTCTCAGAATCCCGTTTTGCAAAAACTTATTTATATCGATGCGCGTGGAAGGGCTTTGGCTTGGGTAAATATGAACAAGGTGTGCATGACCTCGCGTCCATTCCAACTCTCAAGCCACATCAAAAATTTGGTTTAGGATTTAAACCTCTTTCAAAAGCCACCATCATTGTTCTCGATGAGCCTCTTCCTATTGAGGAACCATCTTCTCCCGCTAGGTCAGAAGCATCACTCGATGTGGACGACGCCATTTCCATCCCATCTAACTTTTTTTTTTTAGTCAATACCATTTCCTTAGGGCCACTAGCCTATAAGACTAATGACAGGTCCACTTCCATACCGTTAATTTTCCCTGAAATAGTTGGAGATGACTCTCCTACTATCAACACTATCCACTGTGCGGATGATGATTCTGTCCTCACCTATCTGGGGGCAGAGGATTCCTATCTTCCTAAAACCATTCCTTCTGACACGTCTACGCTTCTCAATGAAGCCACTGTCGACCTTAATATAGGGACTTCTAAAGACCCTCGCATCATTAAGGTCGGCCAATCCCTTAATCCACAGGAGTTAGGAGACTTTACCACTTTTCTTTCCAACCATCGTCAAGCCTTTGCTTGGTCATATGAGGATATGCCAGGACTCGATCCCGATATCGTGGTCCACAATATCGTTACTCTTCCCGACATCAAACCGGTTAAACAAAAATTGCGTAAAATGCACCCTAGAGTAGCCCTTCTTGTTAAAGAAGAATTGCAGCGCTTGCTCTCGGCTAACTTCATCCAACCCATCGATTATCCACAATGGGTTTCCAATGTACCATAGTACCGATAACTAAAGCTCTTTGGGAAAATTTGAATTTGTACCGACTTCCGGGATCTTAATCTTGCTTGTCCAAAAGATGATTTTCCTCTACCTAATATCGACCAACTCGTGGATTTAACTGCGGGTCATGAGATGCTTTCTCTTATGGATGGTTTCTCTGGGTATAATCAAATTCTCATCACACCAGAAGACCAACATAAGACTTCTTTCATAACTCCTTGGGGGACCTTTTGTTATCGTGTCATGCCTTTCGGTCTTAAGAACGCAGGAGCAACCTATCAGCGAGCAATGACCTACATCTTCCATGATCTCTTACACAAAACTGTGGAAGATTACGTCGACGATCTCCTCGGTAAATCCAAACATCGTCAGGATCATCTTTTCATTCTTGCACCTCTCTTTGAGAGGCTTATTCACTTTTGTCTTCGTCTAAATCCATCTAAGTGCGTGTTTGGCGTTCTCACTGGTAAACTTTTAGGTTTTATCATTTCCATTAGGGGTATTGAAGTAGACCCCACAAAAATAAAAGCTATCCTTGAGATGCCTCCCCCTTCTAACTTAAAGCAACTCCATGAGTCTCCAAGGACGTCTTCAATCAGTGCGTCGTTTTATCTCACAATTGTCGGACCGTTGTCAACCTTTTCATCATCTCCTCCATAAGAATGTTCATTTTGAATGGGATGAGCATTGCCAAAAGGCCTTTGATGATCTCAAAGCTTATCTTCTTTCTCCACCTGTGCTTACACCTCCACGCGAGGGGGAGCCTTTCTATCTTTATATCTCTGTGACTGACCATGCTCTGGGAGCCATGATCTCGCATCGGGATGCTTGCGGTAAAGAACAAGCTATCTATTACATCAATCGCACCCTCCATGAGTATGAAACACGTTATTCCAAAGCTGAAAAGCTGTGTTGTGCTCTCTTCTTCGCAACTTCTAAGCTTCGTCATTACCTCCTTAATCACAAAACTTACATTGTCACAAGTGTCAATCCACTCAAGACAATTCATGCGAAGCCTTATCACAATGATCGTATCACTCGTTGGCTCATGCTTATGACTGAATTTGATCTCGAGTTTATCCCGCAAAAGTCTATCAAGGGTCAGGTCATTGCAGATCAATTAGCTGATGCTCCTCTTCCGGACACTCAAGTCCCCCTTGCTCGATTCCCCGATGAATATATCCAACAAATTGATTTTGGTCTGTCTCCATTTAAAGTAAAACTCTTCTTTGATGGATCCAAATGCCAGCAAGGGGGAGGTGCGGGTTTCGTGATGATTCCTCCTTGGGGTACGCCTATCCCAGTCACACACAAACTAAACTTTGAGTGCACCAATAATATGGCTGAATATGAAGCTCTTGTCTTGGGTCTTCAAAATGCCATTAATCTCGGCGCTCGTCATATTGACATCTTTGGTGATTCTGAACTCATCGTTAATCAAGTCACGGGTGTCTATCATCGATGCAAGAATGATATCCTTCAAAAATATCGTGATATCGTTCTCGTTCGACTCGATCTTTCGATAAATTCACTATCGAAGCTATTCCTCGTCTTGCGAATCGATTCGCGAATCTGATAGCTTCGTTAGCCTCACTTATCCCACCTTTTACACGAGGGACTCGCGACTTTATGTGGGCTGTGCAGCGATTAGATCAACCATCTCATCTTAGGCAACTAACTTCAATCCATCTTGTCATCAACCCATACTCAGGATGAGTGGTATCAACAGATCGTTGATTATCTATCTCATTCAGTGCTTCCTCCAGATCGACTTCCATGGTAGAAGATCTTTTATCCTACTGCTAATCGCTATTATACTATTCTAGGCGGGATCCTCTACAAACGGGCTTTGATGGTATTTTGCTTGGTGCCTCAAAACCCTTGAATCATCTAAAGCTATCCAGGAGGTCCATGATGGTATCTGTGGTGGACATTTTAGTGGCTTGGCCGTAGCTAAACACATCTTACGTTTGGGATATTATTGGCCTTCTCTTAATCGAGATTGTTGTGAATACACTAAGAAATGTGTCAAGTGTCAACAACATTCCAATCTCACACATATCCCTAGTCAAGCTTTACAACCTACAGCGATTTGTGGCCTTTTTCGCAATGGGGTCTTGATCTCATTGGTCTCATCAATCCCCGTTCTTCACAGCGTCATCATTCTATCATTACTACCACTGAATACTTTACTAAGTGGGTGGAAGCTATCCCTCTTTCTTCAACAAAAGCTAAACCCATAGTTGATTTTGTCTATCAACACATCATTTGTCGCTTTGGTGTTCCACACAAACTCATCACAGATAACGGTAAGTCTTTCAAGAACGTTGATTTGCAGAACCTCTGCGACGCTTTCAATATCAAACTCAGCTTTTCTTCTCCATACTATCCTCAAGCTAATGGCCGGCCGAAAGCTTCCAATAAAACTTTGCGTAATATCCTCATAAGGTAACTAGTCGAGCTGGTAGGGATTGGCATTTACATATCCCTTTTGCTCTCTGGGCTTATCGGACTAGCATTCGTACTCCTACTGGTGCTACTCCCTTCTCTCTCATCTATGGGTCTGAGGTTGTTCTTCCTTTGGAAGTCCAAATCCCATCTCTCCATGTTTCTCTCAGAGAATTTGTCTCTGATGAGGGCTATCGTCAAAATCATCTAGCACAACTTGAATTATTAGATGAGCGGCGTCTCAACACTCTTGAACATCATCAAGTCTATCTTGAGCGTGTCAAATGTGCTTATAACAAGCACTTGCAGCACCGTGACTTCAAAATTGGTGATCTTGTTCTTAAAGAAAACCAAAATGTCACTACACTCGAAAGGAGTCAGCGTGGTAAGTTTGCTCCCAACTGGATGGGTCCATACGTTATCACTCATAAATATGGGTCTGGGGCTTATCGTCTATCTTCCATGGATGGTATACCTGAAGTGGAACCTCTTAATGCCTTGCATCTACGGCCCTTCTACTGTTAAAATCTATCTTACACAAATTTAGTCACAAGACAGATCTTTCATCCATCTAACAACCAGTCATATACTTTCATGGTGATTCGAAACTATGTGGTTCTCCGCCTATTGTCTTTTTTACCTTAAATATGAGTATCGCGGCTCTACTCATAGCATTTTTCTTCTGGATATGTTTCTCCTCATGGTAGGAATACCTTAATCACCACTTCATTTGTCCCAAGTGCTTATCTTAATCGGATCTACTCGGGGCATGAGTGCGTGCTCTTTATACGTTTTCTTCCCCTCTATCTGATCTATCTAGGTCTAAACTCAGCTTCTTCCAAAAAAAAAAAAAAAAAAAAAAAAAAAAAAAAAGATGCTATCCAAAAAAAAAAAGATAGACTGATCCCTTGAAGGACAGCTATCCATACATTATCAAATGAATCAAAAGATATAGACCATGCCCTCGAAGGATGGCTATCATTAAAATTCAAAATACAGACCGCTCCCTTGAAGGACGGCTGTTTCTCAAAGGAATTCTCAAGGCTTCTTGCATTGATCAGCCTTTCAGTCAGTTTATACACTTTTTAGCATCACTGAAAGACTTCCCGTATTGATCAGTCTTTCCATATCTAGCAAACTTCCCGCATTGATCAGTTTGCTTTTCTGCCAGAAATCATGAAGCTGAGATATAAGACCTTTTGTCGATCATATGGAGAATCCTATTTTCCCAGTATGAACATGTATTATGTCCCTTGTAAATTTTGACAAGATACCTACTTACTGCTCCTTCCATTTCCCTCCTAAATCTGGTTTGCGGCTAGTTAGTGTCAGGTTTATTTTAACCTCATATAGGGCCTTGTATGCATGATCTTTTGGTTTCCTATCCAGATTCTATTTATGGTCGGTTGGGAGCCCAACTTATCATTTTTCTTCTTATCTGGGTGTATTTCCTTTATTTCTAATCAAGGTCATTTTCATTACGTCCTTGGCTCTCACAGAGAGTATTTCCAATTATTTCATCCAGTTAAATTAACATTTAACATGTTAATTTAATCAAACTCTATCATTTATCTAATTTCATCTGATCTACTTTGTCCAAAACACATCTCATCACCTCTATTATAAACACATGTGGGTCTATCTATCTATTTTCATCAAAATTTAATTAAAATCTCAAAAATATCAAATCCATTCCAACTATCAACTCCCACCTATCCATCACATCATCTAAACACTTGTCCATCCAAGTAACATTACATCTATCTATATCTATTTTCTCATCCAAATTAAATCCACATATCAATCACATCAAATCACATCTATTTATATCCTCTACATCTATGTCTATCCCATCACATCTATTCATCATCTATCGGTCTATGTCTATATCCATCATAATTACGCTACATCTATCCATGTATATCAAAATTAAAAGCATGAGAACAATTATATGACAAAGGAAATGATGAATCTATATATATACATGAGTGTCTGTACAACAAAAAATGGGTGGCTCTCAATCAAGCCATCTATAAAATGCCTTCCAATCGAGGCTACATCACTACATTGATACAAAATACATCAATCTCTATATCGTGAAATCTGATACGTGGAAGACACTATCTCCTCCACCCTCCTCTGGACCAGGCTGTCTCTCCTGGCCGCCGCCTATCGAGCTAGACGCACCTGCTGCTGGAGGCCTCTGCCCACCTCGGTCTCTCCCGGTGCTCCCTCCCTCTGATGCCCCACTCACTGTGGTTGTCGCTGATCTCCTCCTCACCCCGTAATGCCGAGGCACATCTGGGGCATGTTGTGCTAGGACATCCTCGTAGTATCTCACCTCAGCGAGGAGAGACTGATATGTACTCAGGCTCACGGTACCAGGTGCTCGTAGTGGTGCTGCTGGTGCTGCTGGTGGTGCCCCTCCTATGGTCGTGCCCTGTGTCCCAGACTCTGACATGGTACCTGTATCACCATATTTGGCCCTGAGGGCCTCCCTATGTCGATGGTAGCGATCCCTCTGCTGGATCGTTGTATCTCACTCTTGGCGAGCGGTGTCTCTCTCCAAAATCAGGGCATCCCTCTCCTCTGTCAGAGCTCTGATCTCCTCGAGAGCCACCTGGTGTGTATGCGTCAGGGTGGCGTGCTCTCCCTCCAGTCTCTCCAGCACTGTAGCCATATCCTCCTCATCGGCATCTATAGATGCTGGAAGGTGTCGTGGTAGCTCTGTCACATACCATGCCGCATAACCATCATCCACTCCGGCGTCATCATCACTATCTATGGAGGGTGGGGCCTCTCTCAATGGATCTGCCGGGATCAAAATCGGCAGATCAGTCTCTCTTTGTCTCGCCTGTAAGGCCTGTAGGTAGTCGGCACTTTATCTGTACTAGGCCGAACTGTCTCAATACCCGTATAAATGGGACGCGCTCCCACATATCAGGCCTGCGGCCCCTAACCACCCTGCTCCATCTCAATCCCACCAGGTGAGCATCCTGACCGGCCCATGTCGGAAATACCCGATATGGTCTCCAGATGACCTGCTCTGGTGTCAGCGTCCTGAAACGCTCGGCATACCAATCTGGATCTCCCTGTATCTCCCGGGGCCATATCGGCCCGCCATCGCCGGAATCCGTAATCAATAGCCCCCATTTCTTTGCTTTGGCATCCAGGAAGCCGGATGGCACGATCAACTTTATGTGCTCATATGCCCAGCAATGGAGCACAAAACTGACATCAATGCCTGTCCTCCGGCCAGTGGTATACATCCATAACTCATAATATATCTGAGCTATCAAGGCATCAGCAAATGCGAACACCTGTCTGAACTGCAGGATGTCACAAACACATCTAGTAATAACAATGGGAATCTCCCACCTCCCGAATCTGGTAGAGCAAAGTAGGAGATCGCCATCTGAATCAACACTATCCGTCTGCTCTCCACAGGAACATCACATGCATCATATCTTTGCGAGGCTATCCTCACTACGCCCCGGACACTATCTCTGAATCATCCACCTGTCTCCATATAATCGACCTAGGGCCCTCTGCTGCTGCTCTCGTGGCGTAATCTCTATCGGGTCCCCAGTGATCGGCAGCCTCAAAATCCTGTATATGTCCTCGTGGGTGATGGTCATCTCACCCGTCCTGAACCAAAAAGTGCAAGTCTGGCTATCCCATCGTCGCACTAGTGCTCGCATCAACTCTACATCTCGCGGCACTCGTCTGTAGTACCGAAAGCCCCCGAGCCCGGCTAACTCTAAGTGGCGCCAATCTGCGTCAGTGACGTCAGGGAGAATGGTCTCCAGTAACTCGGGAATCACATCCCTCATGTGTAATACCTCTCGTGCCTGCATCCACGACATCAAGAGCAATGTTAGCTTCATATTTTCCAAATCCGAAGCATCCAAAACACATTCTATCATTTTTATCCAAATATTATGTCCAAAATTACAAACGGCGTCGATCACACTATAGTCGACGTCGATTGATTCAATCGGCGCCACTGTAATAAAATCGGCGTCGATTATATCAATCGACGCCGATTGGAAGGCAGCGTGTCAGAAACACTGGCCTCCCACCAAAAAAAAAAAAAAAAAAAAAAAAAAAAAAAAAATAAAATAATGACGGGTTCAGGAAGAACCACTTACCCCAGGTCGTGTCCTCCTCACTTCTGACCACTTCCAGAGGCTTCCATGGTGCTCAAATCCAATTTTTGACTCTCTCTGAATCAATCGTCACGGTGTAAATAAATCGTTCACGTTTCCCTTTGGCATATTTATATGTGCTGGGAACTGTCGGCGCCGATTTTTGTGGTCGGCGGCGATTGTTTTTATCTTTTTCTGTCGGCGCCGATTTGTCTAAATCGACGCCGATTTATACTCATTTTTTCCCATGGGTTGCAGTATCGCTTCTCCACGTCGTTTACTTCCATCTCCTAATCTTCTTGCCATGGTGTTGATGCTTGGCTTATCTATCTGGTCATCATCCTGCCCTGAGTGTTACCTTTTGGCACATACTTTTTCGATATTATCATCCATTTCGAGTTTGTTCCCTTTGCATGGGGCACTCACACTTTTTTGGCAGCTTAGAGTTAACGGGTCTGTAGGCACTAACGTCATCTGCTTTGCAGACCATCTGGTTGTCCCTACCAATGTGTCTCTCTTTAGATGCTGACTATTTTGCAGCCCTCCTTACACTCATGGGTCTGTAGGTACTAACGTCGTCTCATGAGGAGACCATCTAGTCTGCCCTACCAATGTGAGTTCCTTAGGTTGCTGCCTCTTTATTTATTTTTGTGCGTCATTAATGATCCGGTCTACTCCAGACATCTAGCTGGGGCTTCTGCGTTTTCATCTACCTTTTTCAAACTTGGGATCGTTTGTTCTATCACCCATCCCATCCCTAGTTTGAGGGGGATCACATCATCACTTTTTCTTCCTTTCTTCCACCTCCTTGTTTTTGTCTCACAACCTTGCTTATCGCAAGTTACTTGACAAAAAGGGGCAAAATGTAGACACCTAAAATTGGTTATCCAATTTAGTGTCCCTCGTGCGCGTTTTCTCTCTCAGGTAACCTGGGGCACGTTTATATCACCACTATCCCCTTGGGGTATTATTCAATTTGTGATTTAAACACCTATCCTAAGTTTAATTCACCCCATTATGTTTTACCCATGAGTAATTAAATATTAACTATTTAATTACACCTTTTTACATGTATCCTAACCACTTATCTACCCCATATCTATTCTATCCATATATCCCCCCTATTTCTCCTCCTCCCAAACCAAGCAGCGGGATATTTCCCATATTTGAGGTGGAGGGATCACTCTTATCTTTCCAGAAATCACTCCTTTTGGCCATTTTGGGAGTCTGTTCCATGATCGGCGCCGACCGGTACTCGGTCGACGCCGATTTTTTGGAATGGCGCCGATTTAATATCGGTCGGCGCCGATTACAAATAGAGGCCCAGAACTCGGTTAACTTGGAGACGTTGTAAGAGAGAGCAGGATTGGTGAGATAGACAGTTGTAAGAGAGAGAACGAGAGAGTTTTGAGCATCAAGTTTGAACATTATCTATCGAGTGAGAGTGAATCTTGTCCAAATCAATCCCTGAGAGGAGCACCATTACTCTGCTCTTATCACATCAACATCGCACGTCTCCATTGATTTTCTGGTGACTCTGTTCCTGCATCCAGCACAGGTGGAGCCTTGCCAGTATCTCTCCGGCTTCTGCAGATCCAGCGGAGACGTTGACGATCTTGCCTTCATTTTTCGATTCCCAAACCTTCTCACTTTGTCTCGGATCGACGCCGATCTATATCGATCGACATCGAACGATCGATCGATCTATCGATCGACGCCTTGATCCCCGAACGATCGAACGATCGCCGATTCTACATAATCGATGCGCGATCATCCTGAGACGGTAAAAGGACACGAGGTAACACAAATCCAGCTTTGTTTTCACGAGTTCCTATTTTTGTTGCTTTAAATCTCTTTGTTTAGATTACATTTATTACTTTGATCAGAAAATCTAGTCCTATACGTACATCTTTTATCATGTATGCTTCTTTACTTAATTGAAAATGTGGACTGACATCCATCGAGGGAGCTTATCGCTTCCCGGACCCGCTTCTCGGGCAGTCCACCTAAATATCTTTTAACGTGGTCTTTTTCTGTCAAGCATCGGTGTCTCGCAGGTTACTTGGATCTATTGTGCAGAATTGCTCGTGTGCGCCCGTCTTATCTACATCGGCTTCCTTATCCACTATCATCTTGGATCTTGTCCATCGCAGTAATATCAATTTCATTTGAGTTTTCAAGGTTTTGTGTTTAGTAACTAAAGCCGAGCACCTACAGCTCTACAAAACAATCTGTATTGAATTTAAGCAAGGAGTTTGACTTCATATCAATTGAAGCAATCCCATGAGAACAAAATCTCCTTGCTGATTCAATAGCAACATCAGCGTCATGCTTTACTCCAAACAGTAAGTTAGAGGATACCCATTTCATGGTATCCCTTCATGATGAACCATTGATAAAAACAATGTCAAATCCTCTTTTAAATGGAAATGAAAACAAATCTGCTATCCTAGACCACATCGATAGTGATACAACCACTCTTGATTTCTTAAACGCCTATGCGGCATTACATCTCGCCCATCACGTAATAGATTTGTCTTTAATTCCACATTCATCTTCCTATTACGGGAATCCCATGACAGAGCTTCCCCCACAAACGGAACTCAGTATATACGCAGTCGAGAATAGAGACGAGCTGGAACTACCCCCAGCCCCGCCTGAGTTTGAAGAAGGTAATGCTTCTTTAATCGAAGAAACAATTGATATTAACATCGGAACGGAAGATGAACCAAGGATATTGAAGTTAGGATCCTCATTAACTCCATTAGAAGTAGAAATACACACTCGGATCCTCAAAGAACATCAGAAGGTGTTTGCATTTAATTATAAGGAAATGACAGGAGTTGCACCCCACATTGTGGTGCACAACCTTGTCACTAAATCAGATGCAAAACCAATTAAACAAAAATCGAGACCAATGAAACCCAAGGTAGCTCTCATGGTGAAAGAGGAGGTAATGAAACTCCTCCAAGTAGGATTCATCAAACTAGTCGATTACTCTCAGTGGGTATCTAATATCGTTCTGGTTCTAAAAAAGAATGGAAAGATACGCATCTGCATAGACTTCCGAGACATTAACAAGGCATGTCCCAAAGATGACTTCCCATTACCATCCATAGATGTCATTGTTGATGCAACAACTGGATTTGAGCTTTTGTCTCTCATGGATGGATTCTCGGGATACAATCAAATCAGAATATCCGAACAAGATCAAGCTAAAACCACATTTATAACTCCTTGGGGAACCTATTTCTATGCTGCTTTGTTATGCCATTCGGACTTAAGAACGCATTTGGCGCTACATACCAGCGAGCTATGACATATATATTTCATGATCTTATTCAAAAATTATGGAATCCTACGTAGATGACTTATTGGCTAAGGCCAAGAAGTGTTGTGACCATCCGGAAGTACTTCACGTCATTCTTTCACATCTGATAGAATATGGAGTCACGCTAAATCTAGAAAAATGTGTCTTTGGTGTGACAGGAGGGAAGCTCCTAGGTTACATTATATCATCACGTGGAATCAATGTTGACCCAACCAAAAATAAATCTATTCTCGAAATGGTCCAACCTTCAAGAATCTAGAATCAGATCATTTCTCAGAAAACTTGGTGCGATCCAGAGATTCATCCCGGACTTAAGTTTCACCATTCATCCAATCAACAATCTACTCAAGAAATATTATAGCATTGATTGGACCAAAGACTGCAATGAAGCTTTCAACGTAGTTAAGTGTTTCTTGTTATCACCACCTACGCTAATGCCACCTAAGCCGATCACCCTTTAATTTTATACTCACGAGCTACCAATGTCTCGCTAGCTTTGTATCTTTGGCAAGAAGATGATGACAAGAGAGAACGTGCGATCTATTTCATTAGCTAGACATTTCTCGACTATGAAACATGCTACACACAAGTGGAACGAGAATGCCTCACCATAGTCTTTGCAACAAAATGCTTAAGACATTACATGTTAAATCAAGAAACAAAGGTCATTGTAAAAACATAACATTTACGAACCTTCCTCACGCAAGGGTCCTTGTCTAAAAAGGCTGGGCGCTTTATAACCTTAATGGGTGAATTTGAATTAACATTTATAAATCAGAAGTCGGTTAAAGGAAAAATCATCACGGATTGGTTAGTTGATAACCCATTAGATGGAGGCGATCTAGTAGACCTAGACTTTCCGGATGAATGCGTATACTACATTGAAACCAGACCTCCTATCTCTGAGTGTCCTTGGTACACTGATATCATTAATTATATCATGGACCATACATATCTAGAAGGTGCTACTTCACAATAAAGAAGGTGGTTACGCATTATCGTAGCGAAATACGTCATTATAGAACAAGTCCTCTATCGAAAGGCATTCGATGGAATGCTTCTAAGATGTGTCGACACAGAAGAATCCAAGAAGATTCTCCATGAATCTCATAGTGGAATGTGTGGAGGCCACTTCGGTGGCCATGCCACCACTCGTAAAATACATCAAATGGGCTATTTCTGGCCCACTCTAGAACATGATGCAATAGAGTTTGTATGCAGGTGTCATAAATGCCAAGAGTTCTCTCATGAGATTCACATGCCGGCACCAGCTCTACAACCAATCACTACTCCATGGCCCTTTTCGACGTGGGGCCTAGATTTAATAGGGAAATTCTCTCCCTCATCTATAGACGGCCATAATTTTATAATCACGGCCACCAAATATTTTACCAAGTGGGTAGAGGCTATGCCTCTTACTACCGTGCCGGGTTCTGTAATCGCCAAGTTCGTTTTGAACCAAATCATTTATAGGTACAGTGTCCCGCAAATCATTATCTCAAATAACGGGACTTCTTTTAAGAGTGACGAAGTTCACGAATTATGTAATAAATTTAAAATAAGCCATCATACAGCCTCCTTGTATTACCCTCAAGCCAATGGATAGGCTGAGGTGACAAACAAAACATTAAAAGCCATTCTCCTTAAAACGGTGAAAGAAAACAAATGAGATTGGCATTTGAAGTTATATCCGGTCTTATGGGCCCACCGAACCTCAATAAGAACACCAACAGGAGCGACCGCTTTCTCTCTAGTATTCGGGCGAAGGCAGTTCTCCGCTTGAGGTTGAAATACCCGAGTCTTTGCATTTCATTACAAGGGATTCTAGATGAAAACGCTTATAGAGAAGCATGTATCTCCCAACTAGAAAGTCTAGATGAAGCTAGGTTAGATGCTAAACAATGGCACAGAGTCTATCTTGCCGATTGGATGTGCCGGCAGTATAACAAGAAGTTCTGTGAACGCGACATATATGAAAGTGATCTAGTTCTAAGACTAGATAGCCGATTGATAAAAAGACCGGCAAAGGAAGGAAGTTCCGACCCAAATGGTTGGGCCCATACCGAGTCATGAAGGACTATGGAAATGGTGCATACCTCTTATGTACGCTAGAAGGTGAGGAATTTGGTGAAACAGTCAATTCCCTACACCTCAAATGATTCTACGCGTAAGCAACTAGTGCTACTTGTATAGCTATATTTACATTGCATCTTCATTTAGTTAGGATCATTTTGTCCGCTTGTTTCGTACAAAGATTGTGATCAAGGAATTTGTTCTCAAAGAAATTCATTACAAACTCATGATGTTGTTGGCATAAACATTCTAATCATACCTCTTCATTTCCATGATATCATCAGCTATTTCGGAATCATTTCATCAAATAAAGCTAGATATGACAAGGTCTTACTGGTAACCATGCCAAGATCTATGGGTTTATTCTCACTTTTGGTTTCTTCTTAGGATAGGTGTCTTGCCTATGGTCTGTTCTAGAAGCTTCATGGTGTCACATCTATCCTGTATGTATATCTCTTTGGAAATAAGCACATACTGACATTTTACTCAAGTAAACAAGTCAATTATAGATCAAACAGAAAATTTTAATTTTACACATTTCCTTGCCCCACCAACCTTTGGTGATGAGCTTGCATCTCTTACTAGTGACGTAGGGTTGGGAAAGGATGGAAATGCCCTTACTCACCTATGCTTTTCCCATGGTGATAAACCCACGCTTCTTACTAGTAGCATGGGGTAAAGTGTAGGGGGTCCTCTTGACAAACAAATGCAAAAGGTCATAAAAAAACAATTCAAATCTTGAAGTCTTGAGTCAAAAACAAATGAATCGGATGTCTGAAATTCCAAGAGAATTCAAAATCCTAAAGCACAGATTTTGTCTACTATGTGGCCATCTACGGATCTAAGTCTAGATAAACCGCAAAGCAAGTTGCATCCCAAATAATATGAAGTCACTCAAGTGGAGTAGGCTTGTGGTATCCTAATTTGGTTCTGCTAAAGCTTTGTCTATCTTTCATCAATATCATTTCAACACATTTCATAACTTGCGCCCTTCCCAACTCTCGGTGATGAGCCCTCGCATCTTACTAGTTGCGTGGAGTTAGGAGTAGGGGCAGGTTTATCTGCTCATCATATTAGCTTATCTTCACCACTTTGCCAAAACAAATATGAAGTATCCAAAATTGCTTACAGAAACTAAGATTCAAAATCACATTGTATCTACATTACCATATATCAGCATCATGAAATACAAAAAGAAAGTAAGTAAACACTTGCATCATTTGTTCTCCATTGCATACATTCTAAAGAGCATACATGCATAATATCATAGTTCACATGAGAAACAAAATGGAAAGTAAGCCATAAGTGCCAAAAGTCTAATCCAAAAAGAATATATATATACAAATGATCAAAGTTTCTGTACAATGCCATCATGTGTTAAGCATGGTCAAAATGCTCAAAGAGCCCGGGATATACAAAAGAATATATCATACAAAATCTAGGAGAGCCAAGTGGCTTATCAACCGCTCTTAGACCCCTCCGAAGGTGCACGCCCACGCCTAGGACTCCGGCTACACCGGTGCTCTGAGTGCACAGAGGTCTCAGGATCCCAAGGGGTAGCTACAGTCTCGCCACGAGAATGAATCCTCATCGTGTGCTCACTGTCTTATACCCCGCTAGCTCCGTGCGAGAGAGTCGATACCATCCTCGGCCACATGCCGATCGGGGGAAAAGACATTAGTGTGTCTACCACTTGAGGGCACCCCAACATCCACAAATAACTCTCACGCGGGTCCTCTCCATGGGGATCATCGGGTATCGGTGCATACCCTACGAATCAAGTCCCACCACTCATCGGCGGTCCTCGTAAATAAAAGAGAAAAATTAGAAATAATACAAGAGGAGAAATAGTAACTAAGGAAATCCTAATAAAAAAACAAACACTAAAAGGAAGGATGGTAACTTACTCGGATCACCAGGCCTCCAGGATGGATCTCTAGGGTCCGCACCTGCCACAGATGCCACCGCTGACTGAGGTGCTCCCCCCATGGCTAGAGCAACATGGTGTCCTACAATGGACTCATCCTCCCCACCATGGCCCTGGGAGAGTGGCTCCTCTGAAGCTAGAGTAACTCTCTCTACGCTCTGCTCAGCCCTCTCTGCCTGCATGATATCCTGAGTGTCATGCCACTCAGGATCACTGTCCTCCTTAGTCTCCTCCTCTGTCTCTCCCCCTGTAAACTCCTCAGACTCGGAGTCTATGTCAATGGGGTCATCGCTGCTATGGGCAAGACCCATGGCAATCTGAAGTAAAGGTTCTGAGGCACACCGGCTCTCCCTCGAGCACGTACTACCCTCCTGGCCACAATAGGAATGCCAGGAGTAACAACTGTCCAACCCCGGCCTCTAGGACCCCCTCTGGCCTCTCGAACTGACCTGTATACTGGCACTACCGGGGGAAGCATACCCATGTAAGGTAGGCCAAACTGCTGAGGAACTCGGCCAAAGGGGTGTATCTCCACTCGTCCCACTCTATCAATAAGCTACCTTGTGGTGGAGCAGGAGATCAAAGTAAGAGCCTCCTCGCCCCATATACCTGCCATGGTCTGATACGGTGTGGCCTCCATGTCAGCAGTGGTCAGAGAAGTAACCGGCTGATGAGGTGCTCTGAGCACCGACATATCTGTCCATCTGGCTGCCCTCACAGCTCCGGGATCTGCACCTCTACACCTCTGCCATAGGGATGAAGTACTCATTAACCTAACTCATAACCGTGGTCGGGTGGCTCAAGGATCGCCTTCGTAAATGGACTACCCTATATAAATCATGGTAGGTAGTCCCAAGTATATCTGCTCCCAGGGCATAGATCCGGCCATGTCCCTTGATATGTGCAATGATGGAGGACCAGCAGGTATAGCAAAGTGTGTCTCCTCCTTGTCCCCGATCGGTCTCGAGGCAAGGATACCCATAATGGCCTGGTGAAGCAAGGGGATGGGCAAACTAGGAATAGATCGAACTTTGACCCCCTTCTTCAAACCCGTGGAGATGACTGCATCTCCCATATAAGTAGATCACTATGCTATCTGAGCCTGTGAACCTGCTGTCTCAAGGGTAAGACGTCTCCCAATGATCGGGTCCCCCAGAATACGATAAACATCCTCCAAAGTGATGGTCCACTCACCTTGGACCCCAGTAATCGGAAGGTGTTTTGATCAGCATCCCAATAGGAGAATAAGTCACAATGAATGTGACTGGATGGTGCAACATGGGGAACACGTGAGATATGCAAAGATCTCGGCCCTCTGAAGAGTGTCCTCCTCATCCTGTGAA
The DNA here is from genome assembly GCA_018340775.1 of Taxus wallichiana var. yunnanensis. Classification (NCBI taxonomy): domain Eukaryota; kingdom Viridiplantae; phylum Streptophyta; class Pinopsida; order Cupressales; family Taxaceae; genus Taxus; species Taxus wallichiana. Next base: position 449,054,849 of record CM031237.1, on the reverse strand, counting down.
AGTGCATCTAGTACTGCTAGGAGCCGATCACACTCCTCTCTCGGCTCCACCGAATATACTCTTCTCTCACCTGCATACACCCAAAAACATAGAAAAAAAGCAAGTTAGCATCCGAGTAACATTGGAAAAATTGTGAAAACACATAGAAATGCTAAAAACGCAAAAACAATTTCAAACAGATGTTCTTTAGGCATTCTCAGGCAAAACCGCCACCCCGAGCGGGGAGGTAGTTTCGTAATCGCAGCCTTAAGGGCGGCGGTCATGTAACCGCCACCCTGGGCAGGGCGGCGGTCATGTCTCGAAAACCCACGCGGGTTTTATAACTCAAAAAGCCTAAAAACGTCAAAAGGGACCATTTTAGCTAAAAACAAGGCCTACCCAGTAGGTGCCCCCTAGATGGACCTTTTGAACCTAATATTTTCAAAAATTACCCCCCCATGACAAAGATTTTAGCATTTTAAAATTAAGGGGGTGAAAAGGATAAATTGAAGAAAACTAACTTGTGATCTCGCGGGTCGATGTTCTACTCGCAGAGGCATGATCACTATCCTGTCACGAATGTTTTGGCTCTACTCACGCAAGAAACCGTCACCGTGGGTCCCAGAGCTCAAAATCAATCAAATCAACGCGCACAAATGAATAGGAAAATGGGCCCACTTTCATATATATAGCAACCTAGACTTGTTTTAAAAACTTTTTCGCAGGTTTGGAGCGCCGACGAAGGTAAGTTTTATCCTCGCACAAATGGTACGTCCTCATTTCCCATTATTTTAGCATTTATTTTCTGATCTATTTTGTCTATCTGCACTTGATTCCTCTCTTCATTTTCAGGTAACAGGAATTTTGGATGGCGTCATTTCGACACACGGACGTATCAGGTATAATTTCTAACTTCCCATTTCAGGACCGCCATACTCGGACCCACCGTTTTACGCCTCTTCATGGCTAAAACGCTTCTCCGAGGGGGCAATATGTACGTACCCAAAATTATAGGGTACTGCGCTGCCGGAACAACGTAACACGTACCCCAATGATGATACAGTCTCCTCGCAAGGTGTTCGGATCCGGAAAATCTCTCCAAGTGTGCGTTAACATCCCGCATGCCCCGCTTAGCCCCCGCGTGCTTTGTTTTCTCTTTTTCCCTCTTTTCTTGGCCTTTTACTCTTCAATTACGAAACCACTACCCTGTCAGGCGGTGGTCTTCGACCGCCGCCCTAAGCAGGGCGGCGGTCCTGTAACCACCGCCCTGCTCAGGGTGGTGGTCCTTTATGCATTTTCTAGAATGCTCTTTTAACACGACTCACATAAAAATCAACGATTCACCAGCTTTTTTTCACCACCATAAGCTTGCATTAATGATTATGGTTCCCTGGAATAGTGTTTTTCCATTGTTTATAGTTTAAGAGTTCTATTTGGTTTTTACCTTGGGTAAATGCAAATGCTATAAATAGTTGGCTTGTGTTCAAGCAAAAGGCCCCACAAATTTGCCTCTAAATTTCTCATTGCAATAGATTAGTCTTTCATCTTGTTTAGAATTCTTAGTTTCTTTCATTGCATGCCTAGTTAGTGTTGTTTTGCTGTTAGGAAGCCACATATCCATCTTGTGCAGAGTGTTGTTGATATTTCATCCAATCCATTGGAGTAAAATAGTTTGTTTTCAATAGAAAGCCATTAAAGTTGCAGGTTTTGTTCTTCAAACAGATAGTTTCAGGTTCTGGACATTTTATGTTGCATGACTCGCAATAAATCCCGCTAGGAATTACATAAGCCAAGCTCTGTACTCTTGCGCTATCTCTCTCCTACTCACATTGTATTTAGTCTATATCCTAAGCTGCCTTTGTCCCAATATCTACTTACTGATGCTAGCATTACACGCTTTTCTGGATCCAAGTGAACACAAAGGAATGAGGAGATCACATTGAGGGGACAAGATCACACACACCATCGGATTCGCCACTATTCTGCGAATCCAAGTTCTAGCTTTCAAAGTTCTAAATTAGAATTGTATCAAATAGAGTAGTTAATTACTTTATTTCAGTTAATTTTACTTTCGATATTGCTGGGAAGTTGTGGGGATTGATAGTTTCTGAGAAACTATGATTCATTCCTCACTTCTGAGGTAGGATCGATAGTCTTACAAATAGATTAGATCAGTTATTTCATTGTTTAGAATAGATCTACAAATTACACAGACAAATAGCTATACTCGGTTATTTTGTTTGTTTTAAATTGTTATTTTAGCTGTCAATTCTAGATATATTAACAATTACTCTTTTAAATTCATTCGAAAAGTTCATCAGGAAAACAAAAAAATATAGAAGTTATATATGTTCTAGATATATTTCATATAGTTAATTTTGCTTTGCTGCATTTAGTTTATATTGATGCTTTTACATGACAATCACGGGACCTAGAGAGCCCAGGGAATACGTATTCAAGCCAATCGTGCCCCAACCCAATCTCGTCACAGCCATAACTGATATAGATCAAAATATCAGGATCCAAGTCTTCCAAACAATGGTAAACTTACAACAAATCAGTTTCCAACTGCACGGATTAAACATAGAAGACGACCAAACACACACATTTTGGTCAAATCAACCAAACTACAGATTACCCTAGATTCATATCCACATGATTGTAGAAGGGTTTGAAAGAGAGCAGACCTTTGGTTGTGACCCTTTGGTCCTGTAGCCAGAAGTAGGAGATACTCTCACAGACATAGATACTAGCTTGAGAATTTAGGCTGCACAAACACCTATAAGATACTCTGAGAAGATCACACAATTATTAATTCTGAATATAGAAACGAGAAAGCATACGATTACTGGATATTAGGGATTAGGGACTGATTCTACACATGACCATAGTAGGACCGCAACAACCATGAATCTATGGTTGTGACCCACAAATCCCATAGCCCAATGAATCCATAGGTGAATCAGACATAGATACTAGCCTACGTACACTAGTATTCCGGTCTACTCCACTTCCACCTATCATCATCGAACAATTATCCTTATTAGACGTAGCAGCTAACAAAGCTAGGGAATTCTGGACTAGGCCAGAGAATCACCCATAGAATCAATTATATTTACCATCCACCCTATGACCTTATCTAGAGACATACACGAAACTATCCCAGGTCACTTTCCACGTATTCCACAACCCATAGACCAAATCATGCCAGAGCTTGATATTGATTGGAGCCTTCGAGCAGTCATCCTTGCTAATCGATCTATCACACCAGTTTAGGTTAGGAGGGCCTTTGTTTCCTTAGATTCATAATTTCCATTAGTGTGTGTCAAAGATATCAGATTTCCCAACTAGTTTTTCTACATCCCACGTATATTCCACCCCCACCGGCTATCTTGGCATGACCTCGGGAGGTCGGGTGCGAGGAAATGTTACGTGTAGATTCCCACTTTCGTTTGTCACTTTTCCATCTTACAGCTTACCATGGATGATATTTATTCCACACGACAATATGATGATGAGTCTATCGCTGACTTCGTCACTCACTGGCACAACCTCATTAACTAGCTCACATTCCAATTACCTCAAACTAAGCTTATAGACACATCTCACCAACCCTGCAGGTGTAAACTTTTCACACTTTCAACAAGGCATTCACCATGGCACGAAAGTTGGAAATTCATTTTATCAAAGAAAATAAGATTCAACTTCGTAACAAGAACATTGCGTTCAAATCAAATGATGCTTCTTCATCTTCGAAACCCCAAAAAAATATTCAAAACCCAAAGGGTCTGCTAATGCCATAGTTCTCAAAGCTGGTCCCCCTCATCAATCAAACCTAGCCAAACCCCCTTCTAATCTCTCCCCCATCTAAGCTTTCCAGTTCAGACGAGAACAACGAAAGTACACTTCCATAGGAGAATATTATTCTTCTATTTTGGAAAAGCTTGTTAAGGCTGGTGCCATTACCCTTCCACCTATAAAACCACATACTGGTTTCGATCCTGAGTGACCCATGCCCACGTGGTATAAGGAACACAACTTTTGTAACTATCATTGTGTCAAAGGTCACAACAATAATAACTACATTACCTTTAAGAATATCATCCAAGAAATGTTAGACAATGGAGATCTAGTCTTGGATAGCCCAAATGCACCCGCTAACCAAAACTTGCATATCTTCAAGAAGCCATTCCCTAATCATGCCCCATCTTCCAACCAAGCTGGTGATACCTCAAACAATGATAGTAATGTCCGCGAGGTCCACACTATTTTTAATGACACACCAGTTGCTTCCCAATTGCCTCATGTTCCTTCCATAGATGAAATCTTAGTATGCACTCCCCTACTTGTACTGAATCTATTTCATTTGCTCCTCTACCCACGAGAGGAACCCCTTCATTTTCCCCTCACCAGTGGAAGAGCCTATAATTAGCATGCCACCTTTGACGCCTCAAAATTCTGAGCAATTGTCAGTGGCACCTCTCCTACTCATAGAAGATGCAGGTCCACCACCTACACCAACATAAGGAGAGTCCACTTGGCTGGCCCATCCTCCCCTCTACCCATGGAGGATACTATAGAATTAATAATGCCTATAGATGATCATTCACCATCAAACCTTCAATATCCCGGTGATCTCGCTTTTGGCTCTCATACCCACTGATTCTGAGGCTAGCCATTTCCATGTATCTCAAACACATTTTACGAGAATTGCCACTCGATCCACATCTTCCCCACTTACAATAGTACCATTATCACGCTTGGATGATTGCATGGACTATGTAGATAGAGCCTTACTTTGGGGATGCAATCTACTTCTGTTTCAACACAAATGCAAATGTCACTCGCTGACACCTCCACTATCTATCCGAAAGTGTTTTGAGCAACCAAACCAAACACAACTACAACTATTACAATACCTTCCATGGCACCACTCATGGCCCAACTCACACCTCTTCCCATAGCCCAACATACATCTACACCTAAACCCATGCCTATATCATCTCCCTTACCTAAACCTATCACTACCTTAGGGGTCATACCAATAGCTAGCCTTACTCACCCACCCATCAAATTAGATTTAGCTACATCTTCCAAAACTAACACCAAACTTAACCCAACCCCTAAAAAGAAGATCCAATCTCCTAGATCTCATACCCCAACCTCACCTACCACACCCTTATCACCTTCACCCCTTTCGTCCATCCTAGGACCTCACCCCTTGACCCTGGCCAAGAAACCCCCATCCATCGGTAAACCAAGAATGCAATAACCCATTTCCCCATCGCAGACCTCTAATATACCCAAGTGACCCACATAACCTTCGCCCTCACCTATAACCTTCTTACCACCCATACCTCCAATACCATCAATAACTTCTTCACTACCCATGACACTTCCTTCTCTTTCACTCACGCCTCCTACCCAACCCACACCACCTACCTCCACAACGCACCTTGGTTACCCCCGTGGGTAACCCGCCCTCTTCCACCATCAGATTTTCCCTCCACATCTCATACACCCATATCACCTTTACCCAAAAAGATGCAACCTAAAGCTAAAAATCTACTACCCTCCAATAAGGTAGTTAAACCAACCAAACCTTCCATTGTCAGTTCATCTACCATGCCCCTACCCAAGAAGATACGACCAACACCTAAGACCACACCACACACCAAACTAGTAGCCCAACCTACTCCCCTCTTGTAAAGACTCTTCCTCCATAGTCAGCCGCACCTGTACCCAAACCCACATTCACCTCCCATTGTGATCCATTAGCAGGGTCCTATGCCAAAATCCTAACCAATCTCCTCACAAATTATGTCATCACACTACCACGTCTTAGACCTTACAACCCACTCAAACCCAAACAAAAAGGGTTTGATGAAACCAAAATTTGTGCTTACCATCGTGTGCCAGACACGATGTAGAGAGATGTAAGGCTTTAAAAATGCTCTTGTCCAATTATGTCATCCTAAAGAAAACTTTGACAATGATGATCTTCTTGATGAGGACCCCATTTCACCTTCACCAATTTCCGTGAGATCTTCCCCATTACCCGCTTCATGACCAAGATCTCCACACCCACAACTCTTTGATCCATCCCTGATATTCAATATTAACATGGTTCATATAAGAGAGTTGGCCAAACCACCACCAAAATGACAATGTGCCCTATTGATTTCCCAAGGATCATATCCACCACTAGGTTTTGTCCCTCATGAGGCTATACCTTCCATGACACACCATCTTCATCCACCTCCCCTCGGATTAACATGATCAATATTGCCACATGTTCTCGTAAAGATAAGGGAAAGGAGAAAGCAATGGCCCATAAACCACCCCCGTACTCCAACATACCATCCACACCCACACCCAAAGTCATCATTCGAGGTCCCGCATATCCCATTTCCGATGGGGTCACACATCGCACAATGTTAAACATACTACACCAATCCCCCTCAAAATGTCTTTATACGACCTCATCCAAACCTTGGAGTCACATCATCATGCCCTTTTGGAGGTCTTTTAATCTATCGAAGTGTTACCAAATGACCCCACATACATAGCCTCCATCATTACCCCTCACCACGTAGCCTCTCTCACTAGGTACTCACCTTCCTTTACATCTCCACCCACTTGCCAAGTGGCCGCCCTTAGCTTTTCAGATGAAGAGATCACTCCCTTCCAGTCTAATGACCCCGACCCCTCTCTTTTCATCTCCATATTTATCGATAATATATGCATACGATGCGTTATGATCGATGGTGGTGATAGTATTAACATTATCTTCTCCCATGCATATGAGCAAATGAAAATACCGCCAATTGTATGCATAGTAACCCCGTTAAGCCGTGTTCCTTCAATGATGCCATGACCTCTACCCTAGGTACCATCATTCTCCATGTCCATGTAGGTACCGCACCGTCCCCAAAACTTTTCTATGTTCTATAAGGGGAATTCCAATATAACTTGCTACTTGACCGACCTTAGATCCGTGTTATGGGTTATGTCCCTTCGAATTTACATCGATGCCTCAAATTTGAACACGAGGGACATAATTACACCATCCTCACCGACCCATCACCTTTCAAGACCTGTAACATGCTATATCGACCCAATGATGTGCTTGTATAGATCAAGGCATCCGCCACCATCACCACTTCACCTTCACCCATCACCAAAATCGCCACTACTTCTACTGCATCTAACCTCACTATCCCCGGTGTAGATGTAGCCTCTACTACTAGCTCCCTTATTTCCCCTTCATCTAGTGTGCCATCTATAACCGCTACCCACATACCAACTACTAATCCCTTAGAAGATGTTTTTCAACACCTCACTCTGCTTGAATACCACCTATATAATATCGATACCTTCCTCACCCCACAAGAGTATGTGAATCGTGTCAATACCCCGGGCTTATGACATTCGTAATCTGTGACATTTTCCCTTATGGACCTTCCCACCTTCGTACCAACCTAACATATGGGGCACTTGATATGGTCACCTATAAACCTGAACCTCCATCCCAAACCCAACCATTTTCATCCAACCTATAATCCGTCACTAACCACTATTTAGCTCACACTTTCCTCCACCATTGCACATGGAAAGGATTTGGCTTCAATTTTTATGAACAAGGCTACCAAACTGTCATCTCATGTACCTCTCGTAAACACAATGACCATAGTGGCATTGGTTTTGACACTCCATCATCTAAGAAGGTTTGCATCGACCTTATCCAGGATGAGAAATATTCTTCCTCTCATTCAACCACATTACCATCTTCACCCACGAGTCCATAGATCCTGAATCTATTCCTAAATTTTTTTTTCATAAACACCATTTCCATGGGACCACTGACCTATCAACACGATGGTGAGGCTCCCTCTTGTCTCCCATTCCTATATCCTGACATGATCAATGACGATACACCTTCAATTAATGTCGTTTAATGTCAGGAAGATGAGTCCATCCTCACCTACCTTGGTGCAAAATACTCTTATATTCATCGGTCGTTACCCTCTAAGACACAAACCATGTTAAACGAATTGACCATTGAAATCAACATTAATACTCGGATCGACCCACACATTCTAAAGATCAGCCAATCCTTAGACACTACTGAATAGGAAGCCTTCACCTCTTTCCTTCGGGACCATAGCAATGCATTTGCCTAGTCCTATGCCAATATGCCTGGTATTGACCCAAAAATCATGGTTCATAATATCGTAACCATTCTTGATGCCAAACCCATCAAACAAAAGCTACGAAAATGCATCCTCACATTTCTCTTCTGGTCAAAGAAGAGCTTCAACACCTTCTCTCGGTTTCCTTCATTCTACCCATTGATTATCCCCAATGGATTTCTAACATTGTTCCTATCATGAAAGTGACAGGGGGACTCCGCATTTACATGGATTTTTGTGACCTCAACCTCGCCTGTCCCAAAGATGATTTCCCACTACTAGGCATTGACCAATTAGTTGATCTCACTGCTAGCCATGAAATGTTATCACTCATGGATGATTTATTGGGCTACAATCAAATATTACTAGCTCCCGAGGATCAGCACAAGACTACCTTCATCACCCCTTAGGGGACTTTGTACTATCGAGTCATGCCCTTTGGCCTAAAAAATCTTTGGTGCTACATATCAGCGGGCCATGACTTACATCTTCCATGACATCATGCATCACATATTGGAGGATTACATAGATGATCTACTTTCCAAATACAAGCATCGAACCAAACACCTACCCATTCTTAAAATCATCTTTGAGTGCCTCATCAAGTATTCTATTTGTCTTCAACCATAAAAGTACGTCTTTGCGGTACTTCCCGGAAAAATCCTAGGTTTCATCATTTCTTTACGTGGTATAGAAGTCAATCCTACTAAAGTCAATGCTTTCCTTGAAATATCACCACCCACTAATCTCCATCAACTTCATAGCCTATAGGGAAAGTTTCAATCAATTTGTCATTTTATCTCGCAACTTTCCGACTGTTGCTAATTATTCCATCATCTTCTCAAGAAAGATGTTTCATTCAAATGGGATGATGATCACTGTCATAAAACCTTCAAAGTGAAACTATACCTCCTTCAACCACCAAAGTGCTCATTCCTCCTAAGGATGACTAACCCTTCTATCTATATATTTCCACCACTGACCATTATCTAGGTGTAATGCTCGCTCATCACGATGACCAACACCGAGAGTAAGTGGTTTATTACAAAATCCGTACCCTTATTGACTACAAACTAGATATACCCAGGCCAAAAATATTTTCCTAGCCTTAGTTTTCATTGCCACCAAACTCTGCCATTACCTACTGTTATCCAAAATTCACCCCTGGAAAATTTGGTCAAGACAACCCCACACATAGAGAAAATATGAAGGGAAAATGTTTCAGACCTTGTTATCCTGTAAAATAACAAGGAAAATTTTGCAGATAACCATACCAAAATTTCATTTTGGTCCCCTGAGGAGGTCTATTAACATTCAAAATGGCTTAAAATTCCCTTCTGAAATCAAGTTTTAAGAACTTAGCCATTTTTCAGCTTTTTTGAACTGGGCGCAAGAAATGTTGTGTCGACACAGAGAAATGTGTGCCCCTTTGAAAATCCTTTGGCACCCTAAATGACATGTCAACATCAGCAAAGTTGCACCCCTTTGGCGTAGAAAATGACATGTCAGCATAATCAAACATGCGCCTGAAAAGTGTGCTAAGGTGCTGAAAAAATGATGTCAACACATTAAAATGTGTGCTAAGTAAAAATCCCTTACGTGCTGAAAAATTTATGTTGACATCTCCAAATGTGTGCTTAAGGCGTTGAAACTTAAATGTCGACGTTAAAGAACTTGCACCAAGGCACATTTATACCCATGTCGACACTTTGAAAAGTGCGCCAAAGAAAAGTTGGTGAGGTAATAAATGTGATATTTTCCTATAAATATGCGGTTAACACCTGTCATTTTCACGATTTGAAAATTGTGAAAGGTCTTTCTCTGCACCTGTCAGCTATCCCTATCATGCCCGTGTTCCGATTTTTAGGTTTGTGGACCCCAAAGTTGTCCTTCATCCTTTATTAAACCGGGTAAGTGGTTTTTATCACTCTTATGGTTGTTTGTGGTTTTGTTTCTTGGTTGTTATGGTTTTAGGATTGTTATAAAAGGTTAAATCTAAAAATCTAAAATGAATAAACTTAACAATCCATAAACTATCTGAAACACCTTATCCCTCCTTCGAGATCTGCAAATTTGGAAGGCTCTGCCTCTCTGAAAGAAACGAAAACCCATCTTCCCTACTTGCTGCCTTGCTCTTTTTCTCTCTCGTATCATCTAAAATACAAATGCAAAATAAGAGAGAAATCAAAATCAAGAAATCGGCCAAAACGCCCAACTATTTTCCCTTCGGCGTAATCTACATATATGCTACATCACACATAGTCACACCATAGCACATTTCAAACCCATGTAGCATAAGCCCTTCCTGTGCAATCCAAAACAAATACTTAGCAATTTCTTGAAAAGTGCAAGCGCTATAGCGCAAATGCAATGACAATGACATTATTTGTTGTGTAAACCAAATCCGCACCGCACAAGTTAACCCTTGGCACACTGGCTCTTCGTGCTACATACTCCACAGTTGTGCCTAGCGCACCCTTCCTCCATGCAACATTTCCCATACCTGCGCTTTGGCACACTTTGAAAGCATGCAACACCAAACTTTCTTGTGCCTCACAAAACACACTTCCTATGCCCCTGGCACAACTTCTATAACACCAACATTGCATGTTGTGTGTTACAAATCCATGCCCCACACCTTTCTCCTTGGCACTAAGACCTTTTGTGCAACACTCTCCAAAAGTGCCCCTCTATAACCCTTTGGCGCAACTTTTCCCCTGTCAACACAGGCGCACCTTTTTGCATGTCAACATCCCCAAAAGTGTGCCCAACCTTTTTAAGCCTCTGCAACATGCTATGAACTTGTGCCTTGCGCCCTAAGCCTCATAATTGCTCATTCTTCTTTCTGCAAGCTTTCATTATGGATTACATGATGGTTGACATGGCTCTTCTGTGTTGGACCTCTTTGATTCTCCTTGCAGAACAACAACAGCCATCCTTGAGCTCACACATGTCTTCATCGAGCAAGAAGCCCACTAAGTCTAAAGGTAAAGCTAAGTTGATAGAGTAAGAGATGAAGTATAAATATCAGAAAGTCAGGATTCCTGACTCATACGCAGAGTGATCTCGACATTAGAGACTCTGAGCTTGGGCACATTGATATGGAAGACTTTTGGGAAAGAACCAACCAGGCCACTAGTGGTCCCTAGATGAACAAACTGGTAGGTAGTGGATTGCACTTTGTAGCTGGGCTGCCAGTAAGTGTTGTTAATAACGAGTTCATCATGTTGGTGGCTTGATGCTATAACAAGGACACAAGATGTGTCGAGGATAAAGAAGGAAAGATGGTCATCGACCTAACTACTCATCACTTTGAAATAACCTGGGCATTCCTCATCATAGGCAGTATGTTTCCATCAGCCTTGAAGACTGCAAGAAGGCATGGGATGAAATGAAGACAAATGTATGTAAATGATGAATGAGCTATATCTTAAAAAAAAAATCTGGTGAGCCGATGGCCTCAAACCATCCACCACAGTGACTTCAATGACAAACTAAGTGATACAATCACCTTCCTAAGTAGAGTGTATGGGCTTCCTGATGCCCATCATTTCCATAAATGGATGCTGAGGTACTTAGAGACCATGAGCAAGAACATGCTTGAGGAACAATTTGGCTGGGAGAAATCATCAGCGATACCATCTCTCAGCAACTTCAACAGGTCATGATAACTGGGAAGTTCTATATGAATTCCTATGTTGTGTATGCTTGCGCAATTAGTGAGGGATTTCACGGGCCTAGCACGAAATGGGGTATGGCCTCAGGTCAAAATATATGAATACTACCTAGAGTTAAGGCTCGAGAACATCATCCCTCAGTTCTCAAAAATCAACGACACCTTCTTCTATGAGGTGATCTGCCTGTTAAGGTCGAATATGAGACATGGTCAAACTAGCCCCAGTGTGGTCACTGTCACAAAGAAGTGGGGGCATTGTTCACTTAGTTTCCCACATTCACCTATCTTAGGGTGGTGAATTTTAAGGGTGAACAGACCAAGATACCAAGGTATGCAGGACCCAAGCTGATTCTCTTAGAGTTGTCAAGGCAACTAATCACATATCATGAGAGATGCATGAAGAGAAAGAAGGGAGGAACTCCATTCCCCCTTACAGTGGGTCGATACACTTGCACCACACTTTGGCAAAAGCACGGAAAATGTATGCCAAGATTGAATTGTTGAACCTAAAGCACAAATTCCTAGCCAGGCCTACTTTTGATTACCGAGGTTACCTCCCAAAGGAAAAAATTGATCCTATTCATGTCCCTGAGATCAAGGACATCTACATTGACCTGACACATGAAATAGATCTCAGGCGGAAGGATCACTCTAGGCTAGCCCTGGAAGAAATCAAACATTATGGCATGGCCATCATTCCAAAAGGATTCAAGAACCTGATCAAATTTACCTAGTTTACCTAGACACGGATGGGGATGATTGACCATTCACAGAAATTGACAGAGCCAAGGCACCAAAGACCATCCAAGAAAGGGTCAAGCACACGTTACAGCACCAAACATTGGTGCAAATAGAATGGTCTCATCTACCTCGGGGTAGATTTCACTACTTCTCCTTTAGGAAGAGCACCTCCAAGGCCAGCCCAAGTGCCGAAAGGAAAAGGGAAAGATAAGGAGGGGGAATCAAGCAAAGAAGAAGCTCCTCAAAGCCCTCCTTCTACTTCTGAGAAGCAAGTGGTTGACCTGGTCTCTCCAGGCAAAGAAGAAGAGACCACTAAAGTCTTAACAAACACATCCACTCAGGATGTGGTCACAGCTACAACCACAGAGGTACCCACCATTTCCTCTTCCACTCCTTCTTCTCCTTGTTGTTGAAACATCTATCGTAATGGATGTTTCTTCTTCTCTCCCTTCCTCCCTTCCATCTCCCACCTCTTCCATCTTCTCCTCTATCGCGGATCTATCACCTAGTGTTCCCTCCATCCCATTACAGATCCCTTCGCCTCCATGACCTTTTCTTCCCCTGTAGTAACTCCAAGCCCTACAAGAAGCAACGCATTAGACTACTTGTCGATGCCACCACCAAGTGTCTCAACGTTCTTCCTTGTGGCCCCTTCAGTTGCTTCCCCTTTCACTCCCGTTTCTTCCTCCATTCCCTCTACTCCTTCTCCCCTAAGTCCAAGATGGATTATGATCATCTGGGTCAGCTCAAGAGAAAGGTTCCCATAGCACCCATGGAATTCTCTGTCATTCTAAAGAAGGGACCAACGAAGTAAAAAGCTATAAGTCACTTCTCTAAGAGCGTCTCAAGAGAGAGGGTCATGGAGATTGCATACCTCGATCCCACCAAAGAGAAGTAAGATCTATCTCCTACAGACTTTATAGTGACCCAAGTCACCATGGGAACCTCATCTGAGAGCATGCAAGGAGAGGCTTTGTCTACAGTAGATGCCCTTTGCAAGAAACTTCAAGAAGCAAAGGACGAGAAGAGGATACTAAAGGAACAAAACAAACATCTTCTCCAAGCTTTACGAGAGAATGGGAAATGCACCTCCTATGACTTGCCACCAACCCTCTTGAGGCTCTTAGCCAAAATTAAATGAATACACCAAGATTGGTGAACAAGGCGCAACAATGTCCTCCTGGATAGAGTGAGTCCTCAGAGATAGTGAGGAAATAATCAAGAAATTCATAGGACTCTACCAGGGTATAGATCAGGCAAACAAGGAGTTGCAGCAGTAGCAAGATCTCTCTCCGAGGAGTTGGACAATGCCAGATTGCAACTGAAACATTTCATACAATGATCAATTCTCACCGATGACCTATTAAAGATCGGTGTCATTGATCACCCATGGGCACACAACAAAGCTCTCGTTGCTTTAGATTATCGGGTTGATCAAATGGAATTTATCCTAGAGAGGATAGATAAAATCAAGGAGGAAGCCCTGGATTCAAAACATCAAATGGAGCAGACGGTCATGAAGATGTCTCTAGGGATGCTTAGTAAAGTGTTCACCTTGAGGGAAGTAGATGAGACAATCTAGCTCTTCAAGGATATTATAACTCAATGTTTAGTGTCAAAGGTCACTTTTGACCAAGAGTCTATCAATAACCTTCTGGCTTGCCGCGATTTCATTAGATACTTGATTGAGACATGCGACGAGTACATCAGGCTACAAGATTAACTCAAAAATGAAAAGGAAACTTGTGAAGTCATTGACGACCATTTCAAGGGTCTTGATCATAATCAACTTTAGATAATGATCAGCAAGTTTATGGAATACTGAGCTCAGTATCACATCGCCTCTCCTGATCGGAAGAAAGACACTCCATTCAAGCAAAGAGATGATGACGAATAGTTTCTCTTCTTGTGTACACTTCGATCTTTTTGTAAAAATATTTAAAAGTATGTTGGCATTTACAATGACATCATCCATGTTGCATCATGGGATGTTACCATCCAAAAACTTGCCCAAAGTCAACTTTTGACTTTTTAGATATTTTGTAAATAGTGGTTGGTTTCTTTTTGTCTTCTTTCTCCTTCTCCTTCTATAAATACTAGAATAGTTGTATTCTAGGTGGACATTTTTGTATGAAAAAGAGGTGAAGAGAGAAATACTTTGTGCCTTCTTGTAACATAAGAGATTTTAATATATATGTTAAGACTTTGTGCTCAATATATGTGTTATTTACATCAGATCTTTCTTAAGTTAGATCTGTGTTTCTATTATGTTGGATTCATTCTTTTTATTGTCATATGTTCATCAATATTGCTTTGTTTGTTTATGCAAGTAAGTTTGGCTCTATTTACTACCAGCCCAAAGCATAAACCCTCCGACCTTTCTGTCTTTGGAATTCATTTATTTTCTCCCTTCAGATCTACCTTCCTCCATTCCTTCCCTCTTACATTTCTATTCGTAGTCGGAACTACCTCTACTGGGATGAGATCCCAAACCCTTGAAGTTAGAATAGTGTAGATTTACATAGATTCCTACTTGATAGAATAGTAATAAACTAGTTTTGCTTTACTATCTCAAAGAGGGGCTATGCCCTACACACTGTTGGCCTATTTCCCCATGACCTATCTAACTCGAAGATTTTCAAACCAACAGTTTTTGGTGACTCCACTGGGGAACGAACTAAGGAAATAATTAAAAATTGTAAAAATCACTACCAATTTGTAAATTTTAAAAATTAAAATTTTGTAGAAGTGATCAAAACTGAAAATTTCCTTAGGAAAATCCATAGATCTGGACCAGATAGGAGCTTTTAGTTCACTGAGTTTTTACAAAAATTTGTATATTTCCATAGATCTGAGAATCTGACATTTTCAAAACCTTGCAAAATTTAGTTCAAAGATTCAAAATCAGCTTTCTAAATTAACCCACCTTTTATCCTTGTTGATCTTTGTCAAAAACCACAATCGGTTATTGTTTAAAGAGGGTAAATTTTAAATATTAGAAAAGTACATGCTGCTGATTTTTGCCAGAAAAATCAGAAAATCAGCAAGTACAAACAAAAATATTGTTGTAGATCTACTCTTAATTATTGCAGATCTGAACGGATACGCTGGTGGATGAAACATTTACTCGTGGTAGAAGAGCTCATGGAGAAGTTGATCCAATCTTTGATCTACTTCAAAGGAACAATTTTAGTATCACTCCAACACGATTTGCATCACTAAGTTCAGCAGATCGATCAACAAGAAGTGCCTCACCTCCACGAAGGAGCCGGATTTCACAAGGTGCTTCAACATCTATTTGCAGTGCTCTTTTGCTAAGCGGAACCACGCTCCCTGCTCACGTTCTTTTCCAACTTTTCAAATGGTAGTACCATGGGGAAATGCCATGGGCCCTCTAGCACTACCGCATCTAGTTCATGCCCTCCCTCATGGAAATCACAAGAATTTCTTGAAATTTGATGGGAGTGGAAATCAAAGCACGGATGCACATATCGCTGCGTTTATTATGTCATGTAGTATTCTAGACGTGACTCATGAGGATGTATCTATATGTCTCTTTCTTAAGACCTTGTAAGGGCCTGCATTAGAGTGGTTCCAGCATTTACTAGCCGATCTATCACCAGTTGGGCCACATTATGAACTGCATTTGAAGATAGGTATAAGCCTTCAGAAGATGCATTCGCGTTACTATCAAAAATCACTCACATGAAGAAAGAGGCTAATGAAACCATGCATGATTTTATCACTCACTTCAATTCACGATCAATCGTGTGCCACCTGCCATGTTTCCAACACTAGAGAATCAAAAGTGTTTCTTTGTGAATGTAATGAGTTCAAGAGTAAGTTTCTTACTCTTACAAGAACAAGTTCCAACCTTGTTCCTCACTCAAGCTGCGGCCATTCAGATAGAGAACAACCTACTTATAGCTGGTGAGTTAAGATGGGAGCCATAAAAATAAAATGCTTTGACTCCTCCTTAGGCCACCTCATCAGATCCAACATTCCAGAAGATGGAAAATGACTTTCTCACATTAAAGAAGTAATTAGCTCAAGCTTCGTCTACCACTCCATACCAGGATATTCCACGGAGGAACTTCACTCCTAACAACGGTGCCCCCAAAGGCCGCATTTTCCTCCTTTGCTGCTCTAAGGTTAGCACTTGAGGCCCCTCCAGTTAATGCCTTAGTTGAGATCAAAGAAGATGAGAAAATTTATGAAGAACCTTCATCGCAAGGTGAAGATGATCAAGATGTTGGTGAACCGACTGACGACTCTACAATCGGGTATATGGAATTTGAGGATGAGGAATCTGATGAAGAGGAAGGTACCTAAGGGTATGTAAGTGGACAATCATACATTGTTTTCACCTACTCACAAGGAAAAGAAGTAGAAGTTGCTACTAAAATACAAAAGGAAAAGGCTGTATTAAATACGCCTCCAACAATCGCTAAAAGAGGTAATCCCCTTCCTACTCAACCTCCTATCAAACCTTTCATAAAGAAATATTTTCCTCCTGTTTCTCCTCCAAATCAACCTCCCTCCATTTCCATAAAGACCAGTACCACTCCTCTACCATCATGAAATGAAGGACTCATTCCTTTGTTAGTGCAACCCTTGGTTGCATTCGATATAGTCGATCATGCCAAAAGGACCAAGATCCAAATGTCTGAAGCTGAGTACCTTTAGTCTAACCCCAAGCAACTTGTTAGATTAACCAAGTATATTCAAATTCAAGCTACCATCTCTCACCCCGTTTCTCCAAAAGGAATTCTTTCCACTCCTCCTGCATCCCGCATAAATGTTGCCTTGACGTCCACGTCAGGTAAAATTGAACCTTTTTACCTATCTCTCCTAATTAATGGTCACAAGTTAAGCAACTACATAATTGATTCTAGAGCATCTGACAATGTCATGCTAGCAAAGGTCACCCATGCTTTGGGCCTCACACTCACTAAACCTTTCGGTAGATGTTACTCCATGGAAACCAAACAGGTACCATTAATAGGTCAGATCAAGGATGCACAGTTCACATTCATAGCATTCCCAGAGAAAAGAGTTAAAATGACTATCCTCGTAGCTGATATTCCAACAACATATGGAATATTACTAGGGAGGATTTTTTTCGAGAAGTTGGTGGAGAAATCCATATGGACTGGTCCAAAGCCAGAATCCCTATCAAAGGGGTGATGTAGACATTAGATCCTAAATCACAAAAGAAATATCTGGTCACCAACTCTGATGACCCCAAGGCCTAGATTCTCTTCGAATCATCAGGGATGGGGAACTACTTCTTGTCCACCGACTCCGATAAGATGGAAGTTCTCATCCAAGAGGAGGACCTCAACAAGATATGGACACTGTAGTTTGATGGCAGTTGTGCAACAAGTGGGTGTGGTGTTGGGGCTGTTCTGATATCTCCTGAAGAGGAGATTTTCCCTCTTTCTTTCAAATTGTAGTTTTTCAATACAAACAACACTACCAAGTATGAATCAATTTGCAAAGGAAAGGGGAATCAAGAATCTAAAAGTACAGGGTGATGCTGAGCTAATTGTCAATCAAGTGAAAGGGGTATACCAAGTAAAGAACAACAGGCTCAGACACTACCGCAATGCAGTGTGGGACAACATCGAGGAGTTTGATGCTTTCTCAAAAAGTAGTTCCATGAGCTCAAAACAACATGGCTGATTCTTTGGCCATCTAGGCCTCTCTCATGCTCACTCACCCAGGGTTAAAGATGGACACATACACCATTGAGGTAGTTTTCTACCCAAGTGTTACAGATAAATCACAATATCGATGTGTATTCAATGATGACAATCAGCTTATCACTTTTCTGGAAAAAGATGATAATTTCAAAGAGCTCCATTTTGATGGATCGACTTATGCATGTCATGAGTCTCTCATGGGCTAAGCGCAGGAATCGGTAGAAGGTCAGGACATATGTCAGCTCAAGGGAAATAAGATTCTGAAAGGTTTAGTTTCCCTGGAATGATTATTTGATAAGCATGATCGTTTTGTCAAGAAAAATGACAGGATAACCCTAGCTCTTCTCCAAAACCGAATCATCAATTTGGGTACTGCTTCAGAACATCCTCGGTCTGCGTGAACATCGAGAAAGTGTTGTGCACCCGAGGAAAAGTGGAAATTTGTCAAATTGTTGAAAAGATATATGGATGTATTGGCATGGTCTTATGCTGATCTGAAGTCATTTAAGCCTAAGGACATTCAACATGACATCCCGTTAAAGGACAACGTCAAACCTTTCCGTCAAAAGCAAAGGCACTACAACCCCAAAATCTCAGGTACCATCCAGGCTGAAATTCAGAAGATGCTTGGATGCAAGAATCATTTTTCCAATTCATCACAGTACCTAGGTTGCTAATATTGTGCCTGTACGGAAGAAGAATGGTGAAATACGCATATGCGTAGACTTTCACAACCTGAACTAGGCGTCCTTAAAGGACAATTATCCACTACCCATAATGGATCAAGTTCTGCAGGTAGTAACTAGTTTAGAAATGTTGTCCATGCTTGATGGTTTTTCAGGTTACAATCAGATTGAGGTCACGCTTGAAGACCAATTCAAAACAGCATTCACCACTCCTTGGGGCACCTTCACCTACAGCAGGATGCCATTTGGTTTAACCAATGCCAGTGCCACCTTCTAACGAGCGATGGACTTTGCGTTCAAAGGTATGATGGGAAAGGTCATCATAGTTTACCTAGATGACTTAACCGTGTTCTCTAAAAACAAAGTGATCACTGTGATCATTTAGAGCAAGTCTTGATTAGATGCCGAGAACACGAAATTTCTCTAAACCCTAAGAAGTTAGTTTTCGGGGTCACCAAAGGAAAATTGCTAGGACACGTCATCAGCAAAGAAGGGACAAAGATAGACATCAAAAGAGTCAAGGCTATTCAGAGCCTTACCTTTCCCACAAGCAAAACCGTGTTCACTCTTTCTTTGGAAAGGTAAATTTTCTCAGATGCTTTGTTCCGATTTTTTTGAAAAGACTCATCATATATCCAATATGATGAAAGGGTCACAAATGTTCCAATGGAGTGAAGAAGGCAAGACATCATTCGAGGATATAAAAGCCTCCGTCACTCATGCACCTGTCTGGTATGTCCTGACTTCTCCAAGGATTTCATCATGTACAATTATGCATCTGTGCATACTGTATCGGCTATCTTAATGCAGAAGAACTCTAAGGATGTTGAATCCCCAATTACTTTCATGAGCTCTCCTCTAAAGCCTCATGAACTAAAGATGTCACAGTTGGAAAAACATGCCTTCACCATGGTCAAAGCAGTCAAAAGTTTCTGCTACTACATACTGAATTCTCATACAAAGAGTCTTTGTTTCACACGACAGTTAAGTCTATCCTGACTCAACAGAGTTAGGAAGCTTACAAGGGAATTGGATCACAAAGGTCCAAGAATATGATCTAGACATTAGACCAACCAAGTTGGTAAGGGGTAAGGGACTGTGTCAGCTAATGGCTGAAAATAAAGACCCAGAAGCACCTGAGGAGCAAGCTACTCATGTTGATGAAGAACAAAGTGAACTGGAGAAAGTGGATTCTTTACCCATGGTTCTATTTGTCGCGACCAACGACGAATGGTATTCTGACATCACTTTCTTTCTCACCTATGGAGAGTGCCCAACTCATCTAACCACAAAGGAAAAGTGAGCAGTAAAGCTCAGAGCCACACGATATGTCATATGGGATGATGGGTTGTACAAATGTGGAATTGATGGCATTTTTCTGCGATGTGTTGATAAGCCGCAATAGATAAGGTTGTTAAAGAGTTTTCATGATTCAGCCTGCGGTGGTCACTTCTCCTCATTGGTGACAACACATAAGATCATTCGGGCCAGGTACTATTGGTGACGCTATTTCAAGATGTAGCCACCTAGGTAGCGAAATGTGAACTTTGCCAACAATTCGTTGGCAAACCAAAGTTGGCTGCATTTCCCCTCAGGCCCGTCATTATTGACGAACCATTCAGGAAATGGGGAATTGATTTCATTGGAGCACTCAATCCTCAATCGAGTGCTAGACATAGCTATGTCCTAACAACAATGGATTACTTCACGAAATGGGTGGAGGCCATACCTGTCAAACATGCCACTTCTGAAGTTGTTTACAACTTCATCAAGGAAAATATTATCGTGAGATTTGGCATTCCACACAAAATCGTTGCTGACAATGCTTCCAACTTCTCTTCATGGGAAGTTATTGGTTTTTGCTATGGATACGGAATAACTTTGGCTCATGCTTCTGATTACTATCCTCAGGGAAATGGTCAGGCAGAATCTAGCAACAAGAACCTGGTAACCATCATATGGAAGCTAGTTGATGAGAACCAGTGATCCTGACACAAGTCATTATACGATGCCTTGTGGGTAGATCGTATCACTCTAAAGAGATCTCTCGGCATGTCACCTTTCTAGGTGTTGTATGGGACTGATGCCGAAATCCCTATCTCTGCGCAGAACTTCCTACTCTACGCTTGGCTCGAGCAATCGAAGATGAAACTTTTCAGAGTTCTCTAGAAAAGAGAATTATGTACCTGATGGAACTTGAAGAAAAGTGAGTGAAAGTGGTTGACAAGATCACCGAACATCAGAACCAAGTCAAGAGGTTATTCGATAAGAAAGCTAGGTAGAGAGATTTCCAGTAGGGGATCTTGTCCTTTTGTGGGACAAACAAAGATAACTAAAAGGTATGCATGGAAATTTTGACTCTCTTTGGAGAGGGCCATACAAAATCAAGCAACTCAATGGAGAGAATAGTTTCTATCTCTCATATCTAGATGGAACCGAGCTCCCGCTTCCCTATAACGGGCAACACCTAAAGATCTTCAGGAAGTAGAGCTTGCTCTCTTCTTTGTACAAATTACTTTTGTCGTGTGTGTTTGCTTTTTGTTTTTTGTGTGTTCCCTTTCTTCCCTTTTGGTCACCCTTGTTTTTGACTCTCTGTAACCCAATGGATAGGCACATGAAGACTGGGATTCTCTACCCCTAAGTTTCACTTAAGGATGATCCCGATAGAAAGCTAGCATTGTTATCCTATAAACCGACAAGGGCAATTTTGCAGATTTAACAAACCAAAATTTCATTTTGGTCCCCTGAGAGAGGTCTATTAACGTTCAAAATGGCTTAAAATTCCCTTCCGAAATCAAGTTTTAAGAACTTAGCCATTTTTCAGCTTTTTTAAAATGGGCGCAAGAAATGTTGTGTCAACACAGAGAAATGTGCGCCCCTTTGAAAATCCTTTGGTGCCCTAAATGACATGTCAACTTTAGCAAAGTTACGCCCCTTTGGCGTAGAAAATGACATGTCAGCATAATCAAACATGCACCTAAAAAGTGTGCTAAGGCGTTGAAAAATGATGTCAACACATTAAAATGTGCGCTAAGTAAAATCCCTTAGGCACTAAAAACTTTATGTTGACATCTCCAAATGTGCGCTTAAGGCACCTTTGAAACTTAAATGTCAACATTAAAGAACTTGTGCCAAGGCACATTTATACCCATGTCGACACTTTGAAAAGTGCACCAAAGAAAAGTTGGTGAGGTAATAAATGTGATATTTTCCTATAAATATGCGGTTAACACCTGTCATTTTCATGATTTGAAAATTATGAAAGGTATTTCTCTACACTTGTCAACTATTCCTGTCACGCCCGTGTTCCACTTTTCAAGTTTATGGACCCCAAAGTTGTCCTTTGTCCTTTATTAAACCGGGTAAGTGGTTTTTATCACTCTTATGGTTGTTTGTGGTTTTGTTTCTTGGTTGTTATGGTTTTAGGATTGTTATAAAAGGTTAAATCTAAAATGAATAAACTTAACAATCCATAAACTATCTGAAACACCTTATCCCTCCTTCCGATCTACAAATTTGGAAGGCTCTACCTCTAAAAGAAACAAAAACCCATCTTCCCTACCTACTTGCTGCCTTGCTCTTTTTCTCTCTCGTATCATCTAAAATCCAAATGCAAAATAAGAGAGAAATCAAAATCAAGAAATCAGCCAAAACACCCAACTGTTTTCCCTTCAGCGACAATCTACATATATGCTACATCACACACAGTCACACCATAACACATTTCAAACCCATGTAGCATAAGCCCTTCCTACACTATCAAAAAAAAATACTTAGCAATTTCTTGAAAAGTGCAGGTGCTATTGATAATGCAATGACAATGACACTATTTGTTGTGTAAACAAAATCCACACCGCACAAGTTAACCCTTGTTACACTGGCTCTTCATGCTACATACTCCTGATTCTTTGCTCAAGCGCACCTTTCCTCCATGCAACATTTCCCATACCTGCGCTTTTACACACTTTGAAAGCATGCAACACCAAACTTTCTTGTGCCGGCAAAACACACTTCCTATGCCCCTGACGCAACTTCTATAACACCAACATTACATGTTGTGTGTTACAAATCCATGCCCCACACCTTTCTTCTTGGTGCTAAGACCTTTTGTGTAACACTCTCCAAAAGTGCACCCCTCTATAACCCTTTGGCACAACTTTTCCCCTGTCAACATAGGAGCACCTTTTTGCATGTCAACATCCCCAAAAGTCGCCCTGCCTTTTAAGCCTCTACAACATGCTATGAACTTGCGCCTTGTGCCCTAAGCCTCATAATTTCTCATTCTTCTTTTTGCAAGCTTTCATTATGGATTACATGACGGTTGACATGGCTCTTGTGTGTTGGACCTGTTTGATTCTCCTTGCAGAATAACAATAGCCATCCTCGAGCTCACACATGTCTTTGTCAAGCAAGAAGCCCACTAATTCTAAAGGTAAAGCTAAATTGACAGATCAAGAGATGAAGTATAAATATCAAAAAGTCAGGATGCTTGACTCATACGTAGAGAGTGATCTCGACATTAGAGACTCTGAGCTTGGGCACATTGATATGGAAGACTTCTGGGCAAGAACCAACCAGGCCACTAGTGGTCCCTGGATGAACAAACTGGTAGGCAGTGGATTGCACTTTGCAAATTGGGGCTTCCGGTAAGTGTTGTTAACAATGAGTTCTACATGTTGGTGGCTCAATGCTATAACAAGGACACAAGATGTGTCGAGGATAAATAAGGAAAGATGGTCATAGACCTAACTACTCATCACTTCAAAATAACCATGCGCATTCCTCATCACAGAAGTATGTCGCCATCAGCCTTGAAGACTATAAGAAGGTATGTGATGAAAATTAAGACAAATGTATGCAAATGATGAATGAGCTATATCTTAAAAATAAAAGCCGGTGAGCTGATGGCCTTAGACCATCCACCGCAGTGACTTCAATTAGGAACTGAGTCATACAATCACCTTCCTAAGCAGAGTGTATGGGATTCCTAATGCCCATCATTTCCATAAATGAATGTTAAGGTACTTAGAGACCATGAGCAAGAAATTTCCTTAGCATCGTTTTGGTGGGAGAAATCATTAGCGATACCATCTCTCAAAGAACTTCAATGTGCCATGACAACTGGGAAGTTCTATATGAATTCCTTTGTTGTGTATGTTGTAGCATTAGTGAGAGATTTTATAGGCCTGCCATGAAATGGGGTATGACCTCAAGTAAAAATATATGAATACTATCTAGAGCTAAGGCTCAAGAACAACATCCCTCAATTCTCAAAAATCAACGAAGTCTTCTTTTATGAGGTGATCTTCCTGTTGAGGCTGAATATGAGACATGGTCAAACTAGCCCCAGTGTGGTCACTATCATAAAGAAGTGGGGGGCATTGTTCACTCAGTTTCCCACATTCACCTATCTCAAGGTGGTGAATTTTGAGGGTGAACCGACCAAGCTACCAAGGTATGCAGGACCCAAGCTGATTCTCTTAGAGTTGTCAAGGCAACTAATCACATATCATGAGAGATGCATGAAGAGAAAGAAGGGAGGAACTCCATTCCCCCTTACAGTGGGCCGATACACTTGCACCACACTGGCCAAAGCATGGGAAATGTATGCCGAGCTTGAATTGTTGAACCTAAAGCACAACTTCCCGGCCAAGCCTACTTTTGATTGCCGAGGTTGCCTCCCAAAGGAAAAAATTGATCCTATTCATGTCCCTGAGATCGAGGACATCTACATTGACCTGACACATGAAATAGATCTCAGGTAGAAGGATCACTCCAGGATGGCTCTGGAAGAAATCAAACATTATGGCATGGCCATCATTCCAAAAGGATTCCAAGAACCTGATCAAGAAATTGATCAAGTTTACCTAGACATGGATGGGGATGATTGGCCATTTGCAGAAATTAACAAAGCCAAGGCACCAAAGACCATCCAAGAAAGGGTCAAGCACACATTGCAGTGCACCAAACATTGGTGCAAATAGAATGGTCTCGTCTACCTCGGGGTAGATTTCACTGCTTCTCCTTCAGAAGTGAACCTCCAAGGCCGGCCCAAGTTTTGAAAGGAAAAGGGAAAGACAAGGAGGGGGAATCAAGCAAAGAAGAAGCTCCTCAAATCCCTCCTACTTCCGAGAAGCAAGTGGTCAACCTGGTCTCTCCAGGTAAAGAAGAAGAGACCACCAAAGTCTCAACGGACACATCCACTCAGGATGTGGTCACAGCTACAACCACGGAGGTACCCACCATTCCCTCTTCCACTCCTTCTTCTCCCCTGTCATTGAAACATCTATCCCAATGGATGTTTCTTCTTCTCTCCCTTCCTCCCTTCCATCTCCCACCTCTTCCATCTTCTCCTCTCTCATGGATCTGTCACCTAGTGTTCCCTCTATCCCATTACAGATCCCTTCCACCTCCATGACTTTTTCTTCCCCTGTAGTAACTCCAGGCCCTACAAGCAACATGTTAGACTACTTGTCGATGCCACCACCAAGTGTCTCAACGTTCTTCCCTGTGGCCCCTTTAGTTGCTTCCCCTTTCACTCCCATTTCTTCCTCCATTCCCTCTACTCCTTCTCCCCTAAGTCCAAGCTGGATTTCGACCATTTGGGTCAGCTCAAGAGAAAGGTTCCCATAGCACCCATGGACTTCTCTGTCATTCCAAAGAAGGGACCAAAGAAGCAAAAATCTATAACTCACTTCTCTAAGAGCATTTCAGAGAGAGGGTCATGGAGATTGCATACCCTGATCCCACCAAAGAGAAGAAAGATCTATCTCCTACAGAATTTATAGTGACCCAAGTCACCATGGGAACCTCATTAGAGAGCCTGCAAGGAGAGGCTTTGTCTGCAGTAGATGCCCTCTGCAAGAAACTTCAAGAAGCAAAGGAGGAGAAGAGGATACTAAAGGAACAAAACAAACATCTTCTCCAAGCTTTGCAGAGAATGGGAAATGCACCTCCTATGACTGCCACCTAGCCTACTGAGGCTCTCAGCCAAGACAAGATAAATGAATACACCAAGATTGGTGAACAAGGCACAATAATGTCCTCCTGGATAGAGCGAATCCTCAGAGATAGTGAGGAAATAATCAAGAAATTTACAAGACTTTACTAGGGTATAGATATGGCAAATAAGGAGCTTTAAGCGTGAGCAAGATCTCTCTCTGAGGAGTTGGACAATGCTAGATTGCAACATGAAACATTTCAAGCAATGGTCGACTACTCAGCCGATGACCTATTAAAGGTCGACATCATTGATCACCCATGGGCACACAACAAAGCTCTCGTCGCTTTAGATTACCGGGTTGATCAAATGGAATTTATCTTGGAGAGGATAGATAAAATCAAGGAGGAAGCCCTGGATGCAAAACATCAAATGGAGCAGACGGTCACGAAGATGTCTCCAGGGATGCTTAGTAAAGTGTTCACCTTGAGGGAAGTAGATGAGACAATCCAGCTCTTCAAGGATATCGCAACTCAAGGTTTGGCACCAGAGGTCACTTTTGACCAAGAGTCTATCAATAACCTTCTGGCTTACCGTGATTTCATTGGATACTTGATTGAGGCATGTGACAAGTACGTCGGGATACCAAATAAGCTCAAAAATGAAAAGGAAACTTGCGAAGTCATTGGTGACCATTTCAAGGGTCCTTATCATAATCAACTTCAGATAATGATCAGCAAGTTTATGGAATACCAAGCTCAGTATCACATCACCTCTCCCAATCAAAAGCAAGACACTCCGTTCAAGCAAAGAGATGATGACGAATAGTTTCTCTTCTTGTGTATGCTTCGATATTTTTGTAAAAATATTTAAAAAGTATGTTGGCATTTATGATGACATCATCCATGTTGCATCATGGGATGTTGCCATCCAAAACTTGCCCAAAGTCAACTTTTGACTTTTTAGATATTTTGTAAATAGTGGTTGGTTTCTTTTTGTCTTCTTTCTCCTTCACCTTCTATAAATACTTGAAATACTTGTTGTATTCTAGGTGGACATTTTTGTATGAAAAAGAGGTGAAGAGAGAAATACTTTTTGCCTTCTTGTAACATAAGAGATTTTAATATATATGTTAAGACTTTGTGCTCAATATATGTGTTATTTACATAAGATCTTTCTTATGTACAAATAATATTTCTTAATACTGAAGCACTTGTATTGGGTTCTTTGGGATGATTATACCTTAGATGTTAAGTCAATTAACATCTTTGGTGATTATTAGTTGGTCATAAACCAAGTCAATAGTATATACCAGTGTCATAATGAGATACTTCAAAAGTATAAGCATCACATGGACATACTTTTGACCACCTTTGACCGTTACACACTTCAAACCACCCCACATTCTACCAATAAATTTGTTAATACCATGGCCCGCTTGGATTCTCGGATACCGTCACCTTCGCCCGCCGACTCAAAAATCTTTATCACTATACAAAGGCTACAATCACCATCTTATACCTAAACCATATTCTCGGATACCTACACTCAATAAGGAATTCCATGATGGAATTTGTGGAGGTCACTTTAGTAGTCTCGCTATCAAAAATGCATTCTTCACCTAGGCTATTACTTGACAAACCTAAACCATGATGCAGTGACTATGTGAAATGTTGCGTGAAATGCCGAAACATGCTAATCTCCACTACACACCTAGTCATGCCTTACAGTGCGCACGATACCTTTGGCATTTCTCTCAATGGGGTTTTGATCTTGTCATTGAGATCAACCCCATTCTTCACAATGCCACTAATGGATAATAAGCTGCTACCGAATATTACACTAAATGGGTAGAGGGCATTCCCCTCATTTCCACCAAAATTGAGAAAATATGTGAATTCATCAATCATCACATCATTTTTCGTTTTGGTGTCCCTCACCACATTATCACTGATAACAAAAATAATTCAAAAACAAAACCCTACGAAAACTATGTGATGCTTTCAGCATCCAACTTAGTTTCTCATCACCTTATTACCTACAAACCAATGGTCAAGATGAATCAACCAATAAAACCTTGAAAAAATTCTTATGAAGGTAGTCAACAATACTGGAAGGATTGGCATATGCACATTCCTTTCACCTTGTGGGCTTATCACACTAGTATTCACACTTTGACTGCTGCCACCCCCTTTTCTCTGGTCTACGGTACTAAGGCTGTCTTACCTCTCAAAGTCTAGATCCCATCTCTCTCGCATCTCACTACAAGACATGCTCAACGATAATGACTTTCGCTAGGATCATTTGGCACAACTTGAATTATTAGATGAACATCGTCTCAATGCTCTTGATCATCTCCAAATCTACCAAAAACATATCAAATGTGCCTATGAAAAATGTGTTCATGAAAAAACCTTTCAGGTTAGTGACCTCTTTCTAAAGGAAAATCAACATGTAACCAAAGAGGAGAAAATTAAACGGGCAAATTTTCTCCTAATTGGCTTGGACCCTATATCGTTACCCATGCATATAGAACCGATGCTTATCGTTTGTCTTCACTTGAAGGTAAACCCCAACCTGATCCCCTTAATGCCTTACACCTTTAACCATTCTATTATTGATATCAAGTCCTATATCACTTTCTATCAATTGATCACTTGTCCCTTGAGCATTGTTCACCTTCCATGTTACCCATTTTGAGGATCCATGACTAAACAAGAATCATGTGATTACCCGTCACCTTTTATCCTTATCTTCAATATGAGTACCATGACTCTACTCATAGCATGATTCTCATGGATACTTTTTGTCTTCTTCAAGATGAAATCCCATGGTCGTTCATCACTCAAAACCACCTCTTTCATAGTTAATATTTTTGTACTACGATCTTGTCTTCTAAACAAGAACCTAATCGTCCTTTATAGTCTTTTCCATGACTTCAACATCTAAAAACAAAAGGGATATCACTCCTTGAGTCAAAATTCCAACAAAAGATGACTCCCTCAAAAGGGACATCTCTTCTTTATATTATACCACTATCAATAGACTCGCTCCTTGAAGGACAACTATATACAAATCATTACAAACATATAATAAATATTCAAAAGTTTCGTGCATTGATCACTTCATGAAGACCTCAAGGAGATAATATACCCATCCCATATAGACTTCCCGCATTAATCACCCATTAAAAAATAAAAAAATAAAGAAAAACATTAAATTTTCGTCATGGACTTGCCTATTTTGGATTCTCGGGTTTCTTGCTCAAATACACGTCATCGTACAGTTACGCTAAACCTCCCATTCTCACTTCCTTGCATTTTTCACCTAAATTCCTCGTTACTCAAGGGAATTTCCACAAACGCGACATTTCGTGATCATGTGACTTTTCTTCACCCTTAAAATAGTCCATTATGCAGGCTGTAGGGTCTTACGTTTGTAAGCCCATCTAAAGTATGGTAGACTCAGTAGGGTTCTTATTAATTAAGAAACTCTTTTACCACCTCTTACCATTCACCTTCCTCATTACTTATTGATTATCCTATACAAGACCATATCCTCGACACCTATATTTAAAAATAACTCAACCATGCATACCACCTAAAATCAATCATACCTATGACCTACATTACCCATGCACGGCACCTATCAACCCATTCCGCTGTTTCACCCCAATCTTCCCTAGCTTATGGGAGAACTACATTGGCCTGAGGTCCCTTTTCACTGGGACTATGTAGGTAGCACTCCAAGGGCATGGGGCCCTTGGAGGTTAGCTCGACCAGTCTCTACCCTAACCAATTCCCTCTTTCCCTTTTCTATTCACATTCTACCCTAGTTAGTTTCCTTTTTATAATGACAACTATAAATTACACCAAATAATCAACAAATTTCTTAACATCTTTACCATCATAACTCATACACTCATTTTATCTTGTCTCTGAATTTCTTTCCCATAATCATACATTTTCCTACAAATCATCTTAACACAATCCACACCATCATTGATTACACAAATTAATGAATTAGAAACTCAACCATACCTAACCAACTTGGCTCAACCCCGCCTAAGTCACCCCGACTCAATCCATGCCTAAAAACCTAACTCAATGTTATCCTGTAAAATTGACAAGGGCAATTTTACAGGTAACCATGCCAAAAAAATTTGTCCCCTGAAAAGGTCTATTAACATTCAAAATGGCCTAAAGGTTCCCTTCCGAAAATCAAGTTTTAAGAACTTAGCCTTTTTTTCAGCCTTTTTGAGCTGGGTGCAAAAATTGTTGTGGCAACATCAAGAAAAGTGCACCCCTTTGAAGATCCTTTGGCGCCCTAAAAGGCATGTCAACATGACAAGAGTTGCACCCCTAAGGCACTAAGAGTTACATGCCAGCATCCTCAAACCTGTGCCAAAGAAATGCGCTTAAGGTGCAAAATTGATGTGTCGACACATAAGAATGTGCACCCCCTTTTCTCCTTGGTGCTGAAAATGTTATGTTGACATCATCTTAAGTGCGCCATAGGCACTGAAACCTCCAGTGTCGACACTTCACCAACCATGCCAAAGGTGGTTGGTGGTGCAATAAATGCCAGGTTTTCTATATATAGGCACACTCAACCTGTCATTTTCATGAATTAAAAATGAGAAAAGTCTTTCCTCTGTGCTTGTCAGTTATCCTCGTTAGCCTCATGTGCCATTCCTCACGCTTGTGGATCCCACATCTATCCTTCATCATTATATATATCCTGGTAAGTGGCTTCTACCCATCTTGTTGTTGTTTGTGGTTTTTATGTTAGGTTAGGTGATTAGGATTGTATGTTAAATACAATGAACCTAAAAAGAATTTAACAAACCAAATCAGCCAGCTAAAAACCCCTCTTCCCACTCCTTCTAGATCTACAAATTTGGGAAGGCTCTACCTTTGAATAAACCATCCTTTGTATCTGAGAAGGTTCTTTCTTGCTGAAAATCCCACCAACCCTCTCTTTGACACTTTGTAAAAATTAAAAAAGGAGAGAAAAGGGTCATGCAAAGGGAAAAGAGATCAGACAATGCAAAAGCAGTCTTTTTTCCTTTGGCGTGTTGTCCTTTCATGTTGCAAACCACACAGTCATGCCATGGGTACACTTCCCACCCATGCAGCATGAATCCTTCCCGTGCATAGAACAAATATTGAAAAGCATGGGTGCTGTCGCAAATATAATAACAACATTATATGTTGTGTTAACCAAACCCGTGGCGTGCAAGCCAAACCCTTGGTGCGTATAACCTATATGCAACATCTCATAAGGGGGCGCCAAGGAACACCAAAAGAGCATGCGACATCAAGAAAATTTGAGCCTTGTCAAAAATTTCCTAGGGCTCTGGCACAACTTCCTCAACACCAAAATTACCTGTTGTGTATAACTAATCTATGCCCCGCCCCTTTTGGCTCTAAAATCTTTCGTGAAACACTCCTGAAAAGTGTGCCCCTATATAATCCTTTGGCGTGCTTTCCCCCTTTCAACACAGGTGCATATTTTTGCATGTTGACATCCTCAAAAGTGTGCCTAGCCTGTTTAAACCCTTGTAGCATGCTATAAACTTGTGCCTTGCACCTTAAGGCTTATAATAGCTCATTTTCCATTCTGCAAGATGTTATTATGAATAACATGATGGATGACATGGTTCTTCTATGTTGGAATTCTCTGATTCTCCATGCAGAACAACAACAGCTATCCTTGAGCTCACACATGTCTTCGTCGAGCAAGAAGCCAACTAAATCTAAAGGAAAAGCTAAGTTGACAGAGAAAGAAATGAAATACAAATATTAGAGAGTCAGGATGCTTGACTCACTTATAGAGTGCAGTCTTGACATCAGAGACTTAGAGCTTGGGCACATAGATATGGATGACTTCTGGGAAAGAACCACAAAGGTTACTGGTGGCCCATGGATGGAAAAACTGGTAGGAAACGGGCTACATTTTGCAGCTGGACTCCTAGTAAGTGCTATAAACAATGAGTTCATCATGATAGTGGCCCGTTGTTACAATAAAGACACAAGATGTGTTAAAGACAAGGAGGGAAAGGTAATCATTAACCTCATAGCCCGACACTTCAAAGTCATGTTAGGCATTCCTCACCATAGCCAGTATGTGGCAGTAAGCCGAGAAGACTGCATAAAGACTTGGATGACAATGAGGACAAGTGCATGTAGATGATGAATGAGGTTTACCTGAAGAACAAAAAGGTAGTGAGCAGATGGCCATAGACCATCCACCGCAGTGACTTCTCAGAGGAGCTAAGTGATACCATCACTTTCCTCAGCAGAGTATTCAGACTTCTTGATGCCCACTACTTTCACAAATGGATGCTCAGGTACTTAGAGACCATAAGCAAGAATGTGCCTGAGAAATGTTTCGGCTGGGGAGAGATTATCAGTGATACTATCTCACAACAACTCCAACAAGTTTCAATGACTGGGAGGTTCTATATGAACTCCTATGTCGTATATGCTGCTACCTCAGAGAGAGAGTATCTGGGACTGATTCAAAGTGGGATATGGCCTCAGGTCAAGATATATGAGTACTACTAGGGAGCTAAGGCTTGAGGCCAGTATCACCTAATTCAACAAGATCAATGATGCCTTCTTCTATGAGGTGATCTACCTAATGAGGCCAAACATGAGGCACGGTCGGACCAACATGAGCATGGTCACTGCCACAAAGAAATGGGGGCTTTGTTTACACAATTCCCCACCTTCACATATCTCAGAGCTGCCAACTTCCTGGGAGAACCAACAAGGTTACCAAGGTATGCAGGGCCCAAGCTGATCCTTCTGGAGCTCTCAAGGTAGCTAATTACATATCATGAGAAATGTATGAAAAGAAAGAAGGGTGGAACTCCTTTCCCCCTCACGGTTGGTAGATACACCTGCGCCTCATTGGGTAAATCCTGGGAAATGTTTACAGAACTAGAATTGCTCAACCTGAAGCATGATTTCTGGAAAGGCCAACCTTCGACTACCGGGCTTGCCTCCCCAAGGCAAAGATTGATCCCATCCATGTCCCAGAGATCAAGGACATATGGATAGACATCAACCACGAAGTTGAAATTAGGCGAAAAGATCACTCCTGGCTGGCACTGGCAGAGATCATCCACTATGGAGTTGCCATCATCCCAAAATATTTCCAAGAAATTGATCAGGTTTACCTTGACACGGATGGGGATGATTGGCCATTTGCAAGCATCGATAGAACCAAGGCACCCAAGACCATAGAAGAAAGGGTCCAGCCCACGTTGCAACACACCGAACATTGGTGCAAACGAAATGGTCTCATCTACCTTGGGGTGGATTTCACTACTTCCCCTTAGGAAGAGTGCCTCCAAAGAAAGATCACTTGCCAAAGGGAAAAGGAAAGGATGAAGTTGGAGAATCAAGCAAGCAGGAGAAAGCTCCTGATAGCCCTCTTTCTGCCTCAAAGTAAATAGTGGACTTAGTGTCCCTAGGAAAATAAGAAGCGAAAGATGTTCCAACGGACACATCCACTCAGGATGTTGTCATAACTACAACTATGGAGGTGCCCTCCTTTCCTATTCTACTCCTCTCCCTCCTCCTTAAGTAACCACTCCTTTGGTTGTTTCTTCTCCTCCATCTTCCTCCCTTCCATCTCCCACTTCTTCCATATTTTCCTCCCTTGCGGATCTGTCACCTGGTATTCCCTCCATCCAACTACAGATCCCTTCCATCTCTGCCTCTTTCTCCTCTCTTGTAGTGACTCCAGGCCCTGTAAGCACTAGCACATCGTATTCTCTATCCAAGCCACCACCAAGTGTTTCCACTTTCTTCCCCAAGTCTGCTACAGTTGCTTCCCCTTTCACCCCTATTTCTTCTTCTTCTTCCGGCCCCACTCCCCTAAGTCCTGGTTGGATCTCCGACCACCTGAGTCAACACAAGAGAAAGGTCCCCATTGCAGCTATGGACTTCTCTGTCATTCCGACAAAGGGACCCAAGAAGTAAAAAGCATTAACTCGCTTCTCAAAAAGTGCCTCAGGAGAAAGGGTCATGGAGATAGCCTATCCGGATCCCATAAAGAAGAAGGAAGATTTGTCTCCTACAGACTTCACAGTGACTCAAGTCACAATGGGAACATCATCAGAAAGTCTGCAAGGAGAAGCCGTATCAGCCGTGGATGCCCTCTGCAAGAAGCTACAAGAAATGAAAGAGGAAAAGAGAATACTCAAAGAGCAGAACCAACATCTCCTCCAAGATTTGCAGAAAATGGGCAAAGTACCTTCAACAACTGCCGTGGAACCTGTTCAAGCTCCCAGTTAGGAGAAGATAAATGAATACATAAAGATTGTTGAACAGGTACAACTATGTCATCTTGGATTAAGAAGATCCTCCAGGATGGTCAGGCAATAATTGGCAAGTTCACCTTGTTGCACCAAGGTATAACTTGGGAAAATAAAGAGCTAAAAGAAATAGCAGGTTCCCTTTCCGTGGAGCTGGATAACACTAAGTTACAACAAGGAACATTCCAGATGATGGTCAATTGTTCAGTTGACGACTTGTTAAAGGTCGGCATTATCAATCACTCAGAGCACATTACAAAGCTCTAACTGCTTTAGATTACTAGGTCGATCAAATGGAATTCATCCTGGAAAGAATTGACAAAATCAAGGAAGAAGCCTTAGAAGCATTACACAACATGGAGAAAATAGTTTCAAAGATGTCTCCTAGACTACTCACAGCATCCTATGAATTAAGAGAAGCAGATGACACATTTCAGTGCTTTAAGGCTATTGTCTCTCAAGGTCTGGCGCAAGAGGTCACTTTCGATCGAGAGTCCATCAACAACCTCTTAGCCTATCGTGACTTCATCGATTTTTGATCGAAGCAAATGAGGAGTTCGCTGACTTTCCTGACAAGCTCAAGATCGAGAAGGAAACTTGTGAGGTTATTCACGACCATTTCCAGGGTCCTGATCAATACCAACTTCAAAAGATGATCAGCAAGTTTGTAGAGTATCGGGCACAGTGCCACATTGACTCTCCTGAGCCTCAGCCAGAAGCTAAATTCGAGCCGAGAGATGATGATGAATAGCTTCCTCCGGATGGATTTTCCATTTTTGTAAAATATTTAAAAGCATGTTGACACACGTGATGACATCATCCATGTTGCACCATGGGATGATGCCATCCTAAAATTGCCCTAAAGTCAACTTTTGACTTTTATATATTTTGTAGATATTTTGTAAATAAGTGGTTGGCTTCCTTTTTCTTCTTTCTCCTCCTCCTTCTATAAATACTGGAATACTTGTTGTATTCTGGGTGGACAGTTTTGTATGAAAACTAGAAGTGAGGAGAGAAAGACTTTGTACTTTCTTGTAACAGAAGAAAATATTAATACATACATTAAGACTTTGTGCTGAATTTATGTGTTATGTGCATTGGATCTCTCTTAAGTTAGATCTGTGTTCCTTTTCTGTTGGATTATTTCTTGCTTTTGTCATTTGTTCATCAGTATTGCTTTATTTGTTTATGTGAGTAAGTTTGGCTTTGTTTACTACCAGCCCAAAGCATAAACCTTATGACCATTCTATCTTGGAATTCATTTCTTTTCTCCCTTCAGATCTATCCTTCCTCCGTTCTTCCCCTCTCGCATTTCCATTTGTCATTCGGAACTACCTCTACTGGGATGAGATCCCAAACCCCCTGAAGGTAGAATACTGTAAGACTTGCACAGTTCTTCTTTGGTAGAATAACAATAAACCAGTTTCACTTTGCTTGTCTCAAAGAGGGGCTCTATGCCCTGCACACTATTGGCTTGTTTCCCCATGATCTGACCATCCGACATATTTTCAAACCAACAGTTTTTGGTGACTCCACTGGGGACCGAACTAAGGAAATTAAAAAAAATCCGTGAAAATCATCCTTAGGTTGAAAATTTTAACTCTTTGTTAAAAATTAATTTTTTTGCAGAAGTGATCAAAACTAAAAATTTTCTTAGGCAAATCCATAGATCTAGACCAGATAGGAGCTTTTAGTTCGCTGAGTTTTTACAAAAATTGTATATTTCCGTAGATCTGAGAATCTGACATTTTATGATATTTTTCAAAACCTTACAAAATTCAGTTTGAAGATCCAAAAATCAGCTTTCTAAATAACCCACCTTTTATCCTTGCTAATCTTTGTCAAAAACCACAATCGGTTGTTATTAAAGAGGGTAAAATTTAAAATTTTAAAAATAAGTACATGCTTGATTTTTACCGAAAAATTAGAAAATTAGCAAGTACAAACAAAAAGATTGTTGTAGATATGCTCTTAATTGTCATGGATCTGAATAGATACACTAACGGTGAACAATTTACTCGTGGTAGTAAGAGCTTGTGGAGAAGTTGATCCAATTTTTAATCTACTTCAAAGGCACAATTTCAAGATTACCTCAAAGACGATTCGAATCACGTAATTCAACAGATCGATCAACAAGAAGTGCGTCACCCCCACGAAGGAGCTAGATTTCACAAGGTGCTTGGACATCTATCTGCAGTGCTCTTTTGTTAAGTGGAACCAAACTCCCTGCTCGTGTTCCTTTCCCCACGTTTCAAATGGCAAGCATACCATGGGGTAATGCCATGGGCCCTCTTGCACTGCCACATCCAGTTCATGCCTTCCCTCATGAAAATCAAAAGAATTTCCCAAAATTTGATGGGAGTGGAAATCAAAGCACAGATGCGCATATTACTACATTTATTATGTCATGAATTATTCTAGACGTAACTCACGAAGATGTATCTGTGTGTCTCTTTCTTGAGACCTTACAAAGGCTTGCACTGCAGTGGTTTCAACGCTTACTAGCCGGATCCATTACCAGTTGGGCCACATTACGAGCTACGTTTGAAGACAGGTATAAGCCTTCAGAAGACACGTTTGTGTTATTGTCAAAGATAACTCATTTGAAGAAGGAGGCCAATGAAACCATGCACAATTTTATCACCCGTTTCAATTTGCTGATCAATCGTGTGCCGCCTGCCATGTTGCCAACACTAGAGAATCAAAAGTGTTTCTTTGTGAATGCCATGAGTTCAAGAGTAAGTTTCTTGCTTTTACAAGAACAAATCACCACCTTGGTTCTCACTCAAGCTGCGGCCATTCGGATAGAGGACAACCTACTTATATCTGGTGAGTTAAAATGAGAGCCATCCAAATCAAAGGCTTTGACTCCTTCTCAAGCCACTTCATCAGATCCGACATTCCAAAAGATGGCAAACAACTTGCTTGCATTGAAGAAGTAATTAGCTCAAGCTTCGTCTAGCACTCCATATCGGGATATCCCACGGAGGAACTTCACTCCCAACAATGCCCCTCAAAGGCTACGTTTTCCTATTGCTGCTCCAAGGTTAGCACTTGAGGCCCCTCCGGTTAATGCCTTGGTCGAGATTGAAGAAGATGAGAAAATTTACAAAGAACCTTTGTCGCAAGGTGAAGATGATCAAGATGTCGGTGAATTGACTAGCGACTCTACAATCGGGTATATGGAATTTGAAGATGAGGAATCTGATGAAGAGGAAGGTACCCAAGGGTATGCAAGTGGATAGTCATATGTTGTTTTCACCCACTCACAAGGAAAAGAAGCAGAAGTTGCTGCTAAGATACAAAAGGAAAAGGCTGTATTAAATATGCCTCCAACCATTGCTAAAAGAGGTAATCCCCTTCCTACTCAACCTCCTATCAAGCCTTTTGTGAAGAAATATTTTCCTCCTGTTTCTCCTCTAGATTAACCTCCTTCCATTCCCATCAAGACTAGTACCACTCCTCTATCATCATGAAACAAGGGAATCATTTCTTCGCTCATGTAACCCTTGGTCACATTCAATATAGTTGATCATGCCAAAAGGACCAAGGTTCAAATGTCTGAAGCCGAGTACCTTCAGTCTAACCCCAAGCAGCTTGATAGATTAACTAAGTATATTCAAAGTCAAGCTACCATTTCTCACCCCATTTCTCTGAAAGGAATTATTTCCACTCCTCCTGCATCCCACATAAACGTTGCCTCAATGTCTACATTAGGTAAAATTGAACCTTTCTACCTATCTCTCCTAATTAATGGTCATAAGCTAAGCAACTGAATAATTGATTTTGGAGCATCTGAAAATGTCATTCTAGCAAAGGTCACCCATGCTTTGGGCCTCACACTCACTAAACCTTTCGGTAGGTGTTACTCCATGGAAACCAAGCAGGTACCATTAATAGGTCAGATCAAGGATGCACAGTTCACATTCGTAGCATTCCCGGAAAAAAGAGTTAAGATGACTATTCTCGTAGCTGATATTCCAATGGCATACGGAATACTACTAGGGAGAAGTTTTTGTAGAGAAGTTGGCAGAGAAATCCATATGGACTGGTCCAAAGCTAGGATCCCTATCAAAGGAGTAATGCAGATGTTGGAACCTGAATCATAAAAGAAATATCTAGTCACTAACTTTGATGACCCAAGGCCCAGATTATCTTCGAATCATTAGGGATGGGGAATTAATTTTTATCCACCAATTTTGATAAAATGGAAGTTCTCATCCAGGAGGAGGACCTCAACAAGATATGGACACTGTAGTTCGATGGTAGTTGTGCAATAAGTGGGTGCTATGTTGGGGCCATTCTGATATCTCCTAAAGAGGAGATTTTCCCTCTTTCCTTCAAATTGTAGTTTTTCAATACAAACAACACTATTGAGTATAAATCTTTGCTCCTTGGCATGTAAGAAACAAAGGAAAAGGCAATCAAGAATTTGAAAGTAAAGGGTGATGCTGAGCTAATTTTCAATCAAGTGAAAGGCATATACCAAGTAAAGAACGACAGGCTCAGACACTACCGCAACGCAGTGTGGGACAACATCGAGGAGTTTGATGCTTTCTCAATCAAAGTAGTTTTGTGAGCTTAGAACAACATGGCTGATTCTTTGGCTGTCTCGGCCTCTCTTATGCTCCCTCACCCAGGGTTAAAAATAGACACATATACCATTGAGGTAGTTTTCCACCCAAGTGTGCCAGATAATTCACAACACTGGTAGGTATTCAATGATGATAATCAGCTTATCACTTTCCTGGAGAAAGCTGAAAATTTCAAAGAGCTCCATTTCAATGGATCGACTTCTGTGTGTCGTGAGTCTCTCATGGGCCAAGTGTAGGAATCGACATAAGATCAAGGCATATGTCAGCTCAAGGGAAATAAGATCCCGAAAGGTTTAGTTTCCCTAGAACAATTATTTGATAAGCATGACCATTTTGTCAAGAAGAGGCGATAGGATGATCCCAGCTCTTCTCCGGAAACTGAATCTGTCAATTTGGGCACTACAGAACATCCTCGGTCTGTGAACATCGGGAAGTGTTGTGCACCAAGAAAAAAGTGGAAATTTGTCAAATTGCTGAAAAGATATATGGATGTATTGGCATGGTCTTATGCTGATCTAAAGTCATTTAAGCGTAAGGGCTTTTAGCATGACATACCACTCAAAGATGACATTAAGCCTTTTCGTCAAAAGCAAAGGCACTACAATCCCAAAATCTCAGGTACTATCTAGGCTGAAATTCAGAAAATGCTAGATGCGAGAAATATTTTCCCCATTCATCATAGTACTGGTTGCTAATATTATTGTTATCCAAATTTCACCCCCCAGAGTTAATTTGATAACATGCATAAGAGTTTTTAGTTCCAAGCAAGTAGATTGATTCAGGAGAAAATTGTAAAATTGGCTAAGTCCTGCTCAAGGCCACCTTTGGGACAGTTGGAACAATTATATGCAGAAGGCACGGATCGGCCGAAAAGCCTACAAGCGCCCAAACAGAGAAAAGGGACATCTCGGGACAAATGGACGTGAAGGATGCGAACCGGCCGGCCGAAACAGGAAACTTCAGCACAAGGACAAGTGGGACAAAGGGACGTGCGGGACGTGGATAGCCAAAGGAGCCGAAAGCCAATCAAATCATGCCACGTGTCACCGGCAGAAAAGGGACGAGGAAGCCCATTTCGGGAAGATCGGAGGATTCTGTCCCACGAAGCACTAGGACATCTGGGGCAAAAAGATGCGGTGGATGCGAAAGAGCCGGCAGACCCGCAGACCAACCAGATCATGACACATGTCACAAGGAGAAAGGTCCAAAGGTCAAAGGGGTGATTTTTGAAGGAAAATCCCGAACCAATGAAACAGTGCCACGTGTCCAAGTTTAAGGGCCCACAAGGAAATTTCAAAGGAAAGCCCGTGGAAAGGTGGAGAGAGAGAATTACTCAGCGAATCAGGGCCTGCCACGTGTCGTCCAGATGGCAGAGTGCGGGAAAAGATTTTAAAACCTGTTCTTGCCTGTTTTGTGCCCTAAATCTTCAGACCTTCGTATCTTTCGATCCAGAGCTCGGATTTACACGTTCTTTATATCAACGGAAAGCTGTTGAAATTCTCTACATGATTCTGGGATCAATATCACATTTTGGTGTAGTTTGGAGGGAGAAAATTAAGAAAATGTCTCTGACGTGTGGTGATAGACAGAAGTAATGCTTCAACAACCAACTTTAATGCAGTAGACAGCTCGCCGCTCCTGTTAGACAGCCCGCCGTTTTGCCAGGATCCATCGCTTCTGCCATAATGAGATTATTTTAAATGCTACCAAGAAGTAGTTGGGGCAGATTCTGTATTTCCTCTCTCTTCCCTCTCTCATTTCTTGATATATATTGTAAAGAAGAGCTCCTTTAAGGGGTCGAACATTTTTGTTTTGCATCCTCCCTTATTCCCTCGCTTGCCAGAGAATTTGTGGAGCTTTCAAACCTCCCATATGGGTTGTAATGCTAGTCTTTTTACCTCTTGGCCACTACAATGTACTGTATCGACTCTTGAGCAATAATATATGTGTTGTGATTGACTCTCAACCCTCTCATGTATTCATTGTTGTCATTTTGATCTCTTATTGCAGTTTGGTTACCTATGCATGGTGTTTGTATTACATCTATGTGGTCTATGTTAAATTTTCAAAATGAGTGTCTAACATTCCTCGGTGCATCACCTTTGTAGTTTAGGTTTTATTCTATGCATTTTCTTACCCTGTCTCCTTGGCAAGTTAGATTAGGTTTTAGTAAACCCTCTACATTTTTTTGTGTGCATCTGAACAGAGGAATAGGAACCAGCCTTCTCTGGAGAATATTTTCTCATCTTTACAAGTCCCATGCTTGGAGAAAGGATTCCATGTTGTGCAATCACACTGGATGCCTGAACATCAACTTAGAACCCTGATCTGCATCCAGGGGTGCTATGAGTCTGCAACAACAGTTTTGGCACACCCGGTGGGACACTAGAGGTCTCATTTTTATTACAGCAAAGTTGATATGCATCTGCTGCAGTTTTCTTGCTTATAAGAGCTATTATTTACATATCTGGTGACTCCAAGGGGAAGAATCAACTGGTTTCAGCAGTGTAGGCCTGAAAACTCATGAGAAGAATCACCACAAGGTCAAGAGTTAGAGAAGAAGAAGCGTTGTTTGAATACCTGCAGTTATCTCCAAGAAGAAGGCAAAGAGGAAGAAGGATTCAAAGGTCTCCATTTCCACCAAACAGAACTCTCTCAACTCCTCCACCTGATAGGCCTTTCATTCAGTATACAAGGGTTTTAAGACCGATTAGAATTTCTCAGAACAATCCCTACATCAACTTCACAGCAAAGAACCCACTTGCTCTCAATGCACAACATCCAGTTCCTATTGCAGCCTTGAATAACATTCCCTACTTCACCAGAGAAAATCGACTACTCTGTGTGATCATGTTAAAGATATTGCTAACCTTTGTGCAATCCATGAAATCAATGAAATGCAAGTGGCTGTCAAGTTACTGGCATCTTCCTTCAAGGGTAAATCACTACAATGGTTTAGGAGCCTTGGAGCTGGTTCTATCACAAACTGGAATCAGCTATGTATTGCACTTCACGAGAAATTTGGAGAGAAGGGAGACAACTTGTCTCTTTTGGAGCAGCTGACAACTATCAAGAGAGCCCCCAACGAGCAGCTGACTGACTTCAACTTCAGATTTCAAAGGTCTTGGGATAGGATTCCAGTGGCAGTCAGGCCAACAGCAGAAGGTGATTTTCTATATTACCTTAAAGCTTTGAATTCTAATATTTCTATGTTAATTCAGTCCATGGGAGGCACAACAATCCCTATGGCTTATAGCATTGCCATTAGAGCCGAAAACTGTCTTATTCAAGCTGGTAAACTGGCTCCTAGGCCTCCCATGCCCTTGTATCCAAACTTAGAAAATCCAAGCACTAGTCAAGCACCCACTTTGGCTCCTGTTCCCACTCCTAGAAATCAGAGTTCAAATGAAGCTTCCACTTCATCTCCAAGTGCTTCAAATGAACTCCAAGAGGTCATGAAACAGTTGCAAAATTTGGGAAATGAGCTGGTTACTATTAAGAGGCAACAAGCCCAAGGTTTCAGACCTTCCTATCAACCTCAAGCTCAGCCTAATAGGCAGCCATACCAACCACAAAGACCACCTAATCCAGTTGCAAATGTGAATCAAACAAGGCCTCCTGCTAATAGACCATTCCATCCCTATAATCCAAATGCTATATCTGCCTCTAAGGCATTAGTGCCAACACAGAACAACATTGCTCAGGAATATGACTAGTGCTTTCCATACAACGAGCCTCATAACCAATCCATGTGTTTCAATGGTGCTCTCAATCAAGCACTGATGGTGACAAATACT
The DNA here is from genome assembly GCA_018340775.1 of Taxus wallichiana var. yunnanensis. Taxonomy (NCBI): domain Eukaryota; kingdom Viridiplantae; phylum Streptophyta; class Pinopsida; order Cupressales; family Taxaceae; genus Taxus; species Taxus wallichiana. Next base: position 449,012,209 of record CM031237.1, on the reverse strand, counting down.
AGTGTGGAGGGCGAGGGTAGTCAAGGAAACAGTCAACAAAAAGAAACATTCCAACAAAGCAATCAGCCCCAAATGACACCATGTTGGTGAACTGACAAGCAGAAGATTTCTGTGGCATGAATCAAGCAGTTTCTCAAGGTGTCGTAGCCAACACAAGGTCAAAGAGGAGAAATTTGGGTGAAGAACATCCATTAGCCCCAGCCAATCCACAACCTTCCACGGCTCCACAAATGATTGGCAAGCAGAGTCCAGTTTCAAATACACAAGGGCATCCAAGAATAGCCCCTAGGCTAACTCAAATGCCAGTTGTTGCTGCCCACGTACAAGGAGTAAGTGTACAAACCAAGGGACAACAAAAGGATACTTCATCCCCGTTCAGTATCATTGAACAGATGAAGAAGACTAACGTCAATATATCAATGTGGGAATCCCTATCCATCCCAGGACAAAGAGATCTGCTGCAAGCTGCCATGAAGGATTGGACAACTTTGAATCAGCAGGTTCAGATGCAAGACAAAGTGCTTACAAATGCTGCCCAGCCTGAAGGAAGCCATGGAGGGCAACAAGGTAAAATGTTGAAGCCCCCTCCTTTCTATGTTTCATTAATCATTGGGGATAAACTAGTACACAATTGCATGATTGATTCCGGGGCAAGTAGCTCAGTGATGCCCAAGCAAATAGCTGATCAGCTGGGTCTCCAATATGAAGTAATATCTAAAGGGGTAGTGCAATTGGATGGGACAACAATAGCAACAGTTGGAGTGATTAAAAACTTGAGTCTTACCTTGCATGCATGTCCAAATGTTGTTGTCTTACAAGATATATCAATCATAGACCTTCCACCACTCTTTGCCCTTTGCTTGTCAAGGGACTTCACAGCCAAGATTGGGGGGTATTTGTCTGCTGATTGGTCTCACATGCTGTTTAGAACAAGGTATGGAACTAAGGCTACAATTAGGTCTGAACCTATTGCAAACTTCCATATTGAACCTTACACTCCAAGTCAGATTAATGCCAATTGCTCAGCATTTGATCAAGAAGATCACCCTAGTACTGATGAGGCTGACACCAAGGTTGGAAGTATCCTGGACCTAACTCTTGATGAATGGGCAAACAAGATACATGCTTTTGATCCCTATCAAGAAGTAGAAGAATCTGAGCTGGGAGTCTATTGTATACATGAAGAAAATCAACCTGTTCCTAGCATCACCAAGCCAAGCCATAATGATGACAATGAGGTATGGCAGCTGTTTTTTTATGGATCAAGGAGTAGGCAAGGTGCAGGAGGTGGAGCCATGCTTGTTTCACCTCAAGGCATCAAATATTATTCAGCTTTTCGTTTCCAGTTTTCTTGTTCAAACAACACAGCTGAATATGAGGCCTTGATTCATGGACTTCATTGGGCTAGGAAAAAAGGGATAAATAACTTGCAGGTGTTCGGGGATAGCGAGCTAATCGTCAACCAAGTTAGAGGACAACATGCTACAAAGAACGACTTGCTGAGGAGCTACAAGAATAGGGTATGGGACCTCATTGAGGATTTCGAAGCTTTCAACATTGTGTCCATACCCAGGAAGAAAAATGAAGCCGCAGATAGGCTCGCAGCAGTTGGAGCAATGTTTGATGTGGTTGACAACATCAAAAGGGAAAAACACAGCCACATATCCATGTGATTGTGAGGCTAAGCGATTCAGATAATAACATCACCGGCGGTGTTTTGAAAACGATCAATAGATCGTCAATTTTTTACAAGAAGAGGCTGAATTCTCAGCTAGGAATCAGGACAGACTAGAGCAGCAGTATGGGGATCAAGTAGTGCAGCTGCGGACAAACAAGCTTCCCAAGGGTTTAGTAACGTTGGAGTCTATCTTCAACCCTAACGACCAGTTCCGTAAAGAAAAGGCTAACATACAGGTCAAGAGGGAAGATTCAGAGCCAATTCCGGTTGGGGAAGGCAAAACACTTCAAATTGGTAAAGTGGCCACTGAGCAGGAGAAATCAGATTTCATACAGCTTTGTCAAGAATTTCCAGATGTCTTCACTTGGAGCTATGAAGACTTGAGAGGATTCAATCCGAATTTGGCACAACATACCATAGAATTGGATCCAGATGCTAAGCCCATCAGGCAGAAGCAGAGACCTGTTAACCCTCACATTGAGCCTCTAATGAAGAAAGAGCTAAATAAGCTAATAGAGGCAAGCATTATATTCCCGATCAAGCACTCAAGCTGGGTTGCTAACTTGGTTCCGGTCAGGAAGAAAAGCGGAGAAATCAGGTTGTGTGTGGACTTCCGAGACCTCAATAGAGCATCTCTCAAAGATCATTACCCGCTTCCTTCAATGGAACAAATATTGCAAGTAGTATCCGGTTCAGAGAGATTCTCTCTCCTAGATGGCTACTCAGGGTATAATCAAGTGATGGTGAAAGAAGAAGACCAATTCAAGACAGCCTTCACAACTAAATGGGGCACATATGCTTACAAGAAGATGCCATTTGGGTTGTCTAATGCTGGTGCTACCTTTCAAAGGGAAATGGACATGGCATTCAAAGGCTTGATCAACAAGATAGTGTTGATATATCTAGATGATATCACTGTCTTCTCAAAGAATGCAGAAGACCATCTCTTTCACCTCAGGCAAGTGTTTCAAAGGTGTAGAAAGTTTAGAGTATCTTTGAACCCCAAGAAGTGCATCTTTCTTGCACATGAAGGAAAGCTCCTTGGCCATGTTGTCTCGAAAGAGGGACTAACAATTGATCCAAAGAGGGTTGAAGCCATAAGAGCACTGCCATTGCCAAGTCACAAGAAGGCTCTTCAAAGTTTCTTGGGAAGGATCAATTTTGTCCGCAGGTTTATCCCAGATTTTGTAGCCCTTATCAAGCCCATCACCAAAATGTTAAAGAAGAGCATGGCTTTTAAGTGGAAAACAGAAAGCAAGGAGAGTTTTGAAGCAATCAAAGAAGCTATCTCTCAAGCACCAACTCTCATCAACCTGATTCTCCAAGGATTTCATCCTCTATGCATTTGGAGGTGATGACACTATTTCTACCATTCTCAGTACAGCAAAACAAAGATAAAATGAGCAGCCGATTGCCTTTTTTAGCGAGCCTAGATGATGCGAGGTGAGGTACTCTTTTATTAAAAAGCATGTACTTGCAATAATCAGAAGCTTGAAGAAATTCAAGCATTTAGTCTCAAACAACAAGGTCCAGTTGCTGGTCTCACATGCTAGAGTTAAGGACTTCCTCCTCAACAAGGATTTGAATGAGAAAAGGGTAGGTTGGATCACCCATGTCATGGAGTATGACATTGAGATCAAGATCACCAAGCTGGTAAGAGGGAAAGGACTGTGTGAGCAGCTGGTTTTAGGGAAGCAAAAGGAAGTATGCAATGAAGAAGAGGTTGTTTTGATAGTCCAGGACAGCCATGAGCCAAGTGGCAATCATGAAGAAGACAATGCTTCCCCCATTCCTTGTTGGACCCAAGGTATTATGCACTTCCTAGGTATAGGCCAGTGCCCCCCAGAGATGAACAAGACCCAAAGGAGACACTTCAGATTACAGGCTGTCCCGTATGCCATTGTTGATGGAGTTTTGTTCAAGAAAGATGTAAATGGAGTGCTGCTGAGATGCATTAGCACAGGTCAGATTCAAAGGGTATTGGAAGAGTTTCATGGTGGACCAGCTGGTGGCCATTTTGTGCCAAGAGTGATAGCTCTAAAAATCATGAAGGCTGGTTATGATTGGCCTAAAATCTTCAGCGATTGCTATGCATGGATCAAGAGGTGTAAGAATTGTGCATTCTTCACAGGAAAAGAGAAGTTTGCTGCCCTTCCATTGCATCCAATCTCAGTTGACCAGCCATTCATGCAATGGGGTTTGGACTTCATTGGAGTCACTAATCCCAATTCAAGCCAAGGGCATAAATGGATTTTGACACCACGAGACTACTTCACCAAATGGACAGAAGCAGTAGCACTCAAAGAGGAAAATGAGTCTAGCATCTTAGACTTTTATGAGGGAATAACAACCAGATTTGGTGTACCTGCTACAATAATCTCTAATAATGCATTGGCATTCATTGGATCTAAGGTGACTGAGTGGGCTGTCAAGAATGGTATTTACCTAAGCACTTCATTGAACTATTACCCTCAGGGTAATGGCTGTGTGAGTCCACAAACAAGAACTTGTTGAGGATCATTAGGAGAAATCTTGATGAGAATCAGAGGTCTTGGCATACCAAGCTGAAATCAGCCTTATGAGCTAATAGGATCACTCCCAAAAGATCCACAGTAACTCTCCATTCGGGCTTGTCTATGGAAGAGAGGCAATTTTTCCCATGTCACTTGAGTTGCCAACATTGGAACTCATGAAGCAGCTGGAGTTACTTGAATTTGAGCCCATGGAGGTGAGGTATGCAGAGTTCATGGAGCTACAAGAGATCAGAAATCAGGCATCCCAAGCAATGGAAAAGGATCAAGCTTTGATCAAGAAGACCTTTGATAGGAAGGCCAAAGATAGATCTTTTCAAGTTGGAGATCTAGTGTTGAAATGGGATGTGGATAGAGAAAAACCGGGAAGGCATTCAAAATTTGATGCCATTTGGAGTGGCCCATACATGGTCACGAAGTGCAAGAGCAGCAATGCTTTCCAATTGGCCTCATTGGACGGTGAAGAACTACAGATTCCAGTAAATGGAATCTATCTCAAACATTGCTACTAAAAATAAAAGGTTCACCCTTGTAAATATTAGCCTAGATTTCAATTCCTCTAAGTGCGTATGCACATTGTCTTGTTGTAGTTAGGTTTCAGTTTCCCTAAGTGCTTTGGCGCAGGTTTTGTTGCTCCTAGATTGAGTTTTTTACAGTTCAGCGTGCTCTCGTAGAGGGAGTTGCAGCATCAGGCTCATTTCAGGTTATTACTTATGACTCCATGCCCAATGGATCACTAAAAGGCCACTAATCTTCTACCTAGCAGGCAGGTGACCCCGAAAAGTCGCCAAATTGTTATCCAAATTTCACCCCCCAGAGTTAATTTGATAACATGCATAAGAGTTTTTAGTTCCAAGCAAGTAGATTGATTCAGGAGAAAATCGTAAAATTGGCTAAGTCCTACTCAAGGCCGCCTTTGGGACAGTTGGAACAATTATACGTGGAAGGCGCGGATCGGCCGAAAAGCCTCCAGGCGGCCCAAACAGAAAAGGGACATCTGGGACAAATGGACGCGAAGGACGCGAACCGGCCGGTTCGGCTAAAGCAGAAGCTTCAAGCCAAGGACAAGTGGGACAAAGGGACACGCAAGACGTGGATAGCCGAAGGAGCCGAAAGCTAATCAGATCACGCCATGTGTCACCGGCAGAAAAGGGACGAGGAAGCCCATTTCGGGCGGATCGGAGGATTCTGTCCCGCGAAGCACTAGGACATCCGGGGCAAAAAGACGTGGTGGATGCGAAAGAGCCGGCAGACCCACGGACCAACCAGATCATGACACGTGTCACAAGGAGAAAGGTCCAAAGGTCAAAGGGGCGATTTTTGAAGGAAAAGCCCGAACCAATGAAACAGTGCCACGTGTCCAAGTTTAAGGGCCCACAAGGAAATTTCAAAGGAAAGCCCATGAAAGGTGGAGAGAGAGAATTACTCAGCGAACTAGGGCCTGCCACGTGTTGTCCAGATGGCAGAGCACGGAAAAGATTTTAAAACCTCTTCTTGCCTATTTTGTGCCCTAAATCTTTAGACCTTCTTATCTTTCGATCCAGAGCTCGATTTACACGTTCTTTATATCAACTAAAGTCTGTTGAAATTATCTACATGATTCTAGGATCAATCTCACATTTTGGTGTAGTTTGGAGGAGAAAATTAAGAAAATGTCTCGACGCATGGTGATAGACAAGTAACGCTTCAACAACCAATTTTAATGCAGGCAGATTTCGCCGCTCTGTTAGACACCCGCCGCTTTGCCAGATCCGCCGCTTCTGCCATAATGAGATGATTTTAAATGCTACCAAGAAGTGGTTGGGCAGATTCTGGATTTCCTCTCTCTTCCCTCTCTCATTTCTTGATATATATTATAAAGGAGAGCTCCTTTAAGGGGTCAGACATTTTTGTTTTGCATCCTCCCTTATTCCCTCGCTTGCCAGAGAACTTGTGGAGCTTTCAAATCTCCCATATGGGTTGTAATGCTAGTATTTTTACCTCTTGGCCACTGCAATGTACTGTATCGACTCTTGAGCAATAATATATGTGTTGTGATTGACTCTCAACCCTCTCATGTATTCATTCTGTCATTTTGATCTCTTATTGCAGTTTGGTTACCTGTGCATGGTGTTTGTATTACATCTATGTAGTCTGTGTTAAATTCACAAAACGAGTGTCTAACATTCCTTGGTGCATCACCTTTGTAGTTTAGGTTTTATTCTATGCATTTTCTTACCCTGTCTCCTTGGCAAGTTAGATTAGGTTTTAGCAAACCCTCTACATTTTTGTGTGCATCTAAACAGAGGAATAGGAACCAGCCTTCTCTGGAGAATCTTTTCTCATCTTTATAAGTCCCACACTTGGAGAAAGGATTCCATGTTGTGCAATCACACTGGATGCCTGAACATCAACCTAGAAGCCTGATTTGCATCCAGGTGTGTTGTGAGTCTGCAACAACAATTGTACTGCAAGTGCGAAGAAGAACGGTGAAATACGCATATGCATAGACTTTCACAACTTGAACCAGGCATCCTTAAAAGACAACTATCCACTGCCCATAATGGATCAAGTTCTGTAGGCAGTGACCGGTTTAGAGATGTTGTCCATGCTTGATGGTTTTTTGGGTTATAATCAGATTGAGGTCACACCTGAAGATCAATTCAAAACAACATTCACCACTCTATGGGGCACCTTCACCTACAATAGGATGTCATTTAGTTTAACCAATGCCGGTGCCACCTTTCAATGTGCGATGGACTTCGTGTTCAAAGGTATAATGGGAAAGGTCATCGTAGTTTACCTAGATGACTTAACCATGTTATCTAAAAAATGAAGTGATCACTGTGATCATCTGGAGCAAGTCTTGATTAAATGCCGAGAACACGGAATTTCTCTAAATCCTAAGAAGTCAGTTTTTGGGATTATTGAAGGAAAATTGTTAGGACACGTCGTCAGCAAAGAAGGCATGAAGATAGATGTCAAAAGAGTCAAGGCTATTTAGAGCCTTACCTTACCCACAAGCAACACTGGTGTTCACTCTTTCTTCGGAAAGGTAAATTTTCTCAGGTGCTTTGTTCCCAATTTTTGAGAAGACTCATCATATATCCAATATGATGAAAGGGTCACAAATGTTCCGATTGAGTGAAGAAGGCAAGATGTCATTCAAGGATATAAAATCCTCTGTTGCTCATGCACCTGTCCTGGTATGTCCGACTTCTCCAAGGATTTCATTATGTATAGTTATGCATCCGTGCATACTGTATCGGCTATCTTAATGCAGAATAACTATGATGATGTTGAATCCCTAATCACTTTCATGAGCTCTCGTCTCAAATATCATGAACCGAAGATGTCTCAACTGGAAAATCACGCCTTCACCATGATAAAAGTAGTCAAAAAATTTTGTTACTACATACTGAATTCTCATACAATAGTGTTGGTTCCAGACACGGAAGTTAATTCTATACCGACTAAACAAGAGTTAGGAAGCTTAGGAGGGAATTGGATCGCAAAGGTCCAAGAGTATGATTTGGACATCAAACCAACCAACTTGGTAAGAGGTAAGGGCCTATGTCAGCTTATGGCTGAAAATAAAGACCCAGAGGCACCTAAGGAGCAAGTTGCTCATGTTGATAAAGAACGAAGTGAACTAGAGAAAGTGGATTCTTTACCCATGGTTTTGTTCGTCACGACCAACGATGAATGGTATTCCGACATCACTTTCTTTCTCACTTATGGTGAGTGTCTAGGTCACCTAAACACAAAGGAGAAGTGGATGGTGAAGCTCAGGGCCGCATGGTATGTCATTTGGGATGACGGGTTGTACAAGCGTGGAATTGATGGCATCTTCCTATGATGTGTTGACAAGCCGCAACAGGTAAAATTACTAGAAATATTTCATGACTCGACCTTTGTGGACATTTCTCCTCTTCTATCACAACACATAAGATCATTTGGGCTAGGTACTACTGGCCAATGCTATTTCAGGATGCAGCCACCTGGGTAGCGAAATGTGAACTCTGCCAATAGTTTGTTGGCAAACCAAAGTTGGCTGCGTTTCCCCTCAGGCCCATCCTTATTGACAAACCATTCAGGTGGGGAATTGACTTTATTGGAGCACTCAATCCCCAATCGAGTGTCGACATAGTTATGTCCTAACAAAGATTACTTCACCAAATGGGTGGAGGCCATACCTATCAAACATGCCACTTCTGAAGTTGTTTGCAACTTCATCAAGGAAAATATCATCGTGAGATTTGGCGTTCCACATAAAATTGTTGTTGACAATGCTTCCAACTTCTCTTCACTAGAAGTTATTGGTTTTTTCTATGGATACGGAATAAATTTGGCTCATGCCTCTGATTACTATCCTCAGGGAAATGGTCAGGTAGAATCTAACAACAAGAACCTGGTAACCATCATACGGAAGCTAGTTGATGAGAACCAATGATCCTGGCACAAGTCGTTATATGATGCCTTGTGGGTAGATCGTATCACTCCAAAGAGATCTCTTGGCATGTCACCTTTTCAGGTATTATATGGGACTGATGTGAAGTCCCTATCTCTGTGGAACTTCCGATCTACGCTTGGCATGAGCTATCGAAGATGAAAATTTTCAAATTTCTCTGGAAAAGAGAATTATGTACCTGATGGAACTTGAAGAGAAATGAGTAAAAGTGGTTGACAAGATCACCAAACATCAGAATCAAGTCAAGAGGCTATTCGACAAGAAAGCCAAGCAGAGAGATTTCTAGGTAGGGGATCTTGTCCTTCTGTGGGACAAACGAAGAGAACCAAAAGGTATGCACAGAAATTTTGACTCTCTTTGGAGAGGGCCATACAAAATCAAGCAGCTCAATGGAGAGAATAGTTTCTATCTCTCGTATCTAGATGGAACTGAGCTCCCGCTTCCCTATAGTGGGTAGCATCTCAAAATCTTCAGGAAGTAGAGCTTCCTCTCTTCTTTGTATAGTTTTGTTTTGTTGTGTGTTTTCTTTCTGTTTGTTGTGTGTTTCCTTTCTTTCTTTTTGGTTGCCCTTGTTTTTGAATCTCTGTAACCCAATGGATAGGCACCTGAGTCTGGGTTTCTCTACCCTTAAGTTTCACTCAAAGATAGTCCCCAGACATAGATAACTATTATCCCGTGTAAAATTGAAAAGGGAAATTTTACAGGTAACCATGCCAAATTTTGTTTTTATCCCCTGGAAAGCTCTATCAACATTCAAAATGGCCTAAAGGTTCCTGTACGATGGAAAAGTGACAAGCGAGCGTGGAAATCTACAAGTAACTTTTCCTCACACCCGACCTCCTAAGGTCATGCCGAGATAGCTGGTGGGGATTGAATATGCTTGGGATGCAGACAAACTACTTAGGCAATCTAATGTCTTCGACACGCACTAGTGGAAATTGTGAATCTAAGGCAAAGAAGGCACTCCTAACTTGAATTGGTGTGATAGATCGATCGATGAAGGATGATCTGCTCAAGAATCCAATCAATATCGAGCTCGCATGATTTGCTTTATGGGTTGTGAAATACGTGGAAAATGACACAGGATAGTTTTGTGTATGTCTCCAGATAAGGTCATAGGACGGATGATAGATATAATTGACTCTATGGGTGATTCTCTGGCCTAGTCCAGAATTCTTTAGCTTTGTTAGCTGCTATGTCTAACAAGGATAACTGTTCAATGATGATAGGTGGAAGTGGAGTAGATCTGAATACTAGTGTACGTAGGCCAGCATCTATGTTTGATTCACCTATGGGCTCATTAGGCTGTGAGACTTGTGGGTCACAATCGTAGATTCGTATTTGTTGTGGTCCTGCTATGGTCATGTGTGGAATCAATCCCTAATCCCTAGTATCCAATAGTCATATGCCTTTTCAGCTTCTATATTTAGAATTAATAATTGTACGATCTTCTCAGAATATCTTACAGGCGTTTGTGCAACCTGAATTCTTAAGCTCGTATCTATATCTGTGAGAGTGTCTCCTGCGTCTGGCTATGGGACTAAAGGATCACAACCAAAGGTATGCTCTCTTTCAAACCCTTCTACAGTCATGTGGACATGAATAGGGTAATCAGTTTGGTTGATTTGACCAAAATGTGTGTGCTTGGTCATCTTCTATGTTTAATCCGTGCAATTGGAAACTGATTTGTTGTAAGTTTACCATTGTTTGGAATACTTGGATCCTGAGATTCTGATCTATATCAGTTATGGCTATGACAAGATTGGGTTGGGGCACGATTGGCTCGAGTACGTATTCCCTGGGCTCTCTAGGTCCCGTGATTGTCATGCAAAAGCATCAATATAAACTAAATGCAGTAAAGCAAAATTAACTATATGAAATATATCTAGAACATATATAACTTCTATTTTTTGTGTTTTCCTAATGAAATTTTGAACGAAATTGAAAGAGTAACCTTTTAATACATCTAGAAATTAACAATTGACACTAATAACAGACTAAAACAAACAAAGTAAACGAGTGTGGCTACTTTTCTGTGTAATTTTTAGATTTATTCTAAACAATGAAATAACTGATCTAATCTATTTGTAAGACTATCGATCCTACCTCAGAAGTGAGGAATGAATCATAGTTTCTCAGAAACTATCAATCCCCACAACTTCCCCGGAAATATCGAAAGTAAAATTAACTGAAATAAAGAAATTAACTACTCTATTTGATACGATTCTAATTTAGAACTTTGAAAGCTAGAACCTGGATTCCACAGAATAGTGGCGAATCTGATGGTGTGTGTGATCTTGTCCCCTCAGTGTGATCTCCTCATTCTTTCGTGTTCATGTGGATCCAGAAAAGCGTGTAATGCTAGCATCAATAGAAGTAGATATTGGGACAAACTTAGCTTAGGATACAGACTGAATACAATGTGAGTAGGAGAGAGATAGCGCAAGAGTACAGAGCTTGGCTTATGCAATTCCTAGTGAGATTTATTGTGAGTCATGCAACATAAAACGTCCAGAACCTGAAACTATTCTGTTTGAAGAACAAAACCTGTAACTTTAATGGCTTCCTATTGAAAACAAACTATTTTACTCCATTGGATTGGATAAACTATCAACAACACTTACACAAGATGGATATGTGGCTTCCTAACAAAGAAAACAACACTAACTAGGCATGCAATGAAAGAAACTAAGAATTCTAAGTAAAATGAAAGACTAATATATTACAATGAGAAATTCAGAGGAAAATTTTGAGGGCCATTTGCTTAAGCACAATCCATCTATTTATAGCATTTGCATTACCCAAGGTAAAAACTAATTTGAACTCTTAAACTATAAACAATGGAAAAACACTATTCTAGGGAACCATAATCATTAATGCAAGCTATGGTGGTGAAAAAAGTTGGTGAATCATTGATTTTTACATGAGTCACATTAAAAGAGCATTCTGAAAACACATAAATGACCGCCGCCCTGAGTAGGGCAGCGGTTCTGAGGACCGCCACCCCGATTAGGGGCGGCGGCTGAGACCGCCGCCACCCTGATTAGGGCGGCGGTCACAAGACCGCCGCCCAGGTAGGGTGGCGGTTTTGTAACTGAAGAGAAAAAGGCCAAGAAAAGAGGGAAAAAGAGAAAAAAAAAAGCACACGGGGGCTAAGTGGGGCATGCGGGATGTTAACGCACACTTGGGGAGCTTTTCTAGATCCCGAACACCTTGCGAGGAGACTTGTATCATCATTGGGGTACGTGTTACATTGTTCCGATGGTGTAGTACCCTACAATTTTGGGTACGTACATATTTCCCCCTTGGAGAAGCGTTTTAGCCATGAAGAGGCGTAAAACGGTGGGTCCGAGTATGGCGGTCCCGAAATGGGAAGTTGAAAGTTATACTTGATATGTCCGTGTGTCGAAATGATGCCATCCAAAATTCTCGCTACCTACAAAATGAAGAGAGGAATCAAGTGCAGATAGACAAAATAGATCGGAAAATAAACACTAAAATAATGGGAAATGAGGACGTACCATTTGTGCGAGGATAAAACTTACCTTTGTCAACGCACTCCAAACCTGGGAAAAAGTATTTTAAAACAAGTCAGGTTGCTATATATATGAAAGTGGGCCCATTTTCCTATTCATTTGTGTGAGTTGATTTGATTGATTCTGAGCTCTGGGACCCATGGTGACAGTTTCTTGCGAGTAGAGCCAAAACGTTCGTGACGGGATGGTGATCATGCCTCCGTGAGCGGAACATCGACCCGCGAGATCACAGGTTAGTTTTCTTCAATTTATTCTTTTCACCCCCTTAATTTAAAAATGCTAAAATATTTGTCATGGGGGTAATTTTTGAAAATGTTAGGTTCAAAAGGTCTATCTAGGGGGTGCCTACTGGGTAGGCCTTGTTTTTAGCTAAAATGGTCCCTTTTTGGCGTTTTTAGGCTTTTTGAGTTATAAAACCCGCGTGGGTTTTGGGACATGATCGCCGCCCTATTTAGGGTGGTGGTTACGTGACCACCACCCTTAGGGTGGCGGTCACAAAACCACCTCCTTGCTCAGGGTAGCGGTTTTGCACAGAATGCCAAAAGAACATCTGTTTGAGATTGTTTTTGCATTTTTAGCATTTCTATGTGTTTTCATGATTTTTCCAATGTCACTCGGATGCTAACTTGCTTTGTTTTGTGTGTTTTTGGGTGTATGTAGGTGAGGGAGGAGTACATTCGGTGGAGCCGAGAGAGAGAGTGTGACTGGCTCCCAGCAGTACTAGATGCACTTTCACAGGATGAGGAGGACACTCTTCAGAGGGCCGGGATACTACGTATCTCACGTGTTCCACATGTTTCACCATCCAGTCACATTCTTTATCACTTTGGAGGATGTTTATCGTATTCTGGGGGTCCCGATCATTAGGAGACGTCTTACCCTTGAGACAACAGGTTCATGGGCCCAGATAGCACAATGGGCCACTTATATGGGAGATGCAGTCATCTCCATGGGTTTGAAGAAGGGGGTTAGAGTTCAATCTATTCCTAGTTTTCCCATCCCCTTGCTTCGCCAGGCCATTATGGGGATCCTTGCCTCGAGACTGATCGGGGACAAGGGAGGAGACACACTGTTATATTGCTGGTCCCCCATCATTGCACGATTTGAGGGCCATGGCCAAATTTACGCCTGGGGAGCAGACATACTGGGACTACCTACCATGACTTATACAGGGTAGTCCGTTTACAAGGGCAGTCTTTGAGCCACCCGACCTTGGTCATGAGTTGGGTCTATGAGCACTTCATCCCCTATGGTAGAGGACTCGCGCAGTTGTCGTGGACGATGGGGAGCCCTCGGCACCGTGGTAGACACACCGACATTTTTCCCGGTCGGCATGTGGCCAAGATGGTATCGACTCTCCGCACGAGCTAGCGGGGTATAGGACAAACCGAGCACCCGATGAGGAGTCATTCTCATGGCGAGGCTGCGGCTACCTCTCGGATCTGAGCCCTCTCGTACACTCGAGCACCGGCAGCTGCAGTCCTAGGTGTGGGCGTGTGCCTTTAGAGGGGTCTCATGGGGGTTGAGAAGCCACTTGGCTCTCCTAGATTTTATATGATATATTTTGTATATACCGTGGCTCTTTGAGCGTTTTGACCATGCTCAACGCATGATGGCATTATACAGAATTTTGATATATATATATATATATATATTCTTTTGGGATTAGAATTTTGGCATTTATGGCTTACTTTCATTTCCATTTCCTCATTTAAACTATGATATTATGCTTATATGCTTTTTAGAATGTATGCAATGGAGAACAAATGATATAAAATGTTTACTTTCTTTTTGTATTTCATGATATCGATATATGATAATGTAGATACAATGTGATTTTGAATCTTAGTTTCGTAAGCAATTTGGATACTTCATATTTGTTTTGGAAAAGTGGTGAAGACAGACCGGTATGATGAGCGAGATAGACTTGCCCCTCTCCTAACTCCACACAACTAGTAATATGTGAGGGCTCATCACCGAGAGCTAGAGAGGCACAAGTTGTGAAATGTGTTGAAATGAAAGTGATGAGAGATAGAAAAAGCTTTGGTGGAACCAAATTAGAATGCCATAAGCCTACTCCACTCGAGTGACTTCATATTTTTGGGATGTAACTTGCTTTGCGGTTTATCTAGACTTAGATCCTTAGATGGCCACATGGTAGACAAAATCACAGGTTTTTAGGATTTTTAATTTTCTTGGAATTTTAGACATCCGATTCATTTGTTTTTGACTCAAGATTTCAAGATTTTAATTTTTTGTCTATGACCTTTTACGTTTGTTTGTTAAGAGGACCCCCACACCTTGCCCCATGCTACCAATAAGAAGTATGGGTTTATCACCATAGGCAAGATATAGGCGAGTAAGGGCATTTCCATCCTTTCCCAACCCTACGTCACTAGTAAGAGACGCAAGCTCGTTACCAAAGGTTGGTGGGGCAAGGAAATGTGTAAATTTAAAATTTTCTGTTTGATCTAGATATTTGACTTGTTTACTTGAGTAAAATGTCAGTGTGTTTTTATTTCTAAAGAGATATTCATACGGGATAGATGTGACACCGTGAAGCTTCTTAGAAAGACCATATGCAAGACACCTATCCTAAGAAGAAACCAAAAGTGAGAACAAACCTATAGATCTCAGTATGGTTACCATTAAGACCTTGTCATGTCTAGCTTTGTTTGATGAAATGATTCTGAAATAGTTTGATGATATCATGGAAATGGAGAAGTACGATTAGAGTGTTTATGCCAACAACATCATGAGTTTGTAATGAATTGCTTTGAGAACAAATTCCTTGATCACATTTTTTTGTACGAAACAAGCGAAAAATGATCCTAATCTATATGAAGATGCAATGTAGATATAATTATAAGTAGTGCTAGTTGCTTACGCGTAGAATCGTTTGAGGTGTAGGGAATTGACTGTTTCGCCAAATTCCTCACCTTCTAGCATACATAAGAGGTATGCACCATTTCCATAATACTTCATGACTCGGTATGGCCCAACCATTTGGGCCGGAACTTCCTTCCTTCGCTGGTATCTTTGTCGATCTGGCTGTCTAGCCTTAGAACTAGATCACCTTCATATATGTCGCATTCATAGACCTTCTTATTATACTACCGGCACATCCGGTCAGCGTAGACTCTGTGCCACTGTTCAACATCTAAGCTAGCTTCATCTAGAATTTCTAGTTGGGAGAGACGTGCTTCTCTATAAGTGTCTTCATCTAGAATCCCTTGTAATGAATGCGGAGACTGGGTATTTCAACCTCAAGTGGGAGAAATGCTTCACCTTGAATACTAGCGAAAAGGAGTTGCTCTATTGGTGTTCTTATTGAGGTTCGGTGGCCCCATAAGGCCGGATATAACTTCAAATTCCAATCTCATTTGTTTTCTTTCACCTTTTTAAGGAGAATGGCTTTTAATGTTTTGTTTATCGCCTCAGCCTATCCATTGGCTTGAGGGTAATACAAGGAGGTTGTATGATGGCTTATCTTAAATTTATTGCATAACTCGTGAACTTCGTCATTCTTAAAAGAAGTCCTATTATCTGAGATAATGATTTGCGGGACACCATACCTACAAATGATTTGGTTCAAAATGAACTTGGCGATTACAGAACCTAGTACAGTAGTAAGAGGCATATCCTCTACCCACTTGGTAAAATATTCGGTGGCCATGATTATAAAATTGGGGCCGTCTCAGACGAGGAGAGAATTCCCTTATTAAATCTAGGCCCCACATAGAAAAGGGCCACGGAGTAGTGATTGGTTTTAGAGCTTGTGCCGACATGTGAATCTCATCGAGAGAATTCTTGGCATTTATGACACCTTCGTACAAAATCTACTTGTGTCGTGTTCTAGAGTAGGCCAGAAATAGCCCATTCGATGTATTTTACGAGTGGTGGCATGGCCACCGAAGTGACCTCCACACATTCCACCGTGAGATTCATGGAGAATTTTCTTGGATTCTTACTGTAACACTCGAACTATTGTTACTTCCTTTGAGCATTCAAGTGTTGATATATGATTTCTTCTCGTATAGGATGAGTTTCTTTGATTGTGAAGTCATGCTTGATATTGATTGTATCTTCTTTGCTCTTGAAGATCTTGGACCGAGTCGGGATATGCTTGGACTCTTTTATTTCTTTCATTTTTAGCACCCGAGTTCAATCGATTTCGGGATGAATTGTGGATTTACTCATCTTTATGACTCAGCCTTGGATCAGTGGCATTGATCCAAGAGATGTTTTAAGTTTATTCTGGATGAAAAAAATTATAGACCTTACGAAGGTTGTGCAAGGTCCGAATGTGTTGGATAAGCAATTCTAAAGTCTAACTCAAATTGATCGCGTTAAATGAATTGGTTCCCGATATCGTAATATCAGGAAGGTCTAGACCTTGAGCCAGGTAATAAATTCTGGTATATACTACTAGCTTATTATCAATGCTGGATAGAATCCATTTTGGGAATATTATACTCTGTTGGTTCTTATACTGAACGATTCTATTTGTTAGACCTAGAATGGATTCATTAAGGTTAATAACCTTAACCTAAACTATAACTTATTGGTTAAATTATTAGTAATCTAACCTATCCCTAAACTACAAGCTAAATGTTCCTAAGGTTAGCGACCTAGCACTAAGGAAGTTAGACTAAAGTATCACCTTAAGATCTAACCTATGTTTCTAACCTAACTAATGATAGTGGATGAAGGGGGACCTATGAAGGGGTGCGAGCCATGGGCGGTAGTTTCTATGGCATTTATGAGATGGATAAGTATGAAGGACTTGGGATTTGGCGGAGGTTGTAAATATCTGTTGGGACCGATGTGGCAGAGTCGCCAAATCTAGAAATGGTCTTTTGTTTGCATTTGTCAATCACCAACTATGGCGGTCGGTGGCAATGGAGTTTGGGCAGGAATTTTGGAGTTAATGTCATTAATGAACTTCGGTTCCCGAGCACGGATTGCTCGGAAGGCATGAAAAATGGAAAACTAGTTGGTTGTTTGGTTTTCCATGCGCTCCGGTTTTCTCTCTGTTTGATCACTGGTTCTTCGAACCAGTCTACTTGGTGTTGCATGGCAACTATGAGAATAACTAGCTCTTTTCTCTGTCGAGGAAAGTTTATAAGGCATGAGGGTAACAAATTATTGTTGCTGAATCTATCGTGGAAGAAGAGGAGAAGGCTCGAGCTCATTCAGAGGTCTTCTTTGGATTTTTAAGCAACATTACCAGGCATGATAGGCCCTGACTTTTAAAAATCTTGCTTTACTTCAAATGCTTTCATTAAAACAACTCTGTTCAGGTGATTTCAGTTTAGTTGGTTTGAAGCAATGTTTTGGTTCTTATTTTCCTGTGGAATTATGAATCTCGGGTTTTTCAAGACCTTGATGGAATGGTTCTGTATTTATTCTTCCTTTTGATTTATTTGGATTAAATACTTGGTTGTGCTCTTATTGTTGATTGAACCTGTTTATTCTTGCTTTGTGAATACTTGAAGTTCTTTCTATTGGGAATGCTTGCATTGTGATTATTCTACTTGATTATGACGATTGTAGAAGTCCTTACTGAGTTTGCGATTTTGGGTTAGAATCAGTAGAAAGTAGCAAGGATTAAATACGAAAATGACTCAAAGTGAGTATTTGTAATGTTTCGTATGTCTCGACTTCATTGAAGTTTGTAGAGAGATAATTTTAGCATGATATGGTTGGAACTCTTGAAATTGATAGTATGTTACGACTTCTGTAGAAGTTTAGTTGAGAATGCTATTTGGTTTCGACTCCTTTTGAATCCTTGAAATGTAACTTATGTTTTTAACTTCTGTAGTAGTTTCCTTGTGCATATTGTTGGAATCCTTGAAATGGGTGGTATGTTATTGACTTCTGCAGAAGCTTGTTGTGGATACTCATTGGTTTTGAGTCTGTTGAAGTCCTTGAAATGTAACTAGTGTTTCTACTTCTGTGTAAGCTCAGTTGTGAATACGGTTGGTATTGACTCAGTGAGAGTCCTTGAAATGTATCTTGTATTTCAAACTTCTATCTAAGCTTGGTTATGAATGTTGTTGTTTTGTTAAGAATACTAAATGTTATTGACTTCGATGGAGTCCTTGAAACGTAATTTATGTTTTAACTTCTGTAGAAGTTTTGTTGTGAGTACTTTTAGGATTCTTGAATTGTTTTTGTATGAATTCAACTTTGGTTATAAGTACTGGTTGGAATTGACACTGTTGGAGTCCATGATATGCTGCGTGTTGGCTCGTTTCTCGAGTTGAGTCTTCGCTGAGCATGCATATCGTTTTGGACTCTTTCTTAATATGGTTTGGTTATGTTCGGTTCGATTATGAGGAATTAAGGGATGGGGTTTCTTTATCAACTAGAATTTGTTTGAGACCCTATTATATTGTAGTAGCTCGACTTCAGATGAAAATTTGAGGAAATTTATTGATATGGAATTTGGCTTCTGTGAAGACCTTGTTGTGAATATTCTTCTTGAAATCGGCTTCTAATTTACATCCTTGTTGTATAATCGTAGGGATTTGATTAGTTGAATGAAGCTGTGCATGTTGTGTTTCGACTCAGTGTGAATGTCACTGTATTTGCATATGGAAACGTTATTTGTTTTAATGTTATCTTGTCTCAAGTTTGACTGAAACAAAGAGCTCTTAGCTGTACCATGTCAGGCGATGGCGTTGGGTATTTTCATGTTGATAAATGATAGGGAAAAGATTTGTTGAGTCTTTCATGGTTGGATTATTTTCTTTTGCTTGTCGTGAGAGCTCTTGTATTGCTTAATAGCTACATGTGATTTTTATAATTGGATTTAGATGGAACTGTAGTTCTTCTTGTAATCTCGACTGTTTAGTCGCATGCATAAATATATTTGCATTATTCTAAAGGAGTCGGTACAGTCCAGAATGTTATTGATTTAGGATTCTGATGGACTCTGTTCTTTCTTCTAGACTATAATTTATATGTTGATGTATATAATAAGTTGAATAGGAAAATTCTCTCTCTCCTAGACAGGAAACCTTGTGTGCTTTCTTCTTGCATCTTTTTGCGATCTCTACGGTAAGGGCATAACAAGAATAAACTGTGGTATTGTATGGAGAGACTGGTATAAAATGTGTGTTGCTGTATAAATAGGTATACTTGTCAATACCATTGAAATGTGTTATGATGATAAAAGAATTAAGACAGTGAGCTTGTTGAATGTTTTAACTGCCTTGAGAAATTGTTAGAAACAATCTTGTAGGAGTTTTGTTGTCTTTAGAATGGTTGTATTCATTTGTTCTTAGTCTCTAACATATAAGATGAATAGCCTGATTTATGTTTGGAATTTGAAGAAATGATTTCATTTAAATAGGTTGTTTAATGAGAACAATTGGTGGATTGCAATTGTTTTAAGAATTAGTGCTTATCATGCTCAGTTCACCGAACTGACCCGTGTTGACAATTTTTGTAGATGGTTGCCGTAAGTGGTAAAGGCACGCAGATCTGATATGATGTTCGATTGTTTAATTTGGTTTTATGATGAATTCCAATTTGATTCTCTAAATGTACTACTTGAAGAAAGATGTTCTTTTGCTGTTGAGTATTGTATCAAATATGTTGAATGCATAAAATGTATTTGATTAGCTTAGAAATGAATGAAATGAGGTATTTTTACTTATGTGTTTGCATTCGTATCTTGATGGATTGAACTTCTTCGGTTCAAATGATTTTAAGAGCATTGTTATTATTGTATACCTTGGAGACATTTGGGATTCTCTATGTAAGCTTTGCAAAGATTCTGTGACTGAGTACTTGTGAATGTTTAGTAGTTTTTTTATGTTCTATCTAAAGCTAAATTGGAATTTAGATCACTGTCTTTTGAGAAGCTAAGGTTAAAATAAACCTCAACAGGAAGCTAAACGGGCTGAATAAATTATTACTTCCTAGTCTTGATCTAAGTCAAGACAACGTTTAATTGGATTTTTAATCACTATATCTCAATACTAATAAGTAAGATATATTTCAGTTATGAGAACTGATATAAACCAAAAAGGGTATGGTTAGCAACCTTATTTGAAGATTAAGGGCTATTGCCCACCATTTGATTTAGATTTCTTTTTTCAATGAACTCCTTTATGGGACCTCAATCTTAATAACTTCTCTTTGTGAAATGGGTTTTATTAAGAAAGGAGGAACCCAGGGGTTGGGAAAAGACTACCCTAAAAGGAGCGTCTTAAAGTATAACTTTAACTCAACGTATGTAACACCTTATAAATAAGTAGATCTTTTTGAGGCGGATTTGAAGGTTGATGGCACAAGTCAACTATTGTACCTTAGATCTTCTCGAAGATACAACAATGCAGGTGACTTATGGTGACACCCTTTGCATTGATCGTTAAGATTTACACCTTAAACTCGAACAAGTTTTACTCTGGGACTGGTTAGGAACGTGGTCATGTTATAAGGCTGCCCCTGGAGACTCGGGGTATCTTGACACACTGGGTTAACTAGGGTTGACCCAATATGTCAGCGTATCCCTAGTCCTCGGGAGCATCCCTATAACGTTGTCATATTACTAATCCGTTCCTGAGTGAATAACTTGGGCATGATAGACCTATTGACAAAAGTCGATAAGACATTCACATAACATGGGAATGGGGTGAAGGACGTATTCCAGATTGACGAGTATGCCATCAAGGGATACAAGACATAAGCAGTATGTTTCAAATCTTTGGCCAAAGTATCGCAAGCTACTAATTGCATTGTCCTATGTCACCTAGTCTAAGGGATGAGATGCCGATGAATAATGGTAACAATTATTCGAGATAGGTTCCTTGACAAAGCATTCTAATCCCAGATTAGGGAAGAGAACCACAAAAGTGATGTGGTAAAATAAAAATGCCAACTCTTTGATACTCATGAATAGATTGGTAGATTTCCGAGTCATGGAATGAATAGATCGGAGGTACTCTGAGTCATTACAGTGCATATGGTTATCTTATTATAAGAATGGTTGTTTTGATTTGTGAGTTTTAAATTATGTATTTAGAACTAGGAAGCATTTATCAAAAAAAAAAAAAAAAAAAAAAAAAAATTTACTTGTTCTAATGTTCTAAAATGAGGATGTTACATCTTGGTATCAGAGCTGAAGGTTGCAGCTCTTGGACCTATTGTGTCCATAATCTGGTAAAAAAACTTGAATTTTCTTATAACAGAAAATGGTTAGAACAAGGGGGAACATTGCGAATAATGCTCCACCAGAAGGAGGGGCAGCAACAACCCAAAAGCTTGATGAGATCCTTGCTGCCCTATTGGACACAAGAGATCGTTTAGCTGTACTTGAACAGCAAGTAATGGGAAATGAGGAGGAAGATGAAGCTGGTAATAACAATCAGCAACCTCCTGAGGACAACCCCGATATGGGTGTTGATAATAATGTTGGAAATGCACCTGTCCAACCAGAAAACAAAAAGGCCAGGTTGGCAGAAAAACTCACTAATGATATAAAAAGGATAAGCCCACCTAAATATGATGGCACCACATTAGGAGATGGAGCCGAGAATTGCTCAAGAAATGGAGAAGTACTTTGTAATAAGAAACTTCTCGGAGAAACCAAAGCTATTTGGGAGCCTATCGCTTTCCCATGAAGCATATTCATGGTGGGATAGCCGTAATGCTGAGCTAAATATTGATGAGACCAATATTACTTGGGATCAATTTAAGGGCTATTTTAGGCAACGTTGGCTGCCACAACTTTTCTATGATCAGAAAATGACTGAATTCTAGAATTTAGCTCAAGGGAAGCTAATGGTAACTGAATACTGGGAGCGGTTTACAAAACTCCTCAAGTATGTACCACAGTATCAAACTGACGAGAAGTTTAGAATACGGAAATTCATCATGGGACTGAATCCCGTGATAGGGGGAGAGGTCGATGTTCACAGTCCAACCACTATGGAAGGAGTTGTTGAAAAGGCCATAAGACAAGAACAAAAATTAAAGGCTATTTCTGCTCATAAAGAGGAAGTGCGGAAGAAGATTGCAAACCCTTCTTCAACTTCACTTGCTTCTAAACTTAAAAGAAAGGCTGGAAAAATGGATAAATCTTGGGCTGTACAGTATGGTAATAATTCTGTTCATACAGTGAGTATGTGTCTTTTTGGGGCAGTCCTTGACTTACCTAACTTTTCCACTGAATTTGACCTCTATGTTACACCTTTGGGATCGTATGACATTGTCATCAGTGTCAATTGGTTAGCTGACCATAAAGCAAAAGTAGATTGCTATGAAAAGAATATAAAATGTTTAGATGATCGGCTGAAAGCAGCAGAGATTCAAGGTGTGAAACGGGAGATTTCAGTTAGAAAACTGTCAGCTATGCAGCTTAAAAAGGCTAAAAACAAAGGATGTACCCTTTATGTAGTAAAGATATCTAAATTTTCAGAAGAAGATGGTGATTCCATGAAACGATTTCCACTGTTGCAAAGTTTCAAGGATGTTTTTCTGGAGGAATTACCAGGTTTACCACCCAAGAGGGAATTTGACTTCACCATCAAAATCAAACCAGGAATAGAACCTATTTCCAAAGCACCTTATGGAATGACTACTACAGAGTTAGTCGAGCTTAAGGCACAATTGCAAGAAATTTTGTCTAAAGGTTTGATTAGACCAAGTGTTTCACCTTGGGGAGCACCAGTAATATTTGTGAAAAAGAAGGATGGAACACTTAGGCTGTGTATTGATTATCGGATGTTGAACAAAGCAACAATCAAGAACAGATACCCACTTCCAAGGATCGATGATCTATTTGATCAGATGCGTGGGGCAGCGGTTTATTCTAAGATAGATCTTCGATCTGGTTATCATCAGTTAAGGATTAGAGAAGAAGATATTCATAAAACAACTTTCTGAACAAGGTACGGACATTATGAATTCACGGTTCTACCCTTTGGATTAACTAATGCACCCACAACTTTTATGAACTTAATGAATAATATCTTTCAAGAATATTTGGACAAGTTTGTACTTGTATTCTTGGACGATATTCTCATTTATTCTAAAAGTGTTGAGGAGCACAATGAGCATTTGAAGATAGTTTTGGGAATTTTGAGAAAAATAAAGTTGTATGGTAAGTTATCCAAATGTTCTTTCTTTGATTCAGAAGTTCACTATTTGGGTCATGTCATTAGTAAAGAAGGAATTTGTAGATCCTTCAAAAATAGTGGCAATAATCGAGTGGCTCGTACTAAAGAATGTGCACGAAGTAAGAAGCTTCATGGGTGTTCTTTGGTTATTATAGAAAATTTGTTAAGGATTTTTCTAAAGTGGTTGCATTGATAACTTCATTGCAGAAGAAGGATAAGAAATTTATTTGGAATGATAAGTGCGAAACTGATTTCAAAAGTATGAAAAGTCAGTTGACTTCCGCACCTATTTTAGCTGTACCCAGACCCTAATGGGAGCTTTAATATTGTAACGGATGCTTTTGGGGAAGGCCTTGGAGGTGTTTTGTTACAAAATGATCAAGTCATAGCATATAAAAGTAGAAAACTTAAGTTACATGAGCTGAATTATGCTCCTCATGATTTGGAGCTTACTGCCATTGTTCATGTGCTTCAAGTCTGGAGACACTATTTAGTTGGGAAACCTTTTGAGTTGAAAATTGATCACTTAGGACTGAAATATATTTTCACTCAGCCTAATCTAAATGCTAGATAGAGAAGGTGGTTAGAATTTTTATCTCAATATGATTTTGATATTAGCTACATCAAAGGGAAAGAGAATAGGGTAACAGATGCTCTAAGTCATAGGAAGCACATTTCTGCTCTTATAACATTAAGAACTCGCTTTAAGGATGAGGTAAAAGTGCCTCGAGAATCGATATATACTTTCAAAGAAGCAAAAGCAACGCATGCTTTGTAGAACCTAATGATGAAAGGTATAAGGGTTTTCATTTTGATAATGAAGGAATCTTACGTTATGAAAACAGGGTATACGTACTATCTTTGAATGATTTGAGAAGGAAGTTGTTAGTTGAATTTCATAATTCACCCTTCTCTGGACACCCGGGTATCACAAAAATGCTTGCTGATCTAAAACAGCAATACTTTTGGAAAGGTATGAAAAAGGATGTTATTGATTTTGTGACTCATTGTCTGGAATGTCAGCGGGTTAAGGCAGAACACATGCACCCTGCTGGACTATTATATCCCCATAGCATACCGCAGTATAAATGGCAAGTAATAAGCATGGACTTTGTACAAGGGTTACCTATGTCCAGGAATAAACATGATGTTATCCTGGTAGTTGTAGATAAACTAACTAAGGTAGCTCATTTCATCACTGAAATCTAAAGGATGATTCACCAGTGTTGGCCAAAAGATTCGTGCATGAAATTTTCAGGTTACATGGTGTACCAGAATTGATTATATCTGACAGGGATCCTAGAATGACGTCAAGATTTTGGAAAATGCTTAATACAACTCTTGAACGAAACTAAACTTCGATTCGCATATCATCCGGAAACGGATGGACAAACAGAGAGAGTAAATCAAGTGTTGGAAGATATGTTGCGAATGTATTGCATGGATCAACAGTATAAATGGGAAGAGTATCTTCCACTAGTTGAATTTGCATACAACAACACTTATCACTCATCTCTTAAAATGGCACCTTTTGAAGCACTTTATGGAAGGAAGTGCAGAACCCCTGTTAGTTGGGATAGTGTTGAGGATAGAGTGGTAATTGGACCAGATATCCTCACTGAAATGGAATAACAAGTAAAGTTGATTCATGAACGATTAAAGGAAGCAACAGATAGGTAGAAGAGCTATGCTGACCTTAAGTGGGTTGATCGAAGGTTTGAGCTTGGTGAGAAGGTTTTTCTTCATGTTAAACCCAGAAAGAGTTCTATAACTTTTGGCAAGGCTGCCAAGTTGTCACCTCGTTATGTGGGACCTTTCGAAATTGTTGAAATAATCAATCCTGTAGCTTACCGATTAGCATTACCACCTACTTTGTCTCGCATGCATGATGTTTTCCATATTTCTTTGCTTAAGAAATATGTTTCAGATTTGTCACATGTCTTAAATTGGAATTCCTTGTAGGTCCAAGACCCAGGAATAATCGTGGTTAAACCCACACGAGTGCTGGAAACTCGCCAATTGCATTTGAGAAATCGTGAAATACAACAATGTAAGGTCCAGTGGGACCAGTTTAACGAAGAAAGTGCAACTTGGGAAAATCTGGAAGAGATGAAAATTGCTTTTCCTTTTCTTTTTCAACAGAATGAAATCTGTTGACAAAACATTTTTTTATGAACTTATCTTTTTCATGTCTATATGAAAGCTAGATTGAGGCAAACATTATTCAGGTTTGAATAAAATGTATCGTGACATTGATTTCTGGAACTATTCAAGTTGGAAATAGTCACATTGTATTGTGAACTAATAAATTGGTTGACCTAAAGGTAAATCAAATATGTAATCATCGGGACGATGAATCTTTTAGGAGGGAAGCATGTAACACTCTGAAATATTGTTACTTCCTCCTGAGCATTCAAGTGTTGATATATGATTTCTTCGTATAAGGATCTGTTCCTTTGATTGTGAAGTCATGCTTGATATTGATTGTATCTTCTTTGCTCTTGAAGATCTTTAACTGAGTCAGGATATGCTTGGACTCTTTTATTTCTTTCATTTTTAGCACTTGAGTTCAATCTGATTTCGGATGAATTGTGGATTTACCCATCTTTATGACTCAGCCTTGGATCAATGAAATTGATCCAAGAGATGTTTTAAGTTTATTCGGATGAACAAAAATTATAGACCTTACGAAGGATGCAAGGTCTAAATGTGTTGAATAAGCAATTCGAGTCTAACTCAGGTTGATCGTGTTAAATGAATTGGTTCCCGATATCGTAATATCAGGAAGGTCTAGACCTTGAGCCAGGTAATAAATTCTAGTATATACCGATAGCTTATTATCAATGCTGGATAGAATCCATTTTGGGAATATTATACTCTGATGGTTCTTATACGGATCGAACGATTCTATTTGTTAGACCTAGACTGGATTTATTATGGTTAATAACCTAAACCTAAACTATAACCTATTGGTTAAATTATTAGTAATCTAACCTATCCCTAAACTATAAGCTAAATGTTCCTAAGGTTAGCGACCTAGCACTAAGGAAGTTAGACTAAAGTATCACCTTAAGATCTAACCTATGTTTCTAACCTAACTAATGATAGTGGATGAAGGGGGACTTATGAAGGGATGCGAGCCATGGGTGGTAGTTTCTATGGAATTTATGAGATGGATAAGTATGAAGGACTTGGGATTTGGTGGAGGTTGTAAATATCTATTGGGACCGACATGGCAGAGTCGCCAAATCTGAAATGGTCTTTTGTTTGCATTTGTCAATCGCCAACTATGGCGGTCGGTGGCAATGGAGTTTGGGAGGAATTTTGGAGTTAATGTCATTAATGAACTCGGTTCCCGAGCACGGATTGCTCGGGAAGGCATGCAAAATGGAAAACTAGTTGGTTGTTTGGTTTTCCATGCGCTCCGGTTTTCTCTCTGTTTGATCACTGGTTCTTCGAACCAATCTACTTGGTGTTGCATGGCAACTATGAGAATAACTAGCTCTTTTCTCTATCGAGGAAAGTTTATAAGGCATGAGGGTAACAAATTATTGTTGCTGAATCTATCGTGGAAGAAGAGGAGAAGGCTCGAGCTCATTCAGAGGTCTTCTTTGGATTTTTAAAGCAACATTACCAGGCATGATAGGCCCTAAATTTTAAAAATCTTGCTTTACTTCAAATGCTTTCATTAAAATAACTCTGTTCAGGAGATTTCGGTTCAGTTGGTTTGAAGCAATGTTTTGGTTCTTCTTTTCCTGTGGAATTATGAATCTCGGGTTTTTCGAAGACCTTGATGGAATGGTTACTGTATTTATTCTTCCTTTTTGATTCATTTGGATTAAAGACCGGTTGTGCTCTTATTGTTGATTGAACCCTGTTTATTCTTGCTGTGAATACTTGAAGTTCTTCTATTGGGAATGCTTGCTGTGATTATTCTACTTGATTGTGACTATTGTAGAAGTCCTTACTGAGTTTGCGATTTTGGGTTAGAATCTGTTGAAAGTAGCAAGGATTAAATACGAAAATGACTCGGTGAGTATTTGTAATGTTTCGTATGTCTCGACTTACTCGTTGAAGTTTGTAGAGGATACTTTTAGCATGATATGGTTGGAACTTGAAATTGATAGTATGTTACGACTTCTGTAGAAGTTTAGTTGAGAATGCTATTTGGTTTCGACTCCTTTTGAATCCTTGAAATGTAACTTATGTTTTTAACTTCTGTAGTAGTTTCCTTGTGCATACTGTTGGAATCCTTGAAATGGGTGGTATGTTATTGACTTCTACGGAAGCTTGTTATGGATACTCATTGGTTTTGAGTCTTTTGAAGTCTTTGAAATGTAACTAGTGTTCTACTTCTGTGTAAGCTCAGTTGTGAATACGGTTGGTATTGACTCAGTGAGAGTCCTTGAAATGTATCTTGTATTTCAAACTTCTATCTAAGCTTGGTTATGAATGCTGTTGTTTTATTAAGAATACTAAATGTTATTGACTTCGATGGAGTCCTTGAAATGTAATTTATGTGTTAACTTATGTAGAAGTTTTGTTGTGAGTACTTTTAGGATTCTTGAATTATTGTCGTGTGAATTCAACTTCAATCAAAACGTTGGTTATAATAAGCTGGTTGGATTTGACATTGTTGGAGTCCATGATATGCTGCGTGTTGGCTCGTTTCTCGATTTGAGTCCTCGCTGAGCATGCATATCGTTTTGACTCTTTCTTAATATTGTTGTGTTATGTTCAGTTCGATTATGAGGAATTAAGGGATGGGGTTTCTTTATCAACTCGACTTTGTTTGAGACCCTGTTATATTTCGTAGTAGCTCGACTTCAGATGAAACTTTGAGGAAATTTATTGATATGGAATTCGGCTTCTGTGAAGACCTTGTTGTGAATATTCTTCTTGAAATCGGCTTCTAATTTACATCCTTGCTGTATAATCGTAGGGATTTGATTAGTTGAATGAAGCTGTGCATGTTGTGTTTCGACTCAGTGTGAATGTCACTGTATTTGCATATGGAAACGTTATTTGTTTTAATGTTATCTTGTCTCAAGTTTGACTGAAACAAAGAGCTCTTAGTTGTACCATGTCAGGCGATGGCGTTGGGTATTTTCATGTTGATAAATCATAGGGAAAAGATTTGTTGAGTCTTTCATGGTTGGATTATTTTCTTTTGCTTGTCGCAAGAGCTCTTGTATTGCTTAATAGCTACAGGTGATTTTTATAATTGGATTTAGATGGAACTGTAGTTCTTCTTGTAATCTCTACTATTTAGTCGCATGCATAAATATATTTGCATTATTCTAAAGGATTCGATGCATACCAAGAATGTTATTGATTTAGGATTCTGATGGACTCTGTTCTTTCTTCTAGACTGTAATTTATATGTTGATGTATATAATAAGTTGAATAGGAAAATTCTCTCTCTCTAGACAGGAAACCTTGTGTGCTTTCTTCTTGCATCTTTTTGTGATCTCTACGGTAAGGGCATTACAAGAATAAACTGTGGTATTGTATGGAGAGATTGGTATAAAATGTGTGTTGCTTTGTATAAATAGGTATACTTGTCAATACCATTGAAATGTGTTATGATGATAAAAGAATTAAGACAGTGAGCTTGTTGAATGTTTTAACTGCCTTGAGAAATTGTTAAAAACAATTTTGTAGGAGTTTTGCTATCTTTAGATTGGTTGTATTCATTTGTTCTTAGTCTCTAACATATAAGATGAATAGCCTGATTTATGTTTGGAATTTGAAGAAATGATTTCATTTAAACAGGTTGTTTAATGAGAACAATTGGTGGATTGCAATTGTTTTAAGAATTAGTGCTTATCATGCTCAGTTCACCGAACTGACCCGTGTTGACAATTTTTGCAGATGGTTTCCGTAAGTGGTAAAGGCACGCAGATCTGATATGATGTTCAGATTGTTTAATTTGGTTTTATGATGAATTCCAATTTGATTCTCTAAATGTACTACTTGAAGAAAGATGTTCTTTTGTTGTTGAGTATTGTATCAAATATGCTGAATGCATAAAATGTATTTGATTAGCTTAGAAATGAATGAAATGAGGTATTTGTTACTTATGTGTTTGCATTCGTATCTTGATGGATTGAACTTCTTTGTTCGAATGATTTTAAGAGCATTGTTATTATTGTATACCTTGGAGACATTTGGGATTCTCTAAGTAAGCTTTGAAAAGATTATGTGACTGAATACTTGTGAATGTTTAGTAGTTTTGTTATGTTCTATCTAAAGCTAAATTGGAATTTAGATCACTGTCTTTCGAGAAGCTAAGGTTAAAATAAACCTCAACAGGAAGCTAAACGGGCTGAATAAATTATTACTTCCTAGTCTTGATCTAAGTCAAGACAACGTTTAATTGGATTTTTAATCACTATATCTCAATACTAATAAGTAAGATATATTTCAGTTATGAGAACTGATATAAACCAAAAAGGGTATGGTTAGCAACCTTATGTGAAGATTAAGGGCTATTGCCCAGTTTCGTTGATTTAGATTTCTATTTTTCAATGAACTCCTTGATGGGACCTCAATTCTTAATAACTTCTCTTTGTGAAATGGGTTTTATTAAGAAAGGTAATTCTAAGGTGAGGAACCCAGGGGTTGGGAAAAGACTACCCTAAAAGGAGCGTCTTAAAGTATAACTTTAACTCAACATATGTAACACCTTATAAATAAGTAGATCTTTTCGAGGCAGATTTGAAGGTTGATGGCACAAGTCAACTGCAGGGTTGTACCTTCGAGAAGATTAGGATCTTCTCGAAGATACAACAATGCAGGTGACTTATGGTGACACCCTTTGCATTGATCGTTAAGATTTACACCTTAAACTCGAACAATTTTTACTCTGGGACTGGTTAGGAACGTGGTCATGTTATAAGGCTGCCCTGGAGACTCGGGGTATCTTGACACACTGGGTTAACTAGGGTTGACCCAGTATGTCAGCGTATCCCTAGTCCTCGTGAGCATCCTTATAACGTTGTCATATTACTAATCCATTCCTGAGTGAATAACTTGGGGCAGGAGAGACTGATAGAAGTCAGTATAAGACATTCTACATAACATAGGAATGGGGTGAAGGACGTATTCTAGATTGACGAGTATGCCGTCAAGGAATATGAGACATAAGCAGTATGTTTCAAATCTTTGGCCAAAGTATCACAAGCTGCTGATTGCATTGTCCTATGTCACCTAGTCTAAGGGATGAGATGCCGATGAATAATGGTAACAATTATTCAGATAGGTTCCTTGGACAGAGCATTCTGAATCCCGAATTAGGGAAGAGAACCACAAGAGTGATGTGTTAAAATAAAAATGCCAACTCTTTGATACTCATGAATAGATCGGTAGATTACCGAGTCATGGAATGAATAGATCGGAGGTACTCCGAGTCATTACAAGTGCATATGGTTATCTCTGTTATAAGAATGGTGGTTTTGATTTGTGAGTTCTAAATTATGTATTTAGAACTAGGAAGCATTTATCAAAAAAATTTTTACTTGTTTTAATCTTCTAAAATGGGGATGTTACATTCTATGTCGACACATCTTCATCGAATGCTTTTCGATAGAGAACTTGCTTTATAATGACGTATTTGGCTATGATAATGCGTAATCGCCTTCTTTGTTGTGGTGTAGCACCTTCGGATATGTGTGGTCCATGATATAATTAATGATATCGGTGTACCAAGGACACTCGAGAGATAGAAGGTCAAGTTTCGATGTAGTATACGTGCTCATCTGGAAAGTCCAGATCTACTGCGTATATGCTAAGTTCCTTTTGTGGGGGAAGCTCTGTCATGGGATTCCCGAAGTAAGAAGATGCATGAGGGATTAGGGATAAATCTACCACGTGATGGGTGAGATGTAATGCCGCATAGGCGTTTAAGAAATCAAGAGTGGTTGTATCACTATCGATGTGGTCTAGGATAGTAGATTTGTTTTCATTTCTATTTAAAAGAGGATTTGACATTGTTTTTATCAATGGTTCATCACGAAGGGATACCATGAAATGGGTATCCTCTAACTTACTATTTGGAGTAAAGCGTGACGCTGAGGTTGCTATTGAATCGGTGAGAAGATTTTGTTCGCGCGGGATTGCTTCAATTGATATGAAGTCAAATTCCTTGCTTAAATTCAATACAACTGTTTTGTAGAGCTGTAAGTGCTCAGCTCTGGTTTCATATACTTCAGAGACTTGGTTTGCTACCAATTGTGAGTCTCCTAACACTTTGATGTTATCAACACCGATTCTCTTAGCTAGGATGAGGCCAAGGAGAAGGGCTTCATACTCGGCGCCATTGTTAGTGCATTCTAATTTTAGTTTAAAGGCAAATGGTAAGACTTTTCCCTCGGGAGAAGTAAGGATTACACCTACCCCAGCTCCGTAACGACATCTATCTCCATTGAAATGGAGAGTCCAATATTTTTCTGGGAATATGGATGTTGGAATACTTGTTGTGTTAATATCTTCTACTTCCACCATGCAGAGATCTTTTGCTGGGAGAGAGCCAACACCTAGGGTGCACCCCATGCTTACTGAGAATCAAATGGTAGGAACATTGGTAGATCTTGTTTTAGTGATTCAACAATTTTTGTAGTAGATCCTAATGATACTATTTCTACAAAGTGTTAGCCTCATCTTTGGGGTTGGGGTTTCCTTGGCTAGGCTCATAGTTTTGAGATCATCGTACGCACTAAATTTTCTTCTGGTTTCACGTCGGTAGGTTTATTAAGTTGGTTTGTTGGGAGTTGAAACTCTGATTGCATGCCTGGTCTTTTCTTTAGGTCAGCCAGGTGTACATCGAATGGTTTTGGATCACCTTTGGCTATGAACACCTTTCCTAAATGCAAGAACCTTACTTCTTGAAATAACATAGAAGGGATTGCCTTCATACGATGTATCCATGGTCGGCCGAGGATCATATTATAGTTAGTTTCCCAATCTATAATATAAAACTTAGTCAGGATTGTTTTAGTTCCTAAGGTGACCGGTAGTATTATAGTTCCAATTGAAGTGGCTTTAAGGCTGTCATAGCCTCTTAGCGTATTTTGGGTCATGGAACAATTCATTTCTCTGTACCCTAGCTTTTGAATGAAAGAGAAGGGAACTATGTTAACTACTGCCCCATCATCAACCATCACACATTTCACATAATTGTTATAGACCCACACTTGCAAGTGTAAGGTTGGGTCACCTCAACATGTAATCTCGGCGTCTGTTGGCATTTTTTAATTTCGAATATGAATTTGACATCCCTATCCGGCTGCCCTGAAGGATGAATATCAAATTCTATATGATTTACCCGTATTTCGAGAGGTGGAGTGATGCTAATTAGATGACCTAAGCTTAATGCTTCTAAAAGAGTAGCCCTGTGAGTAGGGGAGTTCTTTAATAAGTCCAAAAAGGATATGTTTGAGAAGGTTTTTGTTAGATCATTAATTAAATCATAAGCACCTATGGGTTTTGTTAATACTTGTTGGATATTGTTTGTTTCTAGCGGGTAGCTTGGACTTGGCTGACAGGAATACTCTCGTTTCCTTGTTCTGACTTCTGAGTAGTTCGGCATCTAACTCCACTAATCTGACTATCTTAGGTCATGGTTGACTTCCTAGTTGTGGCACAACTAATGGATTTAGTGAAGTTGAAGCTTCATGATCATTGTTTCCTGCAATCACACCCTTTTTGTCCCACTTGGATTTAACTTTTTATTGTTGTGATTTGGGAGTGGATCATTGAAGATCTTGAGAGGTGCATTTTGAGGGGAAACTACCCCTGTAAAAGTATTCCTGATCTTGGTGAAGTAGGATCTACCAAGAACATATCTATGAAAGGTTGTCTTTGTTCTTCTGGCAAACATTGCATGAATTTATTGTAGTCACGGCATGTTCTAGTGTCATGGCCCTGAATTTTGTGGAAACCACAATAGGAGTTAGGATTGTAATTCCTAGTTTGTTGGTTTGGTGTATATTGTGGCCTAAAACTTTGATCAAACCGTTGCCTATTAAAGTTTTGCATTTGTTGTTTTTGGTTTGAATTCTGGTTTTGATACCTAGTTGAATTTTGATTTGGATCTCGTGTAGGGCTTATTGTTGTTGTTGTTGTTGTGGATGATTAAAATCCACTGTATTGATTATTGGAGTAAAGTTATTGTTTCATTGATTGTTTATTTGTGGTGAAGTATTCACAACATTTGTCTTTCTAGCCTGATCAGTTACTCCATCCGTTGTCACTCCACAATTTTTGCTAAGAATGTTAGGTCCTTGATTGACATTCGTGGTAGTAGAATAAGTTGTAGTGTTTTCATTGAGGTGATTAACCTCCCGTTTACTCCATATGTCTTGTGACCAATATCAATTGCCACTTGATCTATTTGGAGAGCACTCTCAAGTAGTTCATCGTATGTTTTTAGTGGGAACTTCTAGACTTCTTCCTTCACCTCTCTGCTGAGAGAATGAAGGAATAGATCACATAGTTCCATCTGATCCATGTTCGGAGCACTTGCCGAAGAATAGAGAACTGTGCGCCACCTCTGGATGAAATGGGTGACAGATTCATTGTGTTCTTGCTTAATGTGCAAGAATTCCCTGATTCCTATCCTTAATAGTTTGTTCATGTCAAAGGCCTTGATGAACTCTGACATGAGTTGCTTGAATGAATGGATGGAAGCTTTAGGTATTCTATAATACCAATCAAGAGCGATACCCTCCAAGGTTTTGGGAAATATTTTAGCAACAACCCCATCCCATGGGAGTAGTTCTCGGATGGCTGTAGCGTAAGATTTGATATGTGCATTCGGATCTCCCTCACCTTTGTATTTGGGAAAATCGGGAAGAGGTATTGGAAGCATGACACTTCGTATGGTGAAATCTAAGGGCTCTTTCAAATATTTTGAATATGTCCCTATCGCATATGTTTCGACCATTGATGGTGCCTGTTGAGGGAGTGGAGGTGGAATGGGTTGTTGATATGGCGTTGCATATGCATTGGTAGGAACATAAGGGAACCCCTGTGGTTGAGTAAAAATACTGGGAGAGGAGAACATATCCCCTTGTGGTGATTTGGAGTACATGTTTAAGTATGAAGGGGTATTGTCCAAGAATGGATTATTTTGTACTAGACCGGGAGGTGTTGGAACGGTGTTAGAAACTATGGTTCTAATCGGTGTTTGTTGTGAATACTGAGGGGTCATGCCTAATGTGCCTACTCCTGTGGGGAGGTCTACTTGGCTAGGATGGCGTGGAGGACTGGAAATTCCTGCCTGCATGAATTGGGAATTTTGATTTGCTTGAGCAATTTCTAACCCTCTCACTTTTTCTACCAACATTGAAATGACTTCATTCGGTGAAGTTACGGAGTTTTGCCTTAGTGGCGTTTGTTGTATATCATGGTTTTGTATAGGCATGTGATATCCTGCTATGAATTGATCGCTGCCCTACCAAGTTTCCCCGAGGGCATTTCCTATGTGTAGTGGCATGGAGGTATTTCCTTGAAAAGAAACCTCGGGTTGTGTTTGTAAACCTCCTATAGGTGGGTACATACTTCGAGAACGTTGTTCATTCCTGGCATGATGTACCGAATGTTCATTATCTAAAACCAGGTATGGGTCTGATTGCCTACTGATTTGTGGTCTCAGTAGTATTTGAGGAGATGAATTAGATTCTCCTGTGAGCGTCATATTGTTTGAGCTTGAAGGCTCTGTTTGTTGTGTTTGAGCGAGCTGATCCCACTCCTCTGTTTGGAAAGATGAGTTATATCTGATCCTTGGAGATGGAGTTTGTGTTGATAGTCGAGTAGTTGTCACCCCATACTGAGAGTGAGGGTGATGATTGTCCATTCAGTTGAGCGTAGTATGCCTCAAGACCTAAGAGAGGCCTACCATATGCATCGAATCCTCGACATATTCGGGGGGTATATGAATACCCGCAGAATAATGGGAAGGAGCGAAGGTGATGGTGAAAGCTAATGAGGTAGTAAAGATGAAAGAGTTGTTTTTAATTTGAAAGAACCAGTAGAAATCTGACTCCGCACAAAGAGTAGAAAGATTCACGTCAGGTTCACCAATTTTGTTTGGTGAAGCTGATGTGAAGGCTAATGAGGTGGAAAAGATGAAAGGATACTAATTTGGAAGAACAAGTAATAATATGACTCTGAACTTGAAAGTAGAAAGTTCATGTCGGGTTCACCAATTTTTACGATGGAAAAGTGACAAGCAAGCGTGGAAATCTACAAGTAACTTTTCCTCACACCCGATCTCTCGAGGTCGTCCCGAGACAGCCAGTGGGGATTGAATATGCGTGGGATGCAGAAAAAATAGTTAGGCAATCTAATGTCTTTGACACGCACTAGTGGAAATTGTGAATCTAAGGCAAAGAAGGCCCTCCTAACTTGAACTGGTGTGATAGATCGATCAGCAAGGATGGCTGCTCGAAGGCTCCAATCAATATCGAGCTCTGGCATGATTCGGTCTATGGGTTGTGGAATACATGGAAAATGACCTGGGATAGTTTCGTGTATGTCTCCCCGATAAGGTTATAGGATGGATGATAGATATAATTGACTCTATGGGTGATTCTCTGGCCTAGTCCAGAATTCTTTAGCTTTGTTAGCTTCTATGTCTAATAAGGATAACTGTTCGATGATGATAGGTGGAAGTGGAGTAGATCTGAATACTAGTGTATGTAGGCTAGCATCTATGTTTGATTCACCTATGGGCTCGTTAGGCTGTGAGACTTGTGGGTCATAACCGTAGATTCGTATTTGTTGTGGTCCTGCTATGGTCATGTGTGGAATCAATCCATAATCCCTAGTATCCAATATTCATATGCCTTTTCATCTTCTATATTTAGAATTAATAATTATACGATCTTCTCAGAATATCTTACGGTGTTTGTGCAACCTTAATTCTTAAGTGGTATCTATATCTATGAGAGTGTCTCCTGCGCGTTCTGGTCAGGGACCAAAGGATCACAACAAAAGGTATGCTCTCTTTCAAACCATTCTACTGATCATGTGGACATGAATCTAGGGTAATCTATAGTTTGTTTGATTTGACCAAAATGTGTGTGCTTGGTCATCTTCTATGTTTAATCCGTGCGAGTTAGAAACTGATTTGTTGTAAGTTTACCGTTGTTTGGAAGAATCGGATCCCGAGATTCTGATCTATATCAGTTATGGCTATGACGAGATTGGGTTGGGGCACGATTGGCTCGAATACGTATTCCCTGGGCTCTCTAGGTCCCGTGATTGTCATGCAAAAGCATCAATATAAACTAAATGCAGCAAAGCAAAATTAACTATATGAAATATATCTAGAACATATATAACTTCTATATTTTTGTGTTTTCCTGATGAACTTTTTGAACGAAATTGAAAGAGTAACCTTTTAATACATCTAGAAATTAACAATTGACACTAATAACAGACTAAAACAAACAAAGTAACCGAGTGTGGCTACTTGTCTGTGTAATTTGTAGATCTATTCTAAACAATGAAATAACTGATCTAATCTATTTGTAAGACTATCGATCCTACCTCAGAAGTGAGGAATGAATCATAGTTTCTCAGAAACTATCAATCCCCACAACTTCCCCGATAATATCGAAAGTAAAATTAACTGAAATAAAGCAATTAACTACTCTATTTGATACGATTCTAATTTAGAACTTTGAAAGATAGAACCTAGATTCCACGAATGCTGGCGAATCCGATGGTGTGTGTGATCTTGTCCCCTCGAGTGTGATCTCCTCGTTCTTTCGTGTTCACGTGGATCCGTAAAAGCGTGTAATGCTAGCATCAACAAGTAGATATTAGGACAAAGGAAGCTTAGGATACGGATCAAAACAATTTGAGTAGGAGAGAGATAGCACATGAGTACAGAGCTTGGCTTATGTAATTCCTAGTGGGATTTATTGCGAGTCATGCAACATAAAATGTCCAAAACCTGAAACTATCCTGTTTGAAGAACAAAACCTGTAACTTTAATGGCTTCCTATTGAAAACAAACTATTTTACTCCAATGGATTGGATAAAATATCAACAGCACTTACACAAGATGGATATGTGGCTTCCTAACAGCAAAACAACACTAACTAGGCATGCAATGAAAGAAACTAAGAATTCTAAATAAAATGAAAGACTAATCTATTGCAATGAGAAATTCAGAGGAAAATTTGAGGGGCCATTTGCTTGAGCACAAGCCATCTATTTATAGCATTTGCATTTACCCAGGGTAAAAACCAATTTGAACTCTTAAACTATAAACAATGGCAAAACACTATTCAAGGGAACCAAAATCATTAATGCAAGCTCTGGCGGTGAAAAAAGCTGGTGAATCGTTGATTTTTATGTGAGTTTCATTAAAAGAGCAATTTGGAAAATGCGTAAAGGACCACCGCCCTGATTAGGGTGGATGTCACAAGACCGTCGCCCAGGCAGGGCAGCGGTTTCGTAACTAAAGAGAAAAAGGCCAAGAAAAGAGGGAAAAAGAGAAAAACAAAGCATGCGGGGGCTAAGCAAGGCATGCGGGATGTTAATGCACACTTGGGTAGCTTTTCCGGATCCTGAACACCTTGTGAGGAGACTTGTATCATCATTGGGGTACGTGTTACGTTGTTCCGATGTTGCAGTACCTTACAATTTTGGGTACGTATAGTTCCCTTTTGAAAATCAAGTTTTAAAGAACTTAGCCTTTTTCAACCTTTTTGAATTGGGTGAAAAAATTATTGTGGCAACATCAAGAAAAGTGCACCCCTTTCAAGATCCTTTGGTGCCCTAAAAGGCATGTCAACATGACAAGAGTTACGCCCATAAGGTGCTAAGAGTTACATGTCAGCATCCTAAAACATGCACCAAAGAAATGCGCTTAAGGTACGAAAATTGATGTGTCAACACATAAGAATGTGTGCCTTCTTTTCTCCTTGGTGCTAAAAATGTTATGTTGACATCATCTTAAGTGCGCCATAGGCACTAAAACCTCCATGTCGACACTTCACCAACCGTGCCAAAGGTGGTTGGTGGCATAATAAATGCCATGCTTTTTATATATAGGTGCACTCAACCTGTCATTTTCACGAATTAAAAAACAAGAAAAGTCTTTCCTCTGTGCTTGTCAGTTATCCTCGTCAGCCTCACGTGTCGTTCCTCGTGCTTGTGGATCCCACATCTATCCTTCATCATTATATATATCCTGGTAAGTGGCTTCTACCCATCTTGTTGTTGTTTGTGGTTTTTATGTCAGGTTAGGTGATTAGGATTGTATGTTAAATACAATGAACCTAAAAGAATTTAACAAACCAAATCAGCCAGCTGAAAACCCCTCTTCCCACTCCTTCCAGATCTAAATCTGGGAAGGCTCTACCTCTGAATAAACCATCCTTTGTATCTGAGAAGGCTCTACCTTGCTACAAATCCCACCAACCCTCTCTTTGACACTTTGCAAAAATTAAAAAAGGAGAGAAAAGGGTCATGTAAAGGGAAAAGAGATTAGATAATGCAAAAGTAGTCTTTTTCCTTTGGCGCACTATCCTTTCATGTTGCAAACCACACAGTCGTGCCATAGGTGCACTTCCCACCCATGTAGCATGAATCCTTCCTACGCATAGAACAAATCTTGAAAAGCGTAGGCACTGGCACAAATACAATAACAACATTATATGTTGTGTAAACCAAACCCGCGCCACACAAGCCAAACCCTTGGTGCACCTAACCTATATGCAACATCTCCTAAGGGGGCACCAAGGCACACCAAAAGAGCATGCGACATCAAGCAAATCTACGCCTTGTCAAAGCACTTTCCTAGGGCACTGGCGCAACTTCCTCAACACCAACATTACCTGTTGTGTATAGCTAATCTGTGCCCCACCCCTTTTGGCGCTAAAATATTTCATGCAACACTCCTGAAAAGTGCACCCCTCTATAATCCTTTGGCGCGGCTTTCCCCCTTTCAACACAGGTGCATATTTTTGCATGTTGGCATCCTCAAAAGTGTGCCCAACCTGTTTAAGCCCCTGCAGCATGCTATAAACTTGCGCCTTGTGCCTTAAGGCTTATAATAGCTCATTTTCCATTCTACAAGCTGTTATTATGAATAACATGATGGTTGACATGGCTCTTCTATGTTGGACTTCTCTGATTCTCCATGTAGAACAACAGCAGCCATCCTCGAGCTCACACATGTCTTCGTCGAGCAAGAAGCCAACTAAATCTAAAGGAAAAGCTAAGTTGACAGAGCAAGAAATGAAATACAAATATCAGAGAGTCAGGATGCCTGACTCACTTGTAGAGTGCAGTCTCGACATCAGAGACTCAGAGCTTGGGCACATAGATATGGATGACTTCGGGAAAGAACCACAAAGGTTACCGGTGGCCCATGGATGGACAAACTGGTAGGCAGTGGGCTACACTTTGTAGCTGGACTCCCAGTAAGTGCTATAAACAATGAGTTCATCATGATAGTGGCCCGTTGTTACAATAAAGACACAAGATGTGTCGAAGACAAGGAGGGAAAGGTAATCATTAACCTCACAGCGCACTTTGAAGTCATGTTAGGCATTCCTCACCATAGCCAGTATGTGGCAGTAAGCCAAGAAGACTGCATAAAGACTTGGATGACAATGAGGACAAGTGCATGCAGATGATGAACAAGGTTTACTTGAAGAACAAAAAGGTAGCGAGCGATGGCTACGCACCATCCACCACAAAGTGACTTCTTAGAGGATCTAAGTGATACCATCACTTTCCTCAACAAAGTATTCAGACTTCTTGATGCCCACTACTTTCACAAATAGATGCTCAGGTACTTAGAGACCATAAGCAAGAATGTGCTTGAGCAACGTTTCATTTGGGGAGAGATTATCAGTGATACTATCTCACAGCAACTCCAACAAGTTTCAATGACTAGGAGGTTCTATATGAACTCCTATGTCATATATGCCACTACCTCAGAGAGAGAGTATCCGGGACTGATTCAAAGCGGGATATGGCCTCAGGTCAAGATATATGAGTACTACCGGGAGCTAAGGCTCGAGGCCAGTATCACCCAATTCAACAAGATCAATGACGCCTTCTTCTATGAGGTGATCTACCTAATGAGGCCAAACATGAGGCACGGTCGGACCAGCATGAGTGTGGTCACTACCACAAAGAAATGGGGGCTTTGTTTACACAATTCCCCACCTTCACATATCTCAGAGCTGCCAACTTCCTGGGAGAACCAACAAGGTTACCAAGGTATGCAGGGCCCAAGCTGATCCTTCTGGAGCTCTCAAGGCAACTAATTACATATCATGAGAAATGTATGAAAAGGAAGAAGGGTGGAACTCCTTTCCCCCTCACAGTTGGTAGATACACCTGCACCTCATTGGGTAAAGCCTAGGAAATGTTTGCAGAACTGGAATTTCTCAACTTGAAGCATGACTTCCCAAAGAAGGCAAAAATTTGACTGCCCAAAGTTTTCCTCCCCAAGGAAAAGATTGATCCCATCCATGTCCCAGAGATCGAGGACATATGGATAGATGTCAACCACGAAGTTGAAATCAGGTGAAAAGATCACTCCCGGCTGGCACTGGCAGAGATCATCCACTATGGAGTTGCCATCATCCCAAAAGATTTCCAAGAAACTGATCAAGAAATTGATCAAGTTTACCTTGACACGGATGGGGATGATTGGCCATTTACAAGCATCAATAGAACCAAGGCACCCAAGACCATAGAAGAAAGGGTCCAACCCATGTTGCAATGCACCAAACATTGGTGCAAACGAAATGGTCTCATCTACCTTGGGGTGGATTTCACTACTTCCCCCTTAGGAAGAGTGCCTCCAAAGCTAGATCACTTGCCAAAGGGAAAAGGAAAGGATGAAGTTGGAGAATCAAGCAAGTAGGAGAAAGCTCCTGATAGCCCTCTTTCTGCCTCAAAGCAAATAGTGGACTTAGTGTCCCTAGGAAAAGAAGAAGTGACAGATGTTCCAATAGACACATCCACTCAGGATGTTGTCACAAGCTACAACTATGGAGGTGCCCTCCATTCCCTCTTCTACTCCTCTCCCTCCTCCTCCTCAAGTAACCACTCCTTTGGTTGTTTCTTCTCCTCCATCTTCCTCCCTTCCATCTCCCACTTCTTCCATATTTTCCTCCCTTGTGGATCTATCGCCTGGTATTCCCTCCATCCAACTATAGATCCCTTCCATTTCTACCTCTTTCTCCTCTCTTGTAGTGACTCCGGGCCCTATAAGCACTAGCGCATTGGATTCTCTGTCCATGCCACCACCAAGTGTTTCCACTTTCTTCCCCAAGTCCACTACAGTTGCTTCCCCTTTCACCCCCATTTCTTCTTCTTCTTTTGGCCCCACTCCCCTAAGTCCTGGTTGGATCTCCGACCAACTGAGTCAACACAAGAGAAAGGTCCCCATTGCAGCTGACAAAGGGACCCAAGAAGCAAAAACATTAACTCGCTTCTCAAAAAGTGCCTCAGGAGAAAGGGTCATGGAGATAGCCTATCTAGATCCCATAAAGAAGAAGGAAGATTTGTCTCCTACGGACTTCACAGTGACTCAAGTCACAATGGGAACATCATCAGAAAGTCTGCAAGGAGAAGTTGTATCAGCCGTGGATGCCCTCTGCAAGAAGCTATAAGAAATGAAAGAGGAAAAGAGAATACTCAAAGAGTAGAACCAACATCTCCTCCAAGCTTTGTAGAAAATGGGCAAAGTACCTTCAACAACTGCCTGTGGAACCTGTTCAAGCTCCCAGTCAGGAGAAGATAAATGAATACATAAAGATTGTTGAATAGGGTACAACTATGTCATCCTGGATTGAGAAGATCCTCCAGGATGGTCAGGTAATAATTGGCAAGTTCACCTTGCTGCACCAAGGTATAACTCGGGAAAATAAAGAGCTACAGGTAGTAGCAGGTTCCCTTTCTATGGAGCTGGATAATGCTAAGTTACAGCAAGGAACATTCTAGATGATGGTCAATTGTTCAGCTAACGACCTATTAAAGGTCAGCGTTATCGATCACCCATGAGCACATTACAAAGCTCTCACCACTTTAGATTACCGGGTCGATCAAATGGAATTCATCCTGGAAAGAATCGACAAAATCAAGGAAGAAGCCTTGGAAGCACTGCACAACATGGAGAAAATAGTTTCGAAGATGTCTCCTAGACTGCTCACAACATCCTATGAATTAAGAGAAGTAGATGACACATTTCAACGCTTTAAGGCTATTGTCTCTCAAGGTCTGGCACAAGAGGTCACTTTCGATCGAGAGTCCATCAACAACCTCTTATCCTGCCATGAATTCATTGGATTTTTGATCGAAGCAAATGAGGATTTCGTTGACTTGCCTGACAAGCTCAAGACCGAGAAGGAAACTTGCGAGGTTATTCATGACCATTTCCAGGGTCTTGATCAATACCAACTTCAAAATATGATCAGCAAGTTTGTAGAGTATCGGGCATAGTGCCACATTGACTCTCCTAAGCCTCAGCCAGAAGCTAAATTCGAGCCGAGAGATGACGATGAATAGATTCCTCTCGGGATGGATTTTCCATTTTTGTAAAATATTTAAAAGCATGTTGGCACACGTGATGACATCATCCATGTTGCACCATGGGATGATGCCATCCTAAAATTTCCCTAAAGTCAACTTTTGACTTTTAGATATTTTGTAGATATTTTGTAAATAAGTGGTTGGCTTCTTTTTGTCTTCTTTCTCCTCCTCCTTCTATAAATATTGGAATACTTGTTGTATTCTGGGTGGACAGTTTTGTATGAAAAATAGAAGTGAGGAGAGAAAGACTTTGTACTTTCTTGTAACAAAAGAAAATATTAATACATACATTAAGAATTTGTGCTGAATTTATGTGTTATGTGCATTGGATCTCTCTTAAGTTAGATCTGTGTTCCTTTTCTCGTTTAATTCTTTCTTTATTTTTTCATTTGTTCATCAGTATTGATTTATTTGTTTATGCAAGTAATTTTGGCTCTATTTACTACCAGCCAAAAGCATAAACCTTATGACCATTCTATCTTGGAATTCATTTCTTTTCTCCCTTCAAATCTATCCTTCCTCCGTTCTTCCCCTCTCGCATTTTCGTCGTCATTCGAAAATACCTCTACTGGGATGAGATCCCAAAACCCTCTGAAGGCATAATACTGTAAGACTTGCATAGGTTCCTGCTAGTAGAATAGCAATAAACTAGTTTCGCTTTGCTGTCTCAAAGAGGGGCTCTATGCCCTGCACACTGTTGGTTTGTTTCCCCATGATCCGACCATCGATAGATTTTTAAACCAACACTTCACCATGCCTAACTCAACCTTACTCAATCATGCCTAATTCAACCTAACTAAATCCATGCCTATGACCTCGACTCAATCCATGCCTATGACCCGACTCCACCATGCCTACACGACCTTGACTCTATCATGCCTAATCCACTTGATTTCCACCTATATATAACAATGAAAATTAAAACAAGTACACCATCCATACTATAAATACCATCATCTATAAATCAGAAAGTCTATGTAAACATACATGTGAACATAGATACAAATAATAATCACAATCCCTCAAAATCTCTCATATACAACCTCACCATATTCGGCACACAAAGCCAAAAGATATGATCAAAAATTAACAAAAATCTCATATATAGCCTCACCACCTTTGGCACGTAGGCTGGTATACATATCAAAAATATGTCAAAACATAGATACAATGATCATCAATGATGACTAATCATCACCCCACCTGATATCCATCCCTGTCTCATCAGTCTCCTCCATCTCCCCTCCAGTGGGGTGCCCTACCAATCTCTCTCCACCTCATCACAATCTTTCCTCTGCTAGTCCCTCTCCCCGGAGCTAGCCTCCATGAACCGCTTGTCTCACCCCGACCTTGTTTTAGGGCTTGATGCCCCCTATGCTCTCTACATTGTGGGTACATGACCTGGTCCTCTCACTCAAGGCCTGTTGTGCTCTATACTCCCCATAGGATAGAAAATCTATCCCTACGGCCATCAAAATATCCTGATAATACTGGACCTCACCTAAGGCATCTCTCAACCTACCTATTGGTACTATCTATGGTGGTGCCATCAGCCTCGGCCCCTATACTTGTCTCTCGGGACCCTATCCCGTTGGTACCTATAAAGAGGGACCTTGTCCCTGTGTTTGTGCCTATCTTGAGGGACCTGTCCCGCTCCTACCTATATCTGGGCCTGAAGAGTCACAATATACACTGCGGCAAAGTGACCAAATGGCCCTCAAACATGTAATTTGCACTGTAGGGTGGCCACATGTACCCCATCTCCATCTCCACCCTATGCGGGTACCTATCCCTACACTACCTGGGCTTGTAGAGTGGCCACTGTGCTTGTAAAATAGCAACCTATGCCTCTAAGCCTATCAACTACCCCTGCACTATACCCAACTATAATAAGGGTTTCCACCTACCCATGAAGGGTGTCCCTCTCACCGTGTGATGGTGGGTAAATCTGCTACCCCGGCCTTAGTGGTAATACTAGT
The DNA here is from genome assembly GCA_018340775.1 of Taxus wallichiana var. yunnanensis. NCBI lineage: Eukaryota > Viridiplantae > Streptophyta > Pinopsida > Cupressales > Taxaceae > Taxus > Taxus wallichiana. The sequence goes on along the minus strand of CM031237.1, from coordinate 448,967,331 downwards.
AAATGTGTAGCCCACCATTTTTATATCTATTTGTAACCTCGACATCATAAATCCACTAGTCTCTCACCTGCTCCTCCTTCCCTATCGGCATTGTCAGCTATGGTAGAGGTAGAGACCTCTCCATTTCATCCCTCCTATACTATGGGAAAGGTGGTGGTATATCTTGAAGCAGCCTGAACTGCCGTCTAACCCTATCCATAGGTATCATTTCGTTCTCTCCTGCACGTCGCCCCTCTATCCACTGGAGTAGATGTAGATCTTGTAGCTCCTCTTCCATCCTCCCATATGATGGAAAACCCACATAGGGACTCCAAATGATGTCCACACCGAACAACCCCTCTAGCAATCGCTTTGTAATAGGCTACATCATGTGTAGCTCTAGCTTCTTTGTGCTCCCAAATCATAGGAACCCATCACCTGTATCCCACTCAAACAAAACCCAGATTGAATGCATTATCCGAGGGCATACTAATTGGATGTACACATACAATGTGTTCATACACCCAACAATGGATTAAGAAAGTACAATAAAGGCTAAACCTCCGTAGCCACCCATAATCCCATAGCTCTATGTACAACTATACCAGGAATGCAGGTGTCCATCTAAAATGGGTCCTGTCCTCCACCATGTCATGCATAACCCCCATCAATGATTATGGGAATCTACCACCCTCTGCATCTAGAAGTGCAAAGCAGTAGATTGCCTCCATCAAAAAACTACAAACCTAATCTCCTCCCGGATGGGCCCAAGTATATATCTCCATAGCTCATACTGCGGTGCTATGAAACCTCATCTCTACCAATCTCTCACCAAAAACAATCAACATCAAGTCCTTAAAGGCCTATGAGGAGATAGAATACAATTACATCCCCACTATCTCGTAGACGTAGGATCCTTTACACATCCTCCAAGGTGACTATGATCTCACCCGTCAGAAAATGGAAGGTACTGGTTGATGAGTCCCATCTCACAATGAGAGAAACCATAAAGCTCGATCCTAAACAATGTGCCGGTAGCGTTTGACTCCAATTAGGCCAACCTCTGCTACATGGCACCAGTCATCAACTATTGCACTACCCCGTACCTCCATGAGTAAGGGAGGTACTTTATCTCTCATTCGTAGTTGGTCCCTAGCCTCCATTTCAACCAATCAAAAAAATTATTAAACACTTGAATTTACCCAACATTGACCTTCAATCCCCCCACCCACTATCTATTTTACCCACTTTACCTAACCTTTCCCCTTACCCCTCCTAGACCTCTAGCCCCTTTTTCCCTAACCAACACCGGTTACTCCTGACCATCATTGGATCGATATAATCGACATTGGTTCCTCTCATCAATGACTGATGTCGGTGTGACAAGACCGACATTAGCCATACCTTGACCGGTGTCAGTCACTATTCCCGTGCCCGAATCCCGAAACCCCCATTTTCTCCCCTATTTATTTCCCATTTCCCTAAACCTACCTAAAACCTACCCCAAATTACTCCCCAACCCTATTTCCTGTACCTATGGCCTTTCCACCCCATCATCCCTTAACATTTTAACCACACATTTCAAATTCTCTACCCTACCCATTCCCCTCTTCTTCTATCAAATAACAATGAATGGATCATATCTTACCTCATCTCGATGTCACCTCTGTGGTGGCATGTCGGCGGCTCATTGTCCGGTGGTCCACCTAAACCTTCTCCTACCTCTACCATGTCTAATCACCCAATCCAATCCTCATGACCCCACCTAATCACAATTGATCCCCTTGTGCTTGTGGACCCGTCTATACCGACTCCTCTAGCCAACCGGATCTCTCCACCTTAGCAAGATCTCATCCCTCGTCCTTTCCTTCCAACAAAGCACAACTCATTCAACGCTATGTCATTTTCACAAAAGATAAAACATACAAATGAATCTGTATTATATGACTTTTTTCTTTTTATATACCCTCGCTCGACTGATCGACGTCGCTTATACATAAAATGACATCGGTCCTATGCCTTAGCACACCATGGCCGGTTACACCCAAATTGACATTAGTCCTCTGTCATAATACACCATGATTGGCTTACCTAGACCATCACCGATTACGTATGACCGACAAACAGCTTATATGTCATACTCTTTCCCATACCCTTTCCCCATTTCCGACCAATAATTAACCAAACCAACCACCATTTGACCTTACCCACCCTTATTGCAACCAACCTCCATGCCTACCTTACCTATACCTATCCTTAATTATGCTTTGGGACTTGTTATTTTACCCATACCTCAGCCCTACCCGTGTCGTGACCTAGCTACTTGGACCTAGAACATTTTTAGTGACCTATGAACTCATGTGCTTGCTATACCTTGCGACACTATTACCCGTGTTGTTTGACCTAATGACCTTACTTTTCTTATTTTTTTCCCTTTATCCCGACCTTACCTTTGGTGTACGCCGAACATACCTAAACATTCCCGCACTTGACTGCAAAGTGCTCTTGCACCATATCCTATACCTTGATACTGAAATCCCCTTAACCTTGTTTGGATTAACCTATCAACATTAGATGATGTGGAGTTTGCATGCTCTTTAACCTGGTACCATGTTGTAGTTTATACGTGTGTGTATGTTTGACTGTCGCTACCTTTGACCCTAGCCCATTACCTTGATTTACCCAATTGGACCTTTACCCAATTACCCCCATTGTCCACCTTCCTCTTCATCACATCCACCTTTTATCAAACCACTCACCGATTTAGTCTTCTACCTCATCCATTCCTAGTTTGAGGGGGATCACCTTCACCCACACATGGGGCAACCACATCTTATTTTTGTTAGCATCACTTACCAATACAAGCTACGCAACAAAAAGGGGAAAAATGTAGACACCAAAATTGGGTCACACTCCCCTTGGTCCCTTGTCAAATAACCAGCTCAAGCATACTCATCTAACCATGGCCCCTTCCACCCCACATCACCATTAATTTAATTTAATTAATATATATCCTCACAATATTTAATATCTAATTACCTTAATTTCTACCCCACCACCTCACCTAGACACCTCATCCAACCACCTCACCCTAGACCTATTCTTGGCATGTTTCCATAACCAACAATAACTAAGTCTTACTTGCCTTAATGAGCTAAGATTTGGTCTAACCCTAAAATCAATCCCTAAAATATCTCTAACCACATTCCCACTCATTAGAAGGGAAGTTTCCATTCTAATCCATGAGAATAAACTAACTAGGCCCAAGAAATTAGAAAGATCTACCCATTTTAGTAAACCTAGGGAATCCCGCCTTAACCAACGCCGGTCACCCCTAAACCGACACCCGATCAACCTCGAATCTGTCATCGGTTACCATTTATTTACTTAAAAACCTTTTTATTAGGTTAGCACATTCCGAGAGCAAGGGAAGGAGATCAGAGCTACATGGAAGTGAAACCAACATCCTTTCATGTATCCAGACATCCAGAGCGATTACCAGGATAGATATTGAAGCATTGCACTCATGGAATCATTCTGGGAGCCACTGTTATGATATCTAACACTATTCTTATGATCAATATCCACCTCCATTCAGCCACCAAAATCTGCATCACAAGAATTACTACTCTACAAACATTGTTTATTTCAGCACAATTAACTTTTGTCATTCTTGTCATTATTTTATACTTTACATGTTCATTCCTCCATTTCTTATTAGCTTGTAATCCTACCATTCCCCTTGCCCACACCACCAAATCACCATTTTGACCTCAGTATCCATTTCTGAGTATACTTGAGATCTCCACATACATTCTCATCCACTCTCTCAACCTCATTTGACCTCAGATTAACCCCTGCCATTTGATCTACTTGAGTTTCTTTTACCTCGACCATACCGATGCCAGTTATCCACAATCATCATTGGTTCTACCTAAACTAGAATCAATCATACCCGACCAACGTCGATCTCTTTGTTTTATACCTTGACTAAGAACAGACCCAACAATCATCTCACTAGTTGACCTAAACAACCCAGAATTTGACCCCACCGGTCCCAAACCTTGACAGATACCTCATCTTTCAGATCCAACTATAGTCTATCCTGTCGTGATTGGATTTAATTATTGTACTTGAATGAGATACCTAAATCATATCAACTATAGTAGGAATTTACTTATTTCTCGCATTAATTTGTTTTAAATAGTGGATTGACATCCATCTAGGAAGTATCACACTTCCCGAACTAGCATATGCTAGGAAGTCCATTGTCATATATCATTTAACTATCCTTTTGTGGTCTTATTTTCTATTACATGTAGTTCCTCCTAGCCAAAAGGAAGCTCTCACATTCATTTGTGGATTAAGAAGTCAGAATGTAACAACCATCAATTGACCAACATTTAATAGGTATTCCTCCTTGGCCCTTACCCTTATCTATTTCATCATTTCGAAAATGTAAAGAAAATGGTGAAATAATAACATCCTTCTTTAGATGGATCAATTATATTAGGGTCTCTTATTGTGCATGCATTTATCATGTTTAATTTTTCTTGTCTCAAAGGCTCAAGATACGAAGCATCCTTTACATCTATCAAAGGTATAACATCTATCAAAGGTATAATGACGTGCTCTCCCTAGTTGTTAAAGATAATGTACCCCTTGTTGAAGTGCAAATATGCATTATTCGCATATCACCGGGGTGCCCAAGTAATGTTGGGAAGCTATCTGCTTCAGCTAGCTCCAATACTTCAAAGTCCCCAATAAAATTGGTTCCCTAAATTGTAATGGTCACATCTTTTAACACTCCAATAGAATTAGCCCTAGTCTTGATTTCCATACACAACACATTTGAAGAAGGCTGCAATGGTGGTCTTCCCATCTGGTTCCATGCATCCAACATGATTACATTAACCTCCACACCTATATCTATCATAATGTTACTCAAAAGACATCCATTTATGGCTGTATTCAGTGTAATCTCCTTGTCATACTCATGATTGTGTGGGGGCATATTTGTATGAAGTATTTTCCTCTTGTGCTCATTACATTCTCATGGTAATTTTTCTCTTAACCATTCTCCTAACAAAGGGATTATGTTCTCTTGATGCAACATTCAACATACCTCTTTTAATTCATCTACATCCTTCTATGGGAGTTCAACTTTCTTCGCTCATTCCATCATGCGCGCTGCTCCTTCAAAATATGAATCTCTATATACGTATCCCTAATAACATCCATAGTCTCTTGGTAAACCTCTTTTTGATGTGTAACATTAGGGTACTTGGCATTAATCACTTATTTCTTTGTTATAGTCAGCTTATACTTCAAAAGTTCATGTGCGTGTGTAGAATCAACTCGTGTAATAACTAAAATAGATCAGTAACTCGGAGTAGGTGCTACCTTCTACATCCATTGATCATCAACTACACCCTGTAATTTAATCATTCCCACACCCTTGTCTTTATTTTGCTACTTTGTTATGTGCTCACTTAAGTTAGGGAATTCTTCAAACTTGTGTTGTTTTCCACATCATGAGCAAACCACATTCTGAGGAAACTCATACTGATAATGAGCAGGTGATTCACAAGTATAAAAATTTACTTTAGGAAATCCTCCTCTACCACCACCACAACCTTGGCCTCTATATCCTCCACGAAATCCTCTATTCCTATTATCCCCATTATTGCATCCTTCATTATGTTATTCTCCATGTTCCTTAGATCCACTTTCTACACTAGTCTAATACACACCAGTCTCAATGGTCTAATGTATATGATCAATCACTTTACGATCAACGATGTCATGAGTATGGGTCTTGAAATTCCTACAATCATAGACACATTCTTCCGATCACACGCTATAAGAGGGGACATCTACTTGCATCATGGTCCAAATGATAAATTTCATAATCAAACACCATGGCATGCACCAAATTGTGAGGAAATATATCCTTAGTATTTCCTTTAACCTCATAATTTGTACACCATTGATGCAACCCGTAATCTACCAAAAAATCCCAGTGTGTGACACATCACTCAACCTAGAATGAGCACTCACCTAAAGCACACAAAGGTATAAGGCCCCTCTTTAGGGTTACTATTCCAAGAGGCTAGCATGATGAAGATTCAATGCATTCGGATCCCTCATTAATACATAGTTCTAGAGTGCATATATAGATATGGATGTTAAAGAATCATGAACCACAAGATAAACATAGTGAAATCATTTATGCAGTAATAAACTATAACCATGATTAACACCTTGATTCAGCCAATAACCTCCATTATATTAAATTTAGTAATACACATAAGCTTCCTTACAATAACAATAGTATATGCTTATGTGCGTAACAAAACTTGACAACATAACTTCACACTAACTCTGCTCTCACACTCTCATACTTATATCTATCTTTGTATATCTCATACTACACAGACCATTACATATTTATAAGGGTGGGGAATTTCCCTTCACCACTTATCCAATCCCAAAATAGGTCACATGCTATTATTAGCCACACGCCATTACAATAATAGCCACACATGTAAGTGTGCTAACAATAGACTTCTTCTAGTTAACTGTCAGTAGTAAATCTATTCTTAGCTTGTACCCATGCAAAGTGCTTCATAGCTGATCCTCCAAAAATAGCCAATGTGTGTCACACAAGTCTTTAACTAGTTTGTGTGTTCGGCACGCTATCTCCAAAAATAGCTCGTACACATGAAAATGGCTAAGTCCCAAATCTATCTCTCTTCTTCATGTGTGATTCTTTCCTGACCCTTCCACGCCTTTGAATGCACTCTATTCTTCCACGTGAACCTTCTATATGTTTTTCACTAAGTGCCATATTTTGACTGACCAACAACCATATTCCATTGTGTGTCTCATGAGATGAATTAGCAGAAATAAATTCTAACTACTTTTCCATGGCTACAATATGTGCTTCTAAAATAGGACTCACTCTAGTGTCCACACTTCAAAATACCTCAGTGTGTAGATCTTATTCCAAAGCATCACGCACATCCACAAAGGTCTTATGAGATAGCACCCTTCTGAATGGAGTAAAAATCCACCAAAAACCATTGTGCATGCTGACGAGGATGTGTGTCATAAGGCAAATTTGATAACAAAGTTATAAAACATGCATCATATTACCAAACACTTTTTGATAAGCCCTACTTAATGTCCTTAAGCACACAAATATTTTTCTTCTTAAACTCTGGAATATGGAACTTAGCTAGAAATATAGAGCACAAAGCATTATAATCCACCGCAGTCTAATGTGGGTCATACTTTCTATACCAGTTATGTGTGCACCCCAAAGAGTAGTATCAAACCGGATTGATTTCCTATCTAAAGTGGTGATTCCTTTAGCATGCCATAACAACTCACACTTGTGCACATACTTTGTAGCATCTTTAATACCTTTATATTATGGCAAGTGAATATAAATTTTGTAGTAAAATTGCTTGGGATGATGAGGGTGTGGACCTTGTCCACCAAATCCAAAACCAGAACCTCCACCAATATTTCCTCCACCTCTAGAACCACCTGATCCACTTGATCTCGATCCTCCCAATCCTCTTGATCTACCTCATGAAGTAGGAAACAAGCTAGTGGATGTACTTCCTTGTGTCCCAAATGTAGTGTTAAATTGAACTCCTACTGCTATAAAATTTTAGTACTTCTAGATGTATTCCCAATGTTCTACGCACCCACACTCTGTCTTGATGACGTGCTAGAAAATATTCCTCCAATCGGTCCCCCAAAAAATGATGATGTCGTTTGTGTTGCCATAGGTATATGTGTTGTCTGATGCACTTTTGTATTCAAAGGAAAATGATATCTACCAAGCTACTGGATTACCTACACTCTCCTGTTTATCAATGATTACTTCTGGAACTAGAACACCAAGCACAAGTGATAGATCACCAAGTGGGATTAGGTGCATGCCCTCCATCCTCACTCTTTGATCCTCCGATTTGATCTCATAAGAAGTCGAAGGGGATTCTCTACTATGCTTACCCAATTTTAGGAGAACCAAATGCTACTACTCCTCATCTTCTACAAGATATTTAAATCCCGCATGACCCATCTCTTCCCTCAAAGCCATTGATTTTTCAACTTCCATTTCCATCTCCCTTTCACGTGCTTCATTATATCTCGAGCCATCTTTTCTCTCTTTCTCTCTCTCTCCATTGTTTTCGCTAGGTCCTCCATCTTTCACCACACCTTCTCTCACTATTGTGCACGGTTGTATGTTTATCTATCCATGGTAGGCACTCTAAACTCAAAACCACCATTAGAATCTTAATTTTCAAAGGAATAACGTAAATGTAAGGTCCTCTCGAGATCATGTAAAAATTAAAACTCAAAGCAAATTCTAGACAAGATTACATAGAAACAGTGTACTCCAAATTCTAACTACGCATAACACCCACCCACCAATGATCTATAGCACACATCCAATGTTTTTCTGTATTAAACAAAGTCTAGTAATCTTCTTATGTTCAAACCCTTGGCATGTAACTCCATTTTTTATTTTATGCCTATGCAGAGAAACACTCATACAATTATATAGGAAAAAGGCTTTAAAACATCTTATAGAACTCATATCTACGTGCAAACTGATCTTTTCCTTCATCTACCCAACTTTCAATGGCCACAAGAGTCAATCGATACACCATCATCATGTAACATCATGGAAAATAGTTTGAAAAGAGGTCCCGACAATAGAACCAAAATGTTGTTTTGTTTTCTATACTCAATAGCCTAAGTGTGCCGAAACTTCATCCGATAGATCTAAATGCTAACCCAAAGAATATAAAGCCTACTAGGTCCCTCATTTGTGAAAGCTTGTCAAGATGTTAGCATGCATAATCATATTAACCATTAACATATCAAGTAATTAGGTACAAAGCATAACATGAATCATATCACAACCATAGATCATAATGAATCAAACTAGAACTAAGATCAAATTAACCATACAACCACCATGATCAGATACATCAATTACCAAAATCCATCCACAATAATCCATTATTAACAAGAATTATTACATAGAAGAGGCTGAATATATAATAGTAATGTCATGGAGTCATGCACGTAGGTATATCTAGGTAACATAACGTGATATAACTCCAATCTCAAAACATGGTCCTTAAAACTATGAAGATCAAGTAATCTATATAGGGGTGGGGACTTTCCCTTCACCGCCAAAATATCTCAAAATAGAATGCATGCTCAAAATAGTCATGTGCTACCAACTGCATGCTTTTAAAAAGTGGCTTATAACATATTAATATATAATTAAACTCTATCTTAAATCTATTGTTAGCAAAGACTATGCAAGACCTTTTATCTTCCACTTTTCTCCAAAATAGCTCTTGTTTCACCGTGAAATATTCTACTTTAATCCATTGTGTGATTCACAATCCAACCTACTTTTCCTATTTTTAGCTCGTGTCATGCAAAATAGTCTAAGTCCCAAACTTATCTTCCTAGGTGTGTTCCTCATAACTGAAACTTACACATGTCTACATGCCCCATTTGCACACCCTCTAATAATTATGTAATTTCTCCAACCCAACAAGGGGCGATCCAAGAGACTTAACTGATCAAAATTAATGGGGTGATGGTTGGGATAATATAAATAAGATGACATGAAGAAAAGAAAAATTAGAAAAATTACATAGTTGACAAAGAAGAGATTAAGAGAATTAGGTGAGTTAGTATCTTAACAAAATAAATCATGATGAGGAGGATGGAAGAGAGAGCCAAGATAGTCTGTAGAGGAGTTATAACAAAATACAAAAAAACAGAGAGTAACAAGGGAGGAAAGGGAAAATAAATTGAATGAAAGAAAAGAGAAACCAAATAAAACTCAAAAAATAGAAAAATAAAAACCCACTTCAAGTGGAGGCCAGCAATTGGCTACCCTAGAGATGGAGGCAGACACACAGAGTCTTGCTATAATTCCCACATCATGCGAAGAGCAATCTATTTTGGTTACCCCATAGAAAAATCCAATTCAACAATTGATATCAAAGAAAGCTATCCTAATGAGAGATTTACAACGGTTAGTAGGTGGTTTAGAACCGTATTTTAAGAAGGTAATAGGAGTAAAAATTTGGGAAGAGGAGGAAAAAGAAGTCCTATCATGAAATAAAGAAAAAGGAAAAGAGGAAGTCATTGGTATGAAGGAATTAATTAAAGAATTTGAGAAAAGATAAACATAATAGAAGAAAATAATGAAGGAGAAATTAGTTTAGAGAAATAAGATAAAGAAGAAGAAAGACAAAATAAGAAAAGAAGAAGTAATGAAGGATTAGAAGAAAACTATAGATTAAGAGATGTTAAAGGTAGGAAGTTATTTGTTGAATAAAATGATTATGAAAAGACATCAAGAAAATATGTGTCCCCTAACCACCACACAATCTCAAAGGAGATAACCCTCCAGATCAATTGCAATTCCATGTGCTTCTTAACACACCTATTTGAAAGGTAGAAAATGAGAAATTTTGATGGAAAGATACCAATAATTACAAGAAGAAAGTAAGAAGAGAGAATAAATTGTAAGGAGTTCGAGAACTATTAGGAGATGTATACTTTGATATTGAATTATCCAGAGACAAAGGGAGAACTAGCTTGAAAAAACTCATAACCAATCTAACAAAGTAAATCCCTCAAAGAAAAAACTAACTAGTCAAATAAATCCTCAACCAACTAAAAATATGGCTCAAAAAATTAAGCTACCTATGTTTGGAAAGGGCAATAAAGAAGGAAAATATCATTTATTCATCTTGGATTCTTATTGAAAAAGTATTGAAAGAGGAAACCCTACGATGGTACATGAAAAAAATGCACAAGGATACAAATATTGGGATGCAATTGAGAAGGAATTTAAGACATATTTTCACTTTCCTGAGGCACCTTCAAAGGGAGTTATAAAAATGATAGAAATTTTTCAGAAAGAAGATGAAACGATCAAAGAATTTAGCCACAGATTTTAAAATGTGATTAGAAAGTTGGAGGAAACTCTCACAGATAGGAAGCACATCGAGTGGTTTACTTCAAGACTTCTACCTTACATTAGAGAATATTTAGATGGAAAACCCTTAAAAACCCTCTTAGAGGCAATAAAGATGGCCATTAGGATAGAAACCAAACCTTGGAAAAGATAAGGAGATACTTAACATAAAAAAAAACTGCAAGTGCAGTTAGAGTTAGCCAAGCTGAAATTCCAACAACAAATTTAGAGAAAAGAGTATTTCAAAAATAATTCACCACCAAGAAATAACATTAGACCTAAAAATTTGGTGTACAATGTATCTTGTGCGTAAGGCCACAATAAAAATATTGTCCTTACTTAGAGAAGGTAAAGAGAGTTATGGTTGTCATACAACACTTTTTATAAAAATCTTCCTCCAAAGACCATACCCATATAAGAAAGAACTTGGTGCAGAATTTGTAGGTTATGGGATCAACATACTCAAGATACTTGTCCCTTATTAGAAGTAGCTCCACCTACCAACCAATTAATGTATTGCATAACTTGTGGATCTTATAATCATTGCCACTATACTTTCCCTTCAGTAGATGCACCTAAAGAATTAAAGGAATACAACACCCACATGGTTATGATAGCTAGACATAACACATGACCTAACCCCCACCTTCACAACAACAACCAACACCTACACTTAACCCACCACCTTCACATCCAAAAATTACTACTCCACAATATCAAAATCAACAAGGAGGACAACCTCACTTTGGAGGTAATTACTAAGGAAATAACTGCAATACTTACTTTCAAGGATAAAATGGTGTAGGATACCGCAGAGGATATAGGGTATGTTATAGAGGAGGATTTAGAGGTGGGTATAATAATTATCAAGGAGGAAGAGGATATCAAGGGTATCACAGATACCAAGGAAGAGATAACCAAAATAATTTAGGGGTTGGTTACTAAGATAGAAAACCCATGCACTGTTACAAATGTGGACAAGACAGACATTTAGCCAAAAAATTTACAGAACCTGACCCTCGTGGTTTCTACCATGAATGAAGACGTGGCTCATTTATTTGTCCCAAAGCTACTCAATTTATAGAAATGAAAGTATAAAAACAGAAGCATTAGGAAGATATGCTCTAGAAAAATGTCCAACATATTACCAAGATACCATGGGATGATGAAGAGACAGGAGAAGACAAGGAGAAAGCATCTAGCTCAAGAAGCAAACTAGAAAAATAAAAGAAGAAGGAAGAGGCCAAAGAAAACTATTTTAAAAGAAAATATTCTAAATCAAGTAAGGACCATGAAGAACCAAAATATAGAGTTGTAGTAACAACTAGAAATGCATCCGTAGAATGAACCTACACCTGGAAGGAAGAATATAATCAAGCTACCTACTGAGGAAGAGTCCTCTAGTAGTGAAGAATGTGACTTTAAGAAAATCAGGATAGACCTTCATAATAAATAAGTGGAGAAAAGTAAGGCAATAGTTAAGAAGGCACAATCCCAGGAAGATAAAAAATAATTGTTTTATGGAAGATGAAATTATTGCTCTTAAAGAGATAACAAGATTAACCATCAAATGTGGCCTTGTAGATAAGCTGAAACAATTTAGAAAATATTGGAACAAAGAAGATAAGAACTTTCATGTCTAGAGGATTGAAGCTGGACATAACAAGAAAAGGAGAAATATGAACACAATGAACATGGCACAAATCCACCATATACTTGGATGTGGACATATTCAATACTACCATTACCAAATTACTTCTTGATCTTGGTGTGGATGTAAATATGATGTCCAAAACTACCTGGGAGAATTTAGGCAGACCTCCCTTAGAACCCACCAGATATTACATTGGATTATCAGATGGTTCATCAAAAAAACTATAGGAGCACTGAAAAATGTAGAAGTCAACTTCATGGGAATAAAAATATGGTCAATTTTGAAGTTGTAGAGAATGTTGCTTTAAAACCCACATATAATTCCATTATAGCCTTAGAATGGTTTGTTGATTGTAATGACACATTGAATTCAAAAGAAGAAGAAGTCACATTACAATCAGAAAGAATTTTTGTCCACATACCATTGATTAAACTAAAATGGAATTATTCTAGTGTAATATAATGTTATAGAAGAAATAAATAAATGAAAATAAAATATAACAAATACACCCAAGAAATCTAAGTAGTTAAATGTGAAACCCTAAAGTGCCGGAGGGATAATAATTCCGTATCCGATTCAAAGGATGGTGGGGGACTGTGTTGTAGAGAAGAATCACGAAATAGGAAGAAGAAACAATCACACATAAGCCCTATAAGGTAAATCCAAGTTTTCCGAGAAGATTGGGGCACATGGGGAACCCCGGTTTGAGATGTATGCACCATGGTTTAGAGAAATGACCAGGGAACCTCCTCTGGAGTGTCTTTAGACCTTTTCCTATGTTCACTTCCTATTGAACTAATGTCACTAGACTACACTGAATATCACTATGAATTGGAGACATAAGAATCACTTGCAAAACCATAGACAAAGAAAAAAACCCCTAAAATATAAAGATTCATATGAAGGGGCTGAATCAGTACTCAACAGCCACAATGGTGGAATTACTAACTGAGCACTGCACTACATCTCAAACCCAATGTAGTTCTAGGTGTGTGTGTGTGCAATCATGCCCTAGGTTACTCTTGTTCTAGTCGCACTTTGTGAAGTAACAAGAAAATAACTAGATTTAGAATGTAGTAAACGTGTGCATGGAAAAAATAGACTTCCCTCATGTGAAGTGTGATGTAGATAAAATAACCTTGTGTGCCTTGTGATAGAGCTAGATGGATGGAAATGTAGCTTTAGATGCCTTTTATAGATGCAAATCTAGATGGTGATAGTATATTCTTAGTGCTTGGCCCTCATTATGGTCACATAACTTTATATTTATATGGTTCTCTTGTTCTGATTTTGTAATTAACCTCGAAAAGGTTGACAACCAAAAAGATAGAAATCTCAAATGGCTAGAAATTTCCCAACAGGTGAGAGTAAAGTGAAAATAGGATCGGGGTGCCCAATAGGGGACCAGGAACCCGGGGTGCCCAATTCCTAGTGGGAACCCCTTTTGGAAATAAGAAAATTGCATAATGATAATATAGACTGGGCAAGTGCAGGTGTAAGATCAAAAATACGACAACAAAGAATGTAAAAATTGTCAAAGACATGGGTTAATTATTACTCTTTTCATTTAAGAACTATATGAATATGGTGTCCCCAAGATTTCTTACAAAAATATTGGGATACCCCTTTGAAATTTTTGGTTCTCAGGTTTTGTGATGAGTTGTGTTCATGTTTTTGTAGCTCTAGATTGTTGTTTAGTATGTGTGTAGGTTGTTACTTTAACTCATCTGGGTTGCAAGAGTACATGATGATTCTTCAAGAGGTTACAAGAGGTTTCTTGGGGTGGTTTATTAAGTAATCATGTGTTAGATTCTCTATGTAAATCCTCAGAAGATCAAAAACTTGCTTCTTTGTGCTATTTTGAGGTACTTCGTTTATTAAGTAAAGTGGTTCAAGAAAGCCACAAAATTGGCTTAGGTTTTCTTAGTAATGTGCTAAACTTAAAAGTTATTTACTACCTATTCAATGCACTAAACTCAAAGTGCTTTACTACCTATTCAATGTGCTAAACTCAAAGTGATTTAATTTTTCCTTTCATTGCATTGAATTCATCCTAATTAACTTATATTATTTTAAGAAAAGTAAATCAATGCTTAATTTCCACTAAACTGCTTACCTATTCATTGTGTTGAATCTCAACCTCATTGATTTCTAGTTCATTGTGTCGAATTCTAACTCTCTAATCGCATACCTATTCATTATGTTGAATATAACTTGATTTACTGGCCTAATCTTAAAACAAGTAAAGTAATCCCAAAAATCCACACAACTAATAATTTAAGCTATCGAGAATTAGGATTGCTTTACTTCTTTTCCAAATTGTTGAAGTAAAGACATTTCAAAAAGCCACATAAGGGAGAAGGCTGATCGGCATTCATAATGTCAACATTTAATGAGGTGGAAAATATAAAAGTCGTAAGTAATTCCACCTAGGATCCATACATTTGTTTTTTCAAGAAGAGAGTAGTTTCCAACCCTCCAAACCCCGAGAAACTCTAGCGATTGATTGAGGAAGTATTTACAGAAATTGACTCCAACCCATTTGCAAATAAGGTTAGTTGATTATTATATTTCTTTCATTTATGGTTTCCCATTCTTATGTGTGTTGTTTTAGGTCTTGGCTTGCATCTTCTTTCGAGTGTCTATTTTCTAGGGTTTAAAATTTGAAATTTGAGTACGTTACTTCATTGGGATTAGGATTTGTTTTCAATAATTAAATCCGTTGTTACCTCTGAGGGAAATTTATTCAGTTTTTAACCCTAGCTTTTCCATAGGTTTTTTCATGGAAGTTTGATGTTCCTTATTTGTTTTACATCAATTTGGGCATACTTTACTTGCGTCTGTAAGAAGATTCGAGTAGGGTGAAATCAACGCAAAACATTCCCCATTCAATGAATTGATCTAGTTATCTTTTCCTTTGCTGCATCCTTTTCACGTGCTTCTTCTTGTACCAAGTCGAACCCTTGTTATGTGTCAATACAAATGTAATTTACTTTCTTTTTTAAGACAATAGAGTAATACTAAATCACCGCAAAAAGTGTTCCCCATCTAGTTCATTGCATCAAATCAATTGTCTTTTACTTCTTTTTCAAAAACATTAAAGTATTTTGAAAATACCACTAGCCATATTCTTAGTTCTTGCATTGATTCCAACATGATTTTCTTACCTTACCCATTGCATCATTTTGAATATACTTTACTTATTTTATTTTAAAATAAGTAATAAGAGTTAACCGCAGAAGCATATATCCCTATTCATTGCGTTGATCTCGATGGCTTACTGTTTTCTTTGTTTTAAAAGAAGTAAAGTAATGTATAAAAGCTGCAAAGCACGCTTCTTATTCATTGCATCCTTTTTATTGAACTTAATTTTTTTCTCTATAAAAGAAGTAAAGTAATGTATGTTCACCACCGGTTATGTTCATTATGTCAATTTGTGTTGCCATTACTTCTATTCATTGCACTAAAATGACCACCCGTTACTTCTTCTTTTCATGGAAAAGAAGATTATTATTGCTTCCCACATGTGATTTGCATTAAATCAAGTACCTATTACTTGCCTAGTCCTACGTCAAATTGTGTTGTTTCTGATTTCTTTGTATTGTGTTGATTTGAGTTGCTCATGCTTGTTAACTGCTAGTCTTAAGTAGTTATACCTTGGAAACCCGCAATGAACTGTAGATTGAACTGTTTCAATCTATCACTTAGAACTTGACTTCCAGGATGTTTTTAACATGATTTCATGAGTAAATTAAGTCTTGAATGCATGCATACAATTGAGGAACATGTGCATTAATTTGATGATCATTATTTAAAGAGAAGAAACAATTGCTAGTTCTCAGTGGTGGAAACAAAAAGAAAGAGAAGATGTCTTTCTTAGGTCATGTATTAGTGTTTGAGTTAATAGAGAGTTATAAAGCTAAAAACAAACACCTTGGATGAGGGCATTAACTAGGAGTGGATTGATTGAAGAAACTTCCTTTCCAAGAACTTGTCAGTTTCCATAATTTGTGCTAGAGTGTGCCAAGCATTATGATTCCCAGACCAAAACAATCAAGAATGATGCCGGTGACCTTGTGGGAAGACTGGATGCTCATTTCTTCAAATTTTTCTTGAGATTCCAACTGCACCAAATGCATTGAGTGTCAGTATGGAAAAATCCAATGAGTATTGGGAAAAAAGAAGAAAGATGCCATAAAGATCATGAATTTACATTATTTAAAGATATCAAAACAAGATTCTAGATTCCCAAATTAGTTATAAGATCTGATTTGATTAAGGAAACTAATGATATTACTCAAATGCTTTTCGTGATTAATGGCGGGAAGGATGCATTTTTTTATAAATGGATGTATTATTTTATGAGATTGATAGAAAATGCTAAGTTTGATAATTTGATTAATTGGGCTGAAATCATCAGTGATAATATTGATTTTCAGTTGAAAAATGTTATTCAAACTCATGATTTTAAAATGAACTCTTATCTTGTCTATGCTATAGTAGCACAAGGAATTTTTCCCAGATTACGAACTATTGGAACAAAGGCTGAGAAACCTATCTATGAATAGGTTGATCAGATAAAACACTTAGTAGAACTCACACACAGAGTCCATTCAAGAGAAAAACACAAGAGCAAAGGTGCAAAGGTATAGGAAGGCGTCGCGCGTGGAGGTGTAGAGTCAAACTTTTGGGACTTAGCCGATTTTGGAGATCAGGGCTATTTTTAGAGGTTGGCGTGTGGAGCACACAAAGCGATGTTGAGACTTGTGCGCCACTCTTCGTGGAGATTTCAAAGAGCATGTCAAATCACTCTTGCATGGACATAAGCTAAGAATAGATCCACCACTATAGTTAACTATCAGTGATCTATAGATAGCATACTTACATGTATGGCTATAGTTGTAAAAGGCACGTGGCTATTATTAGCATGTGACCTATTTTGGTAGAGTTAAGCGGTGAAGGGCTAGTCCCCCACCCTATATATATGTAATGAATTACTTAGTAAGAGATAGATAGAGACACATACTACTTTGAAGGGTTAGAGATACATGAGTGCATGAGACTGGATAATTGTAATAGATCCATGTGCGCATGTCTGGTATTGTATGAAGCTTTTGTACTATTGGTATGATGAATATATGAAGAATATTGGCCAAACAATAGTGTCTAATATGTTTTTCATTGTATACTATTATTATCATGATGATTTATATTTAAGTGCTTATAGATCTAGTACGGTGTAACGATGTATAGATGGATTAGTTTCTAATTATATGTTTGTTATACTACTTCATCATGCTACCATTCTACTATAACAACCCTAAAGAGGGACATGGTACCTTCGTGCACTTCGGGTGAGTGCTCAGCCTAGGCTGAGTGATGTGCCAGTGTGACTAGGTGTTATCTGAGAATTCTAGGTTGCATCATTGGTTCCATTACCAGGACCTCTTTTTCAGTTCTTTCAGAATGGTTTACGATGAAGACATACTGGCTAACTTTGGCGAGCGTTGAAGAGTGGTTTCATGATTTGGAGGAAGAATACACACGGAGGTTTGACACTGGATCTAGATTTAGCGCACGCACTTGGGTAGAGTAGAATCTATAAGACAGTTTGTATGAGAGCATCTTTGCTATCTTTCCAGTAGAATTATACAAGTGGTTGATTGCATATGCATCTAAGTAGAATTGGAGGTATTTCACACTTTCTTGGACACAGGAGGAATTTCAAACACTATATGATGCTGACTTGATCTAGACTCGCACGGTAAATACCTGGTTTCACGGTGTTCTAAACATCTATATTCTAGAGTATTCAATTTTGACTTATTCGTGCTCGGAGATAGCGGAGTTCTAGTTCCTACGGTATCCTAGAGGGATGTATTTGTAATGTATTCTACTGGCAATCAAAATACTGATGGTAATGTTGAACTTGGAAGATAAACCCATGGAAAGCTAAAAATCTCCACGCGCGGGGTAGGAAACAGGATTGGTGAAAGATGGTAGACCTAGTGGTAGCACGACAGAGGGAAGAGAGGCGGCTGAAGTATGATGAGGCATGTGAGAGGGAAATATGGAAGAAGTAAGAAGTTACGGAATGGATGGCGTTGTGGAAGGAGATGGCTCGTGAAGGATTTATAGCTCATGAGGATGATGAAGAGCTAGAGCATCAGGAACTCCCCCATCTAGGAAAGCATGACAGAGAACCCTCTTCAGCCTCACATGGAAGCACACCAATAGATATGACCTAGGCCATGGGCATGCATCTAAGCCAACCTGCTTGACCTAGCCCTTGTGCTTGGTTTTCCAGTATCTAGTACAACAGGTAAGAAAAGTTTTCATTTAGGAAGTGAAAGAGTAGAAATAAGTCAGACAACAAGTACATCAATGGCAGCACAAACAACTTTGTTATTCTTTGGGGGTACATTTTTAGGCTCATCATCTGCACAAAATATGAGTGCGCCGAGTGTGGGATTCACCTCTGGAACTGGGACTACTTCATAGACTATAGGGGTCTAGTATAGTACCACTATCGGGACATAGGGGAGTGCATCCATGGGCCCTATTCCAAATTCTGGAGGAGGATCGGTGGTATGGGAAGTTCTAGTTCAGTGGTTTAGGTGGTTTTGGAGGAAGAGGAAACCAAGGAGGTTCTAGGTCGGTGGTCAAGGCCCGTAACAACCCCAGAACATTTATATGGAGATGTCCCTTCATCTCCTAGAGTACAGAGGTATCGAGGATGCTACTGAACATGTTCATATGTGTGAAATATTGTGGTGCACGAAAGGTATCACAACTTTTGAGCACAAGGAAAGTCAATTTGCTACTACATTACAGGTGCGTGCGCATAGCTGGTATAGGAAGTTTGATCCCAATCAAACTTGTATTGACTATGTAGCATTGAAAGATGCTTTCTTGAAAGAGTTCCATATCCCAGAGTTTGAGCAGAAGAGTATAAGCACACTCAAGGATATAAAGCAAGGCACTACTGAAAGTGTACGTGAGTATGATGCCCGTTTTAAAACACTTCTATCCAAACTCTCCTATGACATTCATGCAAGTTAGCATGCACAATGGTTTGTTGGGGGATTGATTACCCCATTTCGAAGAGCACTGTCACATAAAACTTATACCAACCCGCGCGAAGCATTGGAAGTAGCTTTACGCACTAAAGCAGTTGGGAGTATTGACACTGGAGTTAGTCCATTCTTGGAGGCTCAGATAGCAGCTATGGAAAAACAGTTAGAGAAATTATCGGAAAACTCAGCTCATGAAATGTGCTCAAGAATCTGGTGTATAGATTGTGAAGTAGAAGGCCACACCAAGGATAGTTTCTCTCACGAACTATATGTTCACTCTTGTTAGATTTGTGTGAGATTTACCATTTGAATCATGATGCAAGTCACCGCCCCTACTACAACACACGATCGGGAAGAATGTATCTTCATTTTGTAAAATTTGTAGGTCCATGACCCATGATACTTTGAGGACTCAGAGATTGATTGGTCAGATCCATGATGCCATTGATATTGGGGTGAGATAGGCAAGTGTGGCTGATAATTCTAAAGGAAAGAATGAGCATCAAGATAGGGATTATAATCAAACATGCTATGACAAGAATGACGAGAAGGTTTAAAGGGGTTCATGAAAGAGGATGAGGATATCAAGGTGGATATGGAGGATGAGGCCGAGGTGGAGGAAGGAGTGAATTCCCTCGAGGAACTTGCTATACATGTGGCTCACCTGACCATTATAGGCGCGAATGCCCATAGAATATTTCCTGTTCATTTTGTGGAAAGGGGCATAGTTATGAAGAGTGTCCAGACTTGTATGAGCATCTCAATAAGAAGCACAAGCAAGACAACAAAGGCATACGGATGGTTAGAATCTAGCGAGTAGTAGAGAATCAGTGGATTCCCAAGTTAACACCCGAACATGAGACAGAAAGAATAATCAAGATAACCACACAAGCTAAGGCGGCACACAAAAGATAGGTTTTGCAACAGAAGCCGACAATCACTAGGGAGGAGGTTTTGCATGCTAGGTATCTAGATCCAACTCATCAGAAATAAGTCTATCAAGAAACTATGGAGGTCCTTAGAAGCCTTCAAGGTGAAATATAGGGTTTGAAAGAGTAGTCTCAAAAATTGGAGCATAAGGATACAAAAAGGCCATGTCTGATATTGATGACATTAGAGAGGTATGTAGAACATTACACCAGGGGCATATTATTCCTTTATTAGGAAATTGGTTGAAGGGAAATACTCCATGCGTGGGAACTAAGACTAGAAGAAAAATAGTTCATGTGAATCTTCCCCCGATAGCATTGACTATGATAAGGAGATCACTTTGAATTTTGTTGTGGATAGGTGGTTGTTGAGCAATATTTTTATTAACACAGGTGCGGAAGTGAATGTACTTACATTGGATACATGGGTACAAATGGGGAGATCTCCATTGTAGCCATCATCTAATGTATTATTCATGGAAAACAAAATAAAAGCTACTCCCATAGGAGTTTTGAAGGATGCATCTATCACTATACAAGGGGCCAAGTTCATAGGAGACTTCAAAGTGTTAGTGCTTGTGGAAGCAGATAGCTTCCCAGCTTTGCTTGGGTGCCCTTGGTGTTATGCAAACAATGCTGATTTGAGGTTTAACAAGGGGTATATCAGCTTCAAGAACAAGGAGGAAAGGGTCATAATACCGTTGACAGATGGGAAATCCATACCATATGTGGAACCTTTAAGCGAAGAGGACTTGAACAGAATCTATATATGCGCTATTCAGGACCCAGAGGTCAATGAGCCATCTAAGGAAGGAATCCTTCATTGGGAAGATTCTCAGTCAATCAGTGATACTACCAGTATTGCTTTTGATAATTAGGCTCATGGCACTTATGAATTGGTGGGGTGCAAAGTTAAGCACATAGTTGCTTGTAAAATAGTTTTTCGCTCTGTCCGGTGTATAGGTCACTCAGTACCCCGCTATACTGGATCCGAAGATTTGGCTGGATTCTTACAGGCCATGGAAGCAAACTAGGAACCAGCTTAAAAGATGAGATATGATGTCATATACTTTGGGTGGGACAAAAGCGCACTAGTGGGTGGTCCAAAGGGATAATATCTTAGAATGGGGAAAGATTGGGACCACCTTATCAACTAGGTTTTCAAGAAGTAATACACCTACAAAAAATGTCCCTTATCATGGTGATCAACCTATTTAGCATCATATCCAGCAGTATGAGAGACTCTGGACATTAGGAGAGGAAGCATTAACACCCTCACTTTGGGTGTATCAGTTTTATTCTACTCTACAAGGTTGCGAGCATGCTTGGTATGTATATGATGAATTACATGACACTGGCAATTAGAAAGATTTGACTGCAGGGATGATCCAAACTTTTGACTTCTTTTCATCTACACCACCAGTGAACAAAGCTTTAAGCTTTATCAAGCACTTAACCATGGGAGATAGTGGGAAAGTGGAAGAACTTATTCAGAATTATTTGGTGAGATAGAGACAGGGGCGCATTTTGAGGATGAAGAAGATGATATCATACTACTTGAGCGCGCTTCTCTAGAAAAAGACAAGGGGAAGTTGGTTTACATAATTGATGATGAGGAAGTTGAGCACTTAGAAGTGGATCATTCACATGGAGCACATGAAGTGTTAGCCAGTGCGGATGTAGATGCGTGCACATATCATGAACCTATGAAGACAACAAAGGTAAATATAGGCACAAAAGTGAACCTAAGGAGGTGATAATTGGGGATTACTGGTCAGAATCAGAAGTAACAAAGATCATAGAGTTACTTAGAGACTATGAGGACTTATTCCCAAGAGGATACCATGAACTTAAAGGCATGTATAAATCACTTGGAGAAATGAAGATAAAGCTTAAGGAAGGTGCATACCCAGTTAGGAAGCGACCTTATCGAATGAATCCCAATTTACATGAGAAAGTAAAGGAGGAAATTGACAAGATGTTGAAATTTGGGATCATTCAACCATTGGATGAATCAGAATGGGTTAGTCCTATGGTGATAAGCATAAAAAAGGATGGTAGGATTCGAATTTGTGTTGATTATAGAGAGTTGAATGCAGCATGTGTTACATATCCCTTTCCTACACCATTCATAGAGGAAATATTAGAAGGAGTGGTTGGGCGCGAGATATATTCATTTACCGATGGGTTCTCAAGGTATCATCAGGTTAGGATTGCCCCGAGAAGATCAAGAGAAGACCACCTTCACTACTGAATGGGGAAGCTTTGCCTATATTGTGATGCCCTTTGGATTAAAGAATGCACCTGCTATATTTTCAAGGATAGTGGTACAAGCATTCAAGGATTTTATTCACAACTTCTTACGGTATATATTGATGATTGGACCATTTATGGGCTATTTAAGGATCATTTTGACAATTTGTGCTTAATGTTTGAAAGATGTAGACAGTTGAGTATCTCATTGAACATCAAGAAGTGCATCTTTGCTACTCCCTTTGGCATAATTTTAGGACACATTATATGTAAGGAAGGGTTATTGGTTGATCCAGCTAAAGTTACGGTCATTTTAGGCTTGAAAGCACCCTCCAGTCAGAGAGAGGTGGGCATATTTTTGGGTCATACAGGGTATTACAGAAGTTTATAAAAGGGTATGTAAAAGTTTTTGCACCCTTGGAAGACTTACTCAAGGGAAAAGGTACATTCTATTGGAGGGAAGCACAAAATGCACATTCGAGATATTGAAGGAGAGGCTTACTACCGCACCTATCTTACGCTTTCCTTCATGGGATAAACCTTTTCATGTTCATGTGGACGCCTCTAGCATGGCCATTGGTGTTGTTTTAGCTCAACCTGGTGAAGGTATAGTAGATCATCCCATTTGTTTTGCTAGTAGGAAGTTGACCCCTGTAGAATAGAATTATACCACTACAGAGCACGAAGCTTTGTCCATGATCTATGCCTTGCAAAAATTTTGTCAGTATTTGTTGGCCACACCATTTGTGTTTTATACAGATCACATGGCATTGAAGTATTTGGTGAACAAGCCCATTTTACAGGGCACATATGTCAATGGATACTCTTATTTCAAGAGTTTGACTTTATAGTCATGGTAAAACTAGGCAAAAACAATTATGGAATGAATCACTTGTCTAGAATTCAATTAGGAGAAGAGGCACAAACAATAGAAGAGACCATGCCTGATGCACAATTGTATAGGTTACAATGTGCACCATCGAATTAGAGGACATTGCTATCTTTCTAAAGACTGGTATGGCACCAGAAGGCATGAAAGCTTTAGAGAAGAAGAAACTTGCTATATGCATGGCACCATTCATGTTAATTAGTGGTGATTTGTACAAATTAGGTAGAGATGAGGTGTTACGCCGTTGTGTATTGGAGCATGAACAAAAGGATATAATGGAAGAAGCACATGGTGGTATTGCAGGTGGCCACTATGTAGGTGATACCATAGTGCACAAGATCCTACTTGCTGGTTTGTGGTGGGAAACATTGTACAAGGATTGTAAAGAGTATTGTAAGGCATGTGACCATTGTCAACATCTAGGTCAACTAGGACAAAGGGATGAGATGCCTTTACGACCAATTACAAGTGTAAAACCCTTTGAGAAATGGGCGATTGAATTTTTGGGCCTATTTCACCACCACGCACAGAGGACTAGATCATGCTATATCATCACTTGTACAAATTATCTTACCCGATGGGTAGAAGTAGCACCTATAAAGGAATATACAACAGCTACAACAACAAGGTTCTTATGGGAGAATGTTCTTACATAGTATGGCTTTCCTTTAAGTTTAACAAGTGATAAGGACACACATTTTTGAGTGAGACGATAAGAATTTTGTTAGATGAGTTTATGGTTGCCCACCATAAGAGTACACCCTATCACCCTTAGGAAAATGGAACTACGAGGCTTTTAACAAGATTTTGAGCCACATAGTGACCAAGATTTGTGATGTTGGAAGGAAAGATTGGGATGATAAAATATTTGTTGTTCTTTGGGCTTAGAGAACAACATACAAGAGATTGAACAAAGCCACACCTTTTCAATTGGTGTTTGGCGTGGAAGTCAGTTCTTCCTATAGAATTTATGTTACCTTCTTTGCGCATTGTGCATGCTAGAGGTCTAGCTGATGAGCAAGCCTTGGAAGAACGGATTGAGAAGATGGTTCAACTAGATGAGCATCGAGCCATAGCATGCTAGAGTTAGAAATAGGAGAAAGTGTGCCAAAAGGCATGACATGATAGACATATTAGGGATAAGAAACTTGCGGTTGGACAAATGGTACTTCTATATGACTCCAAGTTTTTACGCCATCTAGGGAAGCTCAAGGTGCATTGGTTGGGGCTGTATATTATAACTCATATACTTGAGTTAGGTGCTTGCCAGTTAGAAGCAATTGATGGCACGAGGCTGCCTGGTTATTTTAACGGGAGTAGGTTGAAGCCCTACTATAAATAATTCTTCTTGGTGTTTGTAATAAGCGGTATTACCGATAGATTAGGTTTCCTTTATGTATTCCCTTAATGTGTTTCCTTTATCGTCATATGCTTTGTCAATTTAGTTCTTGTTTGTGTGTAATAAGTGTGCTTGTGTGCATGAAGCTAACTACAATATGAAGCATGTTGATACAGTATGAATGCACATACTTTTAGTGTGGGGTGGATTGTTGGTGACTCTCAGGTATATGCTTTGCAAAGATTTAATGTTGCGGGTGTTGAGAAAGAAGGTTGCTAAGGGTGATTGATAAAAGATTGCTTCTCAAAGATAACCAAGGATGGAGATGAATGAGGAAAGTATAACGCGAGGTAAGTGGCGGCCATGGTAACTACCAAGAGATGGTGTAGTAATGAGGTACTTGGGTGCTAGAGCACGCGCGCGAAGAGAAGTCTGTGACAAAGGGTAAAAAGGCATGCTAGAAGGTTATAGCTTTTGGCATGAAGATGTACCATGTGGAAATGAAAAAAATGGTAATAAATGAGGAGAATTTGGTAGGTGGAGGAGTAATTAATGTAGGAAAAAGTGGAAATCTATATAAGGATGGGATGTGATTTCATTTTTACCATTGCGACTACAAGAATTTGATAAAGAGCTACATGCGAAGAGCCAAGTAAAGTGATTCAAGGTGCGATGCAAGCACACCAAGCGTGAGAGACAGATCTGTGTATTGGGAAGGCTTGTATCCCCGTAGGAGAAGGGTTTGAATGAAGTAGAGTGATAGAACAGAGATAGGGCACATGATTTCATCATTACAAATTAGGGCACAGTTGAATTGAGTTAGGGTTTGAAGGAAACTAATAAAAACTTGCAGCAGAAGGTCTAGAAAAAAAAACCCAAAGAGAAGAATGGATCCAAAGAAGAAAGCAACACCAGTAAAGGAAAAGAAGAAGGTGGTAGTAGAAGAAGAGGAAGAAATGGCCCCGAAAGCAATTTTTCAGAGATGTAGTACCCTGAGGACATAATTATGGGCCAGGAATGGGATACCCACATACAACAGAGCAAGATAAGTGAGTATAACCACCGGACCAAGGATAACCAGAAGAAATTAGATGACTTGCTCACCTCCCGAACAAATAGACAAACTGAGGATGGCATGCCAGTATATGATGATGTCGGGAAAGGCTACTGAAGAGGATTGGTGTCTACCAGTTGTATGAGCTCCCATACTTTGGGAAATATGCACCATTGTATAGATGGTTGATGAGCCGAGTCCATGAGGACTTTTTCTATTTTACAAGATGGAGGGTAAGATTGACACCCATTCTTATTGCCACAGTAACTGGATTAAAGGCAACAGGTGAGGATATTAAGATTGACCTAGCTGACAAGAGCACCATTTTGGAGACACACAAAGCGCTGGGCTACTAGAAAGGACCGCGTAGAATGGACATTGATAAACTACAAAATTTTCCAGTAGTACAGGCAACAACGCACCTGATTACAAAGTTGAATGACCAAGATCATTGGTCACAAGTTAACTCAATATGGATGCATGTGGTAAGGCGCATGTCAGAAGGAGTCACTTACAACATTATCAGCTTCATTGTAGAGCAAATAGTAGAGGAAGCGCGCAAGAAACAAGATAAGTTTTGGCTATGTTTTGCTAAGTTTGGTATTCATGGAGATTGGGGTACTAGATGGCCCAAAAGAGAATATATGGGAATACCCCATGAATCACAAGTCTCTAGCTAAATGATTCAGCAAGTATCTATGCAAGGGGTCTATGATGGATGAGGTAAAGGAGCGAGTGGAGATGTGGTATGACAAGCTCTACGCGGTGTTTGAAGAGGAATGGTGTATACCCAAGGAGTTGCCTTCGGTTCTAGGGAAGTAGGCATAGTTTGCAGTCTACCAACACTTTTTTATTACATGCTTTCCAATGGTAGATGGGTCATGGAGCCCCTAGTGAAAACTACCTTACGCATTTTCCATGCGATATTTCCAAGCTTCAATTCATTGGTTCACCGACACACAAAGGTTAGTATTTAATGCAGATAAGGTGGACTATGAATACCACACCTTGTGGAAAACATATGGATATCCAGGGAAGAATGCATACAACGAGAGTATTATCTCGAGATTTTGAGCATTAAACTAGAGACACTTGCCATTGCGGATATCGGGCCACACTGATATACCTTCAACTTAAGCTGAAAATGGAAAACAAAAAGTGTGTGGAAAAGGAGAAGGAGCACGTGATGACTTCATAGGGTGAAGGAGTTACCGGGAAGAGCAGGTGACCAAAGATTTAAGAAGGTATTAAAGTGCAAAAGGGCGCAAGGAGAAACCTAACAAGTAAAGGAGCCAAAGGAGAAGAAAAGAAGAAAACTTAGGCTAGGTGAGAAGCGTAAGAATCGAGGAGAAGGCGTCCTCATACTCAAAAGAGGAGCCTCAACATGAGGAGGAGGAGAAAATGTAAGGAGGAGAAGGGGAATAGTCAGAGGCCACACAGGACAAGGGTGAGGATACATCTAGTATTCCTAACCTTGATAAAGCCATTCCAAAAGGGCCAAGGTCCCATCAGACAAGTGAGGACATAAGGGTACAAACTATGGGTTATGCAGAGGACCAGAGAATATTGTTCACGCTCGGTTCCAGAGCACCATCGTGTAAAAATATTTATTCGGATGGGCGCTTATTTATGAGAATAAGGTGACGTTACGAACATGAAAACAACTTTCATGGTCGATGCATACACATATGGATGAACCATATTTTGATGTCTGTGAAGAATCATGTGTGTCTAGGTGATTGAAAAAGACACCAGAAGCCTAACACATGACAATTAAACCAACTGTTATGATGGATGAGTAGGTAAGCAATGCATTGGTAAAAGTATCTACTGAGGTAGCTAGAAGGAACATTGACAAATCTGCTACAATTAAAGCGCTTACAGAGGAGTTGAAGGTGAAGAATGTGGAAATAGCGTGTTTAGTATAGGAGAGGGATCTAAGCAAAAGGAAATATGACACTTTTGTTAGTATGGCAGAGGAAATTGGAGATGATGTCCTAAAGGTACGCCCGCATTTAGAATCCCAAGTACCAAAATAATTTCCTTCTGCGATGCACTACGTAAAGACAATGATAAAATTAGTATTGGAGGATGAAAAGGTGTGTATACCAAAACAGCCCAAGGACCTAGTAGAAGAGGCAGAGAAAGTGCAGGCTGTAGTAGTAAGGAAGATTGCTACTTATGAAGGCCTACTGCAAGCCATCCGTAACGAGCTAAAGAAAGTTGATCATGCACTAATGATATACACAACTATAAATGTGTTGATCATGGTAAAAACATTGGAGGAAGATAATGAAGTGAAAAAGGCTATGAAGGATGCAACCCTAGGCCGTGCTAAATGATTAATCCTAGTGAAGTAGAAGTGTGAGACACTAGCTGCGGCATAGGCACCACATAAGGAAAGGTTAGATGACCTTGGAAAGCTCATTGCTCAAAAGATGGATATATTGGAAGGGGTGAGAACCTCTATGTTAAGCGTAATGCTTGTGATATAGAATGAGCAGGGAAAGCTAACTATGAATGAGTTGTAGTCTATCATTGTAGACATGCCAGAGAAGGTAGGAATATCATTGATAGAGTGGGAGAACTTGGAAGCAGATATAAAAGAGGAATATCTAGAGTTACTGCTTCAGAATGAAATGGAGGAGCCTGAGGCCTGAATAGTTTTTTTTGTGTATACCTTATTCAATATTCTTTATTCAACCATTCTTTATTTATCCATTCTTTGTGTAATTTTTGACATCACCATTGTCGGGGTGACAATGAGATTAGTTTGGGGTAATGTTGATCGAGATAAAACACTTACTAGAAATCACACATAGAGCCCGCGTGGGAGAATGACATAAGAGCAAAGGCGCAAAGGTATAGGAAGGCGTCACACGTGGAGGTGTAGAGTTAGACTTTCAGGACTTAGCTGATTTTGGAGATCAGGGCTATTTTTAGAGGTTGGCATGCGGAGCACACAAAGCGATGTTGAGACTTGTGTGCCACTCTTCATGGAGATTTCAAAGAGCATGTCAAATCACTCTTGCATGGACATAAGCTAAGAATAGATTCACCACTATAGTTAACTATCAACAATCTATAGATAGCATACTTACATGTATGGCTATAGTTTTAAAAGGCATGTGGCTATTATTAGCATGCGACCTATTTTGGTAGAGTTAAGCGGTGAAGGGCTAGTCCCGACCCTATATATATGTAATGAATTACTTAGTAAGAGATGAGACAAAGACACATCTTTTGCTTTGAAGGGTTAGAGATACATGAGTGCATGGGACTAGATAATTATAATGATCCATGCACACATGGTGGTATTGTATGAAGCTTTTGTACTATTGGTATGATGAATATATGAAGAATATTGGCCGAACAACGATGTAATACGATATGTTTGTCATTATATACTATTGTTATCATGATGATGTATACTTAAGTGCTTATAGATATGGTATGGTGTAACAATGTATAGATGGATTAGTTTCTAATTATATGTTTTTTATACTACTTCATCATGCTACCATTCTCCTATAACAACCCTAAAGAGGGACCTGGTACCTTTGCACACTTTGGGTGAGCGCTCAGCCTAGGCTAAGTGATGTGTGAGTGCGACTAGGTGTTATCTAAGAATTCTAGGCTGCATCAGAATATTATCCACAATTAGCCTTGTCGGGATACTTCAATGGATATAAACAGTTAATGACTTCTTCTCATATGAGGTCATTTATAGACTTGATCCGACTTAAGAGCCGAGAAGGGTGGCCCGATGAAGCATGGAATGCACCAACCTTATGGGTACATTTTTATTCAATTTTAGTACTTTAAATATTTAAGAGTCCATGGTTTCTCAAATGCTCCATTAACATTTCCCAGATATCCAAGTGATAGATGGATTTTTTGGATTTGTGTAGACATTTAGAAATACTTCATGATTTATAACAAGGTCTCCATAGGTCAGTTGTGCATTTTCCTATTGTGATTGGACAATATCATTGTACAAATATTCATAAGGCAAGAGATGTTCAGAAATACATGTATATCTCATTATAATAAGATTTCCTTCAATGAAAGGAGGAATTTTGATTATAGAAATATAGCCAAGAAGTCAGTTTCACTAAATTATGCACACTTTCTAGCATTGGAAGATTTTTGGGCTGATTGTAGAGATGAATTTGAATTCGGAGAAAAATTATAGTCAACGATTATACAAAAATTTCAAAGTTTGCTTTGGACAAGATTCTAGAACGACTTAAAGATGACGGGCAAGTGATTCCAAGTGAATATTATGATTAAGGAGGTGATAGTGCTCCTTTTCTTCCAGTTACTCATACTTCAAAGTAAATTATGGAAAGAACATAAAAAGTATTATTATACATTGTTGAATGGTTGATTAGTCGAGGTTATTACCTTGAGGAATCAATAATGAAAGAGATTACTTGAATAAGCACTGGAAAGGAGGAAGATGTCAATGAGAGTATGAAGAGAAAGGAAACTCCATGGGAGAGAAGTGGCATGCTAGTGAAGTTAAAGCCAATCAAGAGAGTAACAATAAAGAATCCTCTGATTTTATTATTTGTCTTAAAAAATACTTCTGGTGTATTAAAATCATCAATTATTAATCCTACCATTCAAGAACCTCCTTCGAAAATAGACATTGTGATGTCAACACTTAAGCTAACCTCTTGCATATTTACCTCAACCGATACCAAACCCGTATTACCTTGATCAGGGATCATTTTTAAAAGTTCCCTAAACATCCCTAAATGGTGTCAATGTAGAAGATCATCTCGAGAGCTTTCCAACGACTGTAAGAACGCGACAAACGGACATCGGGAGCTCTAGATATGTTTGGTCAAAGTTTAGACAGTGGGAAAGTCAACTCTAGTCAACTGGTCAATATTGGACCAATCGCACTGTGACACGTGGCTTGCCACCACTCATCGAATTCACTCGATTTTCCTATCGGGAGATGACAAGTGGACTACATGATGACCGAGTTAATTATTTCTATACCACATTATATGGGTCGAAATTATATTATCTTGGTAAGTCCACTTACAAATCAATTTCCAATGCCCCACACACACACATATATATATATATATATATATATATATATATATATATATTAATGTTTATACATTAGTATTAACCCATACCTAACCTCCAACTTAACCATGCTATTGCCAAGCTTCCACGTGGAAGGGAGAAGGTGAAGCGGTGTTGGAGGGGGCAAAGCCATGCGTGGAAATCCACGTGGGAAGAAGGTGGTGGCTAAGGTTTGTTAAAACCTTAGCAAAAATAAAGGGGCCGCCTAATGTGGGATATACCCACTTAACTATGCAAGCCGCGCCCTATGGGATTTTTATCCCATTAAATATGCAACGCCGCCCAAAATTTGGGATTTAATCCCATTAAACATCCAATCGCTCCACATGGGATTTATCCCATTTAAAATACATGCTAATTCTTTTAAAATGCATTCCATCTTTTTAAATGTATCCACATCACGTGCGGTTGGGAAGAATGGTTAAAAAGGGGATTAAGGAGGATTATGGGGATTATTATCCCATCCAAATTATGTGGTTAGGCTAATATTAGCCTAATGATAAATGATTCTCCATTATTTTGGGGCCCTAAAATTGTATAAATAGGGAACCCATTCTATTGTAATGGACACACATTAGTCCAACAGGCTTATTATTTGTTAAGCTTTTATTTGTGGGATGTGTCAACAAGTATTGTCTATTGGCCTATTATTTTAGGCAATAGTAGATGAAATATTTGTGATTGGGAGTAAATTATAAACTACCCAATAGGCCCATTGAGCCACACCAATTACTTGCAAATCCTGGATTGTTGACCAGAGTGCTAGCTTCGCATTGATAGCGTCGAGAAGGCTGATCAAAGCCGAAGGATATTGCATCGGAAGGTGAAGAATGATTCGACTGATCATCGGAAGTTTTTCGAAGAACTAGTGTACTGATAGGCAAGTAAAATTCCATTAGGTTTTCTTGTGAAAGTACTATTGTAACTTACAAGTTTTGACTAGTGGAATGGTTTGACCACGAACCCGGAGATGTAGGAAATTGCCAAACTCTGTAATCAATCTGTGTGTAATTGTCATTATTGTCTTGCATTATTTTAAATTGATTACTTAAAAGGAGTAAATTATCGACAAATAATTAAAGCCTATAAGGGTCCGAGATCAAGTAGTAATAATCTGGTTATTTCAGATCATGTTTGGTATCAGAGCTGGTTTAGCTCCATATTTATTTTTCAGTAAATCTGATTAACAGAGTGATTGCTTCAAGTTGGTGTAGTTAGTTCAGTTTGTGTGAACAGGGTACAAGTGCACTATGGGCAAGATGTCTAAATAGGTGAAGCTCGAAGAGATTGAAGCTTACAATCACCAAATCTAGGAAGAGAACTCTCTCTTGTGATCAATGTATTACTCCTTGGAAGAGGAGAATGCTCATTTGAAATCGGAACTGAAAACCAAGGATGAGCTCTTGGTAAGGTTGCGCAGTGGTGATCGTGATCGAAGGAAATACCTTCAAATTTAGATGCGAGAGGCCATGGTAGATGATTGACCTGTAAGTTTTCACCACGAGAATCTTCTTCTTCCTCCCATTCGGTTTCGGATTCGAGTAATGAAGTCTTTGGATTGTTTGAAAAGCATCTAGAGGAATTGGATCCAAGTTACTAGATAAAATGGAATTTGATGGAAGAGTCCTTGGTAAAAATGGCCAAGGCATTGCTAACTCAATACAGCTTGAGGATCATCCTCATTTTATAGGTTTGGGTTATCCTAGTGTGGGAATGGAAATTGGAGAATGCTCTAAGAACGCTGATAGGAGACAAGCTTCCGAAAGCAAAGAGAATACCCCACTAGTCCTACGAGAAGATTCTGAGCAGGAAAGTTGTGCTTCGTCGTCAATCACAGGTAAGATGTGGTAAGAGAAATTAATGAAGAGGTAATGAGATTCCACCTCCAGTTTCTTACCATAATCGTAAGCACAGTAAAACTTATGATCCACTTTTTCAGCTTAAGAAGTATGGTTATGATTTTCAGAAGATGTGGAATTCTTTTCCATGTACTTTTGTGGATTGCATAATCATTCTGTGGCCAGATGTTGGAAGAGAAGGACACTGATGAAGAATTTGATGTTGTTCGTTAGGAACAAGGCAAATTAGAAAGACCAATCTCGTCATGTAGAGTCGAGAAATGGTAGAAAGAGTTCCTCATCCCAAAAGAAGGAGATTAAGAGGAATTTTTGTGCTCATTGCCAGAGGAATGGGCACCAGGTGGAAAATTGCTTTTGGAAACTACATCCATCTCGCCATTAGAGTAATGGCAAGCCAAAGATGGAATGGAGGCCTATTGTAAAGGCAAAGGAAGTTTCTACTCCACCACCAGTTACAAGCCAACACAGGACCAAGTAATACCTGAAAGTGAAAGTCTTTCCAAATGGGTAAGTGAAAAAAATTTCAATTATATATTGCATAATTCAAATTGATGAATCGTATGTAGTATTAAGTTTGGAGATCAGATTCTGTGAGAAAATGCTGAGAGAAAGGTTTACAATACTCAATGGATTTTCTTACTTAGAAAATTTGATTAATGCTCCAAACATATCTCCTAATCAGCTTGTGAGTACCTGTTACAGCTTGGATACAGGAATTAACTCATATAAAGCTTGGAGATTGATCTGCCATTTGTGCAGACAATAGAGTTCGCAAAGATCAGCTCGAAATTCATTCTGTGTAGAGGCATTGTGACCATGTAGCAGAATGGTAGTTGAATCACCGTTGGCATTGACATCGGGTTAGAACTTCATTCTATGTAGAGGCATTGTGACCGCAGCAGCAAAATGGTACCTCGATATTATATGCCAACAAGAAGATCTCT